>CM019714.1:25110706-25828206 GCA_009760885.1 Achatina immaculata
TTCTATCTTTCTGTGCATATTTTCAGGGCTTGTTCAGCATTGCTTTAGGTTGATTCTAAGTTGGGTGTCTGCTAAATGTTTGACACAGGACTGGAACGAGAGAATGGCCGTGTCTACTACATTTTTGACAGTGGTGATACGGATAGGTACTCTATTTTGATACTGAGGAATTTTTCATATGTGAAAACAAATACTACGTATAATCTAACGGAATATATTATTCAAAGTTTATTAAATACCAGTGTGGGAGATATGCGATTGTGGACTATAGAATTTCCAAACTTTTAAATTATTTTGCATTTCATTTGCAATTTTAAGTTGGGATTTTAAAATAAAAGGACCACCCATTTAACAGGTAAACGCACGTACGATTTGACTGTATATTCCTGCATATCACTCTAATGAGTAGCTATGATGCTCTGATGCAATAAGACTGCAGAATACACAGTATTAGAATTAGTCCTTGCTGTGTTCTTTCCAGAGATAACAAGAGAACAGAATGAAAACAACTACAGAAAACATGGTGTAGTAACTTGAAAAGATGTGGAGTACAAATAACAAGTTTTATTGATGGGTACTGGTGGTAGATGACGAATGAGGTGAAGAATGTCAGCAAGAAAGAAATTACACATAGGCTCCACTCCCGGCAAGACAGAAGTTCACATGAGAGAGAGAGAGAGAGAGAGTGTGATCTATATTCTCACTCAGCCAGAACAGCACTTAAACATAGTGATGAACAAAGAGCTGCAACTTACAGATATCACGAATATGCATCACCATGTCTCACAAAAATCACACAGATATTTTCAGAACCACTGGTTCTGGCAAAATCTCAAAGCAGAAATAATTCTACATTCTCTAGCTCTACAATTTCTACTGAACAAAAATATAAGGCCAACTCAGCACAGCACAAATATCTACCGTAACAGCTAGAACAAACATATTTTCTTCTCTTCAGACATTTTTCACTTCTCTGGTCCTAACTGTTTCTAAATCTAATATCGTCTGCTTATATCGTCTGCCCTAATCGTCTGCTAGTCCCTGTCGTCTTCTAGATTAAGTACCGCATGGTGCTTTCTTTTCTACCCGAGCGACTACCAGAGGATCGAGTTTTCCCGATAAGTTTACTGATTCTAATATACCTTTATATTATAATATACTGCTATATTTATCATACACTGCTACATTTATTATATACTGCTACATGTATCATATACTGCTACATTTATCATATACTGCTACATTTATCATGTACTGCTACATTTATCATATACTGCTATATTATCATATAGTGCTACATTTATCATATAGTGCTACATTTATCATATACTGCTACATTTATCATATACTGCTACATTTATCATATACTGCTACATTTATCATATACTTTTAAATTTATCATGTAATGCTACATTTATCACATACTGCTACATTTGTCATATACTGCTACATTTATCATGTACTGCTACATTTATCACATACTGCTACATTTATCATATACTGCTACATTTATCATATACTGTTACGTTTATCATATATTGCTACAGGTGTCACCAACTGGAGAGAGAAGATTAGCAATAGAGAGAAATGGAGGCGGACTTTATCTGCAGCAATAAGCCTTAATGACTCAGAAGGCTGAAGAAGAAGAAGAAGAGCAAGAAAAATTCATGGGAAAGCGATGGTGTGTTTCAGAGAAGCAGCTGTTATATGCTTACAATACGCAAACATGATTTCTATGTAGTATTCCCACCAGAGACGCTCAAAACGTCTTGTCTCGTAGCTTTGCATTTCCTGCGCAGAGGTTCCACGTAGTATCATTGTCTCCAGTAACCTGCATGTATATTGATAAACAGTAACAAACATCGTTGTTTTCAGCAAGGGTGGTCTACCTCAAGAAACAAATAGACCTAGGGAAGCATTAAAAACATTTAAGATTACTCTACATCTCTTGACAGTTTTACTGCCCGGATATGTGGTTTTATGTTGGGTATATTTAAATAATACTCGTACATTACTCATTTCAGTTTAGATAATTATCTGACATATTCAGTTACATGAGCATTAGCCTCGGGTGAAGAAAGTAAATTAGTTTCTTTTTGCTTTTGTTATTATGTGCACACATTTCTTTCCGATGCCCCCAAGAGCAATCAGCTGAACATTGAGGAATGCAGTAGATAGTTGCTTTTTCATATCACACAACCACCGTAATACTCTCTCTCTCTCTCTTTCTCTCTCTCTCTCTTTCTTCTCTCTCTTTAGTGCCCAAGCCACACGGGGCATCAAGTATCAATGGATTTCCACTTTTGTTGCTTATTTTTTTCTTGGTTGTCTCCCATGTCAGGATTTTCTGTTCTCTGTATGTCTCCATGTCTCTATGTCTCCATGTCTCTATGTCTCCATGTCTCTATGTCTCCATGTCTCTATGTCTCCATGTCTCTATGGGCCATATTTTACTTATTTTACTCAGTGGAGTCCACTTCGAAGGCGTTCGTGGTGAGGATTCGTCTGTCATTTTCATTACTTGGACAGGCCGTGGCCACCTCCTTCTTTAAGTCAGTATAGAAGACAATATCATGTATGTCGTCCTTAATAACATGTGATTTCTTATACTATGTGGCTGGAACACTTCTTTAAACTTGTGTATCGTACTAATACATGCCTACATACATACATACATACATACATACATACATACAAGGTTTTGTCCTAGGTCTAAATCTTCCTTTCACTAACGTTTTCTTTTTGTCACTTTGCATCTTATCAGATACCTCAGAGAAAGCTTATTGAGAACAACAAGGGAAAGGTCACAGTCCGAGTGATCATTCCATTAAAATATAGAATTTAGCGTAAGATAATACTTGGACAGTTTCTGCAGTGGAATGATCTAAATTTATTGATTATTATTAATGTATTTGTTTGTAGAATGGGAACCAGTGAACAGTCGTATAATAAGAGCACGATACAACCTACGACACGGAAGAATGACAATAGTACAGTGTTATGCACCCACGAATGATGCAGATGATGATGTGAAAGACGACTTCTATCACCAACTACAACAAATCATCAACAAAGTCCCTAAACACGACATCCTAATTGCTATGGGGGACTTCAATGCTAAGGTAGGGAAGGATAATACCGACGTTGAAAAAGTGATGGGGAAAGAAGGAATTGACATGGTTAATCAGAATGGAGAAAGATTAATTGAAATATGTCTAACAGAGGGCATGGTCATTGGAGGCACAATATTCCCACACAAAGAGATACATAAAACAACATGGATATCTCCAGATGATAGAACTAGAAACCAGATAGACCATTTTTGTATTAGAAAGCAATACAGAACATCTCTTATGGATGTAAGGGCTTATAGGGGTGCAGATGTCAACAGTGATCACAACCTGTGCATAGGGAAAATAAAACTAAAATTGAAAAGTCAACACAAGAAATCAGTACACAGAAAGATAAACATCCACGGCCTACAAGAAGAAAATACTAACATTAATTTCAATCAGGAACTTGCCAATCATTCTAAAACACCCAGTGAAGTTGAGGAGATAGGTATAGATGAGTTATGGAATTCTTACAGCACAGCCATAATCACAGCAGCAAAAGTAAGCGCAGGATTGGAAAAACCAAATAGAAAAGCATGGATATCAGATAAAACATGGAAGTATATACATGAAAGACGAGCAGTCAAATTAAACATGTTGAATGCAAAAGCAGATCATGAAAGAGATTCGGCAAAAGCAAAATACAAAGACATAGACAAGAAAGTAAAAAGTTCAGCTAGAAGGGATAAAAGAGAATACATAGACAATATGGCGAAAGAGGCAGAAAAAGCAGCAAAAACAGGAGACAGCAAAACTTTATACAACATACAAAAGAGGCTAACAGGTACTATTACATCTAAAGAAAGACCAATCCTTAGCAAAACTGGAACACTATTAACATCAAATAAAGACCAAAAGCAAAGATGGGCTGAACACTTCCAAGAAATACTCAATCGACCACACCCAAAAGAATTGTTAAACCTTGAAACTGACTTACCAGCCCCACAACTAAATGTCAATCTAGATGAAATTAAATTGCATGAAATTGAAACCGCAGTGAATTTAATGGCTAACAACAAAGCTGCAGGTGAAGATGAAATAACAGCCGAGATGTTAAAAAGCTATCAATAGTGACAACATGAGACAACTACAGAGAATGTTTAACAAGATTTGGAAAGAAGAAAAGGTCCCTTCTAATTGGAAGAAGGGAATCATTGTTAAAATACCAAAAAAAAGGGTAACCTTAGTGACTGTAACAACTGGAGAGTAGTAACCTTAATATCAGTTGTGTCAAAAGTATTTTGCAAGGTCATTTTGAATAGACTCAAAGATATAGTGGATACTGCAATGAGAGAAGAACAAGCAGGATTTCGAAAAAGGAGAAGCTGTCTCGACCAGATCTTTACTCTCAGAATAATACTTGAAGAACATATTGAAAAGCAGAAACCATTAATACTGAATTTCATAGATTTTAAGAAGGCATTTGATAGCATACACAGAGATTCATTATGGAGAATTTTAAGTCTATATGGAATACCATCTAAAATTGTCAACATCATTAAGGACTTATACAATGGATATGGTTGTGCAGTCAAGACAGAAGAAGGGATGAGTGAATGGTTCCAGATTGAAACAGGCGTGAAACAAGGATGTATACTGTCTCCTTTACTTTTTGGAATTACAATAGACTTCATAATGACAAAATGCTGCACAGGTAACACAGGTATTGACTGGGTACATGGGACCCAACTAGAAGATCTTGATTTTGCTGATGACATAACTCTTATCAGTAATAATGTGAATTCCATGCAAGAAAAAACAGATAGCCTATCTTCACTGGCTAGCAAAATAGGACTTGAAATTAACAAGGACAAAACAAAAATAATGAAAATTCCCATCAATCAAAATGGAAAAATACACATAGAAGGGACAGATATTGAAGAAGTCAATCAATTTGCATACCTTGGCAGCTACATAGACCAGGATGGTGACACTAGAAAGGAAGTTAGGATCAGAATTGCAAAAGCAGCATCAATCTTCAAGAATCTTGAGAACATATGGAATTCAAAAGTTATAAGCACAAAAACCAAGTTAAGACTATTCAATTCAAATGTAATATCCACCCTCATTTATGCATGCGAAAGCTGGAAAACAACTAAAGAAATAGAAAAGAAATTAGACTCTTTTGAAAACAAATGTCTAAGGAAAATACTCGGCATCAAGTGGAATGAATTCAAGAACAATGCAGAGATAAGACAGATGACTGAACAACAACCAGTCTCACGGGTGATCAGGAAAAGGAGATGGACATATGTTGGTCACTTGATGAGAAGAAATGATCGGAGAATCCCAAAACAAGCTATCAAGTGGAACACAACAGGCCGAAGAAAAAGAGGCAGACCGCGTGAAACTCTGAAGAGGACATTATTAAGAGAGGCCAAGTTAACAGGCATAAAATCCTTTGTTGAGGTTGAAAG
This sequence comes from Achatina immaculata, assembly GCA_009760885.1. Lineage (NCBI taxonomy): Eukaryota > Metazoa > Mollusca > Gastropoda > Stylommatophora > Achatinidae > Lissachatina > Lissachatina immaculata. The sequence continues at coordinate 25,116,237 of CM019714.1, forward strand.
ACTCGCCGAAGACAGGAAAAATTGGCGAACTACTTTGCGAGCCCTATGTGACGTCTAACGGCACGGGAAGGATATAAGATATAAGATAAGATTTGTTTGTCCTTTGTTCTTCTATTACCTCACAGTTTTGCCTCTCTGCCATCTTGTAAATACCATACAGTTTCCTCTGTTTCTCGCCAGAGTCAGAATGTAATGAAAAGCATAAAGGTTGCATTCTCTCTGCATGACCCAGCCAACGTAATACACACATATATACATACACACATAGTACATACACATATACACATTCATACACACATACATACTTACATACATACTTACATACATACATACACACATACACAGATACATACATACATACATACATGCACACCTGAATGAACATGCTCACCACAGTAGCATACTAACCTCGTGCAAGACAATATCTAGTTAGAAAAATCCACATGTCTCACAATATGTCCATTTGTGTCATAAAAAAAAGAGAAGCAGCCACCTATTCATACATTCAGCCTAACCTACACATAAAACGCTATATACGTCGTAAAATTGACAAACAGATAGCTGTGCCTACATTCAAACAACTCCACACTCAATTCACTCCAACAGTGAACAAATCTAGACAGGAAACTAACTAATCTTCACTCAACGTCGTCTAACAGCATTCTCCCAAAAACTCCTTGCAGGACCCTGTCCCTGAATCGTAACAAGGACTTTCTTGAAGTCCGGGCCTACACAATCTAGAAAGATCTGGAAAACAAGGACAATTCACTCAGTCTTCAAACAGCGACTTAGCTCAATTTATTATAACCTCATTTATACTGTAACAAAAGTATAATTACGGAAAATTTTGAAAAATTGTTGAAATACAAATATATAACCACCGACATATTGGGCAGAAATGTTGCTGTCAATACCTGCTTCGTCCCATATCTGATATACACAGCAAACATCTTCTCTCTAATGTAAACTTACCTGATGCTAAATCTTCATTTTATGGATAAATTTAGAGAAATAGATCAACTCAGCTTTTCAGACATTCCCTTGTCATGAACTACCGCACTGCGTGGCCAAGATTTCCCGACCCCCATGACCGCCAACCTAGATTCTCCCTCCAAGGATACCGCGTGCTAAATAATTCAATATTTTACACATATTCATACATCACATCAACATTACAAACATATTACCAAGTCAACAAATCAATTTACATCCATTTGTTAGAACTCTCTACAAATATCATAGTTACGCCACCAGAGACATTACAACACAGGACATCAACATATATCATCATGATAATAACAAGGCACGATATAAATACAATGTATTATCTCTAAGTATCAACTAAATCAGTGAACCAGATTGGTCTGGGCTCCTCTGACCCTACTAAGCAATTATACAGCTATCTCAATGTTGTGCCAATGCACTGGAAACACATTTCAGCCGTTGCAGCCATGAAATCCCCATCCGCCTTTCTCATCCAAAACTATCCTGTACCAATGAACTGAATAACACATTTCCACTTGTGCGAAATGCATTGAATACATATTTCTATTTGTGTTAGTGCACTGAATAACATATTTCTATTTATCCCAATGCACTGAATAATATATTTCACTTTTGCGCCAATGCACTGAATAACATATTTCATTTTGTTCCAACACATAGTTTTGACCTACGTGTGCCAGTCGAAACATGACAGGACTCAACAGAATCAGCGAAATCTTCACGTAAGACGAGAGTGACGATAATTCAACACCACATTATGATTTACGACACATTATATAATCCACAGTACATTTGAATCAAACATTGTGAGATCACCATAGAGACGAAATTAGTTCCCTGCCCTATCCTCTGGTTTTCTGCTCTACCTTCCCGCCACGCATTCCTCTGTATTTATAGATCCTGTACTTCCGTATCACATGAACATCGACGCGTTGCCCACTTCGTGCATCAATGGGCTTCGATTGGCCCTTCACACTCTCTCTTTCCCTGACAACAAATTTTGGGTTCTAATAACACAATTTTTTTAATGGTACAATTTAGGGACCCATGCCCAATATTCATACCTAAGAAACATAACCTAAAACACATTACTGTCATAATTTCTGACTGGATTTTCACAGCCGTATGTGCTTTTTCATAAATATACACAATGTTCATAACACAAAATAAAAATGTTCATTATCTAAGGGGACCAGTGGGGCTTTCTTCTTTTGCAAATTCTCCTTGAATGACCTGTCAGCGTGGTAATGTGCATTGTTTATTGACTGGTATATGTTAAAAGTTAATATTATTTCTTGTTGTGGTATGTAATAAAACTGTTCCAAGCATTTCCATGCCTGACCGAATGTCAATTTAATGTTCATAGTCTGAAACGTTTCAGCAGATTGTTCAAGAAACACACTATCCGTTATATTTTTGCTGTTTCGAGTCTTGTTAGATTTTGAATTGTCTGACGCTGTCACAGGTTGCACATCATTTATGGTTTCAAATTTCACTTGATCATCCTCCATTACGCCTGTTATAAATATTTAAACCCGAACAAGGCTACTTTCTACACAGTTTTTAAAAAAATTAATTCTATCGTCTGTCTTCTATTTATCCAATTCACTCATTTTATTTCATTTTCTCAGACATCTCATTTCTTGTATTTGATTCACTTTCATTTTTACATGTCACACACTTCTACGCTGTAATCTGTTTCAGACCGATTTTTTTTGTCCGGTCACTCCTAGGCTGTCTCTTTGATGTCGCGTCTCCGGTGACACGTGACACTTTTTTATATTTCGTCAACATTCACCCTTTCTCCGTTAATTCCGTCACCCACGCAGTTTTTTTTTAATGTCTCATCTACCAAAACTCTCTCTCTCCCCCATATGTCCTTGGCTTGACTTTAATCACAAATGTAATTTTTTAAAACAACATGCCATCATAGAAAATGTACACATGATATATATATATATATATCAATAAATATTGTTGCATGACTTTGCTAAAAATTTAACATTTTAACCACAATTACAGATTTAGAAATGTACATAAAACTACAAAAACATGATCTAGCATACAGCATTCCATTTGGAGGGTAAATTCCACGACACCATATATAAACTTAGCCGGCGCTAAATCTACATTTTGTGGATAGATTGGGAGGAAACACATTAACCCAGCTGTTTCAGGCATTCCCTTGACATGTACTAGCATACTGCGTGCCCAAGATCTCGTGAGCCTCATGACCGCCAAACCAAACTCTCCCCTCTAAGGATACTTCATGCCAGTTAATTCAGCATTTTATACACATTCATATACCATATCAACACGAAATACATATTACCAAGTCAACAAATCAGTTTACATCCATGTATTAGCACTCTCTACATATATCATAGTGGCGCAACCACAGACATTACAATACAGGACATCAACATGTATCATCATGATAATAACAAGGCTTAACATAAATACAATGTATCATCTCTAAACTATCAACTAAATCAGTGGACCAGATTGGCCTGGGTTCCTGTGGCCCTACTAAGCAATTATAGATTTATATCAATATTGTGATGATTCACTGGTAACACATTTCAGCCGCTGCTGCCATGAAATCCCATTCTCCTATCTCACATACGCTTCCCTGTGCCAATGCACTGAAGAACATATTTTCACTAGTGCCAAATGCACTGAATACATATTTCAGCTTGTGCCCATGCACTGAATACATATTTCAGCTTGTGCCCATGCACTGAATACCATATTCTACTTGTGCGGAATGCACTGAATACATATTTCACTTTTGTGCCACTGGACCGAATAACATATTTATCTTTTGTGCCAATGCACTGAATAAAATATTTTCATTTGTGCCAATCCAATGAATAAACATGATGGGCCTTTGTGTGTCCATCATATATGATAAGACTCAATAGAATCAGGAAATCTTCATATGCGACGACAGTGACGATGATCAAACAGCACAGTATAATATACGACACATCATATAATCCAACAGCACAGTATAATATACGACACATCATATAATCCAACAGCACAGTATAATATACGACACATCATATAATCCAACAGCACAGTATAATATATGACACATCATATAATCCAACAGCACAGTATAATATACGACACATCATATAATCCACAGTACATTTGATCAAACATTGTAAGATCAGAATGGCTAACACCGCCGAGGCAAAATTAGTTTACGACAACATGAACACTTAAATCTCCGGTGCCAATTTCCATGGTAGATTTTAACTAGAATTTCCCATGACTTACTTTTTTGCGATTTCCAGCTGCCGGTGAATGTTTAATGAGTTCTAAAAACTACACAGTGACTTTCGGACCAGTTTCTAGATACCTAAATTAGTACTGTGTTGCCGTTAGGAGTCGTAGTAGAAGGGTATACGCTATTCTACCATACACTATGTCTGCTTATTATTAATACCTAAGATTGTAGACCTACTATTACCACTAGTATGTCTGAGCTTAAAAAGCTTTCACTTTCACTATCTCTAGACTCCATAGCACTGTTTAGTGTTAACAGCGATAGAAAGTCGAGACTTCACTCTTTCTAAACAGTGGAGGTCCGTCTCTTTCTTCGTTGTAGATGTCGGCTTAGTGCCTGCTTGGAGTCTGGCGGTGTATGTTGGTGTCTGTTGTGTCTGTTTACTATCCTCTGACAGACTCTCTCCCAGGATCGGCTTTCACTCAGTGGCAAACACAAGTAGCAGTTTTACTGATCATAATGGTTTTATTGGTGCAGGGGACGATATAATGGCGATGATGCAACAAAGACAGTGACAAATCCAATACACATGACATTACGTTACTGCAGCAGGACAACAATTATGATTCCCGAGTCTACTAACATCAAAAGACTTCGAGGCCACGGGAATAGTACCACAATCTAGACTTACTGTCCTATAATACAAAATACTTACTGACGACTACTAACACACAACTAAGTCCCTACACTAAGCCACAACTTCCTAACCAAAAAAGTAGAACTTCACCTCTTACTAAATCCTAAGTCCTAACCGTCATTGTCGTCTGCTGGTCCTTGTCGTCTGCTGGTCTTTGTCGTCTGCTGGTCCTTGTCGTCTGCTGGTCATTGTCGTCTGCTGGTCCTTGTCGTCTGCTGGTCTTTGTCGTCTGCTGGTCCTTGTCGTCTGCTGGTCATTGTCGTCTGCTGGTCCTTGTCGCCAGCTGGTCCTTGTCGTCTGCTAGTCATTGTCGTCTGCTAGTCCTTGTCGTCTGTTGGTCCTTTTCGTCAGCTGATCCTTGTCGTCTGCTAGTTCAAGTGCCGCGCGGTGCTTTTTTCTAGCCGAGCTGCAACCAGAGGATCGGGTTTTCCCGTTCAGTCTGTCATTCATTCATTTGCATGTCCCTTGCCTTCCAAACAGCACTCCTGTATGCCTCTCGGTTGTGAGCAAGATGGCCTGCTGCTGCTGCGTGTTCAGTCTGTACTTAGTCTAATATACTGCTACATACCAGTGGAATCATTTTACTTCTGGCTTAGTCTAATATACTGCTACATACCAGTGGAATCTTATTGTTTCTGTTTGGACTCGAAACCACAACCTTCAACACTGGAGGCAAACCTCTAAACTGGAGACAACTTATTAAACAAATAAGATGTCATAAATCAATAACTCAAATGAAGGGACAGATGAAATCGAACTTTGTTATAGTATGTTGTTGAGATCAATAAAGATCGAATTTTTTTCAGTCTAAAGGAAGTAATAAACTTTAAAAGTAAGGGTAGTTATGATTGAGTCCCTTGCTGCATTATTTATTTATTGGAGAATTACTCACCTCACCTTGCATGGGAAAAAAAGTTCGTCTCACCTCAAGGAATCTTGACTGGTAAATGTAAAGTTGCACGAGGAATGTGATGTTAGGTTAGGGAAAAGATTCAAGTGTCAACTTTGGAATGTCTGCTGTTGACACAACAAACTATATTTAGTAATAGAGACTTAGATTTTAGGAAATTGTTTGTTTAAGAAAATCAAAGGTTTTAAAAACAATATCTAGCATGAGAATTTCGGAGAACTGTTTGTCTTTACGGAAAGATTTTTCTAGAAGAAAGGATGGAAAAAATGAGTTACATAAATAATATATATATAATGAGATTAGATCACGAAGTCATTCTTGAGTAGAAGTTGTCAGTGAGTTTCTGTCATGCCGTAGTTCAGTTGCAGTAATATTTGCACTTTTTAGGCCAAACTTTTGCTTAGTGTAAAATGTAGGCAGTTTTGTAGCATTGTCTTTGTTAGGACTGATAGTGTGATGTACTGATTTCATCTTTTGGAAGATGTGTTATTATTGTGCTCGTCTCTTGGAAATTATGTAATATTGTAAGTAGTAGTTCTTTTGTAACACTCATGGTTGTGACAGTTCATAAATGGTCTGTTGTCAGACTCATATCAACATGGTATTGACTTCGTGCCCAGGAAGTTCTCTCGTATGTTTATTTGGCAGTAAATTCCCTCATCCTCTTTACAGTCACCCTCCATCAATAAATTTCTGTAGATCTGCCACTACATTCCGTGTCTGCTGACCTAGCAGATCGTCAACAGTCTTGTCAGAGAGAGTCTGCCCGTGCCGTCTTAGTTGTTGTCATTGTTTTAGTGTCCAAGCATCTGGCATGTTGTGGTTCGATAGAACGCAAGATAAAGTTCATAGCTGAAGTTAAAACTCCATATAGACACTAAACAATTACGTTTTCAGTGGTTCTCAACCTGTAGAACATGCACCAATTGTAGTAGCGTATGCTTCATTGCTGCAGGCGACCACATGGCTACAACAGAGTGATATATCCTCCATGTAATAAAGCTAAACAGGGATGTATAGTTCGGTTTAAATAAATAGAACTAAACAAAAAAGAAGATAGAAGGAGCGAGTAAAGGAGACATAACTTGAACCAGTTTTACCGCAGTCGACATTTCTTTCATCTCCATCGTAGAAGCTAAATGTAGACAAGGACAGACATACCATGTGACCTGACGTATAATTATCACGACATATGAATGCCACAATTTTTATTCTCCACGTTTGTTTGCTTCAGAAAACCTCCTGGAAGTATCACTGTTGACCATGTTTCCAATTTACAGCTCGAAGATCTGCAGCCATTTGACAATTGTGTAGTGCGCGTTCAATCCATTGGTGACTGCCTCTTTATTGGGGTGTGGGAAACCTGCTTGGATTCTAGCTATGGAGTAAGCATTTACACATGTCTAATACTGTGTTGTCTTGTAGCTACTTTGCCCTGTCTCTGAATTAACTCCGCGCTAAAAATGACAGAATTGGTACATTTTCCACGCCCTTCTGAATTAATATTCAAATCAGTATTTAGGAAAAAGTCTAAATAAAGTTTAAAGTTTCACATTTCTAACACAAATCATATTTTCAAATTATTTAGTACCTTCCTTTCAGCTTATTTTTATCAAATTTGTGAAGAAATTTATTTTATATTATCTGCAAGCGAAATAATTCAGGAGTGAAAGAGTTAACTTTACAAGATGCAGCTGAACCAAATGAAGGCCGGAAACAACTTTTTATCTGAATGCTTATGTCCTTCACGTGATTGACATTTAAAGATTTTTCGCACTGATAATTGCACTGAATGTTTGTTAACTTACAACAATAATTTGATTATTTTCATTAAAAAATAAGCTATACCAGATATCAACACAGAGATCTACATATGAGTTTAATACAAGATATTTTTATAGGACAAAGGTACATAAAATGTATGATACAGCTGTAACAGAAGGAAGGTAGTAAGGTAAAGTTGTAATAACCGAAAGATAAAAAAAAAAAAACAGCAGAAAAAAAACAATGACAAAGAACAACTATAATCAATAATCCTGCTAAAGTTTTGTTTATTCTTCCAAGGCAGCTGAGAATAATTTACAAGAAAGTATATACAGAGGATTTAAACACAGAAATATCTAAAGCTGTCTTTTTATCATGACGATAACGTTGTTTCACTGTGCAAGCGTCACCACATCAAGGCAAGCATAGTCCATCGTAGGTTCTTATCTTGTTGATTTTATGGAGACAAAGTCCATCATAGGTTCTTACCTTGTTGAATTTATGGAGACAGACATGGTCCATTATAGATTCTTACATTGTTGAATTTATTAGGACGGACAAAGTCCATCATAGGTCCTTATCTTGTTGAATTAATGAAGATTCTGACAAGGTCCACATAGTACCTTTTCGTTATACATCAAGACTGCCTTCTTCCTCTTGGCTTAAAAGTGGAGCTGGCAGATAATCTGGATGTAACGACCGTAAGATAAACGAATGTAATTGCTAGATAGACAGCTTTAGGTCATAGCGCAGAGACAAAAGGTTTTGTCCTAGGTCTAAATCTTCCTCTCACTAATATATTTTTTGTTACTTTGCATCTTATCAGACACCTCAGAGAAAGCTTATGTAGAACAAGGGAAAGGTCACAGTCTGAGTGATCATTTTATTAAAATACAGATTTCAGCGTAAGATAATACTTGGATAGTTTCTGCTGTGGAATTGATCTACAATTATTGATTATGATTGTAAATTTATTTCTTTGTCATTTGTTTTTCTATTACCTCACAGTTTTTCCTCTCCGCCATCTTGTAAATACCATACACTTTCCTCTGTTTCTCGCCAGAGTCAGAATGTAATGACAAGTATTAAGTTTGTATTTTCAGTTAATAAAGAGAAGTCGTATTCTTCTACAGTTTTCCGAGCTAATTACTGCAGATAAAGTTCACCTCCATTTCTCCCACTTCCTAATCTTCTCTTTCCAGATGATGACACCATTTTCTGTATATCCTCTTCTGTATTCTCTCTCCAGCTTTGTGTTGGTCTATCTCTCGGTCTTTTTTCCTTCATCTCTTGTACACAAATCATTTCCGTTAGTCTTTCACTCTCTCTACAAGACCCAGCCAACGTAATCTATTCAGTTTAAAGACTTTTATAATTCTGTTATTTTAAATAAGCTGCTAAGTTCAGTGTTCTTTCTAGCTCTCCATTCCCAACTATAGATATATTTTATAAGCCAAAGATTTTTCTTAGGACCTTGTTCTTAAGGGACCCTCAAGTGTTGTTCATCTTTATATTTTTTAATTCATGTTTGTAATCTATACAATACGGCTGGTCTTATTATAGGTGTGTGTTTTGTTATCATAGTGATATGAGACATTTTAAAATTTTAGCCAGTGTTGAAATCATATATGAAGTATATTTTGTTCCATGTCTATACTCTTCATTTAATTTCCTCGCTTACGATGTTGCTTCTGTTAAAGGTTATGCCTAGAATTTTGTATTTTTCTGTTTTCCTAATGGTTATATCTATAACAGTTATATAATCTTTATATATATACCTCTATTTCTTTATGTCGATATAATTTTCCATACTTTACGTATATGTATGCAGACATAAGCTTTTTTAATTTAAAGTCTTTGTAGATTTTTGTACATCTTTTCCTCTTCAAAGTGGAAAAATATATTGTCTATTTAAGGTCTGTTCTTCTTGAAATGTGCATGATAATCTCACAGTAAGTCCTCCCTGTATGGTCTTAATCTATTTAATAGTATAATATATAGTATATTGGAGAAATGATATTTCCCTATAATGTTCACCTTTGCTAGTATCCAATTTCTTGAAAATTGGGATCAGTAATGATTCTCTCCCTTCCCTATGAACGTTTTCTTCTCTCCATATTTGTTGTATCATTGGACATAACTATTCATGCAGACTAAGACTTTATTCTTAATTCTGCAGCAATTCCATCTTGCCCTCTTAATTTCTTGTCTCTTGTTAGCAAGATACTGTCGATGACATCGTCTAAGTCAGGTTCCTCTACATCAGAGTCACAAGCCTGTATTTCTTCCCATGGTATTGTACTTATAGGTACTTCACAGCTTAGCAACTTTCCAAAATATTTGTCATATCTGATACAGATTTTATCTTCATTATTTATCATGTTCCCGTTAGAATATTTCAAACTCTATAAAGGTTGTTTGTATCCTTGCTGTTCGCAGTTCTTTATAGGATTTCCTGATTTTCCTACTTTGATGGCATGTCTACATCTCGCTCACTATGTCTTTCAAATATTGTCATTTTTTATTACAAATAACTTTCGGAGTTTCTTTAAACTGTGTGTGTGCTAATTCGTCTCATTTGTTTTGTTTTTCTTGTCATTCAGCCATATGTGTCTTGCTGTTCTTTTCTGTATGACGGCCTCCTTGCAGGCTTTGTTGAAACAATTCTTTCTTTCATTTGTAGCTTTTGCTCCAAGACATTCTTTCGCTGTGTTTCTTCATATAATTTTTACATCATTCCATGTATCATAAATACTGTTATCTTGCTCATTCTCTCTAGTGTTTATCTTACACTTGAGCCCTTTTCTAACGTTTTGTCTTCTTTTTGAAGCAGTTCTAGTTATTAACAGATTTTGTGTTGATTTCCTATAAAATTATGTCTTCAGTCGGAATTTTATCGTTATTGTTAAAGACAATGTGTAAAATTTGTGGAAGATTTCTTTTGTATTGATGAGAAAATGATACTGTGTTTCAGATTCGCAGCCATTACGGGTTTACAGTACGCAAAATTGATTTCTATGTGGTAGTTCCACCAGGGGCGCCTGAAACATCTACCCTAGTGCCTTATCATTTAGTGCGTAGAGGTTCCAGGTAGTATCATTGTCTCCTACAACCTGCTGTATGTGTGTAAATAGTAATAAATATCGTTATTTCCCACAAAGTGGTCTATCTCTCAACAAATAAATAGAACTAGGGAAGTTGTAATGTTGCCCGCACCAGAATGATCATTGAAAACATTTTAGATAACTCTACAATACTTGACAGCCTCACTGTAGGATATATGTGTGTATATTGTGGATATTTATAAACTTCATTACTTAGTTCAGTTTACACAATTATCAGAAATATGGGATGCCATAACAATTACTCAAGGCTAAAAGAGAATAAATCAGTTTTGTTTCTTTCTTTATCTGCACATATTTTTATCTGATGCCCCTAATAAATATCACTTGAATATTGAGGCATCCCGTAGCTAGTTTCTCTTTCTTATCACACAGCCATCATAAATACTCTGTCTGTCTCTCTGCCTCTCTCTCTCTCTCTCTCTCTCTCTCTCTCTCGCTCGCTCTGCTGTCCCTTGAGTGCCCAACCATACGGGGTTGTGGGTACCAAGAGATTTCAACTTTTGTCTGTCCTTTTGTGTGTGTTCTTGACTGTCTCCCACGTCCGTATATTATTTACAAACATTTCTTCTTCTGACTGTCTCCATATCTCTATGTCTCTATGTCTCTATGTCTCCATGTCTCCATGTCTCTGACTCTATGACTCTATGTCTCCATGTCTCTATGTCTCTTTGTCTCTATGTCTCCATGTCTCTATGTCTCTATATGTCTCTATGTCTCCATGTTTCTATATCTCTGTGTCTCTATGTCTGTATGTCTCTATGTTTCTATATGTCTTTATGTCTCTATGACTCTATGGAACTTGCTGTAAAGTGTATTGATGACGATTAAAGAGATGCGACTGGTAAAAAGTTTTGAGTGAAATAAAGTTAGTCTTAAATCCCCTCGAATATCAATGAGTTTAAAGTCGATAAAATTCTGCTCGGAATATGTGTTCACCTCACGCTTTTTAAGAAAGTTCATGTTGGTGAGAAAGTTAGGCAAGTGATTATATTTTTGATCAGGTGAGAGCTAGGTTGTGTCATATTATGACCTGTTTATTTTGTAGTAATGTAGCTATAGAACCAGTGTTCGTTAGAGTCGGTTAGAATGTTTGTGAAGAAAGGTTTTAAGTGTAGAATTAGAATCAATTCATTAATATCCGGTGGTGGCTGTCATTGTTTTGAGATGTAAGTTGTCTGGATTTATTGTAATTGTTTTGATCATCAGTTCGAGGTATTACACTATACAATTTTACCAACATGATTCATCGAACATCATCATCATGTGTTCGTCATTAAACGTTTATGTGAACAGCATTGGTTGCACTTACTTGATTTGATTCAATCTTAATGCCGAGTGAATCCCTGGTTGTCAGCTGTATGTGAATAGCATTAGAGGGATGACTAAACAATTTTTTTTCTGAGTAACAGTTAAAGGAGTTATATAAGTCAGAAATGTAACCATGATGTAGTAAAATGTGGTGCCTATAAATATGGCATTTTCTACCGATGTACATTAGTACACGTGTAGGTAGAGAAGAAAACAGAAACAAAATTACATTAGCATCATTCAAGTGCTTTCATAATCAAATCAAATCATCATAAGTTCCAATCAACAGCATCTGTATCAATTAGGCCAAATTTTCTTTCTTTCATTCCTTCTTCTTTTACTCAGTGGATTCCACATCGAAGAAATTCGTGGCAAGATTTCGTCTGTCATTCTCATTATGTGGCCATTCCATCGCCTTCTCCTCCTTTCAGTCAGTATCAAAACGAAAGTCGTGTTTGTCTCCCTTGACAAGATGTGATTTCTTACGGTACTGTCTAGAACATTCGTTTAAACTTTAGTGGCACACGGATACGTCTTAGATATAAGTAAATAAAACCTACAGACACCCACACACACAGGAACACACACATACACGCCACTACAGTAAGCTATGATAAAGTTTCACATCATGTCCTTCCCTACTAAGCTCTCATCTTCTCTTTCCTCATCTGATGCTGATGTTCCAGAACCTTCATTGCTAAATATTACAACCCTCTAACCGAACCATATTCTTCTCTTTAACCCTCACTTTTCTCGGCTTGAACATCATTGTATCTATCTATCTGTCTGTCTATCTGTCTGTCTGTCTGTTTGTCTGTCTGTCTTTTTCCATGTCCCCACCAATTCTTTATCATCAACCAGTAAGATTTGTCAACACACCTCACAAGTCTGAACTTAAACATTCACAATACTTCACCACACGCACTCTCAGACACAGCTTCTTGCAAGACACAACTAAGTGCTTCTGTTTTCTCTTATTTTCTTTCCACTTTATTTGTTTTATATGAGTGGTGTACATTTATATTTCTTTTCCTACTGTATCCTAAATGTTTCTGTATGATTCAGATATAAAGGGGAACCTTATAACTGTGTGCTCGTTAATTGAATAAAACTCTTCCAACTTTTGATATTCAATTCCAGACGGAAGCAACAATATAACTCAGGTGTAGAAATGAGTACCTGACTCCTTATAGAATTGTTGAAAGAAATGTGGGCAGACACGATGCTCACAACATCACCCTGCCGTACGTAGCCTGATCAAGGAAAATGTAAACACTAATACCATATTCTCCTTGATGTACTACGGCATAACAGGGCTGCCTTTACCATATTATTTTTACTTTTAGGAAAGGTAACATACAGGCCTACAGGAGAGCTGTTAGTGAGGCAAAGTTCCACAAAGGACATGAATATGACTGGAATGTAACAACAAAACAAAACCCAGTAATTTTCCATCACGGACTTTACACTGACCAGCAGGAGTTCCACGGAAAGTAGCTTCCCATTCTCGTATGTCTTGAAAACAATGTTAAGTAGTATCAACAGTGATAGTTTCACTTCTTGTAAGAAAAGAACACATAATATTTATATTTTATTCAGAATCTTCACTGCCTTAGAAGATTCTTTTTCTAATACACAAGTACCACCAGTTATCTATTTTTTTGTATCTCTCTAACTGTAGGACCAACAGTAATATTAAAATCGTTTTCCTATACTATCAGTTTTATCATCAATGTCCACTTTGTTTTCGATAACACGTATTCAAAAGTTCAAAGATCAATGATTTGTATTCCTTAATCAACATTAAACAATGTAGTCTCACATCTCACTGTTATTTTCTATAACAGGTTCCCAGTACCAGGGGAGACAAGTTACACAGCCAATGGTTATTATTAGAGGAACTACAAACATGAAGTCAGCCGACACGCAGTACTCTTGTCTTTTCTTTCTTTTTTTTTTTTTTTGTCTTTTCATCTTATCTCCTGCACATCTTAGTAATGTTTTAGCAGAAATTGTTTTTTAATTAGAGACGAACATGTCTCTGACAGTAGACTTTCGTTCTATTGTTTGTGCTCTCATTAAAATCTAAACACGAAAGAAACCTTAAAGTTATTATTAAAGTATGTGTGCGTCCTGATGTTAAGAAACTATAAAGTCCTTGCCTGAATAAGTTTCTTAACATCAGGACACACACATACTTTAATAATATGCAGGAAACTCTCTCTACGGTAGAGAGTTTCCTGCATATTATTAAAGTATGTGTGTGTCCTGATGTTAAGAAACTATAAAGTCCTTGCCTGAATAAGAAATATCAAATCTTATAAACTATGCTAGATAGAAACATGAGCGTTATGGCTTTACGTAGACAGAAAGGTAACCCTGCATCACCAGTATCAAAATGGTGTCTACGAAGAAGAAAGCCTTTTCAGAACGATGAACTGGAAGATAAAGTCCAACAACATCACCATCTCACTCGCTGAACACCCTTCTTGACTTTTATAATGGGGCTGTACTAAGGACAAATGTTTAGATATTGAAACTTTGCAAGCAAGAATAATTGGTGTTGCCGCTATGGTGACAGACTAGTATCATTAATTTCGACTCGGAACATTATTATCCCCATCACTAGAAAATAGGAATCACATTAGTGCTACAAAAATAAGAGTAAACAAAATTTCACTGCGATAACGATATCACCAGCTCTCTCTGTACTGGGGAGTTTTATATCACATGAACTAGGGGTAAATTTCATAAAGTGATGCTTGTCACATTTAAATGCATCACATAAGCAAATCCTATTGTGCAATAAGATTTGTTATACATCAATTTGACAGGGAAAAGTTCTAAATTGTTTTTATAATAGAACTGTTAGTGTTGTTTAGTACAGAACAAAAGAAAGAGCTAATAACTGAGGAAGAAGAATGAAAAATGAATAAATGCAAACAATGATTGTGTCCCTTACCCTACTGTACTGGCCGCAGCATATCCAAAATAAGTAAAATGTTACACAAAGGCTATTTCCCCACAGTAAATTGTACACTAATTATTAATTAGAGAAAACTGAAAACAACACGCTGGTAGCTAATATTTACATACAAATACAAGATGGCAGCTTAGAAAAAATAATAACAATTAAAATCAGTTAAATTTTAACACAGATTCATGCTGCGGCCAGTATAGTAGAGTAAGTGGTTAAAATACATAAAATAAAATATAACATTTGGGGAAAGAATTGAAAGTGGCACAAAGGATCTTTATTTGAAAGGAGGCATGGGGCCACTCTCGGGTAAACCCTTTCAATTCTTTCCCCAAATGTTATATTTTATTTTATGTCTCTCAGCTTCAATGTTAATTATGTTTGTTACATGAACAACATATTTGTAGAATGTCTGGAATAGAGTGAAAGATGTATGATAAAGGGCAGAATGTCAGACGGGCCTGCGTGCCCAATTCTTAAACCTTTTGAAATAAAGATCAATCAATCAATCAATCAATCCCCGACTCATCCGATGGTTTTCACCAGTTCTCTGCACAAGATAAAAGATCTTTATCGCCTTTGTATCCTTTCATTCTCATGGCCGCCTCCTAAAAGGAGCGGAGATGGCCGTCGTTCACACTGAAATATTAACGAAAGTCTGAACAAATGTTCGAGAAAAGGATGTAACCTGTATGAATGTGTCTGCGAGAGTATATATACGTACCACTTCAGCATACACCTCATTCTCATTACAATCTCAGGCTTACTTCAGATACACGTTACCACGCATGTATTTTTATATACTTATTTAAAGTCGTTTGAGTAACAGCAATATTTGGTAACAAAAAATGTACCTCAGCACTCCTCCCTAGATGATTGAAATTTCAGAGTTACCATAACATTACCACAGACTTGAAACAAACTATGGCATGACACCCGTCTTCATCGCCACGTGTCTCCTTCGTGCTCACCCTCGGGCTAACCCTAACCCCCACAAGTCCCTGTTCACACTCACAATAAGATTTCTTTTGCTTGTCTAAACAAGATAGATAACCTTTATCAAACATGTATCTATTCTCACCTAAGTTCTCTTTATGTACCATCCTCTGGCTAATCCAAACCTTCTTGAGCTGTATCGTTTGTTTTTTTTTCCTCTCTTCATTCTTCTGCGTAAGATAGGAAACTACCTTACCTTTCAATCCCACTTTATCTCCCTCTTAATCCCCCGCCAAACGTAGCCCGCCTCTGAAAGGAGAGACGATGTCTGGCGGGCAGACCGAGCTCAGTAAGTCCACCATATCTCTGAACACATTTTTTAAATACTGACAAATTTGTTTTTTTCTCCCCACTCCCATCAAAACTGTATCTCATTAGTAAACACCTCATGTTCATCACACGTTTATAGGCTTTAGTTTCATTATCTTATATCCTTCCCGTGCTGTTAAGCATCACATAGGGCTCGCAAAGTAGTTCGCCAATTTTTCCTGTCTTCGGGCGAGTCTTTCAACCTCATCAAAGGATTTTATGTCTGTTAATTTGCCCTCTCTTAACAATGTCCTCTTTAGAGTTTCACGTGCTCTGCCTTTTTTTTTCTTTGTCCTGTTGTGTTCCACTTGATAGCTTGTTTTGGGATTATCTGATCATTTCTTCTTATCAAGTGACCAACATATGTCCATCTCCTTTTCCTGATCACCCATGAGACTGGTTGTTGTTCGGTAATCTGTCTTATCTCTGCATTGTTCTTGAATTCGTTCCACTTGATGCCGAGTATTTTCCTTATGCATTTGTTTTCAAAAGAGTCTAATTTCTTCCCTATTTCTTTAGTTGTTTTCCAGCTTTCACATGCATAAACGAGGGTGGATATTACATTTGAATTGAATAATCTTAACTTGGGTTTTATGCTTATAACTTTTGAATGCAATATGTTCTCAAGATTCTTGAAGATTGATGCTGATTTTGCAATTCTAATTCTAACTTCCTTTCTATTGTCACCATCCTGGTCTATATAGCTGCTAAGATATGCAAATTGATTGACTTCTTCAATATCTGTCCCTTCTGTGTGTATTTTTGCATTCTGATTAATGTTTCGTCCTTGTTAATTTCAAGTCATATTTTGCTAGCCAGTGATGACAGGCTGTTTTTTCTTGCACGAAATTCACATTATTACTGATAAGAGTTATGTCATCAGCAAAATCAAGATCTTCTAGTTGGGTCCCATGTACCCAGTCAATACCCGTGTTACCTGTGCAGCATTTTCTCGTTATGAAGTCTACTGTAATTCCAAAAAATAAAGGAGACAGTATACATCTTTGTTTCACACCTGTTTCAATCTGGAACCATTCACGCATCCCTTCTTCTGTTTTAACTGCACAAACATATCCATTATAGATGTCCTTAATGATGTTGAAGATGTTAGATGGTATTCCATATAGCCTTAAAATTCTCCATAATGAATCTCTGTGTATGCCATCAAATGCCCTTTTAAAGTCTATGATGTTCAGTGTTAATGGTTTCTGCTTTTCAATATGTTCTTCAAATATTGTGCCTAGAGTAAAGATCTGATCGAGACAGCTTCTCCCTTTTCGAAATCCTGCTTGATCTTCTCTTATTGCAGTATCCACTATATCTTTAAGTCTATTCAAAATGATCATGCAAAATACTTTTGACACAACTGATATTAAGGTTACTACTCTCCAATTGTTACAGCCACTAAGGTTGCCCTTTTTTGGTATTTTAACAATGATTCCTTTTTTCCAATTAAAAGCGACCTTTTCTTCTTTCCACATCTTGTTAAACATTCTCTGTAATTGTCTCATGTTGTCACTATTGATAGCTTTTAGCATTTCGGGTGTTATTTCAGTTTTTTGTTAGCCATTAAATTCACTGCTGTTTCAATTTCATGCAATTTAATTTCATCTAGGTTGACATTTAGTTGTGGGGTTAGTAAGTCGGTTTCAAGCTTTATTAATTCTGTTGGGTGTGGTCAATTAAGTATTTCTTGGAAGTGTTCGGCCTATCTTTGCTTTTGGTCTTTACTTGATGTTCATAGGGTTCCAGTTTTGCTAAGGACTGGTCTTTTCTTTAGATGTAATAGTACCTGTTAGCCTCTTTTGTATGTTATATAAAGTTTTGCTGTCTCCTGTTTTTGCTGCTTTTTCTGCCTCTTTCGCCATACTGTCTATGTATTCTCTTTTATTTCTTCTAGCTGAGCATTTTACTTTCTTGTCTAGTTCTTTCACCATATCTTTTCCAAGATCTGTTTTTGCATTCAACATGTCTAATTTGACTGCTCGTCGTTCATGTATATACTTCCACGTGTGTTTTGGTACCCATCCTTTTCTATTTTTTTTTTCAGTCCAGCGCTTGCTCTTGCTGCTGTGATTATGGCTGTGCTGTAAGTTTTCCATAATTCATCTATAGTTATCTCCTCCACTTCACTGGGTGTTGTGGAATGATTGGCAAGTTCCTGATTGAAATTAATGTTATTATTTTCGTCTTGTAAGCTGTGGCTGTTTATCTTTCTGTGTACTGATTTCTTGTGTTGGCTTTTCAATTTTAGTTTTATTTTCTCTATGCACAGATTACTGTTGACATCTGCACCCCTGTAAGCCCTTACATCTATGAGAGATGTTCTGTATTGCTTTCTACTACAAAAATGATCTATCTGGTTTCTAGTTCTATCATCTGGAGATATCCATGTTGTTTTATGTATCTCTTTGTGTGGAAATAGTGTGCCTCCAATGACCATGCCCTCTGTTATACATATTTCAATTAATCTTTCTCCGTTCTGATTAATTATGTCAATTATTTCTTTCCCCGTTACCTTTTCAACGTCGGTGTTATCTTTCCCTACCTTAGCGTTGAAGTCCCTCATAGCAATTAGGATGTCGTGTTTAGGGACTTTGTTGATGATTTGTTGTAGTTGGTGATAGAAGTCGTCTTTCACATCATCATCTGCATCGTTCGTGGCTGCATAACACTGTATTATTGTCATTCTTCCGTGTCTTAGGTTATATCGTGCTCTTATTATATGACTATTCACTGGTTCCCATTCTACAAGGCATTTTGCTGCTACGTTTGACAGAATAATATCTACCCCATCACGAAGTTTTCCATCATTTCTGCCTGAATGTATTATTAACTTACCGTTTTCCCGCCGATCTTTTACCTGCTTCTGGCCATCGCATTTCGCTGATGCTCAATATATCTAGATGGTATATCTCCATTTCTTTGATGACATGAGTAGTTTTTGTTGGTGCTGCCATCTTTCTCACATTCCAGAATCCAATCTTTGTCACATGTTTGGGGCCGAAGAATGAGCTCTTCGGAGTTGGCATCCCTGATGCTCGGTTGGTTTCTCTGCAAGTTTCCATATCGATATCTTTTTTCCCATCTGGAGTCGCCTCTAGATAGGTCCCAGGATAAGGTTTTAGCCTTATGCTCAACTCCCGGTACAGGATATGTGGTAGATCAAGCGGAATTCTACTGCTTTCTGCATGCCGGAGAGAGCGTTAAAAAAACGTCCGCCATCTTGCACGTCACACCGGAAGGACTAGGTATCAGAAATAAAAAAGGAGGAACGTTGATTGAGTGGACAGAAAAGAATAAAATGATAATAGGAAATACTCGGTTTCAACAACAACCAAGGCGATTATGGACATGGAAAAGCCGAAATAATAAAACATCCTTGATGACAGATTACATTATGATCAACAGAAGATTCAGAAACTCACTAATATCCAGGAAAACAAGATCAAGCGCAGACTGCAACAGTGACCACATCCCAGCTGTATGAAAAGTGAGAATCAGGCTAAAAAGGTTAAAGGTAGCAGCGAAAAAAAACAAGAATTTTATAGATAGCTGTTACGGAAGGATAAGGCAATACAAGAACAATATGGGACCATAGTACATAATATATATAATGCTATAGAGAAGATTGAAACGATTGATGAACAATGGAATATGCTCAAAGACTCTATTCAGCAAACATCTATCGAAATCCTACCTCCAAATAAACGACACGTTAGACAGGCGTGGATAACAAGAAATTTTGCAACTAATGGATCGTAGAAGAATAAAAAAGAAGATAAGATGAATATGACAAAATAAATAAAGAAATAAGACGCATATGCAATAAAGCTAAAGAAGAGTGGATAAATAAGAAATGCAATGAAATAGAGACACACCATCATGGAAACGCAAGAGATATGTGCAAACAAATAAGGGAGTTAACAAATAAAAGGGCACACCACTAGACTGGTTTCCTGAAGTCAAAGGAGGGGCATACAATAATGGACAGAGATGAAATAATGGCACGATGGTGCGAATACATTAGAGAACTTTATGAGGACAATAGAGACGAAACAGATATACGAAATAATAATGAAGGGCCTCTCATATTAAAAGCAGAAGTGGAAGAAGGAAAAGGCACAAGTAATGCCATATATATATATATATTGCACGTCACGCAGAAAACGTGACGTGCACGATGGCGGACTTTTTTTTTAACGGAATTAATTCAGCGGAATTACACTTGATCTGTCACATATCCTGTACCGAGAGTTGGGCATAAGGCTAAAACCTTATCCTGGGACCCATCTAGAGGCGACTCCAGATGGGAAAAAAAAGATATCCTTACGGAAACTCGCAGAGAAACCAACCGAGCATCAGGGATGCCAACTCCGAAGAGCTCATTCGTCGGCCCCAAACATGTGACAAAGATTGGATTCTGGAATGCGAGAAAGATGGCAGCACCAACAAAAACTACTCATGTCATTAAAAGAAATGGAGATATACCATCTAGACATACTGGGCATCAGCGAAATGCGATGGCCAGAAGCAGGTAAAAGATCGGCGGAAAACGGTAATTTAATAATACATTCAGGCAGAAATGATGGAAAACTTCGTGATGGGGTAGGTATTATTCTGTCAAACGTAGCAGCAAAAAGCAGTGAACAATCGTATAATAAGAGCACGATACAACCTAAGACACGGAAGAATGACAATAGTACAGTGTTATGCAGCCACGAATGGTGCAGATGATGATGTGAAAGACGACTTCTATCGCCAACTACAACAAATCATCAACAAAGTCCCTAAACACGACATCCTAATTGCTATGAGGGACTTCAACGCTAAGGTAGGGAAAGATAACACCGACGTTGAAAAGGGAATGGGGAAAGAAATAATTGACATGATTAATCAGAACGGAGAAAGATTAATTGAAATATGTATAACAGAGGGCATGGTCATTGGAGGCACACTATTTCCACACAAAGAGATACATAAAACAACATGGATATCTCCAGATGATAGAACTAGAAACCAGATAGATCATTTTTGTAGTAGAAAGCAATACAGAACATCTCTCATAGATGTAAGAGCTTATAGGGGTGCAGATGTCAACAGTTATCTGTGCATAAAGAAAATAAAACTAAAATTGAAAAGATAGCACAAGAAATCAGTACACGAAAAGATAAACAGCCATAGCTTACAAGAAGAAAATAATAACATTAATTTCAATCAAGAACTTGCCAATCATTCCACAACACCCGGTGAAGTGGAGGAGATAACTATAGATGAATTATGGAAATCTTACAGCACCACCATAATCACAGCAGCAAAAGCAAGCGCTGGACTGAAAAAAAAACAAATAGAAAAGGATGGGTATAAAAAAACACATGGAAGTATATACATGAAAGAGAAGCAGTCAAATTAGATATGTTGAATGCAAAAACAGATCTTGGAAAAGATATGGTGAAAGAACTAGACAAGAAAGTAAAATGCTCAGCTAGAAGAAATAAAAGAGAATACATAGACAGTATGGCGAAAGAGGCAGAAACAGTAGACAGCAAAACTTTATAAAACATACAAAAGAGGCTAATAGGTACTATTACATCTAAAAAAAGACCAATCCTTAGCAAAACTGAAACACTATTAATATCTAATAAAGACCAAAAGCAAAGATGGCTGAACACTTCCAAGAAATACTTAATCGAACACGCCCAAAAGAATTGTTAAACTTTGAAACTGACTTACCAGCCCCACAAGTAAATGTCAACCTAGATGAAATTAAATTGCATGAAATTGAAACAGCAGTGAATTTAATGGCTAACAAAAAAGCTGCAGGTGAAGATGAAATAACAGCTGAAATGCTAAAAGCTATCAATAGTGACAACATGAGACAATTACAGAGAATGTTTAACATGATTTGTAAAGAAGAAAAGGTCCCTTCTAATAGGAAAAAAAGGAATCATTTTAAAATACCCAAAAAAAAAGGCAATCTTAGTGACTGTAACAATTGGAGAGTAGTAACCTTAATATCAGTTGTGTCAAAAGTATTTTGCAAGATCATGTTGAATATACTTAAAGATATAGTGGATACTGCACTAAGAGAAGAACAAGCAGGATTTCAAAAAGGGAGAAGCTGTCTCGACCAGATCTTTACTCTAAGAATAATAGTTGAAGAACATACTGAAAAGCAGAAACCTTTAATACTGAACTTCATAGATTTTAAAAAGTAATATGATAGCATACACAGAGATTCATTATGGAGAATTTTAAGTCTATGTGGAATACTATCTAAAATTGTCAACATCATTAAGGACTTCTACAATGGATATGTTTGTGCAGTCAAGACAGAAGAAGGGATGAGTGAATGGTTCCAGATTGAAACAGGTGTGAAACAAGGATGTATACTGTCTCCTTTACTTTTTGGAATTACAATAGAATTCATAATGAAAAAATGCTGCAGAAGTAAGACAGGTATTGACTGGGTACATATATATATCATATCTAGAACATTGATGGAAAGATCAACAGAATTAAAGACTGACCTATACGTATGCTTCATAGACTACTGTAATGCATTCGATAAAGTGAGACACACAGAAATTATAAGAATATTGAAAGACATCAAGAATAGATGGGAAAGACCTGAAACTCATCAAAAACATATACTGGCAACAATCAGCAGCAATGAGGGTTGAGAACCAAATAGGAGCATTCCAAGACATACAATTGAGAGTGAGACAAGGATGTGTTCTATCTCCTGACCTCTTCTCCTTGTACAGCTAAACATAATGAGGAATATAGAGAACTTACCAGGAATATCAATTGGCTTGTACAATCTTAACAACCTAAAATGTGGAGACGACATGTTCCTGAGTGCTAAAAGTGAAGAGGAGCTACAGGCTCTTCTGGACATCGTGGTTCGTAAAAGTAAAGGTCTCAATCTAAACAAAAAGAAGACTGAGATGATGGTCATCTCAAAGAAAAGAATACCACCAAAATGTAGCATTATCATCGATGGCACAGAGCTGAAACAAGTTGATAGATTTAAGTACTTAGGAACAATTATAACATCTGATGTCTTCTTATTCTTCTTCGTTCTCTTCTACCACCAAGAGCGCCCTGTGATCCTACTGAATTTACTCATATGGTCCTCGTTAAGTCCCGTGGTCCCCCGTGTGGTCCCCGAAAGGATCACATGAGATCCACGAGAGGACCATAAAAAGGTTCAAAGTATCTCAGGGCTTGAGCCTGTATTCTTGGTGGGTCTCAGAAGCGGGATTGCGTGACACCGTGGTTTTCGTTACACCAGTTTAGTCTAGAGTTGGAGTTTCTCACCGGAAGTCCTCGACGTGTTTTGGATATCAGTATATCCCCGCTGGGTGAGAGGTGGTAGCCCACCCAGGTCAGAGTTGGACTTTCTCATCGGAAAACCTCGACGTGATTAGGATACGCATACATCCCCGCCGGGTGAGAGGTGGTTGCCTATCTAGACTGCCCTGGTCCAGTGTCTCCGACTTCAGCATTTTGTGGTCGTGGCCGCTACCCTTCCTAGTTGTGACCAGGATGGAGCTTTTGTCCTGGAGGACGAATCCTCGCCACTAGTGACTTCCACCCCTGGGTTGAGCCGGTTTAGGCATATTATCCCAGTATGGGCGTGTTTGGGACGTGACCGACCTCTAGAGTGGAAGTGGCGTGACATGTCTAGCCATCATGTTTCACCCCTGGTGTGAGCCGGGTTAGGCAAAATTCACCAGTATGGGTGTATATCAGGCGTGACCGACCTCTAGAGCGGAGGTGGCATGACTTGTCTAGCCATCAAGTTCTACCCCTGGTGTGTGCCGGTTTAGGCATATTTCACCAGTGTAGGTGTATTTCGGACGTGGCCGGCCTCTAGGGCAGAGGTGCTGTGGTATGTATAGCTTTCGCAGCAATACTACTGGACATACCGATTAAACTTCACTTTATCCTTTCCACCATCTTTTCACGTCGGCGCCGCACAGTAACCTTTATTTCTTTTCCGCATTTTCTTCCTTGACCGGGAGGATCTTCACTCCACACGCGGCATTCGAAGAGTCTCGCCAGCAGTGTCTTAACCTCTGGGACAAGCCGGTTCATGCATTTCACCCGATATGACTGCACTCAGGACGTGGCCGACCTCCAGACCAGAGGTGCCATGATTTGACTGTTTGCTTCGCTTTATCCTTTCTACCACCTTTTCCGCAGTGATGCTGCGCGGCAACCTCATTTCCATCTTTCTTCATTGGCCGGGAGGAGCACCGCTCCACGCACGGCAGCTGAAGAATCTCGCCAGCAGAAGACACCTGATGTGAAATGTCACAAAGAAATAAAAAGCAGATGTGCTCAGGCCAAGTCAGCATTTAAGAAAATGAGAAACATCTTGTGCAACAGATCCATATCAATTGAAACAAGATTCCGAGTACTTAAATGTTACATGGAGCCAATTTTGTTTCATGGATGTGAAGCATGGTCCATGAATAAAAGAATACAGCGAGAAATGGAAGCCATGGAAATGTTCATAAGAAGGATGTTGAAGGTACCATGGACAGCTAAGAAAACCAACAAAGAAGTCTTAAGAGAGGCTGGAGTTAAAAGGCAAATTACAGCAAAGATCAGAGGCAGACACGCGAGATTTGTAGGACATCTTCTGATAAGAGTAACATTGGACCACATTGTGGCACGTGAAAAAATTGAGGGAAGAAGAGACAGAGGAAGACAGAGAGAGAAGTTACTGGATGGACTGTCAGTGTGGCTAGGACGAAAGTCACCGGCGGATCTCATAATCAAGAATTGTGGAGAGAAATGATCGCCTACGCCACGCGGCACGGCACTTGATTGATTGATTGATTGATTAATTGATTGATGTGCTGTCTAAGGTGAGATAACGTTTGTGTCATCAACGGTGTGCCATATCATCATAAAACGTGTTAGAAGGTGCGTATTTCTTGAAAAATAAAACTCACTTGTCACTGAAGGTAGTTTTTACTCTCTAGATAAGGTTCCTGGATTAAACTGAGGAATAAATTACACAAACGTCTCCCTCCAGAAGAGCATGTACCTTTTATATATACGATGGTTTCTGATGTGTGTTAATCATTATGAGGTCGGTTAGACTTTTCCATAAGAACGTGCAGTACTTGCTGAACCTCGATTGCTTTGTTCTTTCACAAACATTGACAGGCTCCAGCGGACATGCAATCCTCAGTCATGAGAGGTTGAGGTTCAGTTTGTGCTGCTCCTGATCCTTAAAAAACGCCGCCTTGAAATGTACTACGCTGGCAGGTCATCATTAGATACTCTACTCCAACTTCAAGATGACAGGGTCATCATCAGATACTCCAACGTAGGTGATGACAGGGTCATAATCAGATACTCTACTCCTACTTCAAGATGACAGGGTTATCACCAGATACTCTACTCCTACTTCAAGATGACAGGGTCATCATCAGATACTCCAACGTAGGTGATGACAGGGTCATAATCAGATACTCTACTCCTACTTCAAGATGACAGGGTTATCACCAGATACTCTACTCCTACTTCAAGATGACAGGGTCATCATCAGATACTCTACTCCAACTTCAAAATGACAGGGTCATAATCAGATACTCTACTCCAACTTCAAGATGACAGGGTCATCATCAGATACTCTACTCCAACTTCAAGATGACAGGGTCATAATCAGATACTCTACTCCTACTTTAAGATGACACGGTCATAATCAGATACTCTACTCCTACTTCAAGCTGACACGGTCATAATCAGATACTCTACTCCTACTTCAAGATGACAGGGCCATAATCAGATACTCTACTCCAACTTCAAGATGACAGGGTCATAATCAGATACTCTACTCCAACTTCAAGATGACAGGGTCATAATCAGATACTCTACTCCAACTTCAAGATGACAGGGTCATCATCAGATACTCCAACGTAGGTGATGACAGGGTCATAATCAGATACTCTACTCCTACTTCAAGATGACAGGGTCATAATCAGATACTCTACTCCTACTTCAAGATGACAGGGTCATAATCAGATACTCTACTCCTACTTCAAGATGACAGGGTAATCATCAGATACTCTACTCCTACTTCAAGATGACAAGGGTCATAATCAGATACTCTACTCCTACTTCAAGATGACAGGGTCATAATCAGATACTCTACTCCTACTTCAAGATGACAGGGTCATAATCAGATACTCTACTCCTACTTCAAGATGACAGGGTAATCATCAGATACTCTACTCCTACTTCAAGATGACAGGGTCATAATAAGATACTCTACTCCTACTTCAAGATGACAGAAGCATAATAGCCAACGCCAGTCGGCACTTCACCTGATGATGATTCTCAGCTACCCCTCCCTCAATCTTGTGATGACTCTAGTGATGTCCAGTGATGTATGGTTAGACCTTCAAAACGTGCGATAATGTTAGTATTGTCATGTATATTAAGTCGTCCTTGATTTTGTACACATAAAAACATTTTTCAGGAGATTATTGTTATATGATTCTTTTTTTTTCATTTTTTTTTACATTTATGATGCGAAGTTATAAATAAAATCATCCTAGCATTGTCTTATCATTTATAACATTAGAATCGGCCGAGGATTTTGGCAATGATTTATCTAGAACACTTCAACAAATCTGGCAACGAAAATGGTTCACAACTGCGAGAGCATTTCCGCATAATTATTAATGGTTACTTCCCTTAATAGGAAGTCTTATTTTTTTTTACCCTATTCTTCTTTATATATCTACATTTCACTTTATAGCTTGAGTGTTTTTTTTTTACACTTTTCAAATATAGATCTCATTAAATATTTTCGAAATGCTTTTTCCCAGCGCAAACAAAAATCAGAGTTAGTATGATTTAAAGTTATTTTCTCAAATGGAATATCAGTATTAGTGACATTAAGGGGAGACAATAAATAAATACAAAAATTATCAAGAACTGAAAGTTTACAGCCCTTTAGCCTCGGACGTTAAGTCATGAATTAGATTAGGAAAAGTATTCATTTTAATATAAGAGCGAGTCCAGATATAACCTCAAATCAAATAACATAGCCACTGAGAAATATATGAAAAGCTAGGAGGGAGATTCAAAAGATTTTTCATATATTTTTCACTTTTTACGTCTCTGGTTTTGCGGTTATTATTTGGCTTCCCTTCGTGTAAAAACTTGACAATAAAAGTAAAATGGTTTAAAATATTTATAAGAGATAAGGTCCGTGTGTTTGTATGAGTATGTGAATACGGATACTCTATCTCATGTTCTTCGAATACGAATACATAGACACAAAGGGGAAGAGAACTACTAGTAAAGCAGGATACTCGGTGTGATTCAATCATCTGCTCTTCTATGTGTAAATTTCCACTATTGTCTACTGGAATAATGTTCTTTCTGCTTACAATGTCAAGTGTTGACTTTATCAGTTACTGTTAATATTTTATCTCATTTAATCTACGACTATTCTACGCTGTTCTGCGTCTGTTTTGTTATTCACTTCACAGACTTACTTGCTCCCAGGTTCATTCTCTCTCAGTGGAAATAGTAATACACAAAACACAACTGTCCCCCAGTCATATGATTTCTCTCTCACCTGACCTTTTCCCTGTCATACTTTAACCGTGACCCTTGTGCACCCCGATACAAAGCAGATGGACTCTACTCACAAACAGCTGATTACTTTAGATTACATTTTATACAAATGTTCCAGTTCTCAGATGAGTTATCTATCTTACATCCTAACTAACATTCAATATACTGCTTTACTAGCTGAAAGAGTTGCTAGATTCAAATGGGATGAGAACTACTAGCTGAAAGTGTTAATAGATTCAAATGGGAATAGATATTGCTAGTTGATGGTGTTGCAATGTTACTACTTTTGTTTGAAATTTGTTCTTATACACGGTCTAGGACTAGTTTTGACGTTTGTAGAGACAGGGCTACCCCTTACATATTAATATTGAAGTTTGTAAAAACACCCTAGCATTGTCTTATCATTTATAACATTAGAATCGGCCGAGGATTTTGACAATGATTTATCTAGAACACTTCAACAAATCTGGCAGAAAATGGTTCACAACTGCGAGAGCATTTCCGCATAATTATTAATGGTTACTACCCTTAATAGGAAGTCTTATTTTTTTTACCCTATTCTTCTTTATATATCTACGTTTCACTTTATAGCTTGAGTGTTTTTTTTTTACACTTTTCAAATATAGATCTCATCAAATATTTTCGAAATGCTTTTTCCCAGCGCAAACAAAAATCAGAGTAGTATGATTTAAAGTTATTTTCTCAAATGGAATATCAGTATTAGTGACATTAAGGGGAGACAATAAATAAATAAAAAATTATCAAGAACTGAAAGTTTACAGCGCTTTATGCCTCGGACGTTAAGTCATGAATTAGATTAGGAAAGGTATTCATTTTAATATAAGAGCGAGTCCAGATATAACCTCAAATCAAATAACATAGCCACTGAGAAATATATGAAAAGCTAGGAGGGAGATTCAAAAGATTTTTCATATATTTTTCACTTTTTACGTCTCTGGTTTTGCGGTTATTATTTGGCTTCCCTTCGTGTAAAAACTTGACAATAAAAGTAAAAGGGTTTAAAATATTTATAAGAGATAAGGTCCGTGTGTTTGTATGAGTATGTGAATACGGATACTCTATCTCATGTTCTTGCTGGCCGAAAACAAATTCGAATACGAATACATAGACACAAAGGGGAAGAGAACTACTAGTAAAGCAGGATACTCGGTGTGATTCAATCTTCTGCTCTTCTATGTGTAAATTTCCACTATTGTCTACTGGAATAATGTTCTTTCTGCTTACAATGTCAAGTGTTGACTTTATCAGTTACTGTTAATATTTTATCTCATTTAATCTACGACTATTCTACGTTGTTCTGCGTCTGTTTTGTTATTCACTTCACAGACTTACTTGCTCCCAGGTTCATTCTCTCTCAGTGGAAATA
Source organism: Achatina immaculata (assembly GCA_009760885.1). NCBI lineage: Eukaryota > Metazoa > Mollusca > Gastropoda > Stylommatophora > Achatinidae > Lissachatina > Lissachatina immaculata. The sequence goes on from CM019714.1 coordinate 25,145,566, forward strand.
GTAATACACAAAACACAACTGTCCGTCCCCCAGGCTTATGATTTCTCTCTCACCTGACCTTTTCCCTGTCATACTTTAACCGTGACCTTTTGTGCACCCCGAGACAAAGCAGATGGACTCTACTCACAAACAGCTGATTACTTTAGATTACATTTTATACAAATGTTCCAGTTCTCAGATGAGTTATCTATCTTACATCCTAACTAACATTCAATATACTGCTTTACTAGCTGAAAGAGTTGCTAGATTCAAATGGGATGAGAACTACTAGCTGAAAGCGTTAATAGATTCAAATGGGAATAGATATTGCTAGTTGATGGTGTTACAATGTTACTACTTTTGTTTGAAATGTGTTCTTATACACGGTCTAGGACTAGTTTTGACGTTTGTAGAGACAGGGCTACCCCTTACATATAAATATTGAAGTTTGTAGTGACAGCGGTTACCCCTTTACATATTAGCTTTGACGTGTGTAAAGACACCGGCTACCCCTTTACATATTAGTTTTGATGTTTGTAAAAACACCGGCTACACCTTTACATATTAGTTTTGACGTGTGTAAAGACAGCGGCTACCCCTTTACATATTAGTTTTGCTGTTAAATAAATTTAGACAGACATGTCTGTGTGTATTAATCTTGAAGCAACTATTGATATTGAGCAACATAGGATGGTAAAAGATGACATTTCAGCTAATTACTGGTCAGTGTATGCTATCTCATTTACCTTTTTCTTCTTCTTCTTCTTTCTCCCGCAGCTGCGATGTGGTGAAGGTGTTGAAGACAGCTTTGTGTTGGCTTGGGAGTGGGTTATGGCGGATACTTTTTCTAGTCTTGAATGGCGCTAAAGAAGCAGGGAGTGTGCAACAGTTCTTGAACAATTTATACTGCTACAGGAACTCTGGCGGTCTTTAATCCTTAGCCAGGCTAGGCCTGTTACTGGGGGTACCAAGGGAATGATGAGTCCCTCAACCCTGATATATCTTGAGCTTATGTGCTCTGATTAAGCGTGCAGCAAAACTTGCTTCGATGAAGCAACGAGTACACCACTAGATAGTTCGTTACTGGTCAGTATTGTTGGGGTTTAAACCTGTTCCTTCCTTTTCTCCTACAAGCCAGTATCGTTCATATCTGGACTTTTACTTATATTGGTTGGTTATTACAAGTTAAAGATAAGGGGGTGACGGAAGGGGGGAGGGGGCCAGTGACAATGGCTATAACAGTAATCGAAGGTACACAACAGGAGAACAGGAGAAAACTATTGTGGCCAAAGGAACATAACTGGAGAAAACATTCAAGGGAACATAAGTCAAACTTAATGCTCTTTTAGAAAAATGTATATGTATGGAGGGAAAAACTTTTTCACCAGATTGTTGTGCACAGTGAGGTCTGTGAACGAGAAACTAAAACTTACGAGCAGATAGAGAGAGAGAGAGAGAGAGAGAGAGATAGAGAGAGAGAGAGAGAGAGAGAGAGAGAAAGAGAGAGAAAGAGAGAGAGAGAGAGAGTGAGAGAGGAAGTGGATATTTCTTGAATTCTGGTGTTGACAGTCGTTGTAAACAGAGGTGTGTGAGCTGAACTAGAAATGTGAACAGACGTGTGTGAGCTGAACTAGAAATGTGAACAGAGGTGTGTGAGCTGAACTAGAAATGTGAACAGAGGTGTGTGAGCTGAACTAGAAATGTGAACAGACGTGTGTGAGCTGAACTAGAAATGTAAACAGACGTGTGTGAGCTGAACTAGAAATGTGAACAGAGGTATGTGAGCTGAACTAGAAATGTGAACAGACGTGTGTGAGCTGAACTAGAAATGTAAACAGAGGTGTGTGAGCTGAACTAGAAATGCAAACAGAGGTGTGTGAGCTGAACTAGAAATGTAAACAGAGGTGTGTGAGCTGAACTAGAAATGTGAACAGACGTGTGTGGGCTGAACTAGAAATGTAAACAGAGGTGTGTGAGCTGAACTAGAAATGTAAACAGAGGTGTGTGAGCTGAACTAGAAATGTAAACAGAGGTGTGTGAGCTGAACTAGAAATGTAAACAGAGGTGTGTGGGCTGAACTAGAAATGTAAACAGAGGTGTGTGAGCTGAACTAGAAATGTGAACAGAGGTGTGTGAGCTGAACTAGAAATGTGAACAGAGGTGTGTGAGCTGAACTAGAAATGTGAATAGAGGTGTGTGAGCTGAACTAGAAATGTGAATAGAGGTGTGTGAGCTGAACTAGAAATGTGAACAGAGGTGTGTGAGCTGAACTAGAAATGTGAATAGAGGTGTGTGGGCTGAACTAGAAATGTGAACAGAGGTGTGTGGGCTGAACTAGAAATGTGAATAGAGGTGTGTGAGCTGAACTAGAAATGTGAACAGAGGTGTGTGGGCTGAACTAGAAATGTGAATAGAGGTGTGTGAGCTGAACTAGAAATGTGAATAGAGGTGTGTGAGCTGAACTAGAAATGTGAGAAGACTTTGGCGGTCATGACCCCATCCTTGATGTTTTCCACCAGGTCACGTGATGGCTTCTTCTTATGCAGTTGCGCTAGACTGTTAATAACTATTCTTTTCTCTTGTTGGCCTCCTTCTGTCTCTTATTGTATTCATTTGTTTTTCATGTTCTTTAACTCATCAAAGTTTTACTGTATACGAAAGGCGTTCAGAAAGTAAGGCACAACATCGTTTTTTTCAGCTAACACTAAACATAGAAGCATAAAATTTTGCACCCTTTAACTATGGCATGTACCGATTGTGTGAACAAAATTGCATGGCAGTCAGACAAAGAATATGGCTGCCGTAACCGTTGAAATGGAGCTTGTTAGCATCTTGCGGTATAAGCTGCGAATAGTGACAGAATTACTCGTTACAGAGAAGGAAACTGTTGTGAACAATCACAAATGTCTATGTGATGTGTATGGAAGTTTTGCGGTCGGCAGGAGTACAGTCAGTCGCTGGGTTCAGACAATCAAAGAATCAATAAGTGGAGATAAGGAGTTGCATGATCGGCCGCGATAAGGACGTCCTGCCACAGCCACCAAGGCAGAAATGCTGAAATGCACTGAAGGCATTATTCTTACCAATAGACGTATCACTACTCAACAATTGGCCTTAAAGCTGTCAGTCAGCAATGGTAGTGCAAATGCAGTTATAAAAGCTCTTGGATTTTCTAAGGTTTGCGAAGTCTCATAAATGACCATCGATTGCAAAGGAAAGCAATTTCTTCTGAATTGTTGGAGCTTTTCAATGCTGAGGGAGAAAACCTTTTGGCTAAGATCGTAACAGATGACGAAACCTGGGCACATCATTTTGAACCTGAAACGAAAAGACAGTCAATGGAGTGGCATCATCTGCAATCACCACGAAGAAAGAATTCAAGACAACTCCTTCAGCTGGAAAGGTCCTGATCACTTGGGACATTGAAGATATGATTCTTTGTGGATGTTATGCCAATAGGAGAAACAATCAACTCTCAAGCTTACATTAAGACAATGGAAAAACTCAATCAACGTTTTACCAGAGTTCGGCAGCACAAGAATCTAACAGACCTACTTCTTCTTCACGACAATGCGCGCCCTTACACAAGTCTGGCAACCCGGGAAGCAATCACCAAGTTGGGTTGGACTGTACTACCCCATCCACCCTATAGTCCCGATTTGGCAGCCTCTGATTTCCATCTGTCTGGTCCACTTAATGATGCACTCCGAGGGGTAATATTTGAAGATGAAGGAGTGATTCATGCAGCGAAGAAATGGCTACATAATCAAGAGAAAATCTGGTACAGGCTTGGAATACGTGCACTTATTTCACACTGGCGTAAAGCTGTACAAGTTGATGGGGATTATGTTGAATAATACCGATGTTTACATGATATATCCTTGTATATTGTGTATAAACTTCATGCTTTTTGAATAAACAGCTCCTGATAAAAACGATGTGGTACATTACTTTCTGAACGCTCTTCGTATAAACAATGTAATATTACTTTGTATACGGATACACAGACGGGTGCCTTTTATTTCAAGATAAAAGTCTACCCTATTAAAATACTTTCTGGCGGACATCTAAGAAAACTCCGACGTCATACTCTAACGTTGCCTGAAACATTTTGCTTATTTGTACTAATGTCGTTCGTGAAAAAAAAATTATTAAAGAAAATTCTGTTCAATCTGACGATATTGACAGTATTTAGGGCAGTAATCTGTCTTTTATAAAATTTGGAGAGAAAAAAATTGTTACCAAAACTTGGCTTTGTATTCTAAGTCTAATCTGATTGGTTGTTAAAACTTGCTTAATGAAGTAATACTGCTACTGTACAGTACTCTGGAAGTTCTTCTGTGAAGTCACATCTCTGTAGACTGTTGCAGTCTTTGCATTAATCAGTTCATTGTCCATGTTTCACATCCATGGAGTAGTAGAAGCTTGATATGGAAGTTCAGACTGTTTTTCAGCTGTAGCTACTTAATGCCAAGCCCAAACTGCTTTCGTAGAGAACTAAGAAACATTTTATGCCAGGTGTCTCTATCGTTCAACGATTCAGTTGAAAAGTTGCATTTACATGCCAATAATTTGCAACTACATGATGATGCAACTTCTGAACGTCCATAGTTACCGCACCGTCTAAAAGTCGAATTATCATAAGTCGACGTCCATCAGCACTTTGTACAGAATGTATTCAACTATATGCCATGAACTACTAATATAACCTTTCTCTCTTACGGTAAAGCACTACTGTAGCACTGCATGCCCCAGCCAGTCTGAAAACGTCAGCGCGTCTGCTTCAGTGATGGTAGTGTTGAGAGTGTCAGTTTATCACGGACATATTTTCTTACTGACCGGGTCCCTTCCAAGTTTCCTGAAAGAAGTACTGGGCATCTTTGTACTCTACAACCTATCACAACACTAAATAAATGAATCCTTGGAGTTTAATACACGAGTTTTATTTTGTGTTCTTTATTATCGGTTTTTTTTGTGCTTGATTTCTTAAGCTTATTATCTCCTCTTTCATACAAGCACCGAGCTTTGTTTTAATAAGGTGCATATTTATGTAGAAAATAAGTACATTGTAGGTACTACACATTAAATATATAAATAAATAAATAAATAAATTAGTGTTTCTTCATCATCTCGTTCTTTATTTAATTTTAATAATTTTGGAAGAACTGACAAAAACAGAAGGAAGTTGCCAAATGTAGTAAAATAGTACTAGAAGAAATAAGTCCTGAATGAAACGAAATTTTATAGCATATTTCAGACATTACAAATTTACAGAAAAAAATGCCAGTTCTTTGTCTTTCATTTATGTAAGTGCTATTTCATTAAAAAGATACTATAAAGAAAGTTGTAAAGTCTTGACTAAGAGAACTTATAAGCCAGCACAGCCACGAAGAGGACTGCCTTCAACATCCAGGGCGAGATTCTAACAGCGTGGCTTCCTTCTTGCCTGTTCTTAGTAACATTTTTCTGTGGACAGTACAAATATTACAAGCATTTATGTTGTAGAAATATATAAACAAAAGTCAAGTTACTTTATCTTGTAGCCGAGGTCAGAACAGAAAGTCTACTTTTGTGGTATCCCTCGGCCACATTGGCGTACCAGAAAATGGAGGTACACATTTGACACTTAATATACAAACACCAGTGTACATTTCCCATTCTAGAATGTCTCCCCTTGTGTAAGATCAGAGTCTCGTGTCATCTGCATGACGTAGAAGTGTAAAGTGTTAGTGCCCTGTCATTTCTAGGCCACTACAGCATTTGAGGTAGAGGTGCCACCACCAGCATTTGTTGTCCTAAGACAGAACCAGCCTTTGTTGTCCTAAAACAGTACTAGCCTTTGTTTTCCTATGACACCACCATACTTTGTTTTCTAGGACAGCACCAGATATCAATTTTTTTTAGGAAAGGTTGACTCTGGTGCCGACGAGTGAGAAACAGTTCTGTGCTAAATCGAACTAGGTACTTTCTGACCTACACTAACCATCACACGAGCGCAGCGCTATTTGTATGTAGATATCCCCTTTTTATTTTTCTCTCCGTCTACTAAACTGATGATATATGGTTCAAGTCCCAGCAATGGAAATGTTTTTTTCTGGAACCACACACCAAACAGGTCGTGGGATACAGCTAGCCTTTAAAAATGGGTATCAGAGAAAGCTGGAAAAGTAAATGAGGAAGGCGTGACACTGACCACATAACATTTTCATGTGTCGATGGTATATTACCGTATCCCAATATGCTTTAAGGACATGGAGACAGGGATTTTGTTATTATTATTATTATTATTATTATAATATCGTGAATAATTTTTGAAAAATTCTTTAAGAAGATAAATTGGTATCTGACGCATTTCATTTTAACTTACTTTTTTCTGTTGCATAATCGAATGATATGTAACAATTCATGAGACAGACATGAATAACAAAAATCACATTTCTTATGTGTATTTATCATTATAAAAAACTGAAAGAAGTTGTATGTATATGTAATGACACAAACTCCGTTACATATCACACCTTATCTGTGGTCACTGGTACATCAACATCTGGTGTGAAGATGTGACCACATACAGCGTCAGTATCTTTACCGCAGTGTCGAATGTATTCATCCGCTGGGCATTTCGTGCATGGCTGACAGTGGCGATCCAAGAAATCTGTAGAGAAATGACACAATTTAATGAGAGTGGCAAAAAAGCAACGATAACAACAGAAAAACTGAAGAAGAATGTGGACATTTGTTTCCTAGCAACACGTCTGTTCTGCTGCAGTGTTTATAGGTGACTTAGATATTATTGTTGTTTACAAAATTAAAGTTATTAATCCACCATGGACCATGAATCTCATATTAATAAATCGGTTGTCGAACTGAAAAAAAAATGGTAAACTCATTTTAATCTTGTCTTCAATATAACATATTTTTAGAGCTTACATTGCCAAGCACGCGTTCTATAAACATATTTTTATGTATTATGACACACTGCGTGTCGATCTGCCGGACATGTTTTGCCTAGGGAACACATAGTATGATGGTAATGAGTTGGGCTCTAAATGTGAATTTAATTAAACAATGCTTAAAATCTGGCCAAAACCGGGCTGTGACTTCCTTCTGGCCTTTATAGATGTTCCACGGGGTGGCACGCTGGAATTAGGAAGTCATCTTGTGCTACTAAAATAATTGTTAAAATAATGTTTTCTGAACTTATAGGCCGCCGCCCACTGGTGTTTTCATGTTTTTAGTGTATTGTAGACTGTAAATTAACTGTACATAAATAAATAGTGTATATTTTATGTGAGGAAATGGTGTTTGTGGAAAATTCTATTCAATTTGGATATACTGGATTCACTACAGAGGAAACTTTAGCGGGGTAAGCGGGAACATTTTTTATCATAATTGTCCATTTTTATTCTCAATTCTCCGCTATATGTTATATATTAATATATTACTAAACATTTTATTAGAAAAACAATATACAACTTTTCCTGTTTAAATTAATGTATAATATGTCATACTACGAATGGACCATGCAATTGTGATCCTTCTAAATCTGACCACCATCACATTCCACGTTAATAAATCTACCCCATTGAGATGACTATTTGTTATTTGAGGGAAAGCCCCCGGTACACAAATAGCTATTAATGTAGATACTTAGCACTACAAACGTACAGAGCTGCATAGCAAGATAAACAAACAAAGTTGAATATTTATCCAGTATAACAAAAGAGTAGGGTCAGATTTAGACATCAGTTCAAAGTCGCAGAAGCATTCAGTGGAATAAATGAGAGAAGGATCAGGGAGACATAACGACTGAGAAATATCAGAAGAAAGTTGAAGAAAGAAAGTAGAGAGAACAGTTTCATTGTTTTTGTTTTATTACAGAATGCTGGGTTTTATTGATAGCGTTCGGAGAATGATGACAGTGCTGGTGAAAGATTATGAATGTGAAAGTGATTGTGATTAGGAAAGAGGTCAAATGTGGCGTTGGATAAAACAGGAAATCACTCCTCTGACGATCAGATCAGTGGTTGAAACGTGGGCAGACGAGCTATCTCGCTATAGAACTAAGTACTTGGTCTAACGCGGGTCCTTGTACTTGTGCTATTGTTATATTTTAGATAGAATTTGTAGTAATGAAATATGTCCAGAAAAAAAATGTGCACTTACAACGTATCCCTATATATCTTTATGTCCTGGCAATATTACTTTCATCTTTATCTTTTAATATCAACCAATAAAATCTATAAACCTCTGATGACCTACCCCTGTCTCCGCCACTTTCATAATGGTCCGGATCACAAGCCAATACCGCGTCCTTGACAGCGCTGCATGGTTCGACAACAATCATTCCTTCTTTTGGCTGGCTACATTTCCTGCATTCAAGGCACTCATGTTCATCAAAGTCCAGGAAGGTCTCTAAGCAGACAAAAAATTGATGATTTTTGTGCATTTCTCTAGATCATTTATCTAGATCTTTTCTCCAGATCATTTCCCCACATAATAAATTAGCCACATAAATAAATTTAGAATGTATGAAAATGTTGAAAACTCTAAGTATTTTTTGGTATGTTAAGAGTTGTTACATTAATTTAAAATGTGTACTACATGGGAAATTCCAAAATCAGACTCTGATTAGATGGCAAAAATAACGACATGACATATATCCTGTAGAAACCAATAAAATATTGTCCAGCTAAATGCAAAACCACAATTCTCTTTTATTCATTTCTGTACGAGTAACGATCTAGTAAACAAGGACTCTAGTAATCGCCATTCCCGCGAGCTGTGAGGACTTTGACGTGATTCATATTATGCAAGCAGGACATAGCGCAGCCAGGATTCACCGTCAAACATGCCCTGTGAACCATGATAACGTTATAAGCCACAGTTCTAAGACGGCTGGTGCAGGAAATTAATGTTTTCAGTTGTTGTTATTTCATTACCAGTATGTTATTATATATATATATTACTGTTCAACCTAGTACTAGAAAAGGTAATCAGAACAGCGAAAGAACAAAGCAGTACAGAAGATCCAGTTAAATTACTAGGATACGCTGATGACATCGACCTGGTGGGGGAAACTATGCAAGAAGTCATCAATACCTGCATACACCTGAGAGATGTGGCACTTAAAGTGGGCTTGACCATTAAACAAGATAAGACATAGTATATGAAGATATCAGGAGACCAGAGACAGAATGATCCAGATAATATTCGAGTTGTGATTATTAGAAAATCAAAAACATACAAATATCTAGGCACAATCTTCTACAGAAGCAATACAGTAAGTTTTAGGAAATTAAAAGCAGAGTATAGGGAATAAAATATACTTCGCCTTGCAACATCTGATTAAATCCAAAATCCTGTCCCAAAACACAAAAATAACAATCTACACAACTATAATACAACCAGGCACCGTGCATGAATCATGGAGTACAACAAAGAAAGATGAATAACAATTGCAGATCTTTGAGAACAAGATCCTAAGAGGAATCTTTGGTCCCACAAAAGATATCAAAAGTAGAGAATGGAGAGCTGGAAAGAGCACTGAACTGAACAGCTTATTAAATCCCAACGAATTATAACCGTCTTGAAGCTGAACAGACTACGTTGGTTGGGGCATGTAGAAAGAATGGAAGACAACAGACAAATGAAAATTATGTATGCCCAAGGGATGAGGGAAACCAGACTAACGGGTAGATCAAGACAGAAATGGAAAGAAAAATTAGTAGAGGATAAACAAGAAATTGGTATCACCAAATGGAGAGGGAAGATTGGGATTAGAGAGAACAGGAGGCGAACTTTATCTGCAGCAATGACCATTAATGGCCCGGAAAGCTGAAGAAGGAGAAGAATAATTATATATATATATATATATATATATATATATATATATATATATATATATAGTCTGGAAAGAATTCTACTTGCTTTCTATGGTTTTGGCGATTTTCCAGCATTCACTTCCATAAAGTAGTACACCTAGAACATTACTCTTAAATATCCTGATTTGTTCGTCTTCAAACTTAGTTTTTTTTTTATTTCCATATAGCACTAGTAAGTCTGTTGTTGACGTCCTCTGTGCTGTCTCCACTTTCTACTACTCTACTGACAAGATATTACGAAGATAACGAAGAATTAGAAGAATATTTTGGCCTACACCATAAGAAATCACATCTTGTTGGCAGAAATGCAGATGCAGCAACTGACAGCAATTATTGAGGAAAGACGCTGGCGATGGTTGGGACATGTGCTCCGAATGACTGACAACTCACTACCCAAAAATTCATCTAAAATGAATACCACAGGGGAACAGAAGTAAGGGTAGACTAAATGAGACACGGAGAAGAACAACAGAAAGGATGTTGGGCAAGAGAGGAAAAAAGACAAAGAACATGAGTTTGTGGAACATTTATCATTTCAGATTCATATATATACATATATATATATATATAATGGTTAGCGGGGTAGGGGTACCCCCTATCAAAGGAGAAGTAAACACCTTACCTCCGTTGGTCTACGGGACACCCTTGGGGCAAGGTAGAGTACCCGTATAGCGCCCCGATCAGGGTGACCTGAAGCCATTTAAGCAGGTGGTGGATGAAATAGGAGAGCAGACCTCAGATAATGTTGGTTATGTTCACAATTCTATGATGGTAGGCAGATGATTTCAATGTAGGGACAATGGCTACGATCACTGACGAGTACAGTCAATAATTGGAAAGAAAGCAATGGTATACTACCTTCTGAAAATATACCAAGAAACCCAAACAGCAATTATGGAAAGTCAGATAGGAAAAAGATCTGGTGGCGAGTCCCCCAGGCCAGATAGATCTAATTTTAACATTGGGGAATAGTCTGATACAGAGTTCAGTACAACAAATGTGATTGTGATGACGGACAAAATCCTGACAGTGTTACTAAGGAAAACCCCTGCATCAAACTAAAAAGAAAAATACGATTAGGAACATGGAATGTAAGAAGTATGTATGAGGGGAAGTGTCAAATAATAAGTGACGCGATGAAAAGAACGGGGATACACATTTTGGGAATCTGCGAACATCGATGGAAAGGATCAGGACACTTCAAGAGCGAGAATGATATCTCCATATACTCTGGTGGAGAAGTAGGAGGAAAGAATGGAGTAACTTTTTACTTGGACAAATCAACAGAAATAAGTATTAGTAGGCTACAATCCAGTAAGTGATAGAATCCTCACAATCAGACTTAAGGGCACTCCTAGAAATGTAACATTCATCCAGACATATGCACTTAAATCAGCAGCAGAAGAAGAGGAAGTATATGACATTTATAACACACTGCAAACGACGATAGACCAAATATTGTATTAATAATTGGGGATGTTAATGCAAAGTGTGGTATAGAAAGAGCAGAAGATGAAGGACATGTTGTAGGGAAATTTAGCACAGGACATAGAAATGAGGCAGGTGACAATCTAATAGCGTTTTGCATGGAAAATGAGCTAATTATTGCTAGCACAATTTTTAAATAACATCCAAGAAGATTTTACATATCGACATCACCTGATGGGAAAACCAAGAATCAAATAGATTACATTTTAGTGCAAAGAAGGTAGCGATCAAGTATAACATCAGCAAAAACTTTACCAGGTGCTGATTGTGACACAGACAATGAGTTATTAATAGCAGACATGAAGATAAAGATAAAAAAGACAATTATGGGATGAAGACCACTCTGCTTTGATCTTACAAAAATACCAGAACACAACGGTATAGAAGTGAAGAACCGTTTCGAAATCCTGATGGCTGTACAAAAGGAGATGACACCAGATGATTTGGCTACACAGGCCAGAGATATATTAATAGCAACAGCTAAAGACATTATTCCAATAAAGAAAACACAGGTATTTGGCCAAAAGAATGGAAAAGAACTGTATTAATACCACTGCAAAAACGGGTAACCTGAAATTATGCACCAACTACAGAACTGTCATGCCAGTAAAATTCTGTTAAAAATCATAATGGGTAGACTTCGTAAAAGAATGGAAGAAGACGTCAATATGGTCCAAGCTGGTTTCAAGCAAGGAAGAGGATCAAGAGATCATATATTCAATATAAGATTAATAATAGAGAAATGCAAAGAGTTTAATGTGAATCTATATTTATCCTTTATAGACTACTCAAAGGCATTTGATTGTGTACAACATCAGAAACTTTGGGAAATAATGGAAAAAATGGGATTTCCAACACATTTGATACAATTAACATCACTGCTGTATCTAGACCAACAAGCGGCAGTAAGAATAAATGGTGAAACAACAACTTGGTTTGACATAAAACAAGGGGTCCGTCAGGGGTGCATATTGTCACGTTATTTATTTAACTTGTATACTGAAAATATAATTAGGAATGTTAGAGAAGATGTTGGCAAAGAATATTACGATGCCATAACAACTGGAGGTTATGAAATACCAGAGATTAGATATGCTGATGACACAGTATTACTGTCCACAACACAAAAAGGAATAGAAAAACTAATTATGTAAGAAAAGCGAAGAGCAAAACCTCCTTAATGCGAAGAAAACTAAAGTGATGACAAGCGACAAAATAAACAAGGCAGCTGATATATGTATCAATGAGGAAAAACTGGAAAAAGTGGAGAGTTTTGAATATCTTGGATCACTACTAATTAATAATGGAGATACAATGAGGGAATTAAAAGGAGGACATCTATCGCTCTTCAGAAAGTAAAACAACTAAAAAATCTGTATAGAGGAGCAGACATAACCACAAAAATAAGATTTTTAAGGGCATGCTTCTTTCCCATTGCAACATATGCCTGTGAGACCTGGACACTTGACAAAACAGCTGAGAAACACATAAATGCCTTTGAATGTAAATGCTACAGAAGAGTTCTTCAAATATCGTGGGCACAAAAAAAAGAACAAATATATCTATACTACAAGAACTTAATATTGAAGAAGGCTGGCTAGTTAAGAGAACTAAAAAGAGAAAACCTAAATATTTTGAACACATTAAACGACATGATAATCTAGAGAAGACCGTCTTGGAAGGGTACATAATGTGAAAAAGAAAGAGAGGAAGACCAAGGCGAACATGGCTGCAAGACATCGTTGATGATCTGCAAATGGATGCATCAGCAGCAGGCCATCTTGCTCACAAACGTATATCCTTCCCGTGCTGTTAAACGTCACATAGGGCTCGCAAGATAGTTCGCCAATTTTTCCTGTCTTCGGCGAGTCTTTCAACCACATCAAAGGATTTTATGCCTGTTAATTTGGCCTCTCTCCAAAAGCGAGCAGTAAAGCTTATTAGTGACAAAGATCAAGCACAAACAACTAATCATCACAAACGTATCAAAATACTACCCCTTAAGAACAGGTTCCTCTTCAACAAAGCCAAGTTAGTACATCAAATTCTTTCACGGCATGCCCCGCCTTATCTATGGAACCTGTTTAAATTTAGCCCAAAGTGCAGCCAACGCTTGAACAACATATGTCTTCCAAAACCTAGACTTGATCTTTACAAGAAAAGCTTTAGTTATTCTGCTGCTCATCTTTGGAATACCCTCCCATCCTGTATAAAAAATATCAATTATACTCCTTCCTACAACTACAAGCTTTCCCAATATCTATTTGATGTCGACTACATGCCTCCATGAATTATAAAACTTAAAAGTTATCTTAAGCTGTTCTTACAGACACCGAATACAATTAATTGTTTTCTGAATAGTCCCCAGAATTTTGTTTAGTAGATAGTCATTTATAATGTATGTAGTTACTTCTGTACTGAGTGAATGTTTAAGAGCGAAACGTAAATGTTATATTTTATTTTATGTCTCTCAGCTTCAATGTTAGTTATGTTTGTTATATGAACAGCATATTTGTAGAATGTCTGGAATAGAGTGAAAGATGTATGATAAAGGGCAGAATGTCAGACGGGCCTGCGTGCCCAATTCTTAACCCTTTTGAAATAATGATCAATCAATCAATCAATCAATCAATCTCTTAACAATGTCCTCTTCAGAGTTTCACGCGGTCTGCCTCTTTTTCTTTGGCCTGTTGTGTTCCACTTTATAGCTTGTGGGATTCTCTGATCATTTCTTCTCATCACCTGACCAACGTATGTCCATCTCCTTTTCCTGATCACCAATGAGACTGGTTGTTGTTCAGTCATCTGTCTTATATTTGCAAGTTCTTGAATTCGCTCCACTTGATGCCGAGTATTTTCCTTAGGCATTTGTTTTCAAAAGAGTCTAATTTCTATTTCTTTAGTTGTTTTCCAGCTTTCACATGCATAAATGAGGGTGGATATTACATTTTAATTGAATAGTCTTTACTTTATTTTTGTGCTTATTACTTTTGAATGCCATATGCTCTCAAGATTCTTGAAGATCGATGCTGCTTTTGCAATTCTAATTTTAACTTGCTTTCTGGTGTCACCATCCTGGTCTAAGTAGCTGCCAAGGTATACAAATTGATTGACTTCTTCAATATCTTTTCAAGGTTTAACAATTCTTTTGGGTGTGGTCGATTACGTTTTTCTTGAAAGTGTTTAGCCCATCATCGCTTTTGGTCTTTACTTGATGTTAATAGGGTTCCATTTTTGCTAAGGATTGGTCTTTCTTTAGATTTAATAGTACCTGTTAGCCTCATTTGTATGTTATATAAAGTTTTGCTGTCTTCTGTTTTTGCTGGTTTCTCTGCCTCTTTCGCCATATTGTCTATGTATTCTCTTTTATCCCTTCTAGCCGAATTTTTTTTACTTTCTTGTCTCTTTCTTTGTATGTTGCTTTTGCTAGACCTGTTCGAAGATCTGTTTTTACATTCAACATGTCTAATTTGACTGCTCGCCTTTCATGTATGTACTTCCATGTTTTATCTGATATCCACGCTTTACTATTTGGTTTTTTCAGTCCAGCGCTTGCTTTTGCTGCTGTGATTATGGCTGTGCTGTAAGAATTCCATAATTCAGCTATACCTATCTCTTCAACTTCACTGAGTGTTGTAGAAAGATTGGCAAGTTCCTGATTGAAATTACTGTTAGTATTTTCTTCTTGTAGGCTGTGGCTGTTTATCTTTCTGTGTACTGATTTCTTGTGTTGGCTTTTCAGTTTTAGTTTTATTTTCCCTATACACAGGTTGTGATCACTGTTAACATCTGCACCCCTATAACCCCTTACATCTATGAGAGATGTTCTGTATTGTTTTCTAATATAAAAATGATCTATTTATTTTCTAGTTTATCATCTGGAGATATCCACGTTGTTTTATGTATCTCTTTGTGTGGAAATATTGTGCCTCCAATGACCATGCCCTCTGTTAGACATATTTCAATTACTCTTTCTCCGTTCTGGTTAACCATGTCAATTCCTTCTTAGTTTTTCACATACACACACACACACAGTCACTAACGACTACTTTTCTTGTAAAGATTACATAAACATTCTAGAATTATAATTTCCGGGTTCTTCTTGTTTAGAAATTAACAGTTGTTACTTTACGTATGTCATCTATGTCATTTGTGGAAATTCGCTTCAAATTTGTTCTTCTTTTATAAATCTAGTAAGAAATATAATGATGAAAATCCGTAGTGGTTTCTATGAGAAATATCTGTGATATCGGAGAGTGAACGTCTGCAATACACGGACATATTAAAGTAAAGAATATTAATTTATACGTTTATAAGTTGAAGTAGGGATGCTAACAGGTCAGAACTGACATACCAAGATATTTGAATGTCTTTCAGAATAGATTTTTCTGTTGTGAAAGAGATCTAGAAAGAATTAACGAAAGTTCAAATCACCTGCAGGTCTACCTTGTTTAAAGAAGCAGCATCATCTCGGCATCAGCCGAATATAAAGATAAATGATGAAAAATACAATTTACTGGTTCTTGCAACACAAATATTACTTGTTTTTACTATGACCTCTTAAACAAATTTATCATCAGTAGAATCAGCCACGAGAGTAGTTATTACAAAATAATGCTTGAAAGAAGAACAACAACTATCATCTAGTGCTTAAAAACTCTCTTATTTAACAAAATATACATATTATTATTACTGTTTTTCTTTATCGTTATTATTATCATTATTATCGTAATTATATACTTTGGTATATACCAGTTAGTAACTGCATGCCACCGAGGCGTTAGTGTCTTTACTTTTGTAACCCACAATATTATGAGGTGTTTACTTTCCCAGGTAAAGGTTTGGTGCTCATGATTTGAAGCTTGATCCACCAGATCTGGGACCTTTTTATCAAGAAGTACACTAGCCACTACATTACCACGGCACGTGCCAAAATACCTTGTCACATAAAAAACACACTCATTTCACATCTTGTGAATTCATAAAAGAAGAAAAGAAAAACATGTTAAGGTCTGAACATTTGAAATCTGATTAAAACTGAATTAAAATATTATCAAAAGAGATACCGGGTGGGCACGGGAGACAACTCGTGCTAAATATGTCGAAGTATGTGCCCTGACTGCAATTTCCCACAAAGCAACAGACGTCCTTTCGGAAGAAATGGCACTCGTCAGCCGCGACATCTGCAACCGTAAAATACGCCAGTAGCAGAAACACGGACAGGGTTCCTATATTCATCACTTGCTTGACTGCCATATCACACGTCTGAAACAGAATTTAGCGTGAACTACAAATAACACTTTTGATTACACTTTGTGTTATAAGGGATTTGATTGGTCATTTCCCAAAATTAGTGTCTTAGTTAGGCAAGCCAGTCACATCTCAAGGAGTTGGCCACGCCAGTCATATCTCAAAGAGTTCGGCAAGCCAGTCATATCTCAAAGAGTTGGCCACGCCAGTCACATCTCAAGAGTTGGCCAAGCCACACATCTCAAGGAGTTGGCCAAGCCAGTCACATCTCAAAAAGTTAGGCAACCCAGTCGCATCTCATAGAATTGGGCAAGCCAGTCACATCTCACAGAGTTAGGCACGCCAGTCACATCTCAAAGAGTTAGGCAACCCAGTCACATCTCATAGAATTGGGCAAGCCAGTCATATCTCAAAGAGATGGCCAAGCTAGTCATATCTCAAAGAGTTGGCCAAACCAGTCACATCTCAAGGAGTTGGCCAAGCCAGTCATATCTCAAAGAGTTGGCCAAGCCAGTCATATCTCAAAGAGTTGGCCAAGCCAGTCATATCTCAAAGAGTTGGGCAAGCAAGTCATATCTCAAAGAGTTGAGCAAGCTAGTCACATCTCAAAGAGTTGGCCAAGCTAGTCATATCTCAAAGAGTTGGGCAGGCCAGTCATATCTCAAAGAGTTGGCCAAGCCAGTCACATCTCAAGAGTTGGCCAAGCCTCACATCTCAAGGGGTTGGCCAAGCCAGTCACATCTCAAAGAGTAAGGCAACCCAGTCGCATCTCAAAGAGTTGGGCAAGCCAGTCACATCTCACAGAGTTAGGCACGCCAGTCACATCTCAAAGAGTTAGGCAACCCAGTCACATCTCATAGAATTGGGCAAGCCAGTCACATCTCAAAGAGTTGGCCAAGCTAGTCATATCTCAAAGAGTTGGCCAAGCCAGTCACATCTCAAAGAGTTGGCCAAGCCAGTCATATCTCAAAGAGTTGGGCAAGCCAGTCATATCTCAAAGAGTTGGGCAAGCTAGTCACATCTCAAAGAGTTGGCCAAGCTAGTCATATCTCAAAGAGTTGGGCAGGCCAGTCATATCTCAAAGAGTTGGCCAAGCCAGTCACATCTCAAGAGTTGGCCAAGCCTCACATCTCAAGGGGTTGGCCAAGCCAGTCACATCTCAAAGAGTAAGGCAACCCAGTCGCATCTCATAGAATTGGGCAAGCCAGTCACATCTCACAGAGTTAGGCAACCCAGTCACATCTCATAGAATTGGGCAAGCCAGTCATATCTCAAAGAGATGGCCAAGCTAGTCATATCTCAAAGAGTTGGGCGAGTCAGTCATATCTCAAAGAGTTGACCAAGCTAGTCACATCTGAAGGAGTTGGGCAAGTCAGTCATATCTCAAAGAGTTGGGCAAGCTAGTCACATCTCAAAGAGTTGGCCAAGCTAGTCATATCTCAAAGAGTTGGGCAAGCCAGTCATATCTCAAAGAGTTGGCCAAGCTAGTCACATCTCAAGGAGTTGGACAAGCCAGTCATATCTCAAAGAGTTGGGCAAGTTAGTCACATCTCAAAGAGCTAGGCAAACCAGTCACATCTCAAAGATTTGGGCAAGCCAGTCAAACCATTAATAGGTGGGTAAACCAATCAAGCCACAAATAAGTGAGTAAACTAGTCAAACCACAAATAGGTAGGTAAACCAGTCAAACCACAAATAGGTGGGCAAACGAGTCAAACCACAAATTGGTAGGTAAACCAGTCAAACCACAGATAGGTAGGTAAACTAGTCAAACCACAAATTGGTAGGTAAACCAGTCAAACCACAAATAGGTAAGCAAACTAGTCAAACCACAAATAGGTAGGCAAACTAGTCAAACCACAAATTGGTAGGTAAATTAGTCAAACCACAAATAGGTAGGCAAACTAGTCAAACCACAAATAGGTAGGCAAACTAGTCAAACCACAAACTGGTAGGTAAACCAGTCAAACCACAAATAGGTAAGCAAACTAGTCAAACCACAAATAGTTCAGAAAAGCCAGTCAGATATCAAATAGTTGGGCAAACCAGTCAAATCTCAAATAGAAAATTCGAGACTTGTTCAAAGAGTGCACGACTTTTGGTCTGGAAAATTAATACCTGATTCTGTAATGATCGTTCTTAGAATATTCTTGCTGTACAGGAAAAGCAGTCTGGAGATGGCACACACCACTGTTGTACTCAAGGTTTTATAAGTTGATATTTTCCAGTTTGGTACAAACAGGAGTGAAACAGGGATGTGTACTATCACCAACATTATTTATCTTGGCAGTAGACTGGTTAATGAAGGAGGCAACATCAGACAAACGCAGAGGATTACAATGGACCCTTGACACAGTGCTGGAGGACCTTGACTTTGCGGACGACATTTGTCTATTATCAAGCAGTCACAAAGATATGCAAGATAAAATAAACAAGCTAACTCAGAATGCAAACAACATAGGACTAAAGATCAACGTAGGAAAGACAAAGTTAATGAAGCAAAGTGTGAACAACAGAAATGTACTCAGAGTAGATAACAAGTTAGTGGAGGAGGTCAACGAAGCAGAGTAGTAGAAAATGGAGACAGCACAGAGGACATCAACAGCAGACTTACTAGAGCAAACCAGGCTTTTGCAATGCTGCAGAATGTATGGAAATCAAATAAACTAAGCATAAATATGAAAATCAGGATATTTAAGAGTAATGTTCTAAGTGTACTACTCTATGGAAGTGAATGCTGGAAAATCACCAAAACCATAGAAAACAAGTTGAATTCTTTCCAGACTAAATGTTTACGAAGAATTAGAAAAATATTTTGGCCAAACAACATAAGAAATAACATCTTATTAGCAGAAATGCAGATGAAACCACTGACAACAATTATTGAGGAAAGACGCTGGCGATGGTTGGGACATGTGCTCCGAATGACTGACAACTCACTACCGAAAATAGCACTAAGATGGACACCACAGGGGAGCAGAAGGGTAGACCAAAAGAGACATGGAGAAGAACAACAGAAAGGATGTTGAGCAATAGAGGGCTCACCTGGGCAAGAGCAGAAAAAAAGGCGAAGGACAGGCATTTGTGGAAAACCCTTGCGGAAGCCCCATGTGCCCTGGGCACTTAAGGTTCAGAGAGAGAGAGAGATTTTCCAGTTTTATTTGCAACTAAAATTGCTGCTTCTTGCTGACAGTATAGCTGTTTGACAATTTTCAGGTCTTTGCCGTCTATGTTTGCCTTCAAGCATTTTAATAATGTCGAATGCCTTGGTATAATCAATGAAGCATAAGTAGAGATCTTTATGTACTTCTAAAGCTCTTTCTGTTAGTGTTCGTAAAGCATAAATGGCATTGTGTGTTCCCTTTTCCTTCAACAAATCCGAACTGTTAGTTTGTTATTTCCATTTTTATCTTTTTCCTTGTTCTTCTAATAATTATTCTCAGAAGTAGTGATGTGACATGAGAGGGTGATAGTCCTGTGGTAATCACATTCCTTTGCACCTGGTTTCTTTGGTACTGCTATAGACGTGGATTTAAGCAGGTCATTGGGCATATAACCACTGTTGTAAATGTCATTTAGTAACGGTTATTGTTTTTCATTTTCCTTTAGCGCCTCTATTTCTTCTATTGTTATACGTGTATTATCATGCCCAGTCGTTTTATGTGTTTTAAATCATCATCATCATCATGTGCCGTGCCGACTGGCGTTGACTATTATGCTTCTCCAGAGTACACGATCCTTCATTCAGGCCATCATTGTTATAATATTTTCAATGCCCCCTCTTCTCATTGCATGTCCTATGAAAGTACATTGTCTCTCTCTTATCTTTTTGACAAGATTTTTATGTCTCTCCAGCTCTACTCATACATTCTTCATTAGTTATTTTTGCTGTCCAGGGGATTCGCAACATTCTTCTAATAAACCACATTTCTGCTGCTTCCAATGATTTTTGTGCAGACTTGCCTATTGTCCATGATTCACTTCCATATAACAAGATAGGTTCAATATAGCATTTTAGGACTCGTTTTCTAACATTCATTGATAAGAATGTGTTGGCTAATATGTTTCTCATTCTCTGAAATGCAGTCTTTATTTGGCCTATTCTGTTCCTAATTTCTGTTCTGCATTTCCCATCTGAAGTTATTACTGCTCCAAGGTATTTGAATTTCTGCACCTGCTTTAGAATAGTTCCGTTTAATTTTATACTGCATGCTAGTGGATTCTGTTTCTTAGATATAACCATAGTCTCTGTCTTTTTGATGTTCAAAGTAAGGCATTTCTGTTCACTTTCTTTGGCGACTTTATCCAAAGGATTTTGCAGATGTTGTTGGTTCTCAGCTATCAGTACTGTATCGTCAGTATACCGAAGGTTGTTAATATTGTATCCTCCAATGTTTATGCCTGGTTCTGTGATGATCGTTCTTAGAATATTCTCGCTGTACAGAAAAAAAAGGTATGGAGACAGTACACATCCCTGTCGCACCCCTTGTTTTATAAGTTGATGTTTTCCAGTTCTATTTTCAACTCGAATTGCTGCTTCTTGCTGCCAGTACAGATGTTTTACAATTCTCAGGTGGTTGCCGTCTATACTGATGTCTTCAACATTTTAATAATTTCATTATGTTTCACTGTATGAGAAGAGCTGGAGACACAAAAAACCTTGTAAAAAAGATAAGAGAGAGACAATGTACTTTCATAGGACATGCAATGAGAAGAGGGGGCATTGAAAATATTATAACAACAGGAAAAATAGAAGGAAAAAGATCAAGAGGAAGACCAAGAGAAATGATACTGGACAGTCTGACGGGATGGTGTGAGAGGAGATCACCAACTGAACTGATGGCCTGCATGAAGGATCGTTTGCTCTGGAGAAACATAATAGCCAACGCCAGTCGGCACGGCACATGATGATGATGATGTTTCACCTTGTCGAATGCCTTGGTGTAATCAATGAAGCATAAGTAGAGATCATCTGTACTTCTAAAGCTCTTTCTGTTAGTGTTCGTAAAGCATAAATGGCATTGTGTGTTCCCTTTCCTTCAACAAATCCAAACTGTTCATCTGCTATTTCCATTTTTATCTTTTTCCTTGTTCTTCTCATAGTGATTCTCAGAAATAGCTTCGTTATCTGACATGAGAGGCTGATAGTCCTGTGGTCATCACATTCCTTTGCACCTAGTTTCTTTGGTAGTGCTATAAACGTGAATTTAATCAGGTCACTGGGAATATAACCACTGTTGTAAATGTCATTCAGTAACTTGGTTATTATTTTTATTCCTGTCACTTTTAGTGCCTCTATTTCTTCTATTGCTATATTATCAGGTCCAGTCGCTTTTCCTTTCTTCATGTGTTTGCTGGCATCTATGATTTCATCTTCAATATTGATGGTCCATCACAGTTTTCAGTATCTGGTGTTAATTCTGGTCTTTCTCCTCCATATAGCTCACCGATATACTCTGTCCACCTGTCCACGATGTCTTCTTTTCCCATTAACATTTTACCTTCTTTCGATTTCAGACATCCTGTGGTATATTTTGTTTTCCTGCCTGTGAGTTCACTAATTCGTTTGTGTATGTTTTGCTGTCTTTATTATGAGAGTCCTCTATCTGTCTGCACTGTTCATTTAACCACACTTCTTTGCTTCTCTGCATTTGCGTCTTATTTCTTTATTTATCTTGCTATATTTGTCCTCGTTATTTTTACTCCTCGTCCTCTTGTCCATCAGTCCTAAGATGTCGTCTGTCATCCATTTATTTTTAGAGGCTTCTGTTTTTGGTGGTATTATCTCCTTAAGAGTTTGGTGGATAGAATCTCTTAACATTGCCCATTGTTTATCTATACTATTTATATTTGCTATTGCATTATATCTATTTGTTATAATAACTTTGTATTGTTCTCGCAGTTCTTGGACATTTTTAAGGAGTTCTGTATTCAGTTTGGTATTTCTCACTTTTCTGCTGCTTTCTTTAGCTTTATTCTAATTTTTCCACAGAGTGGATCATGGTCACTAGTGCTATCGTTGGAGGTGGGGATGGCATGGTTTTTGTTGACAGTAATACTTAGCAAAACTGGAACACTATTAACATCAAATAAAGACCAAAAGCAAAGATGGGCTGAACACTTCCAAGAAATACTTATCGACCACACCCAAAAGAATTGTTAAACCTTGAAACTGACTTACCAGCCCCACAACTAAATGTCAACCTAGACGAAATTAAATTGCATGAAATTGAAACAGCAGTGAATTTAATGGCTAACAACAAAGCTGCAGGTGAAGATGAAATAACAGCCGAAATGCTAAAAGCTATCAATAGTGACAACATGAGACAACTACAGAGAATGTTTAACACAATTTGGAAAGAAGAAAAGGTCCCTTCTAATTGGAAGAAAGTAATCATTGTTAAAATACCAAAAATGGGCAACCTTAGTGACTGTAGCAACTGGAGAGGAGTAACTTAATATCAGTTGTGTCAAAAGTATTTTGCAAGGTCATTTTGAATAGACTCAAAGATATAGTGGATACTGCAATGAGAGAAGAACAAGCAGGATTTCGAAAAGGGAGAAGCTGTCTCGACCAGATCTTTACTCTCAGAATAATACTTGAAGAACATATTGAAAAGCAGAAACTATTAATACTGAACTTCATAGATTTTAAAAAGGCATTTGACAGCATACACAGAGATTCATTATGGAGAATTTTATGTATATATGGAATACCATCTAAAATTGTCAGCATCATTAAGGACTTATACAATGGATATGTTTGTGCAGTCAAGACAGAAGAAGGAATGAGTGAATGGTTCCAGATTGAAACAGGTGTTAAACAAGGATGTATACTGTCTCCTTTACTTTTTGGGATTACAGCAGACTTCATAATGAAAAAAATGCTGCACAGGTAACACAGGTATTGACTGGGTACATGGGACCCAACTAGAAGATCTTGATTTTGCTGATGACATAACTCTTATCAGTAATAATGTGAATTCCATGCAAGAAAAAACAGATAGCCTGTCTTCACTGGCTAGAAAAATAGGACTTGAAATTAACAAGGACAAAACAAAAATAATGAAAATTACTCTCAATCAAAATGGAAAAATACACATAGAAGGGACAGATATTGAAGAAGTCAATCAATTTGCATACCTTGGCAGCTACATAGACCAGGATGGTGACACTAGAAAGGAAGTTAGGATCAGAATTGCAAAAGCAGCATCAATCTTCAAGAATCTTGAGAACATATGGAACTCAAAAGTTATAAGCACAAAAACCAAGTAAAGACTATTCAATTCAAATGTAATATCCACCGCATTTATGCATGCGAAAGCTGGAAAACAACTAAAGAAATAGAGAAGAAATTAGACTCTTTTGAAAACAAATGCCTAAGGAAAATACTCGGCATCAAGTGGAATGAATTCAAGAACAATGCAGAGATAAGACAGATGACTGAACAACAACCAGTCTCATGGGTGATCAGGAAAAGGAGATGGACATAGTTGGTCACTTGATGAGAAGAGATGATCAGAGAATCCCAAAACAAGCTATCAAGTGGAACACAACAGGCCGAAGAAAAAGAGGCAGACCGCGTGAAACTCTGAAGAGGACATTATTAAGAGAAGCCAAATTAACAGGCATAAAATCCTTTGATGAGGTCGAAAGACTCGCCGAAGACAGGAAAAATTGGCGAACTACTTTGCGAGCCCTATGTGACGTTTAACGACACGGGAAGGATATAAGATATATACGAATACATTGCGGAATAGTTTGTTGATTAATATGTAGTCTATCTGGTTAAAAGTCTTTCTGTCTGGACTGCACCACGTTGCTAGTCTTCGAGGATGTTGTTTAAACCAGGTATTTCCTACAACTATGTTGTGTATTCTTGCCCATTCAATTAATTTACAACCTCTGTCATTCCTCTCCCCCAGTCCATAGTCACCAACGATGTCTGAAGTTCTTCCTTTACCAACTTTGGCATTAAAATCTACCATGACTATGGTAACTTCATGTGATTTTGTGTATTTTAGGGCTGTCTCTATGTCATAAAATAGCTGTACATCTTCTTCAGAACTTTCAGATGTTGTAGAGTACACTTGTATAATATTTATGTTTATTGGTTGTCCTTTCAGTTGGGCTAGCAATACTCGGTCTGAGATGTTCAGATATCCAACAATTGTCTTTGCTGTTTGTTCGTCAAATATTATTCCTACTCCTCGTTCATGTTTCTCACTTCCTGAAGAAGTATAATGTATATTTATCAGAGTGTATCTTCCCTGCACCTGTCCATCTAACTTCACTCATTCCTAATATGTTGATCTTCATCTTTTCCATTTTCATCTTTACATTTTCTAATTTTCCAGCCTGGAATAAAGTTCTAACATTCCATGTTGCTATTTTGAACTTGTTGGTTTTGCCACCAGTAGCTTGATGACGATCTGGCATCACCTGTGGCTCGTGAGCTGCTCCACCGGACGAGACTGTTCTAGAGGAACATCCATTAACTTCGTTCATGATGAATCGATTATTCTATTCAAGCATAACTATTCTTGGGAACAACAACAGTGGTTTCCCGTTGCCTTCTGTCGGTTTGTGTACGGACTCTCCGCTGGCCTTTGGACTCCCTGTCCTACCCACAAGGCAGCGGGAGCGAGAGGTTTTAAGGCGCCTCTGACCCGCCTGGTAATTCCCTTCACTGAGCACCTGAGGCACTTTATAGGAGTAGTAGAGCCACCTACTACCCCACCTCGCTCTCTGAGTCTACCACCAGTTGGTCCGCGCCTGCTTATTTGGACAACTCCTTATTCACAGGGATACTCCATATCTGGAGGACTTTCACCATCCGCCACCTGTGACTCTCTGGGTTGGGGATGGTCGCCCCAGCTTTACCCCAGGTGTTTTAAATGGCATCTATAAATTGCATCATCAAGTACTGGTGGTCCATCACAACTTTCAGTATCTGGTGTTATTTCTTATCTTTCTCCTCAGTATAGCTCACCTATGTAATCTGTCCAACTGTACACAATGCCATCTTTTCCCATTAGCATTTTACCTTCTTTTGATTTCAATCATGCTGTGGTATATTTTGTCTTCCTGCCTTTGAGTTCACTAATTCGTTTGTGCATGTTTTTGTGTCTTTATTATGGGAGTCCTCTATTTGTCTGCACTGTTCATTTAACCACACTTCTTTTGCTTCTCTGCATTTGCGTCATATATCTTTATATATCCTACTATATTTTTCTTGGTTATTTTTTCTCATCCTTCTCTTATCCATCAGTCTCAATTTGTCATCTGTCATCCATTTACTCTTTTGGGCTACTTTTTCGGTGGTATTATATAATTAACAGTTTGGTGGATAGAAACTCTTAACATTGTCCATTGTTAATCTATACTATTTGTCTTTGCTATTGCATTGTATCTATTTGTTATAATAACTCTGTATTGTTTTCGCAGTTCTTGGTCATTTTTAAGGAGTTCTGTATTCAGTTTGATGTTTCTCACATTTCTGCATGCTTTCTTTAGTTTTATTCTAATTTTTCCACAGAGTGGGTCATGGTCACTATTGCAGTCGGCTCCTGACATGGTTTTTGTTGTCAGTAATGCATTCCAGAATCGTTTGCTGATTAATATGTAGTCTATCTGGTTAAAAGTCTTTTTGTCTGGGCTGCACCACGTTGCCAGTTTTCAGGCATATTATTTAAGCCAGGTATTTCCTACAATCATGTTGTGTATTTTTGCCCATTCAATTAATTTACTACCTTTATCATTCATCTTCCCAAGTCTGTAATCACCAGCAATGTCTGAAGTTCTTCCTTTACCAACTTTGGCATTAAAATCTCCCATCACAATAGTAACTTTATGTGACTTTGTGTGTTTCAGGGCTGTCACTATGGCATTATAAAATAGCTGTACATCTTCTTCAGAACTATCTATCAGCAGTTGGAGCGTACACTTGTATAATACTTATGTTTATTGGTCGTCTTTTCAGTTGGGCTAGTAGGAGATGTTCAAATCTCCCACAACTGTCCTTGTTGTTTGCTCATCAAATATTATTCCTACTCCTCGCTTATATTTATCACTTCCTGAATATATTCTTCTATATTTATCAGATTTTATCTTCCCTGCATTTGTCCATCAAACTTCACTCATTCCTAGTATATCCTAAACTCTACCTTTCCTAACTGAATGGAACTTGCAGTTGACATGATTACAGTACTTGTTAATGTGAACAGGCTTTTTCGAGTATGAAACTAATCAGGTCAAAGTTTCCTTGCAGAAATTTTCCTTAAGTCTCTCAGTGACCAAATTTCAGGTACAGAGTTGTTTGGATTTATCCTTTATAGACTACTCAAAGGCATTTGATTGTATACAACACCAGAAACTTTGGGAAATAATGGAGAAAATGGGATTTCCAACACATTTGATACAATTAACATCACTGCTGTGTCTAGACCAACAAGCAGCATTAAGAATAAATTGTGAAACTAATGCTGAGATTCTGATACTCAAAATTCATTCTGTTACCGAGATAAAATATAGGACCCAACAAACAAGAAGAAGTAGGAGGAGGAGAAGGAGAAGAAGAAGTAAAAGAAGCAGAAATATGAAGAAATAAGAAGCACAAGAAGAAGATAGATGAAGTGAAAAGAAGAAAGAAGAAGAGGAAACATGAAGAAATAAGAACATGAAATATGAAGAAAGAAGAAGAAGAAAGTTGTAGAAAGAAGAATAAGAAGAAGAAGGAGACGAAGAAGAAGAGGAAGAAAGTTGTAGAAAGAAGAAGAAGAAGAAGAAGAAAGTTGTAGAAAGAAGAAGAAGAAGAAAGTTGTAGAAAGAAGAAGAAGAAGAAGAAGTAGAAAAATGAGGAAATAAGAAAAAGAAGATAAATGAAGAAAGAAGAACAATTTCAGAACAATGAAAACCAAGTAATATTATAATTAAAAAAGGCAGCCTAAATAACTTCGTTATTTCTTTACAAGACTGAAGCTAGAAGACCTGACTTCAGCCGAAAAGCTCATGGGGAAAAGAATTAGCGAAAAACCAGAAGATATTATCTCAACAAGCTGACAAGATGGCGCAGGAGAGTAGAGCAGCGCCTGAACTGGTCAGACACCAAGTACTGTATAAGAAGGAGAAGCACCAACACTGCTCCCTATGGCACTTAAGAAATAAACAAAGAATTTACTTCACTGTCTATTCAGCGATAATCAGTGATTAAAGTTAAGCAATAAATATAAAAATAATAAGGGTAGTCGTTAAAAAAGGAGTTAAATGTGTATAAGAAAACCAAAGGCCATTTATAACTTTCTGTAATCAGTTATCATTAAGGTGCAATGTATGACAAGTCCATCTCAGGAAGACATGGCTTGGATAATTTTTAGCAGGATATAAACAGATATTTTTCCTGAAGCTATTATCGTATAATGTCAAGGCATAGTCAAATTTATCATTCTTTTGTGACAGGACTTAAGCTGGGGAGAAAATATTAGCTAAAACCTAAAATTCTTCAGTTCTTACCAATGTCGAGGATTTGCTTTTGCTGAATCATTTGCTTCAGACCGAACCTGCCGGAAGAGACCTAGCGCCACCTGTATTCCGTGAGAACTAATATTTAAGTGCAGAAAATTGAACAGATAAAGAAGTGCTCATAAATAAATTCTAACAATCAATTTATGTCATACAAAATATTTACAATACCTTTGTTCCAAAGACACCTATAATAAGGAAGGGGACTCTCCTGAAGACCGGGACACCGTACCAGGTATCAGTGTGGAAATTTCCGGAGTTACATCCCCCTAGACATTCCCGCCGCTAACAAATCTCACTCACAGGCAACATGATGTCTCTGTAACTTGTACTGAAATAATTATTTTACTGCTCACTTTAAAACACTGTCTGTGTTTCTATGCACTTCTACTCTTCTCTTCTCAGATGTTTTCCATTTAAATCTTACTTCTCTTTAAGAAGTTAATTTAAGGTACTTTCCTTACACATAGAGACATGCAGAGAGTTTAATGTGAGTCTATATTTATCCTTTATAGACTACTCAAAGGCATTTGATTGTATGCAACACCAGAAACTTTGGGAAATAATGGAGAAAATGGGATTTCCAACACATGTGATACAATTAACATCACTGCTGTATCTAGACCAACAAGCAGCAGTAAGAGTAAATTGTGAAACAACAACTTGGTTTGACATAAAACAAGGGGTCCGTCAGGGGTGCATATTGTCACCTTACTTATTTAACTTGTATACTGAAAATATAATGAGGAATGCTAGAGAAGATGTAGACAAAGAATATTACGATGCCATAACAATTGGAGGTTATGAAATACCAGAGATTAGATATGCTGATGCCACAGTATTACTGTCCACAACACAAAAAAGGAATGGAAAAACTAATTATGTCAGTCCATAAGAACAGCAGAACCTCTATTTTAATGCGAAGAAAACTAAATTGATGACAACTGACAAAACAAACAAGGCAACTGAAATATGTATCAATGAGAAAAAACTGGAAAAAGTGGAGAGTTTTGAATATCTTGGATCACTACTAACTAATAATGGAGATACAATGAGGGAAATTAAAAGGAGGACATCTATCGCTCTTCAGAAAGTAAAACAAATAAAGAATCTGTGGAGAGGAGCAGACAGAACCACAAAAATAAGATTTTAAGGGCATGCATCTTTCACATCCCAACATATGTCTGTGAGACCTGGACACTTAACAGAACAGCTGAGAAACACATAAATGCCTTTGAATGTAAATGCTAGGGAAGAGTTCTCCAAATATAGTGGACACAAAAAAGAACAAATATATCTATACTACAAGAGCTTAATATTGAAGAAGTCTGGCTAGTAAAGAGGATTAAAGAGAGAAAAGTTAAATATTTTGGACACATTAAACGTCATGATAATTTAGAGAAGACCGTATTGGAAGGATACATAATGGGAAAAAGAAAGAGAGGAAGACCAAAACGAAGATGGCTGCAGGACATCGTTGACGATCTGCAAATGGATGCAGCAGCGGCAGGCCATCTTGCTCACAACCGAGAGGCCTATAGGAGTGCTTTTTGGGAGGCTAAGTTCCGCAAGGGACAATCAAATGAATGAATGAATGAATGAATTCCTTGCACAGATAACATTTCAGATACTGCCCATGATAGTTCACTGCATCTTATCTCATACAGTACTAGGTTAGCGTAAAAGTTTGCGTGTGTCCCCTTAACCTTGCCTTCAATGTAACCCCTTGTTTCCTCGTATTGTAACGCTAAAGTTACGTAAAACAAACTTAGATAGAACTGAACTAAAAGGTACATAACTGTCTCAGAAAATGATGCGAGGTCATGTCACCTGTTTGTGGAAGTTATCTCTGCGAGGACATATAGCAGCCACCTGTTTGTGGAAGTTATTTATTTCTTCTGGAAGTGGTCACCAGTCAGTTTGCCTGACTAACGTTCCTCATTTCAGTATAAAGACATTCTGTTGTCGTAATTACATATAAAAAAACAGCCTGCTACATCAATATTGCTTGTTCTCGATCAAATTCTCTTTTTTATCCATTGAATTCCAAACTAATTCGCATTATTTTTTATTATTTTTATTTTAAACGGCAAAGTTCTCTGTATTACCAGGGTTGAGTGATAAGTTCACGGCCAAAGGTACAAATACTTGAAACGCACAGTTGATATTAGGTGCATTTGTAGATCAGATTAATTTAAGATTAAGCACCAAGTTTCAAGAAATTACTGCAACAAATTTTTTTACAGGCTACTGAATTGATAAGGGGTGGCACAAAATGAGAAAACTGATAAAATTTCTCATCGAGCAGTCATTCACTACCTCTGCATCAAGGGCTTATCATCGAACGAGATCCATGAGGATATGGTAGAGACTCTAGGGGAGAGTGCCCCTTCTTACAGCACAGTGAAGAAATGAGTAGTTCAATTCAAACATGGAAAGGAGATTCTGGAAGATGATCCCCGTCCAGGAAGACCAAGAACGGTAACCATCGATGAAACCACCGACAGAATCCATGGCATGATAATGGAGAATCGACGACTAACTGAGCAGTACATTGCTGCTGAGTTGGGCATCTCCCAGGAACATGTTCATACTATTATTCACGATGATCTTCAAATGACAAAGGTCTCTGCTCGATAGGTCCCGAAAGTTCTTGGAGCTGATCACAAACGACAGCGATTCAACATGACAAGAAACAATCTTGGCCATTTTTCTGCAGATCCTGAAACGTTTCTTCCGCAATTTGTGACTATGGATGAGACTTGGGTTCATCATTTTCAACCAGAAACCAAAGAACATTCAAAGCAGTGGAAACATCATGGATCCCCACCTCCAATGATAGCAAGGGTGGTTCTGTCTGCAGGCAAAATGATGGCTTCCATCTTTTGGGGATTCAGAGGGTGTGCCATTGGTAGACTATCTTCAAAATAGCAAAAGGATCACCAGGGCCTATTACTCTAATCTTGTGAAGCAACTGTGGGTCAAATTGAAGCGTCGAGGGAAATTGACGAGAGGAGTCATCTTTCACCATGACAATGCTTCAGTTCACAATTCGGCGATGGCACTGGCTGCAATTAATGAATGCGGCTTCCAGCTTCTTAAACATCCTCCTTATTTCCCAGATTTGGCCTCTTCACCTGTTTACCAAACTCAAAAAGGAGCTCAGTGGTCGCAAATTTGATTCAGATGATGACGTCATTCATACTGTAGACCACTTTCTCCTGGCACAAGATGCTGACTTTTACAAAGAAGGGATCCGTATGCTCCAGGATCGCTGGACTAAGTGCATAAACTTGCAAGGAGACTATGTTGAGAAATAACCCCAAAAAGTTGTCCACAAATAATCCATTTTACTTATGCCGAAAGATCTCTACTTTTGCTTCATTGATTACACCAAGGCATTCGACAAGGTGAAACATAATGAAATTATTAAAATGCTTGATGACACCAATATAGACGGCAAAGACTTGAGGATTGTAAAACATCTATATGGCAGCAAGAAGCAGCAGTTCGAGTTGAAAATGGAATTGGAAAATACCAACCTATAAAACAAGGGGTGCGACAAGGATGTGTACTATCTCCAGACCTTTTTTCTCTGTATAGCGAGAATATTCTAAGAACAATCATCACAGAACCAGGCATAAAATTTGGAGGATACAATATTAACAACCTTCGGTATGCTGACGACACAGTATTGATAGCGGAGAACCAACAACACCTGCAAAATCTCTTGGATAAAGTCGCCAAAGAAAGTGAACAGAAAGGCCTTACTTTGAACATCAAAAAAAAACGGAGACTATGGTTATATCTAAGAAACAGAATCCACCAGCATGCAGTATTAAATTAAACGGAACCATTCTAAAGCAGGTGCAGAAATTCAAATACCTTGGAGCAGTAATAACTTCAGATGGGAAATGCAAAACAGAAATTAGGAACAGAATAGGCCAAGCAAAGACCGCATTTCAGAGAATGAGAAACATATTAACCAACACATCCTTATCAATGAATGTTAGAAAACGAGTCCTAAAATGCTATATTGAAACTATCTTGTTATGTGGAAGTGAATCATGGACAATAGGCAAGTCTGCACAAAAATCATTGGAAGCAGCAGAAATGTGGTTTATTAGAAGAATGTTGCGAATCCCCTGGACAGCAAAAATAAGTAATGAAGAATGTAGGAGAAGAGTTGGAGAGACAAAAAACCTTGTCAGAAAGATAAGAGATAGACAATGTACTTTCATATGCCATGCAATGAGAAGAGGGGGCATTGAAAATATTATAACAACAGGAAAAATAGAAGGAAGAAGATCAAGAGGAAGACCAAGAGAAATGATACTGGACAGTCTGATGGGATGGTGTGAGAGGAGATCACCAACTGAACTGATGGCCTGCATGAAGGATCGGGTACTTTGGAGGAGCATAATAGCCAACGCCAGTCGGCACGGCACCTGATGATGATGACTTATGCCGAGAACTTATCAATCACCCCTCGTATATTTCTCTGTTTCTTGTTATTTCTGGTGACCAGGAGAGAAACATTTGACACATTACGTGTAGGTATTTAATTTTTTGGTACACCTCGTGTCGCACTTTGGTGCAGAAGTACGTGAACTAATGTATAATAAATGGAACCAATTACTTATGGGACATAATTAAGATGCTTTACCACATCTTAACTAACACACATTATCTCCCTCCAATCAATTATGGGAGATAATATTGCTTACATAGGTCGTATGCTGATGTTTCTAAGAACTCTGGCTCCCACTTCACAAGCTCTCACTTTTGATTTGACTTCTGCCCCTTGCCTTAGTTGCTTGACCAGATCATTGTACTTCTCACATTTGTATAAATTCTCCTCCTCTATTCTTGTTTCGTATGGAACCGTAAGCCCGATTATTATTAGATCGAGAATAAAGATTAGATCGAAAACAAGAATATTTATATTATCTCCCTTTGAATATGTTATAAAACATGGAAAGCGAATAGTTTCAACGTTTTTAAAGAAAATATCGAGTGACATAAAGAGTAAAACTACTTACGCTGGAGGCAGGAACGTTTGAAACTGTCGAGTTGAGCATCATCTTCACTGGTGACTGTAGTGTCAACATTCTATGTGTAATAATTCTCCATTTTATTCTGAACCGGCCATGGTGTATATATATATCTCTCTCTCTGAACCTTAAGTGCCCAGGGCACATGGGGCTTCCGCAAGGGTTTTCCACAAATGCCTGTCAGTGTATATATATATATATTCCCTCTAAGCAAGCTGTTAATGCAAATAAAATTATTTGCTTGGGGAAAAAAAAGAAATACATTTTTCGATTTCTTGATGCTACTCAATGTTATTGTAAACCTGAAGAGAAATATGACAACGCTACATGAGTTTGTTTTTCTTATTTCTCTGTATTTTTTTTTCACAGGAAACTTTCACTTATATTTCGCAACTTTAAGTTACAGTGAACATTTGCGCATATCTTTTTTTTTAAACGGATAAGCTTTTTTTAAGAGATAAGCTTTTTAACACGAGTTAAAACTTTTGTACACGAACCACTAAACCAATCTTAGACTTCACATTACTATATATATATAATCTTCTTGTAGAATCCATCAAAATGAATAAAATGACATAGATTATCATTTATTACACACACACACACATCTCCAGTAATGCTAAATGATAAAATTCATTTCAATTTTGTAAGTACATAACACAATAGTCTTGTCCCGTATCAACATTCTAGCTGGTAGGAAACAGCCACCGTACAACAAATTATTAAAACACGATGCTATGTAAGGAGATGAAGTAAACATTTCTGCCGTTGTAGTCTTGCTTGTCAATGTATGTCGTGAATGTCTTCTAAGTTCAGAATACTCTTCAGATCTACCGGATACATAAAATGATATCATGATTGATCTAACACAGTTAAAGTCAGGCAAAGGTTTTTACCTTTTTTTTTTGTTGTTTGCTTCAAGCTGATTTTATTATCTATAATGAATACTATTAAACCTAGCTTTTTGATATAGAAGAAAGCCTGCCTCGCTTACCAACTATATCTTATAAGGTATATGCGACAGAAAACCTGTTCTCCAAAGAGTTACTGGACTTTATTTCATATTCAGCAATGTCAGTAGCTACTATTATGTATAACTGACATGGTGTTGGTACACTATTTCATTACTTTATGAGGCTACACACACTTTTATTTTTTTCTTTAACTGAAGCCAGATTCGAAGCACCAACCACACACTAACACACCACTCCCCTAATCAAATCACCAAGGAAAAGTATTTTTCTACTCTTGGTTCTGATATTTCTATTACTTTAGTATCTGGTACATTTGTTACATAATTACCCAATCAATAATAAATATAGCAAATACTATTACATATATATATATAGCAAATGCTATTACATAAATAAATATACCAAACACTATTACATAAATAAATATATCAAACGTTATTACATAAATAAACATACCAAACACCATTGTATAAATAATTCTACCAAACACTATTACATAAATAAATAAACCAAACGCTATTACATAAATAAATGTATCAAACATTACAAAACATAAAATAGTGATGCAGCTTTTTACTTTCTTTTTCAGTTTACTATCAACTAGTTGCGGTAGACTCAGAGAGCGAGGTGGGTAGTAGGTGGCTCTACTACACCTATAAAGTGCCTCAGGTGCTCAGTGAAGGGAATACCAGGCGGGTCAGAGGCGCCTTACAACCTCTCGCTCCCGGTGCCTTGTGGGTAGGACAGGAAGTCCAAAGGCTAGCGGAAAGTCGTACACACACCGACAGAAGGCAACGGGAAACCACTGTTGTAGTTGCCAAAAATAGTTATGCTTGAACAGAATAATCGATTCATTATGAACGACGTTAATGGGTGTTCCTCTGGTACAGCCTCGTCCGGTAGAGCACCTCACGAGCCACAGGTGAGGCCAGATCGTCATCAAGCTACTGGTGGCAAAACTAACAAGTTCAAAATAGCAACATGGAATGTTAGAACTTTATTCCAGGCTGGAAAATTAGAAAATGTAAAGATGGAAATGGAAAGGGTGAAGATCAACATATTAGGAATGAGTGAAGTTAGATGGACAGATGCAGGGAAGATAAAATCTGATAAATATACAATAATATATTCAGGAAGTGAGAAACATGAACGAGGAGTAGGAATAATATTTGACGAACAAAAAGCAAGGACAATTGTACGATATTTGAACATCTCGGACTGAGTCCTGCTAGCCCAACTGAAAGGACAACCAATAAACATACATATTATACAAGTGAACGCTCCAACATCTTAAAGTTCTGAAGAAGATGTACAGCTATTTTATAATGACATAGAGACAGCACTAAAACACACAAAGTCACATGAAGTTACCATAGCCATGGGAGATTTTAATGCCAAAGTTGGTAAAGGAAGAACTTCAGACATCGTTGGTGACTATGGACTGGGGGAAGGAATGACAGAGGTTGTAAATTAATTGAATGGGCAAGAATACACAGCATGGATGTAGGAAACAGTTGGTTTAAACAACATACTAGAAGACTGGCAACGTGGTGCAGCCCAGACTAAGACTTTTAACCAGATAGACTACATATTAATCAACAAACGATTCCAAATTGCATTAATGACAACAAAAACCATGCCAGGAGCTGACTGCAATAGTGACCATGATCCACTCTGTGGAAAAATTAGAATAAAACTAAAGAAAGCAGGCAGAAAAGTGAGAAACATCAAAATGAATACAGAACTTCTTAAAAATGACAAAGAACTGCGAGAACAATACAAAGTTATTATAACAAATAGATACAATGCATTAGCAAAGATAAATAGTATAGATGAACAATGGGAAATGTTAAGAGATTCTATCCACCAAACTCTTAAGGAGATAATACCACCAAAAAAGAAGCCTCTAAAAATAAATGGATGACAGATGACATCTTAGGACTGATGGACAAGAGGAGGAGGAGTAAAAATAACGAGGAAAATTATAGCAAGATAAATAAAGAAATAAGACGCAAATGCAGAGAAGCAAAAGAAGTGTGGTTAAATGAACAGTGCAGACAGATAGAGGACTCTCATAATAAAGATAGCAAAAACATGCACAAACGAATTAATGAACTCACAGGCAGGAAAACAAAATATACCACAGGATGCCTGAAATCAAAAGAAGGTAAAATGTTAATGGGAAAAGAAGACATTGTGGACAGGTGGACAGAGTACATCGTTGAGCTATATGGAGGAGAAAGACCAGAATTAACACCAGATACTGAAAACTGTGATGGACCACCAATACTTGAAGATGAAATCATAGATGCCATCAAACACATGAAGAAAGGAAAAGCGACTGGGCCTGATAATATAATAATAGAAGAAATAGAGGCACTAGAGGAGACAGGAATAAAAATAATAACCAAGTTACTGAATGACATTTACAACAGTGGTTATATTCCCAGTGACCTGATTAAATCCACTTTTATAGCACTACCAAAGAAACCAGGTGCAAAGGAATGTGATGACCACAGGACTATCAGCCTCTCATGTCAGATAACGAAGCTACTTCTGAGAATCACTATGAAAGAACAAGGAAAAATTGTAAAAATGGAAATAGCAGATGAACAGTTTGGATTTGTTGAAGGAAAGGGAACACACAATGTCTTTTATGCTTTACGAACACTAACAGAAAGAGCTTTAGAAGTACAGAAAGATCTCTACTTATGCTTCATTGATTACACCAAGGCATTCGACAAGGTGAAACATAATGAAATTATTAAAATGCTTGAAAACATCAGTATAGACGGCAAAGACTTGAGGATTGTAAAACATCTATACTGGCAGCAAGAAGCAGCAATTCGAGTTGAAAACAGAACTGGAAAATATCAACCTATAAAACAAGGGGTGCGACAAGGATGTGTACTATCTCCAGACCTTTTTTCTCTGTACAGCGAGAATATTCTAAGAACATCATCACAGAACCAGGCATAAAATTTGGAGGATACAATATTAACAACCTTCGGTATGCTGACGACACAGTACTGATAGCGGAGAACCAACAAGACCTGCAAAATCTCTTGGATAAAGTCGCCAAAGAAAGTGAACAGAAAGGCCTTACTTTGAACATCAAAAAGACAGAGACTATGGTTATATCTAAGAAACAGAATCCACTAGCATGCAGTATTAAATTAAACGGAACTATTCTAAAGCAGGTGCAGAAATTCAAATACCTTGGAGCAGAAATAACCTCAGATGGGAAATGCAGAACAGAAATTAGGAACAGAAAAAGCCAAGCAAAGACTGCATTTCAGAGAATGAGAAACATATTAGCCAACACACCCTTATCAATGAATGTTAGAAAACAAGTCCTAAAATGCTATACTGAACCTATCTTGTTATATGGAAATGAATCATGGACAATAGGCAGGTCTGCACAAAAGTCATTGGAAGCAGTAGAAATGTGATTTATTAGAAGAATGTTGCGAATCCCCTGGACAGCAAAAATAACTAATGAAGAATGTATGAGAAGAGCTGGAGAGGCAAAAAACCTTGTCAAAAAGATAAGAGAGAGAGACAATGTACTTTCATATGACATGCAATGAGAAGAGGGGGCATTGAAAATATTATAACAACAGGAAAAATAGAAGGAAGAAGATCAAGAGGAAGACCAAGAGAAATGAT
Organism: Achatina immaculata; assembly: GCA_009760885.1. Lineage (NCBI taxonomy): Eukaryota > Metazoa > Mollusca > Gastropoda > Stylommatophora > Achatinidae > Lissachatina > Lissachatina immaculata. The sequence goes on from CM019714.1 coordinate 25,183,384, forward strand.
ACTGGACTGTCTGACGAGATGGTGTGAGAGGAGATCACCAACTGAGCTGATGGCCTGCATGAAGGATCGTGTACTCTAGAGAAACATAATAGCCAACGCCAGTCGGCACGGCACCTAATGATGATGATGATATCAACTCGTTGCATTACATTTTAAAAAATATTTATTGAGGACATACGCAATTCTTCTTCTTCTTTTCTTCTTCTACTTCTTCTTCTTCCTCTTTCTCCCTGGTATTGCGAACTGGTGTTCCTTGCAGCTGATGCTGTGAAGGTGTTGAGCCACAGCACATGTCGGATTGAGAGCGGGTTATGGCGGCTATTTTTCTAGTCCCTGAGTGCAAGTTAAACAACCAGAGGCCGTGCAATACTTCTTTAGCAGAATCCACCCCTTAGTGACTATGAGATCTCTGCTCTGTTAGCCAGGATAGACCTCTTACCAGGGGTGCCAACAAGAAAAGTGGGACAAGGAGTACCAACAAGAGAGGTGGGACACGGAGTAGCAACAAGAGAGGTGGGACAAGGAGTACCAACAAGAAAAGTGGGACAAGGAGTACCAACAAGAGAGGTGGGACACGGAGTACCAACAAGAGAGGTGGGATAAGGAGTACCAACAAGAGAGGTGGGACAAGGTCTTGGCCACGAAACAGGCAAGTGAAGAGGAAACAAAGACTACCTCATTTTTGACATGTACTGTCTTGGTTCTAAAATGTTAAACTTTCTTTGTCTTTTCCGACGGTTATATTTTGCTCAACAACGATCACATGTTTGTTTAAAGCTAAAGTATATAACACATGAAGGTTCTGTTCTTATATTGTCCATTATGATAATGAGAAGTTCGAACTGAATAAAACTGTGATGTTATTGTTTCTGTTTGAATTTGACACACATCAAGAATGGGCTCACAGATACTACGAGTTTCAATAAATCAAGTCTCTGAAGAAGTTACAGATTTTATTTAGTTCGGTCTAATAACGGTTCCGAATTACGGTAGCTGGTAAGATAACTTGGACTAGAAGATACATCTCCTTGGTTCATCACGAAATCACCCAAACAATATTTCACGACATCAAATCTACCATATTCTAGATGCAGCACTTCAGCAATGTTCTCAGCTTCAAAATACTCTACATGTGATACGAGAACAATTCAAAACTCTCTACTATATTAGATCTGCAACACGTGGTCAACTAATGTCGAGGGCCTTTCTCGTCTGAGCCACTTTACACAAAGTTTCAAATGTATGAAATCTTCATAATCACTTGAAACATATTTTCAGTCTTTCCTAAAACTCCTTCTGCTTCTATATAATATTTTGTCCTCTGTGTGTCTCTCTTAAGCCTGAATGCCTGACTTATATATCGTAACCAAATCTCCAATAGGAGAGAACTTTCCATTGGTCAGCTGGTCTAGTCGGTCCAGTCCCTTTTTATCAAAATGGTGTACAAATTGCGTCCTAAAATTAACAAACATGAGTCACGTGTTAGTCTGTTGCGTCAAATCCGTCTTTACAGTTTTCTCATCAAGTACAGGCGTTTGCGATACCTAATGGGCGGTTAGTCCAGATCTGTGCACACAGTGTCCGTCTGTCTGTCTCCGTAATGCTGATTTAACTCTTCAGTTCAATCGTGTCCGGACTATATAATCTGGGTGTACCTCTTTTAATCTGCCTTTATTATCGCCGTCTATCCTGTCATTGTCATAAATGTGCTACTTATGACGTGGGAGTTTTTTCTCTCAAATTTTCCATCGTTTTTACTTAATTTCTACTTAATAATAATAATAATAACTATAATAAAAATATTAATAGTAATAATAATAGTACATTAATAATAATAATAATAATATCATAATATACAAGGGACTATGCTACAAGTATTATTTTCAGCCAAAGTGAATTTGCTTTTTCTGATAACAAAACTTCCTGCCTGTCAACTGTAGATACGTCGCTTGATATCACGCACATAGGACGGGCAATGTCAAGGTTATCAGGTGAGGGTAAATGTCACATTACTTCAGGTCACACGAATCTACAGCTCTTTTGATGCATAATACATATATTTTATCGTGGGAATATATGGAAATACTTTTTTATTTCAATTATACAGCTATACCCCCACAATACAGATCAAGACCCGCGCTTTTAATTTGGCACCCAGCTGAACGTCCGCGTTTCTTCCTGTGGCACGGAAAGAGTCATCAAGAGAACACGCAACATGAATACAGAGTTCTAAATGGCCGTGTTCCTCGCAGTCGCTTGTTCCTCATTAAATCTGTTACTAACTTTCTCCATTAAACCACGGCATCACGTGACTACGCTGTCCAGACTGTGCTGTACGCCTCTTATCACTACATCACAAACAACCGCCTCTTAATACACGTCATATCTCTCTCTCTCTCTCTCTCTGAACCTTAAGTGCCCAGGGCACATGGGGCTTCCGCAAGGGTTTTCCACAAATGCCTGTCCTTCGCCTTTTTTTCTGCTCGTGCCCAGGTGAGCCCTCTATTGCTCAACATCCTTTCTGTTGCTCTTCTCCATGTCTCTTTTGGTCTACCCTTACTTCTGTTCCCCTGTGGTGTCCATCTTAGTGCTATTTTTGGTAGTGAGTTGTCAGTCATTCAGAGCACATGTCCCAACCATCGCCAGCGTCTTTCCTCAATAATTGTTGTCAGTGGTTTCATCTGCATTTCTGCTAATAAGATGTTATTTCTTATGGTGTTTGGCCAAAATATTTTTCTAATTCTTCGTAAACATTTAGTCTTGAAAGAATTCAACTTGTTTTCTATAGTTTTGGTGATTTTCCAGCATTCACTTCCATAGAGTAGTACACGAAATATCGGATGTTGTATGTTTTTCATTTATACATTCTCATACTTTCTATTCATTGTTTATCACTTTACTCACTCCCTCCCTCACTTTGTAAAACGGCACCATACACCTCTATCTACCTTTTTTATCATGCCATATATCACATTATCACTGAATGACATGTAACATACAAGCATAACTTACCTAACCATAGTTAGAAAACATCGTGTTACAGTGCGCAGTAACTGCACAAATATCTACAAGTAACAGTATCTTTCCTCTGAGATAAGCAAATCTAATGCCAACTGAATTTATAAACAAGTTTAATACTCGCCATTCAATATCTAATCTTTTCAATATATAAGATTCAATATATGCTGTTACCGCTTATTTTTTGGTCTCCGAACTTGTCCCATAAAAAACAAAACTACAACGCAGAATCCCACCTTCGCCTTACGTGATCTCACATATCTTGCTAATAAAAAAACGGTAAGCCAGTGTTTCCCAAAGTATGGTGAGCCAGGTACCGCTTTTGGTTCATGGTCTTAACACAGTAGCAGTGACTAAAAATAATATCAGGTCTGGGTGTGAAGCACATTATCAGATACCAATTTTTACAAATAGGAAACAGCGCGGCTTTCGCATGGTAAAGTCATAGACCACAGTGTTGGATGGTATGGCTTCGAAAAATCGTAGACAAAGAACTTTAGATGTGATCAGTGAAAATAGATATATCTGGGATTTTAACCACGGACATTTGTAGGGCAGACAAAGAGAGTACAGCGGTTTCTTGTCCTATCGGTGGCTGTGGTTTAAATCCCAGATAATTCTATTATCTTTTTTTCTGTTCCTCGCATCTAAAGTTCTTTGTCTCCGATTTTTCGAAGTCTAGCCATCCAACATAGCGCTAAAAAAACATTACCATTACCTTATTTGTTACTCAACTCTACATTATGATATTTATTATTAGGTGTGGCATTTATTATCCCATTCTACACTATGATATATATATATATATATATATATAAGTATGTGTGTACATAATGATAATATACATGATGCTCTTTATTATCACTATATTTATTATCATATTATGATATTTATTATTATACTCTACACAATGATATTTGTTTCTGTTTCTACACAATGATATTTATTATCACCCTCTACACAATGATATTTATTTCTGTTTCTACACAATGACATTTATTATCATACTCTACACAATGATATTTATTTCTGTTCCTACACAATGATCTTTATTATCACCCTCTGCACAATTATATTATTTATCACATTCTCCATGGGGATATTATACAGTGGTATTATACTCTAATATATATACTCTCATTCGTCGGCCCCAAACATGTGACAAGGGTTGGATTCTGGAATGTGAGAACGATGGCAGCACCAACAAAAACTACTCAGGTCATCAAAGAAATGGAGAGACGCCATCTAGACATACTGGGCATCAGCGAAATGCGATGGCCAGAAGCAGGTAAAAGATCGGCGGAAAACGGTAAGTTAATTATACATTCAGGCAGAAATGACGGTAAATTCCGAGAAGGAGTGGGCATTATTATGTCAAATGTAGCTGCAAAGAGCCTTGTAGAATGGGAACCGGTGAACAGTCGTATAATAAGAGCACGATACAACCTACGACACGGAAGAATGACAATAATACAGTGTTATGCACCCACGAATGATGCAGATGATGATGTGAAAGACGACTTCTATCACCAACTACAACAAATCATCAACAAAGTCCCTAAACACGACATCTTAATTGCTATGGGGGACTTCAACGCTAAGGTAGGGAAGGATAATACCGACGTTGAAAAAGTGATGGGGAAAGAAGGAATTGACATGGTTAACCAGAATGGAGAAAGATTAATTGAAGTATGTCTAACAGAGGGCATGGTCATTGGAGGCACAATATTCCCACACAAAGAGATACATAAAACAATGTGGATATCTCCAGATGATAGAACTAGAAACCAGATAGACCATTTTTGTATTAGAAAGCAATACAGAACATCTCTCATGGATGTAAGGGCTTATAGGGGTGCAGATGTCAACAGTGATCACAATCTGTGCATAGGGAAAATAAAACTAAAATTGAAAAGTCAACACAAGAAATCAGTACACAGAAAGATAGACAGCCACAGCCTACAAGAAGAAAATACTAACATTAATTTCAATCAGGAACTTGCCAATCATTCCAAAACACCCAGTGAAGTTGAGGAGATAGGTATAGATGAGTTATGGAATTCTTACAGCACAGCCATAATCACAGCAGCAAAAGTAAGCGCTGGATTTGAAAAACCAAATAGAAAAGCATGGATATCAAATAAAACATGGAAGTATATACATGAAAGACGAGCAGTCAAATTAGACATGTTGAATGCAAAAGCAGATCATGAAAGAGATTTGGCAAAAGCAAAATACAAAGACATAGACAAGAAAGTAAAAAGTTCAGCTAGAAGGGATAAAAGAGAATACATAGACAATATGGCGAAAGAGGCAGAAAAAGCAGCAAAAACAGGAGACAGCAAAACTTTATATAACATACAAAAGAGGCTAACAGGTACTATTACATCTAAAGAAAGACCAAAACTGGAACACTATTAACATCAAATAAAGACCAAAAGCAAAGATGGGCTGAACACTTCCAAGAAATACTCAATCGACCACACCCAAAAGAATTGTTAAACCTTGAAACTGACTTACCAACTCCACAACTAAATGTCAGTCTAGATGAAATTAAATTGCATGAAATTGAAACAGCAGTGAATTTAATGGCTAACAACAAAGCTGCAGGTGAAGATGAAATAACAGCCGAGATGCTAAAAGCTATCAATAGTGACAACATGAGACAACTACAGAGAATGTTTAACAAGATTTGGAAAGAAGAAAAGGTCCCTTCTAATTGGAAGAAAGGAATCATTGTTAAAATACCAAAAAAAGGGCAACCTTAGTGACTGTAACAACTGGAGAGGAGTAACCTTAATATCAGTTGTGTCAAAAGTATTTTGCAAGGTCATTTTGAATAGACTCAAAGATATAGTGGATACTGCAATGAGAGAAGAACAAGCAGGATTTCCAAAAGGGAGAAGCTGTCTCGACCAGATCTTTACTCTCAGAATAATACTTGAAGAAGATATTGAAAAGCAGAAACCATTAATACTGAACTTCATAGATTTTAAAAAGGCATTTGATAGCATACACAGAGATTCATTATGGAGAATTTTATGTCTATATGGAATACCATCTAAAATTGTCAACATCATTAAGGACTTATACAATGGATATGGTTGTGCAGTCAAGACAGAAGAAGGGATGAGTGAATGGTTCCAGATTGAAACAGGCGTGAAACAAGGATGTATACTGTCTCCTTTACTTTTTGGGATTACAATAGACTTCATAATGAAAAAATGCTGCACAGGTAACACAGGTATTGACTGGGTACATGGGACCCAACTAGAAGATCTTGATTTTGCTGATGACATAACTCTTATCAGTAATAATGTGAATTCCATGCAAGAAAAAACAGATAGCCTGTCTTCACTGGCTAGCAAAATAGGACTTGAAATTAACAAGGACAAAACAAAAATAATGAAAATTCCCATCAATCACAATGGAAAAATACACATAGAAGGGACAGATATTGAAGAAGTCAATCAATTTGCATACCTTGGCAGCTACATAGACCAGGATGGTGACACTAGAAAGGAAGTTAGGATCAGAATTGCAAAAGCAGCATCAATCTTCAAGAATCTTGAGAACATATGGAATTCAAAAGTTATAAGCACAAAAACCAAGTTAAGACTATTCAATTCAAATGTAATATCCACCCTCATTTATGCATGTGAAAGCTGGAAAACAACTAAAGAAATAGAAAAGAAATTAGACTCTTTTGGAAACAAATGCCTAAGGAAAATACTCGGCATCAAGTAGAATGAATTCAAGAACAATGCAGAGATAAGACAGATGACTGAACAACAACCAGTCTCATGGGTGATCAGGAAAAGGAGATGGACATATATTGGTCACTTGAAGAGAAGAAATGATCAGAGAATCCCAAACCAAGCTATCAAGTGGAACACAACAGGCCGAAGAAAAAGGGGCAGACCGCGTGAAACTCTGAAGAGGACATTATTAAGAGAGGCCAAGTTAACAGGCATAAAATCCTTTGATGAGGTTGAAAGACTCGCCGAAGACAGGAAAAATTGGCGAACTACTTTGCGAGCCCTATGTGACGTTTAACGGCACGGGAAGGATATAAGATATAAGATAAGATTATACTCTAAACGCGTCTCGATTTCTTTACTAAAATGATATGGCACAGCATTGTGTTGTTAACATTCAAAAAATAGTAGACAAAACACTTCAGACGTCAGAAATGACAAGAGAACTACCTGGAACTCGAACCGCAGACTCCATTATGGCAGGGCGGCATCTTAGTCACGAGACACAGAGCGTTATCCACTGGGTCATCTAAACCTCGAGGTTACTGGTTCGAGTCCTAGGTAATTCTCTTGTCACTTTTTATTCCACCACATCTAAAGTGCTTTGATTATACTTTTTCGAAATTCTAACCATACAACACTGTGATGCGTCACTTTACTGTGAGAAAGCTTTGTTGTTTCATCGATTTGTTGTTGCTAAGAGAAGCAAATTGTGTTGCTCCTAAACATACCTCGACAGCTACACAGACCATGATGGTGACACTAGAAGGGAAATTAGAATTAGAATTGCAAAAGCTGCATTAACCTTAAAAAATCTTAAGAATATGTGGCACTCAAAAGTTATAAGCACAAAAACCAAGTTAAGGTTATTCAATTCAAATGTAATATCCACCCTCATGTATGCATGCGAGAGCTGGAAAACAACTAAAGAAATAGACAACTTCTTCTTATTCTTCTTCTTCTTCTTCTTCTTCGGCGTTCAAGGTTGTTAGTGACATCAGATCCTGATCCCTGTCGACACGGCAAAGTCCTCTCCAGATCCTGATAGGAGCCCTAAAGCTTTTCCCCAAGCTTGTGTCCTCTGGCCATGCCTCACGTCTCAGGTCTGTATGGTTTGGGCACTCTTGTAGGATATTTTCTGGAATCTGGACTCCACTGCTGCATGGACACTCGTCTGTGTGAGACATTTTAAGTCGATGTAGGTAGCTCAGTAGTCTGCAGTGGCCTGTCCTTAGGCGAAAGAGGATGGTTTGCTGATATCTTTCTTGTTAGTTTGGTTGCTTTTTCCATTCAAATCTGCACTGATTACTGATGATTGTTTTCGCCTCTTGTTAGTTTACTGGATGATTTGTTTGATCTTGATTGCTGCTAGCTTTGGATAGACTGTCAGCTATTTCACTGCCAGCTATTCCATAGTGAGATAGTACTCACTGTAGGGCTACGGTTGTTGACAGTGTAAGGTGCTTCAGTTCTGTTGGATTTCCTGTATGTTTGCCTGTGGGTTCTTTGTTGTTTTTAGAGATTCCAGAAGTGCCCTGCAATCTGTGAAGAATGTTGTTTTGTGTGGTGGGTGCTGGTGTTCTGAGGGCTTCAGGGAGGGCTGTTGTTTCTGCCCTGTAGTTGGAGGAACTCTTTCCCATCGCAAAGGCCTTTTTGGTTTGTCTCCCATCTGTGTATCTTATGTAAACACATCCACCACCATTTTTTTACTGATTTTCCTGCAGACCCATCTGTATACATATGTGCCCATTCAGGTGGGTTGTATTTGCTGTCAATCAGCTCCTGGGTCAGTGTCTTCATCTGAAGTGTTGTTAGGTAGTCCTTTTTGTGTATGCCTGGTACCTCTGTGAGGACTGTTATCTTTTCACAGTGACTGTGCTCCTCCACAATTTGGAGTGGTTCAATTTCTTCATGAGAAGTGGAAGGAGGTCTTTATAGTGTTGTTGCAGTTGTGTTGCCAGATGGTTGAAGCCGGATCTTTTCAGTTTTTTTTTTTTTTTGTGGACTCTTTTGTTCACAGGGTGGGTTGTCAGGCGTATTAACTTTTTTTGTGGATCTTAGTTTTTCTTTGCACCTGACCTCAAGAGGTTGAATTTGCGTGTATTTCTCCATCTCCGTGATGGGAGAGCTCTTCATTCCTTCTGTGATCAGCCGCAGGCCTGTGTTTTGCATTTTTGTTAGGCGAGCGGTGTTTGTGTTGGAGGCTGTGGCCCAGGCTGTCATGACATTCGAGTGTTGGCCTTATGGTGCCCACATATGCTTTATTAGAATGTTATTGTTGGCTCCACAGGTTTTGCCTGCCAGCTTTTTTACCACAGCTTTTTTTATTGCTTTGTTTTCTGTGTCCAGCAGGTGTGGCTTCCAGGTTAGCCTCTTGTCCAGTTTCACTCCGAGGTATGTTGGCTGTTCTGTCTGTGTAAGCTCTCTTCCTTGTATTTCTAGTTTAAAGTTTTCTAAATTGTTGGACAATGAGAAGAAGGTGGCTGTGGACTTTATGGGGTTTATCATCACTCCCCATTTTTTTGCCCAGTCTCCTATGGTATTTACTGCTTCCTGTATTTTATGGGTTGCTCTTGATGTTTTTTTTTCCGCAGAGTTTGACATAGTGAAGTCATCTGCATGCAGGGGGTGTGATATGCTGTTGGGCAGTTTGTCTGTGATGTCATTTATGTATACCAGGAACAAAGTTGGGGAAATAACTCCTCCCTGAGGAACGCCTTGGCTTAGGGTGACTCTGTGGCTTAGTTTTCCATTCATTTTGGCCTTGGCTGTTCTGTATCTCAAGAAATCTTGTAGTTTTCCATTCATTTTGGCCTTGGCTGTTCTGTATCTCAAGAAATCTTGTAGTTTTCCATTCATTTTGGCCTTGGCTGTTCTGTATCTCAAGAAATCTTGTAGTTTTCCATTCATTTTGGCCTTGGCTGTTCTGTATCTCAAGAAATCTTGTAGTTTTCCATTCATTTTGGCCTTGGCTGTTCTGTATCTCAAGAAATCTTGTAGTTTTCCATTCATTTTGGCCTTGGCTGTTCTGTATCTCAAGAAATCTTGTATCCACCAAAACTTTGTTCCTTCAACCTTGTTGATGAGTAGTTTCAGGAGGATACCTTTTTTCCATACTTTGTCAAATGCTTGCGTTAGGTCTACAAATGTGGCCAGAACTTTTTTATTCTCCTAGAAAGAGTTTTCTATTTCTTGGGTTAGGTAGATGAGCTGGTCTTCTGTGCTGTAATGTTTCCTGTATGCTGACTGTGCACTGCTTATCAGGTGATTTTTTTTCTAGGTGTTGCATGAGTCTGGTGTTGACCATCCTTTCCATCACTTTGCTCATGCAGCTTAGGAGGTTGATAGGTCTGTAGCTGGATTTGTTTGGTTTTTTTTTCTTTTTTTTTATGGGAGTGATGATTGCCTCTCTCTATCTGTCGGGAAATTTCTGAAGCTCCAGGACTGGTTGTAAATGTGAAGGAGGGCTGTTTTTGCTGCTGGTCCCAGGTTCTTTATCATTTCATTTGTTATTTCGTCTTTTCCTGGTGATTTCTTGTCTTTTAGTTTTTGTGTAGCCTTATGGAGTTCTTCCATGGTGAATGTTGCCATCATGGATGGGTCTGGTTTTGGTTTTAATCCTTTCTTTGAGTTCTGCTTTTACTTCCTGTACGTGTCTTTTGGGGATTGTTGTGGTGCTCTCACCCCTTAAGTAATCTGCCAGGATGTTTGCTGCCATCTTCCCACTATAATATTTTCCAGCTTCTTCTATGACTGTTTGGCTGACTTGGTGATTTGTCTTCTTTTATGGATCTGATCAGGTTCCACAGTTTGTTAGTGTCTTTGTCCAGGTTCAGGAAGATAGTTTTTTTTTCATTCCATGCTCTTGACATTCAGCTGTCTTCCTGTTGTTGAAGGTTTCTTTACTGTTACTGTGTACCATGCGAGCCCTATGTAACGTTTAAGGCAAAGGATGAATGTAAGATGTAAGAAGCAGTAAAACAGTTCCCATTAAACTAATCATTATCTTGGGGTATGCTACACTTTCCCATTAAAGTCTGTATTAAATTTCGTGACACTAAAAAATAACCACTCACTACCGCCTCATTGAGAACAAAGAAAGCAGCATTTCAATTTTTCATAAGTACTTGTTATCCCTTTATTCACTGAGAAGTGGGCACAACATCTGATGGTGTGCCTCGCTTTACAAGAGAATTTGAAATCCCATACGAAAGAATGTTGAAGCAGTATCCTTGGGCGAGATAATTATGAAACCGAAATGCTACTCTTTTCTTTAACTACCATCGTCATCATCGACTTCATGATGTGCACTATCGAAGTCGTCGGCGATCATGCTTCTCAATAGACTTGATTCTTGATGTTTTCCATCAGCTCTGCTGCTGCTGACTTGTTATCATGTTATCGCGCTAGACTGTCCATGATCTTATTTTATGTCTTGGCCTTCCTCTGCTTCTCTTCCCATTTATCTTTCCTCCTGTAGTGATATTGCCCTTCTCGTTATACATCCACGAAGACGTTGTCCTGTTTGGCAGCCAGTGATTCAAAGCTGAGAGTTGACGGACTTTAGCTGGCTAAGACCCTGTCCCAAATATCCATTTGTGCTTTTTAGCTCCCATTAGTTACTGAAAAAAATGATCGCCGTAATCCGCTCTCAATCCGACACACGATTCTGTGCCTCTTTGCATGTTCTTTTGAACACAAGCTCGCAGTTCCACGGAGATGGAATCAGGAGAAAAAGGAAGGAAGGAAGAAAGGAAGGAGGAAGGAGGAGGAGAAGAAGAAGAAGAAGAAGGAAGGAAGGAAGGAGGAGGAGGAGGAGAAGAAGAAGAAGAAGAAGAAGAAGAAGAAGAAGAAGAAGAAATAATATTTTAAAATGAACCTCTTTGTTGAATATAACAATGACAAAGAACTGAGTTACACATAGATTCTAGGAAATCTTTGACATATCTTATGAAATATGTGACGTATCTTATGACATCTTTGATGTATCTTATGAAATATTTGACGTATCTTATGAAATATTTGACGTATCTTATGAAATCTGTGGCGTATCTTGGGAAATATTTAACATATTTTAGGAAATTTTAACACATATTATTATTCTTTACCGTGTCGGAAAGTGCTGTAGGTCATGTTTCTCCATCTTGTGTGGTGCTTGGCGGTACCGACCAATCCATAGCTTTTCTTTTTCCATGTCCCTTGGTCTGTCCACTAAGATTTTTTTTTCTTGACCCTCCTCTCCTTTCTTTTTCCTGGAGTTTTTCCAGTGATTACCAGGTTCTTCAACTTCTGTCATGACATGTCCAAGAAATTTTGATTGTCTTTTTCTTATAATTTTAACAGGTTTTTCTTGTTCTTAACTCTTTAGAGGACTTATTCGTTTGTTTTTCTGTCTGTCCAGGGTATTTGTTGCATCTTTCTCCAAAACAATTGTTGCTTCCACTTTCTTTTTCACATTTCTTTTGACTATCAATGTTTCACAGCCACATAACGATATCAGCTCAGTATAACACTATAAAACTCTTTTCCTCGCTGTTAGGGACATTTTCTTATTTGTTAGTATCCTCTTCATGTCATAGAAAAGTTGTCTTTGCCTTACTTATTCCTGATTTTATTTCGTATGTACACTTGCCATCAGCTGTTTCTGTTGTTCCGAAGTAAGTGAATTTATTTGCTTGTATCAGTGTCTTCCCATTTAAAAGGATGTTGCACTTTGGTAATTTTTTTTATATATGTTATTGTTGTGTTTGTCTTGTTGCTGTTTAGCTCTAGGCCTCTTTTGTTGTTATCTTTCGGTAATCTTATTCACAAGTTTCTGAAATTTACTTTCACTTTCTGTTAAGAGAACTGTGTCACCCGCATGTCTCAGTTTGTTGATGTCATGGTCGACTATTTTAATTCCTGTCACATGTGTAATACCTCTCGTGATGTTTTCAATGTATAACGGTAACAGATCAGGTGACAGGACGCACCCTTATCTATCACCTCGTTTTAGATCCTGATACCTGTGTTATTGCTTACCCTTAATGCTGTTGCTTACCCTTACTGCTGCTCTTTACTTCCAGTAAATAGTCTTAATAATTCTCATATCTTTAGCATCTGCTAAGTGTTTTTAGCATTTGTATCGTATTTTCATGTCTAACACGCTCAAAAGCTTTTTGTGTAATCAATAAAGCACACTCTTTACCTCTAGAGATCGTTCTGGTATAGTTCTTATGATAAAAAGTGTGTTACTTGTGCTTTTTTCCTTCAACAAAACCACATTGTTCTCCTCCGATGTCAGTTTTCATCTTATATCGTATTCTCATGTTAGCGATTGTTAATAGTAGTTTGTGATGTGGATCATTAAGTCGATCGTGCAATGTTGATCACGTTCTATTGCTCCGACTTTCTTTGGAACTGCAATTAGAACTGATATGGACAGATCTGATGGTATATGCCCTATGTCAAGATCATATTTAGGAGAATAGTTACTTTTTCTCTTGTGATGTTATCAGGTTCTGGTTCCTTCCTTGCTTGCATTTGTTTGAGTTCATTTCTTACTTCCATCGCCAGTATTGATGGCCCTTCACTATTCATGCTCGCATTAAACTTTCCATTTTTCTTTTTGTTGGACAGGTCTCTTGTGTGTTCCGGCCATCTCTCTGTGATTTCCTAATTTCCCATAACAATGTTACCATTCATTGTTTTCAAACAGCCTGTTTCTTTGCTTGTTCTTTTCCCGCAGAATTATTTTTATGAAATATTTTGCCATTACAAAACTGTTGTATAATCTCATCACATTTTTCTAATAGCCACTTCTCTTTCTCTTCCCTGCACTGCGTTTTTATTTCTTTGTTAATCTCTTCGTACAATATTGCTATCAGTACCAAGGGCGCATGGACGAGCGAAGAAAAAGTGGATGAAAGATGATAGTCTAGAATTGATGGAGAAGAAATTACAAAAATAATAAAACAACAACAGAACTACTGTAAATATTTTAGACCTATAAAATTAGTCATGTATGTAGGAAACAACATGAGTTCTGATTTCCTAAGGCAGTGTGATCCTTGTAGCATGTGACAATGTTGTTATTACACAGAAACTCTACATATTTTTTATTTAAGCATGAACAGTACATTCGGCTTACTTTATCCTCCTCTAGTACGATGAGGAGCCGAGGGAAGATGCAGCTGTTGTTTTGGGGCCAAATGAGTGACCTCAGTGATGTTCATAACTCCATCTATCCATCCTTTTCAGAGTCTTCCTCCTGATCTGTGTCCTGTAGTTCTTTGGATGAAGGCCCTCCTGGCTGGCTGTATGTGCGCAATTTTCATTAAGTGGCCGAACCACTTAATTCTTTGTTTCTCTGTGTGTTGTGGGCATAACGTAGCTCCTTCCAATTGTCTAATGTCGTTATTTCTTAGCTTATCCCTCTTAGTTTACTGCTTTTCTTAGTTATCTCATTTCACATGTAGGTATTTTTCAGCTTTTTTTTTTTTTTGGGGGGGGGGGGGGGGTACTTTGGCATTGGTAGCACAACACTACACAATGTCACCATATTTATAAGTGTAAAGATAAAAAGAACCAAAAGGACATAGCAAAATTCTAAAGACAGAACAAAGGTGTAAGTGCAAAACAATCTGTATAACACAGCAGAACTAAAAGAACAAAGATGTAAATGCAAAACAATTTGTACTGCACAGCAGATCTAAAAGAACAAAGCTGCAAATGCAAAACAATCTATACTACATAGCAGAACTAAAGGAACAAAAACGTTTTAAGGAACAAAATCAGAACTATACAAGCAAAACTAAACTACAAGGACAAAACAAAACTATATAGATAAAATAATACTATAATGACAAAATAAAACTGTATGGACAAAATGAGACTGCAATGGAAAAGAACAATACTATATGGAATAAATAAAACTATAAGGACAAAACAAAGCTAACCTATATGAACCAAATAAAACTGTAAGAACAAATACGGACAAAATAAAACTACAATGACGAAGGGAAACTATATGGACAAAATAAAACTGCAATGACGAAGGGAAACTATATGGACAAAATAAAACTGCAATGACGAAGGGAAACTATATTGACAAAATAAAACTGCAATGACGAAGGGAAACTATATGGACAAAATAAAACTACAATGACGAAGGGAAACTATATGGACAAAATAAAACTGCAATGACGAAGGGAAACTATATAGACAAAATAAAACAACAATGACGAAGGGAAACTATATGGACAGAATAAAACTACAATGACGAAGGTAAACTATATGGACAAAATAAAATTATAAAGAAAAAGCAATAATAATTCCTAATAAGACAGGAGAACTTGGCAATCACTGGAAAAGAATACAGAAGGTGAATTCACTCGAATCCATATCATTTTTTAATGCCCTATTCAGCTATAGCCATGTTTAGTTACAGTCTCCATTGGAAATAAGACGTGTGTGTGTTTGCGTGTGTTTGTGTGTGTCAGAGGTTGATATGGTTACTGCCTACATCCTTCAATATGTTTTATGTTCTCTTCTCATTGCCATATTACATTCAAACTAAGCAGAATGTTAAAATCGGTTCTAGTTGAACTGTGAGATAAATAGAGATATACTGTGGCTGAGAATTCCCTTCCGCGCTAATGAATGAATCAATGAATAATCTTTATTTTTAAAAGGTAAAGAATTGGGCACGCAGGCCCGTCTTACATTCTGCCCCTCATCACGCCATCTTTCATTCTTGCCATACACTCCATTTATTACAAATATACAAATTAAATTAGAAAAAAACATATCAAAAGAGTGTAAGATTTAACTATTACATTCGAAGTAAAAGAAAAGAAGTAATTGACCTAATAAAATAGCTCTCACGCACACATACACACATAGACATATACATAAACAAAAATAAATTGTAAATACAAATCTTCTAACATATGTTTTAACAAACATTAAAATAATTTCTAACAATATCTAACAAGTTGCTTTTCTAACTATGTTATTTCAGTACTTGATGGTTGGCGAGTCATGGGTTGAAAGAGTGCTGGTTATTCTATGGAGGCATATAATTACAAGCAAGTAAATAATGAAACAGGTTTGAGTTAAAGGATGAAGTATTACCAAAGGATTTTAAATGATAAGGGAGGGTGTTCCAGAGCTGTACTGCAGAGTATGCAAGGCTTTTCTTGTATAGATCAATCCTGGGTTTAGGAAGAAGACAGTTTTTTTTTAAAACGCTGGCTATGTTTAGTGTAATACGTAAACAGTGACAACAAGTAAGGCGGAGCATTGTGCGACAGAATTCTGTAAACAAATTTAACTTTGTTAAAAATGATTATATATTTGAGAGGTAGAACTTTGAGTTGTTTGTGTTGATCTACAGTCTCTACTGGGTGTTTGTCACAAATCAGATTTAATGCTCGCTTGTGAAGTGAGTGGAGCCTTTTTGTGTTTGAGACTGAGCATCCATCTCAGATTGTGGAACAGGTAATCTAAGTGTATGTGTACGTGTAGTGGATTAGATACTCCCTAACCGACAAGGTGACTCGGTTTCGATTTCCACTCACCAAAGTGGCGCTCAGACCGAGGCTCGCCAAAAAACTTGCAGGGTTCACCAAGTTAAGAGAAACAAAAATGGGTACCAGGGTTAACGCTAGCTACGGAGTTAGTGCTGATGGCGACACTTAGTTGGCAGTTTCTGGTCATCTTCTGACTAAACAGCCGAGCAGTTATGGTTTTACCGTGTGCAATGACGCTGGTTCACAAGTCATACATTTACCTTTACTGGGAATTCCCTTAAGAGCTATTGAAAAGACTTGTTAAATCAGTAGGGTACGCTCGATACCGGTCTTACGAGTATAACTCTCCAAGGCGAAGGAAAGCTTCACAAGCATACCTGAGACAAGGAAGTAAATAGTGTTTTAAGATTCACAGGGTATTTTTACTGACAAACCATATCTGACCAAGACCCTGTCCCACCTCACCGATGGTACCCTCCAGTAACAGGCCTTGTCTGGTAACAGGACAGGGATTGCCATAATCCCCGTGTTGGTGCTAAATTCCCTGCTTTTTTAGCTCCACTAAAGACCTGAAAAAAAATGGTCGCCGTGACCAGCTTCCAATCCGACACGATACTGTGCCTAGCATCTTCATTGTCGGGTCAGTGTCTTTGCAAAGGAAAATGAAAATCGACTTCCTGTTTTAAATGAACTGAACTTGTCTCTAGTTGTAATAGTAAAACAAGAGTCGAGGCTTGCGCGTCAGGAGAAAGAAACAGCGGTCTTCAAACTACAGCCGATCAATAACTTGTAGTTTCCAGTGGTGCCCCAGGAGAGAGACAGTGGTTTGGCCACAAGGATGGGGATCGCAATGGGAAGCCGAGCCAGACCTCAAAGATTACTCTGACCCAAGTCGGATGCGTTGGGCCCGGAAGACGCTTAAATATGACACAACGCAACCACCGCCCTTAATGGAAGAAGAAGAAGAAGAAGAAGAAGAAGAAGAAGAAGAAGAGAAGAAGAAGAAGAAGAGAAGAAGAAGAAGAAGGAGGAGGAGGAATAGACTCTTACTCCTGCGCATGCTCCTATCTATTAAAGCCTTTATAAATCGTTACACGCTCCAAATTGCTGCACATGTGTTTCTTAATATGCGGCATTCAGAAGTGAAATATATTTAATAGATTTTAATAATCTATCAATCATAGCCTAGGTCGTGGTCCCTATCAATAACACTGTAAGCAAAGATCGACCTAACCAGCAGTTACTGGTAAATATCGTATATATCTTATATCCTTCCCGTGCCGTTAGACGTCACATAGGGCTCGCAAAGTAGTTCGCCAATTTTTCCTGTCTTCGGCGAGTCTTTCAACCTCATCAAAGGATTTTATGCCTGTTAACTTGGCCTCTCTTAATAATGTTCTCTTCAGAGTTTCACAGAAAAAGAAGAAGAAGAAGAAGAAGAGGAGGAGGAAGATAAATAGACTCCCACTCCCGCGCATGCTCCTATCTGCCTCACTTTATAAATCGTTATAAGCAAGACACGCTCCAAAGTGCTGCAAATGTGTTTATTGATAAGCGACATTCATAAATGAATCACAGGTAATAGATTTTAATAATCTATCAATCATAGCCTAGATAGTGGTCCCGTATCAATAACACTGTAAGCAAAGATTGCCTTAACCAGCATCATCATCATTAGATGCCGTGCCGACTGGCGTTGGCTGTTATGCTTCTCCAGAGTACACGATCCTTCGTGCAGACCATCAGCTCAGTTGGTGATCTCCTCTCACACCATCCCGTCAGACTGTCCAGTATCATTTCTTTAGTTGTTTTCCAGCTTTCGCATGCATAAATGAGGGTGGATATTACATTTGAATTGAATAGTCTTAACTTGGTTTTTGTGCTTATAACTTTTGAATTCCATATGTTCTCAAGATTCTTGAAGATTGATGCTGCTTTTGCAATTCTGATCCTAACTTCCTTTCTAGTGTCACCATCCTGGTCTATGTAGCTGCCAAGGTATGCAAATTGATTGACTTCTTCAATATCTGTCCCTTCTATGTGTATTTTTCCATTTTGATTGATGGGAATTTTCATTATTTTTGTTTTGTCCTTGTTAATTTCAAGTCCTATTTTGCTAGCCAGTGAAGATAGGCTATCTGTTTTTTCTTGCATGAAATTCACATTATTACTGATAAGAGTTATGTCATCAGCAAAATCAAGATCTTCTAGTTGGGTCCCATGTACCCAGTCAATACCTGTGTTACCTGTGCAGCATTTTTTCATTATGAAGTCTATTGTAATCCCAAAAAGTAAAGGAGACAGTATACATCCTTGTTTCACGCCTGTATCAATCTGGAACCATTCACTCATCCCTTCTTCTGTCTTGACTGCACAACCATATCCATTGTATAAGTATACTGGTAAATATAAGACAAGAAAAATCGTAGGTTAGAGAAATCGGCTTAAATTATCAAAAAACCTGGTAAACAACAATCGAAATCGGTTGGAGGAGAATCAGCCAATAGGTTGAAGGTGCTTAGTCTGTATAGAGGAGAATCAGCCAATAGGTTGAATGTGCTTAGTCTGTATAGAGGAGAATCAGCCAATAGGTTGAAGGTGCTTAGTCTGTATAGAGGAGAATCAGCCAATACGTTGAAGGTGCTTAGTCTGTATAGAGGAGAATCAGCCAATAGGTTGAAGGTGCTTAGCCTGTATGGAGGAGAATCAGCCAGCAGGTTGAAGGTGCTTAGTCTGTATGGAGGAGAATCAGCCAATAGGTTGAAGGTGCTTAGTCTGTATGGAGGAGAATCAGCCAATAGGTTGAAGGTGCTTAGTCTGTATGAAGGAGAATCAGTCAATAGGTTCAAGGTGCTTAGTCTGTATGGAGGAGAATCAGCCAATAGGTTGAAGGTGCTTAGTCTGTATGGAGGAGAATCGGCCAGTAGCTGATTAACCACCAGTCACACTTAACAGTGACGTAACTTGCACGTGATAAGCGTGTAAATGGCTATATAAAACTGTCTCTATCAAAACAAGGAAAGCTTTGGGCGAAAAATTATGTTTTCCTCAGTTTAGCCTCTAATGAGAAAGAGGAGGAAAAAAAAACTAGGGCACCCTCAGCAACCAGGACACCAGTCTTACAGCCTAGATTCTTCCCCCCCCCCCCCCTCTGAGTGAAGATTCTGATGAAATTTAACTCTCTTTGTCCTCCGTTATGGTAATGTTGTAGCACTGTTCTGGTGTGTGTGTATGCCCCCCCCCCAAATACTTTTAATCTTTCAACAATATGAGGCGGTACTAATTTTTTTAAGTGGAATTCAAAAGAGAAAGATAATCGAAATAGCGTGTACTAAATCTACAGAAAAGGGTGTACACAAACAAAGTAATGAAAGTAAATAACGATGTGTTAAACAGTCGGTGTAGTGTAAAATGTGTTGGTGCATGTTTACAATAGCATGTAAACTTGCACCAACAAGTTTTACAGCGGAATAATAAAAGCGTGAATTATCTACGCCTCCACAACTAATCTAGATATAGAGATCAGCCATGAATATCCCATAAAGAAGGGGGTGAGGCTAGGCTAATCTATTTGCTATGTACAATAATTACTTATTATTGTCGACGCAGTAACAACAATTATTCTTTGTCATTATGTCTTATCTGACTTGATACAGCCTCGTCTCTGGGACACGCGTACATTGTGTCACATACAACACTTACATATTGACATTAACAACTGATTGTTACTGGCTAGTACTACTGCGTAATGTAGACCAATGGCTGACTACATACCGCGAGATTATAATGGCTACCAGCTACCCCTAGTATTCGCAGACGTTCGTTCTATTCTTTTCGTTTCTCTACTTACCATGAGCACTTTAACCGGCTGCCTATATAAATTACATGAGAGAGAGAGAGAGAGAGAGTGTGTGTGTGTGTGGACGATGACAGACAAATATGGCCTACAAAGAAGTGATGAAAAGGGATAGACTCTGAGGTAGACCTAGACAACATGGCCAGACAACCTAGAAGAAGACAATCAACAACTGGCAAGAAAAGATCAAGAACAGAGACGTACGCTATCTGCAGCAATAAGCCTCAGTGGCTCGGAAAAGTGCTGCATTGAGCAACTACTTAGAAGAATAAGAAGAAGAAGAAGGAGGAGGAGGAGGAGGACTGATACAACCTGCATCTATTTCATAAGGAAGTTCAAATCTCAAATATCAGTATAATCTAAATACAGTGTGATCGTAAAATCGTTCAGATTTTGTTTCACTTTCACTTTATGACGCTCAGACCGAGGCGTGACCGATTCACCGAGGCGTAACCGATTCACCGAGGTGTAACAGATTCTTCGACGTGTAACAGATTCTCCGAGGTCACTTGCGATGTGTTAGAGCAAATGAAACTACAGAAAGCCGCTAGTGCCCAATTACCTTGTGAGTTTATGAAAATTCTGCATTATAAAAGACAGATTTATAAAAATGTGAAATTTGATCAGATTTTTAAAACAATTGTTACACTTAACCTCATAACATATGTTCGAAGTGGTGCCCTTGTGCATAAATATATGCTTGCAAACGTTTTATCTTATTTTCAAACACCTTTTGGAGCTCATCATGCGAGATGTCTCTTGGCATAGAAACTATTGCAGATTTCAGTTCATTAAGCGTGCCTGATCGATCATTAGATCTCCCCACAATTAAAAATCCAGTGGGTTTAGATCTGGTGATTGAGGGGACCATAAGTTTTTTGATGTGACACGTTCGCAAAAAAACCTCTTCCAAGAGTTTCAATGAGTTTTTAGCCGCATGCGCAGTAGCAGCATCCTGTTGAAACCAAGAATACATGATCTCATCATCTTGAAACTGCCGAATAAAGTCGTAGAGTATTGAACAATGACGCCTAGAATCTACGGTTTCTTCAAAGAATACAGGTCCTACAATGCGCCGTCTGGATAGCGCAACCCACACACCAATTTTCAGGTCATGCAAGGGTGTCTCATGCACGACTTGAGGGTTTGTCGACCACCACAAACGTGAGTTCTGCGAAATAACGTCCCCTAAGAGGTGGAACCAAGCCTCGTCAGTAAAAAAGGTGACATCCAAAATATCAAGAGTTTTCTTGATGATGAAATCTTGGCACCACTGACAATAACGAAGCCGTTTTTCATAATCCAAAGTCTTCATTTGCTGCACCTTTGTAATTTTACATGGGAACACTTTTAAGGCTATTCGGACTGCCTTGTGTGCGGTTGTAAACCCGATGCCTTGCTCTTGTGCCAACTTTCGTAATGATTTTGATGGGCTCTGAATCAAAGAATCTGAAATATCCGATAATTTCTCATACTGAAGTACCGATGGCCTTCCACAACGCTGAGCATCAAGCACTACCCGGTCCTGCTAAATCTTTCAATAAGATTGTGTACTGTTTAACTACTGGGCACGGCTGAAGCTGGAAATTGTTCAGTGAACATCTCCTACACAAAACTGGAGTATTTCCCAACACATGCTCAACCAGAAAAACGAGTTCATCAAGTAATAAAGCCATGGCCAATAAACTGAAATAGACTTAACTTGATTACTCGTGTAAGGAAAGGGAATTGAATTGACTCTTTATTTTAAAACGGCAGGACTGTTCGGACGACGGTGTTAAATTCGTCTTATAACGCCAGACAGACCAGTTTGGGCTCTCATACACTGACTACGTCGAAGCAGATTCCGCAATGTACAAACAACGTATAAAACAACCGAGAATGACCAGGGACCCCAGGTAAATGTACGTAATTACGTGCAGCCAGGCCAGAGCTAAAAGGAGCTGACCGTTTCCTAAATTTACGATCGCCCTGGTACAAGCCTCTGGTCACATCACTGAAAATATCATGGCATCTGTGCCTTAATATACATTTTGTGTGTTGTCTTGGGCTTATTTTTTGTAGCTAGTGAAAGTTATTTCACTGTTCCTTTGTATCTGTTTGCTCACATTGGGCATGTAGATGGAGGAACTAAAGTGACACGAATATTGCCCTAACGAAGGAGTGGCATATCTTGGGTTAATCTACAGACTAAATGATTAAAGATTTTCGTTCGTTTAACGTGTTTGATTACAGCAATGAATAAGGCGGCTATTAATACAACCTGCGCTATGGTCGAACGCATATCTCACGTGGTTGTTTTCAAGGAAAAGGATTAGGGCTAGGTTCAATCAATCTGAAGCAGTGTATAAGTATTGTGGAGAAATTGCGTTCTCTTACTTGTAAGAAGCTTGAGTGCGAGTGTGCATGTGGTAGAGTATTGTGAATGTTTTAAATGAAGACTTGGGATATGTGATGAGTTGGTAGTAAAGAGAGGTATAATACTGATGGATTGTGAATCATATATTTCTGAATAGTACTATAGTATAGAATAGTTCTATAGTATTGAATCTTACAGATGCTCTTTGATTAACACATCACAAGTTTCACAAAACTTTACCACATTCACTAGATCAGAGCAAGTCCGATGAAATGTTCCCTGCATTATTTAATTCTGACAATTAAGTATTCAGATTCAACAGTTGGTAACATCACTTGTACTAAGATGTAATATGGCTTAATCTTCGTTACTTTCGTCGCTGAAGCACATAATCATTTGTTCACAATATCAAACTCCATCATATTCTACATGCTGCATTTCGTCAATGTTGTCAGCTTCAAGATAGTCTACACGTGATACTAGGACGATTCTAAACTCAGTTTTCTAATAGATCTGCAACACGTGGTCAACTAATTCCTCATCTGCATCTTTTACACAAAGTCTCAAACGTATCAGATCTTCTGCGTTCCTCACGCAGTACTAAAATAAACACTTTTCGAACTTGAGACAATTTCTGTCTGCATAAAACTAACTCTGATTCTAAACTGATCTCCTGAATATCTATGGCACTAACTGTCCATATGCTCGATCTGTCGTTACCTACGTCTTCTTTCTCTCTCGTGTCTTCTGTGGCGTGTGTTCTCCTTCTGCTGTTATTCTCTGATTCTGTTTGTGCTTCTGTTCTTCTCTTGTCTCTCCTCCCCTGATCGTCTGTTCTTCCGTCTGTTATTCTTCTCTTCTCTGTCTGCTTCTAATGATCCCACTCACTTGCCCACTAGCCTCTGGACTTAATCTTCTTGGTGGCTCCTTCCTTCCCGTGCTCCTTCCTTTGACGTCCGGATCGGTCTATATTTATTGACCGCCCTTGTTCCTCCGTCTTCGGGCTCGGTCCTTTCCAACTGCCCCGTGACTTATATGCCGTAAGTCAATTGTCCAAATGGCCACGCCTCTAAATATTTAATTGGTCAGCTGGCCGAGTCGGTAACTCCTTTATTTAAAAACCGTGTGCAATAGTGCCCTAAGATAAGCAAGTTAAACGTGTCATACGTGTCAGTCTGCGTCAACTCCGTCTATATACTTGTCATTTACCTAAGTTATTATCTTGCTCTTTTATGTCGGAGGTTTTATTATGTCCTCGCTTATCATTGTGTCTGCCTTTTCTATTCGTCTTTTCTATTCTGTTTACTTGTATCAGCGTCCGGTCATACTAGTGTCATGGAAGTTTGTTTTTCTGCATTGCTCTAATTTTCCTATTTACTTTTTTCTGTTGCTGTCAGATGTTACTATTATACCTACAATATATTCATAATTATATTCATTAATAATAATAACAACTATAATCATTACTTACAAGCCCATGCTACAGAGGGTGATGAAAGCGGAAAGGAGAGAGAAAGAGGGATACAATGGTAATCTATCTGAAAAAAGGGTGGGTGTAATAGATGAATGTGGTTGAGGTAGAGAGTCAACTGTGATTAGTGCCACTGAAATGATTACAGACTGGCTTAGACCATGCTGGAATATGTTACAAAGATGTTTCTGCATGCGGTCACCCAATCTGAGACCAGTCTTTCCAGTATATGTTATGCTACCTTTTTTTTAACAACAATAACATATATTACCTTACGTGACTCACAAGTGAATGCCTCAAGAAAAGTGAAGACAGTTTTGGGAAAAGTGATCGAGTTCGTTTCCCAGGCCACAGTAGAGATGACACAAAGAAAGGGGGCTGCATTTTCTCGTACCACCAAATACGGGATCCCGCTTTAGGTGGCTGTGGACGAGGATGTCCCAGATTTGGTCCTCATTTGTAGGCTAACAGAGGAAAATCAGAGACGATGTAGCGAGCGTCAAGGTCGTGCTGTAGCAGCGGAAGATGGCGATAGAGAATTTTCTTAACCACCTGCCCATGTAGATGGAAAGGAAGCATTAATCTGAAGCCACAGGTTTTTGGTTTTTTTTTCTGAATACTTCCTTATTGGAGAGACAAAAAACCTTGTCAAAAAGATAAAAGAGAGACAATGTACTTTCATAGGACATGCAATGAGAAGGGGGGCATTGAAAATATTATAACAACAGGAAAAATAGAAGGAAGAAGATCAAGAGGAAGACCAAGAGAAATGATACTGGACAGTCTGACAGGATGGTGTGAGAGGAGATCACCAACTGAACTGATGGCCTGCATGAAGGATCGGATACTCTGGAGAAGCATAATAGCCAACGCCAGTCGGCACGGCACATGATGATGATGATGATGACTTCCTTATTCATGTCATTTCATTCAGAAATTTATCTCCTTTTCTTCACTTCTTCGTTATGCCATTCCTTCGATATGTCATTCCTTAAAACCTTCTCTTATACATATTATGCTTGTTAGTATTACGTCTAATTAGTAAATCTCGCAGGCGGACCTGTTCAGTGATCTAAGCTTGAGGTCAAAGTGTTTCAAAAACCT
This sequence comes from Achatina immaculata, assembly GCA_009760885.1. NCBI lineage: Eukaryota > Metazoa > Mollusca > Gastropoda > Stylommatophora > Achatinidae > Lissachatina > Lissachatina immaculata. The sequence goes on from CM019714.1 coordinate 25,208,462, forward strand.
CTTACTCTTAACCTACCGTGAGTAGTTCAGATGTCTTGAATAAAACAAAAATGACATAACTATTAGTCAGGTGGTTTTGTTTCGTAGGCGGGAGTTCGTAATTTTCTTAAAATTTCGTCGTCCCAGTCAGATATGCTGGTCGCAGCGGTGTACTGCAGGGAAAGCAGTGGGTCGACTGCCCTGGTCGTCAATGCGGAATATTCTCTTTGTTATGGATATTTTATTTATTGACCTCGTGGGTCAGGCATGTTGTTTGGTAGATCAATAGTTAGTTATTTTGATAATTACAACGAAACTCTCCGCTTAATACCGCATCTCTCTCTCTCTTTCTCTCCCTTTCTTTCTCTCTCTCTCTCTCCCCGTACCTCTCTCTCCCTTTCTCTGGCCCATACCAGTCAGTCGCTGGTCGTCACTGATTTCTACAACTACCTGTCATTTACTTTTTCTACAACATGTACACACATCCGTTATCTGTGGCACTCTCTTAATCCGTCAAATATCTTGTTCCTTTCTCTTCCTCTGTCCCTTTTCCCCTCCAGTTTTCTTGCTGTCACTAGCTCTTCCTGTTTGCTTCTTCTCAAAACATGTCCTACGCTGGTACAATACTAATGCTTGGGGGGAAAAGTCTAGGAAAAAAAAAATGAAAAGAATGCATGCACAGCGAAGCAAACTGGATTGAACTGCCAATGAAGAAAGGCTCGGTAAGATCAATTCAACAAATAAATATTCCGCTACAGTCCACATTTGGTAAATGGAATCTAGAAAAAAAAGTACGAAAAAAAATATGTTTAAAAAATACGCTTCCTGCTTCATTACCAGAAACTAGACCTTCAACTTTTCTTATCCGAGCAAGGTTTGATGTGGGCTTAAAATAAACAGGCATATAACGTGGTAAATACAGAAATATGCAAACATAATATCATATACCATCTTTTTTTTTTAACTTCTCAAACCACACATTATATATATATATATTATGATATAAGTTTAAAGAAAGGTAGTCCCATAGCAAATGCGGTAGGGGATGAAGCGTTAGAGACCTCATTATGATGGGCCATCGGCACCTTCGACCATTCGGTTGCTAGATGAGTGCTCTAACCACTACGCTAGCCGATCCCCCCGATATAAGTTTACATAAGGAATGAATTCACCCTCAAAGTTTCATATTGTAACAAACAAACTACAATGTTTCCGTCTGTGTCATGTAACTTCATCTTGTAACAAATTACAATGTTTCCGTCTGTGGCAGTGAAACAAAAAAACATTCCCGCCTGTGGCCGTGTAACTTCATCTTGTAACAAACCAAAAACAATGTTCCCGTCTGTGGACGTGTAACTTCATCTTGTAATAAACAAACTAGTCTTTCCGTCTGTGGACGTGTAACTTCATCTTGTATCAAATAAACTACAGTCTTTCCGTTTGTGCCATGTAACTTCATCTTGTAACAAACAAACTACAGACTTTTCGTTTGTGCCATGAAACTTCATCTTGTAATAAACAAACTACAATGTTTCCGTCTGTGGCCGTTAACTATTTTTTGGTAAAACACCACAGCTAAAGTGATTTGTTCCGAAAGCCAAAAGCTTCCGATGTGTCACTACACGCTTTATAACCCTGGGTTTCGCAGGGAAAGATCATTTCTCTGACAACACTCAGAGCATGAGAATGTAAAGTCATATGCGGAACTGTTTTGAACTGAAGTTTATCTCCACTACTATCTGGTAAATCACACAGAGGAAATCTGTCCTGAGTGTTTGGTGGCTTAGAACCTTCAAATGTTTATTGTTGTCTTCAGCAGTTTAAATTTTCTGGTAACGAGGTTATTGAGTTATGAAAGCTTGGATATTTTGAGTGTTCAGAAGATCTTACTTGATGTTCAACTATTTTGGAATCCTACAGTTACTTCCACCTTCTCCCTGGATGAAGAAATCAATACACGAACAGTGAAACTAGCTGCACCTTTTGACAAAGTAGCGGAAAAGGGACAAGAAATAACAGAAAGTTAACACTGAAGACAAATGTTCTGATTTGTCAGACTGTGTGCCCGGCACTCTGTTATATGAATCTGAAATGTGGACATCATATCCAAGGCATGAAGAAAACAAAAAAAAAAAAACGTAACAGTTTCCAGCTTTCCTACCATCACAGAATAATGAACATCAAATAACAAGATAAAGTAACCAACTCTGCAGCAGCTGAACTTCTTCAATGATGTCAATACTAAGAATCAGAAGACAGAAATGACTGGGGCATGTAACAAGATGGCAGCCACATTCTCAAGCAGGTGAAATAGAAATAAGATACATTTTATGGTGGGGAGGGTGCCATACGGCAGACCTAAACTGAGATATAAAGATATTTTAAGTCAATGTGAGATGTTTATATCAGCCACAAGATCTTGGAAGAACGGGCGAAAGATCATGTCGTGTGGAGAGTGACTGTGCAAAGGCATAGCACTGGGGAGGAAATGAGGGTCAAACTTGAAATTAGAAGATGCAAGTGCAAAGGAAAAGGTTCCATGAAGCACAAATATTGCTTATCGTTACAGTGGCTGATAATGCAAATCTAGTATTGGTGGAGCTACCCTTGAGAGCAGCTGTTCACCAAAACACTCACAACAGTTGATGCCTGCCTGCTTCACAGATGATACTCAGCAAATCACTCACAACAGCTGATACCTGTCTGCTTCACAGATGATACTCATCAAAACACTCACAACAGTTGATATCTGCCTGCTTCACAGATGATACTCATCAAAACACTCACAACAGTTGATATCTGCCTGCTTCACAGATGATACTCAGTAAAACACTCACAACAGATGATACCTGTCTGCTTCACAGATGATATTCATCAAAACACTCAATACAGATGATACCTGCCTGCTTCACAGATGATACTCATCAAAACACTCACAACAGTTGATATCTGCCTGCTTCACAGATGATACTTATCAAAACACTCACAACAGTTGATATCTGCCTGCTTCACAGATGATACTCATCAAAACACTCACAACAGTTGATGCCTGCCTGCTTCACAGATGATACTCATCAAAACACTCACAACAGTTGATGCCTGCCTGCTTCACAGATGATACTCAGCAAAACACTCACAACAGATGATACCTGCCTGCTTCACAGATAATACTCATCAAAACACTCACAAAAGCTGATACCTGCCTGCTTCACAGATGATACTCAGTAAAACACTCACAACAGATGATACCTGTCTGCTTCACAGATGATATTCATCAAAACACTCAATACAGATGATACCTGCCTGCTTCACAGATGATACTCATCAAAACACTCACAACAGTTGATATCTGCCTGCTTCACAGATGATACTTATCAAAACACTCACAACAGTTGATATCTGCCTGCTTCACAGATGATACTCATCAAAACACTCACAACAGTTGATGCCTGCCTGCTTCACAGATGATACTCATCAAAACACTCACAACAGTTGATGCCTGCCTGCTTCACAGATGATACTCAGCAAAACACTCACAACAGATGATACCTGCCTGCTTCACAGATAATACTCATCAAAACACTCACAAAAGCTGATACCTGCCTGCTTCACAGATGATACTCATCAAAACACTCACAACAGATAATACCTGCCTGCTTCACAACCTTCTCTTTAGACAAAAAGTACCAATAACCTTTTTCATAAATTTTAACATTCTGACCCCCATGCATGCTGAACCACATTCAAGAACCACATTCCATGTCACTGAGGCATGTACAGGGTATACTGTGCCCATATAGTGGCAGTGCTGCCATCAGGGCATTAACATCTGTAAGATCCTGAAGAAAAGTTGTCTATAGAGTCCTTTCTGCCATTCTTTTCTGCCCATTCTTAATAAAAACTTTTAAACAAAAAAAAAACATTCTCTGAAATAGCAGGACAAGTAATTTCTGAATGAAATGAAACAGCCACAAGAAGTTGTACATAAACTGGATTTGACAAAATATTTGCATATTCCACAAATGAACTAGGAAAAAGAGTTGCAAAATTTACCATAATGGCTCGTGACTGACTGACTGAGAGACACACACACACACACACGCACGCACGCACGCACGCACGCACGCACGCACGCACACACACACACACACACAGAACATGTTTATATAAACTCACAACCATAAATGAGGCTGAACCTTGTAGCATCAACTGGGGCTTGTTGTGGCTAATTATACCAATCACTTATCAACAGAATGCGCACCTGAGTGGTGTAGTGGTTACAGTGCTCATCTTTCATGGTGAGGTCAGTGGTTCAAGTCCAGCCCTGGTCACCTTCTTGAGTTTGGGAAGGAAGGTTGGCCTGATGTGACAATGACCACATCATCCTGTCCTGTGTCCACAGGTGAAGGAAAACAGTAATCGAGTTAACTGACAATTACTGGTAAAGTAAAAGGTAAAGGTAAAATTCCCATTTCTATGCCATTAAGGCATATTGGGGAACACAGTGTTAGGCCCGTATTTTCCATGACCTTCAGCACATGAAAGTGTGATGTGGTCAGTATCACACCTGGCCGCTTTACCTTCCCAGATTTCTCTGGTGCCCATTTTTAGAGGCTGGGTGAACCCCGGGGCCTTTTTGGTGTATACCAGAAAAAAAATCCCACTGCTGGGACTGAACCCGGTACCACCTGATTAGTAAACCGAGTGATCAGTAAAGTACCAATTAAAAAAAAGAGTAAAACTAAAAGTTCTGGAGGTCATCAGTTATAATAACCAGAATATATTATCAAAAACCCAAAAGCCTAGTAAAGAAAAGCAAGCATCAAAACAGGTTGGAGGAGAATCAGGCCAGTAGGATGATGATGATGCTCTATATGTAAGGAGGGGAATCAGGCCAGTTATGAGTTTGGTACAGCATGTGACGGGAAATGCAGGACAGAAATTAGGAACAGAATAGGCCAAGCAAAGACTGCATTTCAATGAATGAGAAACATATTAGCTAACACATCCTTATCAATGAATGTTAGAAAACGAGTCCTAAAATGCTATATTGAACCTATCTTGTTGTATGGAAGTGAATCATAGGCAAGTCTGCACAAAAATCATTGGAAGCAGCAGAAATGTGATTTATTAGAAGAATGTTGCGAATCCCCTGGACAGAAAAAATAACTAATGAAGAATGTATGAGAAGAGCTGGAGAGACAAAAAATCGTGTCAAAAAGATAAGAGAGAGACAATGTACTTTCACAGGACATGCAATGAGAAGAGGGGGCATTGAAAATATTATAACAACAGGAAAAATAGAAGGAAGAAGATCAAGAGGAAGAACAAGAGAAATGATACTGGACAGTCTGACGAGATGGTGTGAGAGGAGATCACCAAATGAGCTACTGGCCTGCATGAAGGATCGTGTACTCCGGAGAAGCATAATAGCCAATGCCAGTTGGCACGGCACATGATGATGATGATGACAGCATGTGAGGATTTGTACAAATATTCAAGAGATGCATGATCTCTAGGTTAGTCCTAGACTTAACACGGTGGATCAACTCCTATATGTCACCTCCCAGTCATCAGAATTCTCAAAGCTGCTACAGAGTGCATGTACCCAAATGAGATCCTCCTTCACAGGAAGAGAGCGTAGCACTGAAAGTCTTGTTTGATGTGAAGTTGTGATAATTGTGGGGAGTGTTCCAGTATTCCTGGGTCTCATTTTTAAGAAATATCCCATTTATTTATTAAAATAAACACCTACCCAAGGTGTAGTTCATGGCATCACTGTGACAGCTTCGTAAGATTGAGAAAAAATTGCTTCGAAAAGAATGGGTTCATCTGTTAAGCAAATCAACTGTGACGAGCCTAACGTGGCTTTATTGTCCAGGGCATGCGGGAGCACATGGCAATGAAGTGGCAGATAGGCTTGCTAGACAGGCTAAAATAAATGGGCAAGTGCGACATTACTGAAGCCGCATTTTACCAGTTTTACCACCTCACTGCAGGAAAATGAAGAGCAGGAATGGAAGAACAATGTAACTGTGAAGAGACTGCTGGAGCTAGGACAAACTAAGGCTGCTGGTAAGAAATCTGGACTGTGCGGCAGAAAACACATCATAAGCAACCAACACTTGTTGGGAACTATTAGCAAACATACTTTTAGATGGATACTGCAGCATGCGGCGAAGCATACATTGGACTGTCCTGAACGCAATGATGCCAGAGTCTGATTTTGAACCTTTGAACCTTTATCCTTCACACAGCTGCGTGCACTATGTAATCTAGAATGCCTTGCCTTGCAAGTAGTGTCATGTACCAATATGTACAGCTGGACAAACCTCACACACAGCTTTCTATCTATCCTCAAAAATATTCCAGCTGCCAGAGAGGATCACATAGCTATGCTGCCAGAGAGGATCACATAGCTATGCTGCCAGAGAGGATCACATAGCTATGCTGCCAGAGAGGATCACATAGCTATGCTGCCAGAGAGGATTACATAGCTATGCTGCCAGAAAGGATCACATAGCTATGCTGCCAGAGAGGATCACATAGCTATGCTGCCAGAGAGGATCACATAGCTATGCTGTCACAGAGGATCACATAGCTATGCTGTCACAGAGGATCACATAGCTATGCTGTCACAGAGGATCACATGCAGGCTTCTACAAAACTCATAACTGCTCAACACCACATGTACATTTATTAAACTTATATTTTAAAATTAAGTTTAGCAAATGAGCAATTAAAATGTGAACTACTTGCAAAAGTAACAACCCTTTAGATACATGTATATATAAATATAAAATCTCAAAACCTTGTCAGAGTGATGAACTCAAGAAACTGAGTTCTAATTCAGAAAAAAACTGGCCAACCTTGCATAAATCTGGAAAACAAATACCATCAAAATATCATCACAATATAATGGTGCAAGACAAATTAATATTCACTTTAATCACCATTCCCTGGCAAGATTAATCAGATTACATAAAGTTCAATAATTTAACTTTTTTTTTATCTGTAAAATCAAATGCTCAAAATAAAATACCTTAAAATATTGGATAAACATTGAACATAAAGTTTCCCAGCAGCTAAGGTAAGGTCTTGATTGACTTCAATGCTAATAACCTCTCCTCCAGTGCACAAACCACAGACAAATCGTTTCCAGTTATTTCTACCTCTGATCTTGTTCTTCAAGTCACTTAATGTGAGTCCCTCTGCTTTTAGAGTCTTCACTGTGTTCATTCTTCACGTGTTCTTTGGTCTTGCCTGTTTTTATTTCTCTTGAGGACTCCACGTCAAAACCTGTCTTATTCTGATGTCTCTCCGCTTTCTCCATGTATGGCCAATTCGTCTACAACTTCTAGTTGTGAGAACATATTTCTGAGTATGCCAGAAGGAAAATGAGAAGGAAAGTTGGCCTGATGTGACAATGACCACATCATCCCGTCCTGTGTCCACAGGTGAAGAAAAACAGTAATCGAGTTAACTGACAATTACTGGTAAAGTAAAAGGTAAAGGTAAAATTCCCATTTCTAAGCCATTAAGGCATATTGGGGAACACAGTGTTAGGCCCGTATTTTCCATGACCTTCCGCACATGAAAGTGTGAAGTGGTCAGTATCATGCCTGGCCGCTTTACCTTCCCAGATTTCTCTGGTGCCCATTTTTAGAGGCTGGGTCAACCCCAGGGCCTTTTTGGCGTGTACCAGAAAAAAAATCCCACTGCTGGGACTGAACCCGGTACCACCTGATTAGGAAACCGAGTGACCGGTAAAGTACCAATTAAAAAAAAGAGTAAAACTGAAAGTTCTGGAGGTCATCAGTTATAATAACCAGAATATATTATCAAAACCCCAAAAGCCTAGTAAAGAAAAGCAAGCATCAAAACAGGTTGGAGGAGAATCAGGCCAGTAGGATGATGATGATGCTCTATATGTAAGGAGGGGAATCAGGCCAGTTTTGAGTTTGGTACAGCATGTGATGGGAAATGCAGGACAGAAATTAGGAACAGAACAGGCCAAGCAAAGACTGCATTTCAATGAATGAGAAACATATTAGCTAACACATCTTTATCAATGAATGTTAGAAAACGAGTCCTAAAATGCTATATTGAACCTATCTTGTTGTATGGAAGTGAATCATAGACAATAGGCAAGTCTGCACACAAATCATTGGAAGCAGCAGAAATGTGATTTATTAGAAGAATGTTGCGAATTCCCTGGACAGCAAAAATAACTAATGAAGAATGTATGAGAAGAGCTGGAGAGACAAAAAATCGTGTCAAAAAGATAAGAGAGAGACAATGTACTTTCACAGGACATGCAATGAGAAGAGAGGGCATTGAAAATATTATAACAACAGGAAAAATAGAAGGAAGAAGATCAAGAGGAAGAACAAGAGAAATGATACTGGACAGTCTGACGAGATGGTGTGAGAGGAGATCACCAAATGAACTACTGGCCTGCATGAAGGATCGTGTACTCCAGAGAAGCATAATAGCCAATGCCAGTTGGCACGGCACATGATGATGATGATGACAGCATGTGAGGATTTGTACAAATATTCCAGAGATGCATGATCTCTAGGTTAGTCCTAGACTTAACACGGTGGATCAACTCCTATCTGTCACCTCCCAGTCATCAGAATTCTCAAAGCTGCTACAGAGTGCATGTACCCAAATGAGATCCTCCTTCACAGGAAGAGAGCGTAGCACTGAAAGTCTTGTTTGATGTGAAGTTGTGATAATTGTGGGGAGTGTTCCAGTATTCCTGGGTCTCATTTTTAAGAAATATCCCATTTATTTATTAAAATAAACACCTACCCAAGGTGTAGTTCATGGCATCACTGTGACAGCTTCGTAAGATTGAGAAAAAATTGCTTCGAAAAGAATGGGTTCATCTGTTAAGCAAATCAACTGTGACGAGCCTAACGTGGCTTTATTGTCCAGGGCATGCGGGAGCACATGGCAATGAAGTGGCAGATAGGCTTGCTGGACAGGCTAAAATAAATGGGCAAGAGTGACATTACTGAAGCCGCATTTTACCAATTTTACCACCTCACTGCAGGAAAATGAAGAGCGGGAATGGAAGAACAATGTAACTGTGAAGAGACTGCTGGAGCTAGGACAAATGAAGGGTGTTGGTAGGAAATCTGGACTGTGTGCCAGAAAACACATCATAAGCAACCAACACTTAATGGGAACTATTAGCAAACATACTCTTGGATGGATACTGCAGCATGCAGCAGAGCATACATTGGACTGTCCTGAACGCAATGATGCCAGAGTCTGATTTTGAACCTTTATCCTTCACACAGCTGCGTGTACTATGTAATCTAGAGTGCCTTGCCTTGCAAGCAGTGTCATGTACCAATATGTACAGCTGGACAAACCTCACACACAGCTTTCTATCTATCCTCAAAAATATTCCAGCTGCCAGAGAGGATCACATAGCTATGCTGTCACAGAGGATCACATGCAGGCTTCTACAAAACTCATAACTGCTCAACACCACATATATATTTATTAAACTTATATTTTAAAATTAAGTTTAGCAAATGAGCAATTAAAATGTGAACTACTTGCAAAAGTAACAACCCTTTAGATACATGTATATATAAATATAAAATCTCAAAACCTTGTCGGAGTGATGAACTCAAGAAAGAAAAAAACTGGCCAACATAAAGCTAACCTTGCATAAATCTGGAAAACAAATACCATCAAAATATCATCACAATATAATGATGCAAGACAAATTAATATTCACTTTAATCACCATTCCCTGGCAAGATTAATCAGATTACATAAAGTTCAATAATTTAACTTTTTTTTTTATCTGTAAAATGAAATGCTCAAAATAAAATACCTTAAAATATTGGATAAACATTGAACATAAAGTTTCCCAGCAGCTAAGGTAAGGTCTTGATTGACTTCAATGCTAATAACCTCTTCTCCAGTGCATAAACCACAGACAAATCGTTTCCAGTTATTTCTACCTCTGATCTTGTTCTTCAAGTCACTTAATGTGAGTCCCTCTGCTTTTAGAGTCTTCACTGTGTTCATTCTTCACGTGTTCTTTGGTCTTGCCTGTTTTTATTTCTCTTGAGGACTCCACGTCAAAACCTGTCTTATTCTGATGTCTCTCCGCTTTCTCCATGTATGGCCAATTCGTCTACAATTTCTAGTTGTCAGAACATATTTCTGAGTATGCCAGAAGGAAAATGAGAAGGAAAGTGGAAAATCAATGGATATCCAGTCTCTTAACTATCATCACATTATTAGATGTAAAAAATGAACAGTCTTTTAATGATCATCACATAAGCATATATTTTGGTAACCACAGATTTTAGGAAAGAAAAAAAATTCAGTTCTTGTATGTATATATATATACATGTATATGTATATATTGTATGTATATATAGTTATTTTTTATATATATATATATATATATAAATAACTATGCATTAACCCAGTAATGATTCCAGTATCATAGTAATATCTTAAGGACTGCAGTATCTAGCTACATCTACCTGTATATGTTAGTGTGTTGAATCTTGCTGTTGTGTAACATTCACTGTATTTAGTCTGTCTCTGTGTATTCAGTTGTTAAGCAGCAAGCAGTTGTTGTGGTGCATGATGGGTGAAATGTTTGAAACTGTTTATTCACTATGGTTTTTTTCACTAGACGAACATATTTTTCTTGCTCAAGACATATTTTGAGAAAGCAGTACATACACTGATTTAGTGCGGGAGCAGTTTGTTGAAAAATTCCCAGGAACAGCCATACCTCATCGCAATGCAGTTTATAAACTTATTAAGAAATTTCATGAAACAGGCTCAGTGTCAGATGCACACCCTAGTGCTGGCCCCATATTCTTTGAAGAGATAGTCAGTGGTGAACGTTCAATACTCCACGATTTCATCAGCCTGCTTGAGGATGACAAAGTCACCTACTCATAGTTTCATCAAGATGGCACTACTGCGAACACAGCTAAAAATCCTTGAAACTTCTGGACGAGATTTTTGGAGATCGTATCATCTCTAAAACCTTATGGCCTCCTCACTCACCGGATCTAAATCCACCAGACTTTTATCTGTGGGGAGCAGCTAAGTCTGAAAGTTTATCGAAATTGCCCATGCACGCAGAATGAATAAAAAACTGCAATAACTGCCTACCTAAGAAACATTTCACCAGCAGAACTAAGAAAAGTGTTTAAGAATAAGATTAAACGTGCTCAAGCTTGCAAAGATGTACAAGGATAACACTTTTGTTATAAGGTTCGTGCCTGATTAACTTATAATATGTAACACTTTTTAATCAGCAAACTTAATTGGTGACTCCACCCACGGCAGGTAGACGTGGCTAGATACCGCAGACATTAAGATATCACAATGATACCAGAACCGATATTGAGTTAGTGCAGTTACTTAGGGAACACCCTGTATGTGTGTGTATATATATATATATATATATAGCTGCAAGACATTGTTGATAATATGCAAATGCATGCATCAGCAGCAGGGCATCTTGCTTACAATTGAGAGGAGAGCTGTCTGAGAGGCAAAGTTCCCCAAGGGACATGCAAATGACTGACTGACATTTACAGCAAATGTGCATAAAATACTCTTTTTCTCATTATTACACCGTTAACTCTTCCACTCCGGAACTCACTCATGATCTGCTAGAGAAAGCTCTGGGTCAGAAATGTGCTACTTTTAATTTTATTTCGATTCTGAGTAAATATTTCTCTGACCATTATAGTTCGAGTAGCTATACAAAATCTACCGACCCTGGAAGTGTTGCTTAGAACTGAAAGATTTAAAGCAAAATTCTCTGTTGTTCTTTTCTTCAGAAATTGATTTTTGTATAAATATGTATGTATATTCCACTGCTCTTTCTAGAGAAATGATGCTTTCTAAATAACATTTCCCTCACTAAGACTGCCACATTAAATCCTAGCATATTTCATGCAATGATCTTACATGCAGAAGATAACTTGCAAGCCACTAATTACTTTGTTTTGTATCCAGAAAGTATAAAATCTATACCTCTCGAAGTATACACTGTGAAATCCATCTTCTACAACTGAAAACAGGGCAAAAGGAGAAGACATAATCATAATGAAGAAACAAAATAATCCGTTCTGAAAGTTTACACCCTCACACTGGAACATGTGAGCATCTTTAATCACTCTGTGTGACAGATGCGGACTGTCAGCTGTGACCATACAGTAACCTTGCCATGAACCACAAAGGGCTGCAAGGTCAGCAAACAGAACACCCCTGACTTAAGACTTTGATTGTTTTCTCTGTGCCTCAACTCCTCTAAAGTCGTGATTAGCAGGACAATATGACTCCAATCCATATAATGATGACTACACAACAATAACTTCTTCAGCTGTACAGTAAAATATAGACTGCAGGAGCAGGGATGTAGCCTTGCTGAAAACTCACTCACACTCAAGAGTCAAGAATCTGCTTCTCTTGCTCTTCGTTCTGAACAGTCAGTCAGAGATGCCAAATATATTATTTTATGTTGTACAGGCAGCCACAGATGACAAATACATTATTTTATATTGTACAGGTAGCCAGAAATGACAAATACATTATACTGTATAGGAAGAAAAAAACACTCTCTTGTAGACTAGGTCTTACATTGACTTCCTCCACCAGGGCAGAATTTTTCCTCAGACCAACTAACACTGGGATGACTCACCCTCAAGAAATAGATATTGTGGGAGGTTTCTCTGGAAAAATAAAAGGTTACCTCACCCTCAAGAAACAGATATTGTGGGAGGTTTCTCTGGAAAAATAAAAGGTTGACTCACCCTCAAGAAACAGATATTGTGGGAGGTTTCTATGGAAAAATAAATGGTTGACTCACCCTCAAGAAACAGATATTGTGGGGGAGGTTTCTCTGGAAAAATAAAAGGTTGACTCACCCTCAAGAAACAGATATTGTGAGGGAGGTTTCTCTGGAAAAATAAAAGGTTGACTTACCCTCAAGAAACAGATATTGTGGGGGAGGTTTCTCTGGAAAAATAAAGGGTTGACTCACCCTCAAGAAATAGATATTGTGGGAGGTTTCTCTGGAAAAATAAAGGGTTGACTCACCCTCAAGAAATAGATATTGTGGGAGGTTTCTCTGGAAAAATAAAAGGTTGACTCACCCTCAAGAAACATATATTGTGGGAGGTTTCTCTGGAAAAATAAAGGCAGCAAGGACAGATGCTGCCCACCCCCACCTCACCTCACAACACTGTGAATCTACAAACATGAAGGCATGAACACTCCACATCTTCTATGACATGTAAGTATCATGAGATAATTTTAGAAAATTACCAAAAAGGAAATTTGTCTCTTATCATTCATATTCCTAGTCTGAATATAACTTTTACTCTCAAAGTGAATTATTACTTTTTCAAAACAAAACTTCAGTCTAGAGATTACCATTCTGAAGTGTGAAACTTGAAAACAAATAACAATAAAGAATATCACAATAGTAACAATAGAAAGTATATTCACCAATATCAGCATAAATGTCAACCAAAATAATCACCATTACAAAAAATCATTCACTTTAATTGCATATAGTTTTAGTTATAGTCCACTAAAATGTTGTGATATGTAGTTATTTGTGCTATACAGTCTTGAATAGGCTCTCCCTCCTAAATTTTTGGTAAAGGAGATTGGATTTTCTTGAAGAGTGCTACAGTTTTCTCTCCTTATTATTATTATTATTATTGTGACTATTATTATCATACTATCATTATTATTATCATAATTATTATTACATTGACATCAATGTTAAGATTACAACCAATGATATGAACCACAAGAACCAAAGTAGTCACTGAAGAAAAATATGAAAGATGGTCTGTGGTGCTACTTGCAGGCACGTCTCAGTGGTGAGCCATTTTCTCATTCTGTATCTGGAAATAGCATGCCTTGACAGGGAGACAGAGAAAAGAATACATGACAGTAATAAACCATAACAGTTAATAAATGCAAAAACAATCTTACATCCTTCCCGAGCCTGCAATGTAGTTCACCAAGTTTTGCTGTTTTTGGCGAGCTTTTCAACCTCATCAAGAAATTTTATGTCTACTAATTTGGCATCTCTTAACAATGTCCTCTTTAGAGTTTCACGTGGTCAACCTCTTCTTCTTCGGCCTGTTGATAGCTTGTTTAGGGACTTTCGCATTGTTTCTTCTTACCACATGACCTATATATGTCCATCTCCTTTTCCTGATCACCCATGAGACAGATCTGCTCATCTGTCTTATTTCTGAGTTGCTCTTGAATTCGTTCCACTTGATGCCGAGTATTTTCCTCAGGCATTTGTTTTCAAAAGAGTCTAATTTCTTGTCTATTTCTTTAGTCGTTTTCCAGCTTTTGCATGCATAAATGAGGGTGGATATTACATTTGAACTGAATAATCTTAACTTGGTTTTTGTGCTTATAACTTTTGAGTGCCGTATGTTCTCAAGATTCCTGAAGGTCAGTGCTGCTTTTGCAATAAATTGCAACAATGCACCATAAAAAATTATAAATTCCAACAATAAACCATGAAAGATAATATTTGGCAATAATAAACTGTAACAAATAAATGACAAAAGATGAATAGTAAGAAATAATAAATGCAAACCAAACAACCATAACAAATAATAAATTGCAACAATAAACCACCACAGATAATAAATGCCAATAATAAACTATAACAAGGAACAAGTGCCAGTGAAAAACTGTAATAAATAATAAATGTGAAAAACAAACTGTAACAAAGAACAACTGCCAACAGTAAAATGTCCTTTCTGTCTTCTAAAAAACAAGGAAGATACACTGCTTCTGTCCATCAGCAGATTAATGAGAAAAGAAAAGAAAAACACATGAATTTTTTTAAAAAACATGTTCACCATTTGCTTTGAATATACTGTCTAAATACAATATATGTTCTATGGCTGATTTGATCTGCAAGAAAAGTGTGTGACTGAATCCATCAGCTGGCGCACACTTCAGTGGGTGTTGGAACGGAAGACGGAGCACATACGAGAATGCCCGGAGTGCGGGGAAGCCAGTCTCTGATTACAGTTACAGTTACAGGTAAAAAAAAAACTGATAACTGGTCACATGACACTGACCTTGAGTGTGGTGAACATGAGTCCGAGCTCCCCGTGTTCCAAGTGTGGCTCTGTCAGGTCATCTACCATGTGTATTTCAGCTCTGAGGTGATGGAATTTAGCACGGACCACCACAAACTGGAATATGGGGAAAAGATCGTCCATGCACCACATATGATCATCTTTCAAGGCCAAGGTCACTGTCTGTGCGAGGAAAAAAAAAAAGCACTGAAACAAAATCAATGGACAATGCTTCAATGTTCTGGAAATTGTTTAAGTTCCATAAAAGCTGTAATGATTGCTTAGCTGGTTGAATCTCTAACTCTCTCTAACTGCAGATTTGGTTCTTTGTAGCTGACAGAACTGGGTTCATGGAAGTGGACAGTGATGTGGGAGATAGTGAACTAGGATCCATGCAGCAGATAGTGAAGTGGGTCTCTCCAGCAGATAGTGAAGTGTGTTCATTGAAGTAGACAGTGACTAGATTCACTGTAGCAGATAGTGAACTGGGTTCATTGCAGCAGATAGTGAACTGGGTTCATTGCAGCAGATAGTGAACTGGGTTCACTGCAGCAGATAGTGACCTGGGCTACTTGCTGCTGTCAGTGCTGGTGATCATTCTGAAAGTGGTCAGTATGTCTGACAGGAAGTGGGCAGAGTTGGTCATCCTAACATGTCAGAGTGCACCTAAGAAGAGAGACTTCCCAGCAAGATCATCCTTTACGAGGAACACACCGTACCTTACTCCACCGGCAAGACCAAAATTAACACAGAAGGCTGTCTCCCAGCATGCCATGCTGAATCATGGTTTTAGCAAACTCTGCCTTACACTGGTCAGAAAACTGAAAGATTATTCAAGAATGCAGCAATAACAATAAAAATAATGATGATAGGAGTAATAAAGCTAAGCTATTCCTCAAAAAAAAAAAAAAAACTTCCTCTTCCTCCTCCTGTCTCCCTGGAACTCTGCAGCTGATGTGAAGAGGATGATGAGGCACAGCTCTCATTGTGGACTGGGAGCAAGTTATGGCAGCTATTTCTGCAGTCCCTGGATAGGAGATGAGATGCAGAGGGTTGCAATACTTCTTTAGCAGACTCCACCACCATGGGGACTATGGCAATCCCATTAGCCATGCTGGGCCTGTTACTGGGGGTAGTAACAGAGAAGGGGGGGAATAGGGTCTTAGTCTGCTTTGGTTTTCCAACTCTGATGCTAGTACGTCAACCATGTATCACTGGCTCAAGTCAGACACTACCTCCACCCCCTCCAAAAAATTTTAAAAAAACAATACCCAAAGATCCCTGGTCTGTTTTTCTTTGAAACAAAAATATGGTCTTAGCTTCTATTTAGACTCTGGCTGGAGATAAAAAAGTGGAACACAAATGGCCAAAGAAAAAGAGGTCAACCATGTGAAACTCTAAAGAGGACACTGTTAAGAGAGGCAAGTTTAGTGGAAATAACATCCCTTGATGAGGCTGAAAAGCTCGTCGAAAACAGGAAATCTTGGCAAACTACCATGGGGGAGGTGTAACCTTACTATCAGTTGTGTCAAAAGTATTTTGCAAAGTTATTCTGAATAGAATTAAAGATATGGTGCATGCTGCAATGAGAGAAGAACAAGCAGGATTTCAAAAAGGGAGAAGTTGTCTCAACCAGATCTTTGCTCTAAGAATAATACTTGAAGAACATATTGAAAAGCAAAAACCATTAATCCTAAACTTCAAAGACTTTAAAAAGGCATTTGGTAGCATACACAGAGATTCATTGTGGAGAATTTTAAGAATATAAGGAATACTATCTAAGATTGTCAACATCATTAGGAACCTCTACAACAGATATGTTTGTGCAGTCAACACAGATATGTACTTGTATGAACTCCTTGTAACTGCGAGCTGTTGCTCCTTGCAGCCGATGCTGTAGAGATGTTGAGGCACAGCATTGTATGGGTGTGGGAGTGGGTTATGGCAGCTAGTTTTTCAGTCCCAGAATATAGCTAAACAGCAGGGGGTGTGCAATGCTTCTTTAGCAGACTCCACCACCATGGGGATTATGGCGATCACTGGCCTGTTAGCCAGACTAGGCCTGTTATTGGGTTTACAACGGAGAGGTGGGACAGGGTCTTGGTCAGATATGGTTCGCTAACCCTGACTCTGGCATATCAGCTATGAAAAAATAAATTTGTGTTTGTCAGTGTTTTCTCCAGTCAACTCAGAAAATGGAATGAGCGAATGGTTTCAGACTGAAACAGGCGTGAAACAAGGATGTATATTATCTCCCTTGCTTTTTGGAACTACCATAGATTTCATAATGAAAAAATGTTGCATAGGTAAAACGGGCATTGATTGGGTACATGGGACCCAACTAGAAGATCTTGATTTTGCAGACGACATAACTCTTATCAGTGACAATGTGAAACCAATGCAAGACAAAAACAAATACTCTGTCTTCACTGGCTAGTAAAATATGACTTGAAATTAAAAAGGAAGAAAACAAAAATAATGAAACTTATCATTAATCAAGAAGGAAAAATATACGCAGAAGGAACAGCTGTTGAAGGAGTAAACCATTTTGCAAACCTCTGCAGCTACACAGACCAGGATGGTGACACCAGGAAGGAAGTTAGAATTAGAATTGCAAAAGCAGCACTGACCTTCAAGAATCTTGATAACATATGACATTCAAAAGTTATAAGCACAAAAATCAAGTTAAGACTATTCAATTCAAATGTAATATCCACCCTCATTTATGCATGCGAAAGCTAGAAAACAACTGAAGAAATAGACAAGAAATTAGACTCTTTTGAAAACAAATGCCTAAGGAAAATACTTGGTATAAAGTGGAATGAATTCATGAACAATGCAGAGAAAAGACAGATGAGCAAACAACAACCTGTCTCATGGGTGATCAGAAAAAGAAGATGGACATATGTCAGTCACATGATGAGAAGAAACAGTCAGAGAATCCAAAAACAAGTTATTAAATGGAACACAACAGGCCAAAGAAAAAGAGGCAGACTACGTGAAACTCTGAAGAGGACACTGTTAAGAGAGGCCAAATTAATAGGCATAAAATCCCTTGATGAGGTTGAAAAGCTGGCTGAAAACAGGAAAAATTGGCGAACTACCTTGCAAGCCCCATGTGACGTTTAACGGCATGGGAAAAAATATAAGTAAGAAAGTCAGGCACAAAAGCATTTTGTGCCTGACTTTCTTAATAGGGCATTTTGTGCCTGACTTTCTTACTAGGGCATTTTGTGCCCAACTTTCTTAAAAGAGCATTTTGTGCCTGACTTTCTTACTAGGGCATTTTGTGCCTGACTTTCTTACTAGGGCATTTTGTTCCCAACTTTCTTACTAGGGCATTATGTGCCTGACTTTCTTACTAGGCATTCTGTGCTCAACTTTCTTAATAGGGAATTTTGTGCCTGACTTTCTTAATAGGGCATTTTGTGCCTGACTTTCTTACTAGGGCATTTTGTGCCTGACTTTCTTACTAGGGCATTATGTGCCCAACTTTCTTACTAGGCATTCTGTGCTCAACTTTCTTACTAGGTATATTTTGTGCCCAACTTTCTTACTAGGTATATTTTGTGCCCAACTTTCTTACTAGGTATATTTTGTGCCCAACTTTCTTACTAGGTATATTTTGTGCCCAACTTTCTTACTAGGTATATTTTGTGCCCAACTTTCTTACTAAGGCATTTTATGCCTGACTTTTTTAACTTTTTTTTCTTACTAGGAGGAGGCAAAAAAAGCTAAGTCTGTAATTTTCATCTTTTTTATTTATTTTTTTTTTTTGGTTTATCTGTTGTGTTGTTTTTGTATATGATCCTTAAAAAAGGCTTTTGCTAAAATATCGAATTGTTGCATGTTCTTTTATTTGTATGTAGTCATCTTGCTTTCCATCATTCTTGTTTCTGTCCACTTTCCTCACTCTTTCTAACTTTTTTGTAGAGCTGAACAATACACCTCCATCTATTTTCATTATTAGAATCAGTCTTACTGCAGTCATCATTTCACTCATCTCTCAGATGCTTTAAATATCTCTTTCTATTAATAATAAAATTTTTTTAAGATACTCTGTACATAACTCACTTTACACACATTGTAAATACAGGAATATTGAATACAGTTCTCACTTCATTCATAATAAAGTTAATGCCAGAATACAAATTCTGACATTAAACAGGGTCCGGCATAAAACATAGCTGGATTTTAAAAATGGAAAATAAATAAGCGCTATACATGTTCTTGGTGAAAAAAAAAAGTGAAATGAAACTCAGAAAAGTGGGTAATTTTATTATTACCGACAATCATATTTAGGTTTTGAAAATTACGTCGGTTAGATGCCCACCATTACATTTGATACACTCAGCCAGACGTCTGGAAAATTCCTGCATAACAACATTTAACATGTTCAAAGGGATATTCTGAATGCAGTGTCGGATTCGATCCTTTAGGTCTGCAACTGACTGTGGTTGACTAGCATACACCGTGTTCTTGAGGTACCCCTACAAAAAGAAGTCTGCGGCCGATAAATCTGGTGACCTTGCAGCCCAATGAATATTCTCAAATCTGGAAATAATTAATTATTAATAATAATTGAGAAGTGAATGGTGGAAAATCACCAAAACCATAGAAAACAAGTTGAATTCTTTCCAGACTAAATGTTTACGAAGAATTAGAAAAATATTTTGGCCAAACACCATAAGAAATAACATCTTATTAGCAGAAATGCAGATGAAACCACTCACAACAATTATTGAGGAAATACGCTGGCGATGGTTGGGACATGTGCTCCGAATGACTGACAACTCACTACCAAAAATAGCACTAAGATGGACACCACAGGGGAGCAGAAGTAAGGGTAGACCAAAAGAGACATGGAGAAGAACAACAGAAAGGATGTTGAGCAATAGAGGGCTCACCTGGGCAAGAGCAGAAAAAAAGGTGAAGGACAGGCATTTGTGGAAAACCCTTGCAGAAGCCCCATGTGCCCTGGGCACTTAAGGTTCAGAGAGAGAATAATTGAGAAATGCTTGTCGCAGCATGGTCAAGGACTGATGGGCTGTGTGGGCAGTTGCTCCATCTTGTTGAAGCCATGTTAGTCTCTTATTTCTATTGGCCAACTCTGGAATGAAGTATTCAGTTAGCATCTGCACATAGTGATCACTATTAACAGTAAGAGGATGCCGTCTTCATCTTCAAAAAAATATGGGCCAATGACACCACACCACACTGTTACTCGCTCACTATGGAGCAGTTTCTCATGCAGTAATTGTGGATTTTCTGCTGACCAGTATCTGAAATTCTGCTTGTTCACACTTCCTGACAACTCAAAATGTGCTTCATCAAACATTATGAGGTTACTGAGCAAATTCGGATTTTCTTCAGTGCATGCTAGAAAATCGGTAGCAAAGTCAAGTCTTTTAATTTTATCCAAATCATTCAGTTGCTGCACAGCTTACAACTTGTAAGGGTGGAAATGCAGATGATTATGCATAATGGGACGTAGTGAGTGATCCGACATACCAAGTGCCAAAGTGTGCCTAACAGCTGATTGCCGAGGGCTATGAAGCAATGCGTTGCAGACTTCTTGAATTCGTTCAGGTGTCTGTTGAGTTCTTGGATGACCAGTAGACTTGTTATTAAGGTAATTAGCGGTTTACTTAAATTTTTTTGACCCATCTCAAAACTGTTTTCCGATTGGGAACATTATCACGGGGATGTAGCTCAAAGTGCTGACGAAACTTTCGTTGTACAATAATAGACATTTCTCCACTTTTAAGATGAGTTTCAATGGTGAATGCGTGATGTTGTGTTTGCCAAGAAGCCACTGTTAAAAATTACTGTTCTTCTGCTGCATCTCTGACATCATGGTTTCATCACACATAATCAGTTTCTGCACCACACTACATCAGTTAAATCCAGCTACACTTTATGCCGGACCCCTTATATTCCACTAATCAACCACATGTAGCACTGGCCATCCTTGCTTACCTCAGCTGTTGTAGTGTGTCCACAGCTTCAGCGTAGCAAACATCCTTGATTGTGGACAGCTTCTGGGATTCAAATGTTATTTTTAAAATGTAAAAGCAACACAAGAAAAAAAAAGGAAGGAAAAAGCTGCAAATGACAAACCTGACGTACAAGTTAAATGCTAAAAAAACATCAAATTAAACCACAACCACTGATAAAATACATGATATTTTTACCAGAAATCTTGATTACACTTTCATGTTCAATAGTGACTTTGTATATTCTTTCCAAAAGGACTACCATTACCAGGAAATATTACTGCTGCTAAGACTTCTGTTTCTTTATTTTCTTTAACTGAATTCAGTTTCATATTTGTACCAAGAGATGGATCACCTCTGTGAATCTCACTGTCAGCAGTAATCTCTCATGCATGTCCTATATAACAGTGTTTCCTAACCTTTTCTGGATCATGCCTCACTTCAACACCTCAAAGATTTTCATGCCCACCCCTCCCCCTTTCAGCACAAGAATCAAACAAGTTCTGAACAAGAATAATATAAATATATTCCAACTACCTGTCAAAATATTCTTCTTCTTCTTTGTTCGCTTCTATCACCAAGATTGCCCCGTGCTGTGATCCTCGAGATAGATCTCATTTAGGATGGAGGCTCAGCACATTGGGGGGGGGGGGGCATCTATATTCCTGGTGGGTCACAGAAGTGGAATTATTGCCTCTCTGAGGGGGGAGGGGGAGGAGGATATGCAACAGTGTATGTTCCATTACTTTACTGTGTGAAAGTCTCATTGTTTCCTGTTTGTAAAAATGTGTATACTGAAAGTTGGCACACTGCTCTTCACAGCTGAGTATGATGGGCACTTGTCACTCAATGTCTGCAGCATACACTCATGGATTTCTTTTGGAGTTTCCCTCTGTAGGAGCAGCAACTTCAGCGATGACCCCGAGTTTCACACTTGAAAATTCCACATCTTTTCTTGACTTCCTCCTGTCATTGATCTGACAAAAAAAAAAGTAAAAACTTAGTGCTATTGTCCTGAAAATTGGCATTTTATTATAAAGTAACATTCTTTCCAGTTGCAGTAACAAAATTCTGCTCAGATGTTGGGACAGAGCTCAGGCTGATAATTTTTAGGCATCTTCTTACATAAGTCATGTGGAAAAGTCCAAATAAAGCATGGTCTAGCCTTGCTCTGTTCAGTTGATCATGAACTAACCTGAGTCTTGTCCTGCTGGAGAACATCTTCCATGAGCCAGAAACGTCTGAAATGAGCAAGGTTTCAAATGCTGAGAGTGGGCTTTGTTTGTTTGTGTATGTTAGCATATGTGTGGCATGTTGGGTATATGTGTGTTTTTGTGAGAGAGGCATGCTATGTATATGTGTGTGCACACATGCACTTGTGTGTCTTTCATTAGGCATCTAGTACTCTACAGAAGCTTACAGACCATGTGATAATCTACAGAAGCTTACAGACCATGTGATAATCTACAGAAGCTTACAGACCATGTGATACTCTATAGAAGCTTACAGACCATGTGATACTCTACAGAAGCTTACAGACCATGTGATACTCTACAGAAGTGCCTGAATAGACATCCTGTTAGTTCACTAGACTCTCACAGCAAGGATGGTGGTTCAAGTCTGGTCAGGGGCACCCAAATCATTCAGATGTAGGAACAGATATCTGGCTCCTTTTTTTAGCTGGGATGGTAAAGTGGAGTAGATGTGATACTGACCACACATCCTCCTGTGACAAATGGTTACAGAAAAATATGAAAACTGACATTTATTTGTTTATATAGCATTACAGAGGTACATTTGTCTCTTACTATTCTAAAGATTTTTAAAAGCATGTTTCAGCTTGGCAACTAACTAAATGTATATGTTATTGTTTTAGTGACCACAGCTCGGCAACTAACTAAATGTATTCGGCGAAACTTACTGCTCAATGCCAAGATAAGCCATCAGTCCCATGTCACTCTGTCTATTAAGCTTTGTCACACGTTCCCAGTACTGGTCATCGTTCTTCTCACTGTAGAGAGCATACAGGTCAAATAAAGGCGGGTAAATCTTAGGCAGCAGAATAGGATATAGCAGGCCTGCAGCCGTGAACACAAATCTGTGTTAAAAAAAAATAATAATAATCATTTTTTGAGGTGAAATATCTCCCTTATAAACCTCTATAATATGTAAATAACTTACAAAGGCAAAAGTTTTCATTCTTCTTCCTTTTAAATTAAATGTTAAATAACAATTTTTAAAAATTTCACTTCCATGCATTACAAATGAAATTTCACTAAGAATGAAATACTTACCTAACTTTTGTATATAAAGGCTGATCACTAATTTTGCCCAAACTGATGGCCCAGCACTTTTTAATCTACATGAAATTATGACACATGGTTTACCAGGTGGTCACTAGATGGCGCCGTGTGTGAGGTGCATGCAATACCTTCTGTGGCAAGATAAGTTTTGACAAAGCGTGCATTTTCATTACTTACTTTGAAACATATAAAGCTGAAAAATGATAATAAGCAACAGCCCTTGAAGGAACAGTAATTAAAACAGTAATTAAAAGAGTACACTTAATTTTTTTTGTTCAATTAATTCATCTGAAGTTTTTGATGGTTCCCCCCTTTTGCTGTTATTATCTGTGACCTCTTTAATTTGTCAAGTTCTTCAATCCAGCAATGTTCTGGAACCAGCAGGTGAAAACTAGCAAATGACCTCCATATTTAAAGATAAAATAACATACAACTTAAAACAGGCAGAATTTTAAACAGCCATTTCACATACTTTGTAATATCATGTGACAGATGAGGCAAAAATCATCCTTCTCACTTATCTCTAACATAATGACCATTTCTTTCATTGTGCCTAACCACTAGATTAGATTATTAAACAATAAAATCTTTTTTTTCATTTGTCTTAGGCTTCTTATAATTCTTTTTATCTCTTAACCTACCCTGTACTGCTTACAAGGCTTTTCAAAAAATCAAAAATAAAATACCTGCAGTCACATGATTTTGTTTTTGTCTGTAGTTGTGAGTTCATAATTTTAAACTACCACAAACACCAAAAATACACATCATGCCATTTCCAAGTAAAATGGACAAGTCTATCCATCCATGTCCTTGTTGGTCAGTGACTGGCTAAACAATCACCACCAAGTATGCCCTGTGGCATCTTGCAGGGCAGCAATAAATTCTCTTCACCTCTCATGGTTCGCGGCCAGCCTTTGTAGTGTGCCACATCTGTGCTGCATGCTACTCATTTCCACTTCTACAGTTTTCCGTCAGGTTTTTGCCTCTCTTTCTTCTTCCCTCAGAAAAAACATCACGGCTGTTAGAGTGATGGTGCTGGGATCTGCTCAGAATACATGGCTAATCTATTTCCCATGTTTATTATGGCAAGCAGGTCTGTATTATTTATTGTCTGTGGCTAGTAAATATTCCAAAATCTTACTGAGGCAGGTTATGTGGAATGAGGATAGTTTGAACATTTTCTTTTCAGTCGTTCTCCAGCATTCTAATCCATTGAGGAGTGAAAAAATGGAGCAGTTTTTATTTTTACTACACAAAATCTTCATGTGTAACTGATATTGTTTGGTTGGTTAACTCTTTCCACCCGCCTGGACCCTATAGGGGCCATGTTCGTTTTACGTCGGCAATCTACAGGCCCCTATGGGACACCCTGTTTTGTTTCGTTCACATGTGAAATTAACTTTTTAGTTAACGACTATCTGCGCATGCCAGAATCTTCCTTTACTTCCGGGCACGCCGTTCAAAAAGGAGTTTGTTAAATATTATCAAGAATTTGTGTTTTTCAGTGACATTTTCGAGACCGACTAAAAAAATGAACCCACCCACCAACTTGACAAACGTGACTGCATGTTATTCAGGTAGTGGTAGGCTTGTTAGAAACAGTGCAAAGGCAGCTTTGAATTTATTTAAATGTATAGGTAATGGAAAGACCATAACTGAATCAAGTTCTCACGTGGATGAACCTGTAGTTAGTTTATCTGCCTATAGTGATGGTGCCAGGCATAGTGAAAGTGACTCTGACAATGGCCCTACAACTAGTTCTAGTTCTTTAGCTGGACCGAGCAACAGGATAAGTCCTCCACCTGTGAAACGACCTAAAACTATTGTTTCTGTGGCTCAGAGAGAAATTAACAATTCAGTATCTAACTGGAGAGAAGCACAGGTGAATGAAGAGCTAGGAACTCCTAGCAGCAGTGATCCTGGCAGTGGTATTCTGTTAGATGTTGGCCGTGACCAGACACCACTGGGGTTTTTCTTTGCACTATTTACAATAGATATTTTGGACAGTCTCATAGCCAGCATAAATGCTTATGCTGTTATGAAACTTAGCCAAGCAGGTGATGGTAGTAATGATTCTGGATGGACACCTATTGGCCGCCATGAAATGTATAAGTTCATGGCCGCTATCATTTCCATGAGCATGCAACCTAAACCAAAACTCAGTGACTATTGGATTACCACAGGCCATCTGCAGTCACCATTTTTTAGGCAGATGTTTAGTAGGGATAGGTTTCTAATGATATACAGCACCATGCTGCATGTCGGTGAAGCTAATAGTAAAGGTAAAGCCAAAATTGAACCTTTTGTCAATCAGCTGGTCGCATCTTTTCAGGCAGCCTTTTACCCTTTCAGAGACATAAGTATTGATGAAATGGTAATTGGCTACAAGGGATGCTGGTGTCACAAGCAATATAACGCTAGCAAGCCAGCCAAATATAACATCAAGACGTTTGGCCTTTGTGACTCCATCACAGGTTATGTGTTCAACCTGGTGATATATTTTGGGAAGCAAACCTCCTATGACCCTGCCACTGCTGACAGTCCAAGTCATGCTGTGAAAGTTTTTCAGACACTTTTGCAGCCAGTGAAGGCTTCTCATCATATATTTGCAGACAGGTTTTATACCAGTCTTCCTCTGGTTGATTATCTGCTGTCAAAAGGTCACAATTACACTGGGACCTTGAATATCTGTCGTAAGGGCTTTCCTCCGCAGCTGAAAACTCAGACACTTGAGGAAAACAAGCCTGTTTACCATGTCAGAGATGATGGTAAGATTCTCTGTGTTTCCTGGACAAACAAAAAGTCAAAGAAGCCTGTTCATGTGGTTACAACACATGGAAAAGCTGTCACTATTCCTCTTATCGAAGGACAACGAGAGGTCCAGAAACCAGAGATCATTCACACATATAACATGTGTATGAATGGATGTGACAGAGCTGACCAAAAGGTGTCATACTATGGCATGCATTCTAGAAAGACAATAAAGTGGTGGAAGAAAATATTCAACTGGATTTTGGAAATAACACAGGTGAATGCTCACACTTTATATTTGCTTTCAGAGAACCCTGGCAGGAGTAACAAATCTCTGGTCTTCTTCAAGAACCAGCTTACTGAGGGTTTGGTATCCTTGGCAGACAGCAGCTTCATTGCAGAAGTTAGTGTGCCTGCTCCCAGGCAAACGGGAGCAGCAGCACATTCCCTTATCTCAGAACACTACCAAGGTGTTCATCTGACTGACATGAAAGATTTCCGTAAACGGTGTTTATACTGTTCGAGGCCAGACAAGAAAGTCCGCACCTATTACTACTGCACTACGTGCTTGGACGAACCTCATCTGTGTCCAAAGAATTGTTTCTGGGCGTATTATACGTCACATCGAGCATGATACCACTGCATTCTAGCACAAATACTTCATTTGCCTGTGCTTTCTACATTTACTGTCTGAGCCACCCTTTACATCTCTGTCTAACCTGACCATTTTTACTCTGTAGGTGACTGATTTCTTGACTGAAGACAGCAGAAGACTAGTGTTTTTGTACCTGTGTTGTATATATTGACAGCAAAATTAATTTTTTTATACTTTTTTATCATGTAAATATACTGTGTACAGATCACATACTGACAGCTTTATACAAGCATTCACCTCAGCCGACAGCAGCTCTATAACGGCCCTTTTCAGGGCCATCCAAATTTTCACAATTGACATGCACAAGGGTTGCGCAAAATGAGTTCACATTGTTTTCTGTTGTGTTTGTGTTTTTGTTTGTTTGTAAGTCTGCAAATTTGTCCACAGGAATGTGAGGAATTCCATTTATCTTCATACTGTGTTTTTCAATTGGATATTTACAGCTGTAATGGTAAGTAGAAAACAATTTTATTTGTGTGTCATATTTCTTTTTTGGGCTGAAAAGAGATATAGTGTATATTAGATGTGATTCATTTGGAGTTCACAACAAAATGTGCCAAAGTTGGATTTATATTCAGTTGAAATATTTTCAGATTGAGGGTAAGTTGAACATACTTTTTTTTTCTCAGTCCTAAATAATTTTTTTTTTTTTTTTTGCTCACAAACTTTTCAATTTTTTCTCAACAGTTCTCTTTCTTTGACAAATAACTACATTTATGAAATCCTCATTCATTTCTACTTATTTTGATATATGATACATTTATGTTGAACCCTGAATTAGTTTGTTAAAATTAATTTTAGAGAGGGACCCAAAAATTATCGCAACACCTGCTCGATAATATAACGTCCGCTCGTACGACGGTAACGTCCGCCCATACGCCGGTAACGTCCGCGTTTTTTTTCCCGGGTGGAAAGAGTTAAGAATTAATAAATCTCTAAAATTCTTATGACTGGTAGGTTAAGAGTTAACAAATCTCTAAAATACTTATGAGTGGTAGGTTAAGAGTTAATAAATCTCTAAAATTCTAATGATTGGTAGGTTAGGAGTTAATAAATCTCTAAAAATTCTTATGACTGGTAGATTAGGAGTTAATAAATCTCTAAAATTCTAATGATTGGTAGGTTAGGAGTTAATAAATCTCTAGAATTCTTACAAGTTTGGATCTTCAGTCTCCAAACCCTCAATGAATTCCCTGGCTTCCTCTGCAGTTTCAGACATTTCCCCAGCTTTGGACTGTGGGTAGACATGTACAGGACCACCATTAGCTGGAAGAGCTGGGAAGAGGATTCTGGAACATAGGTATAAATTAAAATCAATGTGCTTCTGAATTATAAACAAAACATTTTTGTTATTATCATGAGTATCTCCTCCTACTTTTGTATCTTATAAATTTGAATCCCTCTATTTCACTCAGCCAGTTCTCTAACTCTCTTTCAGACATGACCACTTCTATGTCTCTCACTTGATCTGATATTAATAAAACTTTAAGCAAAATTTAGAACCCAAACAGCCAGGAAAGAATGAAATTTAAAAAATGACAGAAGAGAGAGATGTGAAATGAGAAGAGAGAAAGTCCTATAGGAGTAGACAGAAAAGCAAAGATAAGATGGCTGCAGAATTAAAACATAAAAGAGTAAAAACAAGTGCAGATTGTGCCTTAAGTTTTAAGATATTTAAAGAAGATTAATGCAATCAAATGACTGAAAGAAAATTTTAAAAAAGGAAAAGAGTCACATGACAGAACATGTCTCCAGAACCTGACAACTTTGTACAGTCTTCGGATGTAAGACTTCATTTCCAGGACCGCATGGTGTAGAAGTCGTGGGTGAGCTCCTATGCCAATGTAAGAAGCTCGGAACACATCAACCAAGGTCTCCATCAGCTGACCCAGCGGATGATAGATAGTATCACAAGCCTGTAAATGAAGCAGAAAACCAACATCAGTAGCAGAAGGAAGCAAATAATGCATGAAGAGCATGAGAGTAACTTGATCAGTAGTCTTCTTCTTCCTCTTCTTCGTTGGCTTCTACCACCAAGACCACCCTGTGATCCTACTGAATTTACGCATGTGGTCCACGTTAAGTCCCGTGGTCCTTTCACACGAGATCCCCGAGAGGACCACAGGAGGTTCAGAGTATCCCAGGGCTTGAGTCTGAATTCTTGGTGGGTCTCACCGTGGTTTTCGTTGCACCAGGTTAGTCTAGAGTTGGCCTTTTCTCACTGGAAGACCTCGACGTGTTTAGAATAGCATATCCCCGCTGGGTGAGAGGTGGTAGCCCACCCAGAACAGCATTGGACTTTCTCACCGGAAAACCTCGATGTGTTTTGAGATACCCGTGTATCACCGCCGGGTGAGAGGTGGTTGCCCATCCAGTCCAGTGTTGGACTTTCTCACCGGAAAACCTCAGCGTGATTAGGATATGCATACATCCCCGCAGGGTGAGAGGTGGTTGCCTATCTAGACTGCCCTGGTCCAGTGTCTCCGACTTCAGCATTTTGTGGTCGTGGCCGCTGCCTTTCCTAGTTGTGACCAGGATGGAGATTTTGTCCAGGAGGACGAATCCTCACCACTAGTGACTTACACCCCTGGGTTGAGCCGGTTTAGGCATATTATCCCAGTATTGGCGTGTTTGAGACATGACCGACCTCTAGAGCAGAGGTACTGCGACATGCGTAGCCTTCAAGTTTCACCCCTGGTGTGTGCCGGTTTAGGCATATTTCACCAGTATGGGTGTATATCAGACGTGGCCAACCTCTAGAGCAGAGGCGCCGTGGTATGTGTAGCTCTCGCAGCGATACTACTGGACATACCGATTAAATTTCACTTTATCTTTTCCTTCACCTCCTCACATCAGAGCCGCACAGCAGCCTTCATTTCCTTTCCACATTTTCTTCCTTGACCGGGAGGAGTTTCACTCCACGCGCGGCATTCGAAGAGTCTCAGCAGCAGTGTCTTAATCTCTGGGTTAAGCCGGTTCATGCATTTCACCCGATATGACTGCACTCAGGACGTGGCCGACCTCCAGACCAGAGGTGCCGTGATTTGACTGTTTGCTTCGCCTTATCCTTTCTACCACTTTTTCTGCAGTGGTGCCACGTGGCAACCTCTTTTTCACCTTTCTTCATTGGCCGGGAGGAGCACCGCTCCACACACGGCAGGTGAAGAATCTCGCCAGCAGCGGTAGATGAGCTACCAAACGTGCCACTCATCTACCCTAAGTGTCTGGTTTTCAGGCGCCAGATATTTGCCTTCACCCCTTCTCCTGTCAGTTTAAACAGTTCTGCCATGGGAAGGCCAGGAACTGAACTTGACTGCCAGAGGCTGTTTGAGGTACACGCCATTGGAGTGGAGATTGAATTCTCCACCCCATCCCTGGCAATAGCAGTCCTTAGAACCTTTATCAGTAGTAAATTCTCATCAGTTAAATATATATATATATAAAATTCATTTGTAGTGTGCTAGAAAATTTGACTGATTTTATTCTACAACAGAGTAAAGCTGACTGTAAATTGTCATCAGTAATAGATGAAAAAAATGCTATAATTAATCTGTAGCATGCCAGAATATGATTAATTTTATGCTAGAATGAAGCACAGGTATGTCACAGTCAATAATAAATTATACAAAGACTTTGTAGATTTTCTTCATTTTTATTCATCTTTCTTTGTAACTTCCGTACTTTAAAAATGATCTATCATCAGATTCTTTTAATGTTCCCTCTTTCCTTGTCCATATCAAATTCCTATGCATCATCATCATCATCATCAGGTGCTATGCCGACTGGCGTTGGCTATTATGCTTCTTCAGAGTACACGATCCTTCATGCAGGCCATCAGTTCAGTTGGTGATCTCCTCTCACACCACCCCATCAGACTGTCCAGTATCATTTCTCTTGGTCTTCCTTTTGATCTTCTTCCTTCTATTTTTCCTGTTGTTAGAATATTTTCAATGCCCTCTCTTCTCATTGCATGTCCTATGAAAGTACATTGTCTCTCTCTTATCTTTTTGACAAGGTTTTTTGTCTCTCCAGCTCTTCTCATACATTCTTCATTAGTTATTTTTGCTGTCCAGGGGATTCGCAACATTCTTCTAATAAACCACATTTCTGCTGCTTCCAATGATTTTTGTGCAGACCTGCCTATTGTCCATGATTCACTTCCATATAACAAGATAGGTTCAATATAGCATTTTAGGGCTCGTTTTCTAACATTCACTGATAAGGATGTGTTGGTTAATATGTTTCTCACTCTGAAATGCAGTCTTTGCTTGGCCTATTCTGTTCCTAATTTCTGTTCTGCATTTCCCATCTGAAGTTATTACTGCTCCAAGGTATTTTAATTTCTGCACCTGCTTTAGAATAGTTCCATTTAATTTAATACTGCATGTTGGTGGATTCTGTTTCTTAGATATAACCATAGTCTCTGTCTTTTTGATGTTCAAAGTAGGGCCCTTCTGTTCACTTTCTTTGGCGACTTTATCCAAGAGATTTTGCAGGTCTTGTTGGTTCTCAGCTATCAGTACTATGTCGTCAGCATACCGAAGGTTGTTAATATTGTATCTTCCAGTTTTTATACCTGGTTCTGTGATGATCACTCTTAGAATATTCTCGCTGTACATAGAAAAAAGGTCTGGAAATAGTACACACCCTTGTCGCACCCCTTGTTTTATAGGTTGATATTTTCCAGTTCTATTTTCAACTTGAACTGCTGCTTCTTGCTGCCAGTATAGATGTTTTACAATCCTCAGGTCTCTGCCGTGTATATTGACGTCTTCAAGCATTTTAATAATTTCATTATGTTTCACCTTGTCAAATGCCTTGGTGTAATCAATGAAGCATAAGTAGAGATCTTTCTGTACTTCTAAAGCTCTTTCTGTTAGTGTTCGTAAAGCATAAATGGCATTGTGTGTTCCCTTTCCTTCAACAAATCCAAACTGTTCATCTGCTATTTCCATTTTTATCTTTTTCCTTGTTCTTCTCATAATGATTCTCAGAAGTAGCTTCGTTATGTGACATGAGAGGCTGATAGTCCGGTGGTCATCACATTCCTTTGTACCTGGTTAATATAATTCACATGCACTGGCTATAAATTTTTTAAGTATTAACATTGGCCCATCATACCAGAGGCACTTAGAGGTGATATGATGCTTGCAACCATATTCTCCTTGACCTGTCAGCACATTAAAAGGGTGATGTGGTTAGCATCATGCCTGGCCAGTCTCAGATAAAGTCAGGCACCAACTTTTACAGATGGGTGGCTAGGTCACAGCCAGCCATACTTGACCCACCAATCTCATCATGAGAGATGAGTGCACTAACCACTGCGCTACTCAGGTGCCCAAGATTTCTACAGTTCTAGTAACAAAAATACACAAGGAATACCTTGGCCAGGTATGCAGACATCTCAGCAACTGCCTCTATGCTGAGAGAACTGATGCAGTGTGATGGAATTTTTTCTAGACCTTCAAGGGTGCTCTGTTGTGCTTTGAGTTTACTTGGAGACCTGCGGAATAAAGTAGCAGTAATTGTAGTCAGTGTAAAAGTACCAGTAACTGTAGTCAGTGTAAAAGTAGCAGTAATCGTAGTTGGTGTAAAAGTAGCAGTAATTGTAGTCAGTGTAAAAGTAGCAGTAATTGTAGTCAGTGCAAAAGTAGCAGTAACTGTAGTCAGTGTAAAAGTAGCAGTAATTGTAGTCAGGGTAAAATCAGCAGTAATTGTAGTCAGTGCAAAAGTTAACAGTTCAAAGATTCTAAATCAGGCTCCAACATCACTGCATTCAGGACAGCCTCATATATGCTCCACCGAATGCCGCAAACCATCCAAGAGCGTGCTTGCTAGTAGTTCCCATCAAGTGTTGGTTCTTTATGATGTGTTCCCCACCACACAGTTCAGATTTCCTACCAGATCCTTAATTAATCCTAGATCCAGCAACTGCTTCACGATTACATTGTTCTTCCATTCCTGCTCTTCATTTTCCCGCAGTCTTTCCAATACAGCTTTAGCAATGTCCCCCTTGTCCATTCTCAGTCTGCCGTTTATTTTAGCCTGTCCAGCAAGTCTGCCACATCATTGACATGTACTCCCGCATGCCCTGGACAACAAATTCACTTTAGGCTTCTCACAGTTGACTTACTTAACAGAATTCATTCTTTTTGAAGAAATTTTTTCTCAATCTTATGAAGCATACTCTGTGAATCCATCACAATGAACTACATCATGGGTGACTAGTCATTCCACTGCTGCTGACAGCCTCAATTTTCATTCGCATGCTTGATGTGGTGACTTCAAAGGCTCCAAACCCTGTGCCATTACTCTTCCATTGTGGTAGACAATAAAACTCTAACCACTTCTGCTGTTCGAAGACAATGAGCCATCTGTATATATAACTGTTTCAGATGACCCACAATGATGCTGGATGAGATCTTGAACCCAAAGTTCAACTGCCCCCTGTGCCAAATCTCGACATTACGGCCCTTCTGTATAATAACATTTGTCAGCCAAGGTCAGTCTTGTACCCGTAACCAATCATCACCTTCAGGCACCTCAACTAGGTCGCACACTGACATTACTGTATCCTCAGCCTCAGCCATATCTGGGATCTGCCTCGTTTAATGTGTCTTCCCTTTATCAACCCCAGCTCCTTATGGAGAGGATGGTCCTTCATGCCAGCAACCTTGATGTATGACTTTACTTGAGCACGTTTGTGTTTTGACCTCACACTCAGTATATCAAACAGACAGCTCACGGCTGCTACAGGAATATCCTTGGTGCACCTCAATAAAGAAAGAAGAAGAAGAAGAAAAAGCTGCAGTATTGTTAGTAGCACTGCAGGTAGTAGTAGCAGCAGGTAGTAGCAGCATCAGGTAATAGTAGCAGCAGGTAGCATTAGCAGCAGGTAGCAGTAGCAGCAGCAGAAATAGCTGTAGTAGCTGAGTGGTGGTAGTAATACTTTGTGTAGCAGCAGTAGTAGTAGTAGTAGAAGCAGTAACAGTAGTTGTAGTAGTGGTAGTAATAGTAGCAGTAATAAGCAATAGTAGTAGTTCTCACAGTGGTTTGGAGTAGCAGTAGTATAACAATATTTCTAATTATTATTATTCAGTCAGTCAGTCAATTCCATGTCCCTTGCAGAATTTTGCTTCCCTAACAGCTCTCCTGTAGGCCTCTTGGTTGTAAGCAAGATGTGCCCTGCTGCTGATTCATCCATTTGCAGATCATCAACGATGTTTTGCAGCCATCTTCACCTTGGTCTTCCTCTCTTTCTTTTTCCCATTATGTATCCTTCCAAGACTGTCTTCTCTAAATTCTCATGACATTTAATATGTCCAAAATATTTAAGTTTTCTTTGTTTAATCCTCTTTACTAGCCAGCCTTCTTCAATATTAAGTTCTTGCAGTATGGATATATTTGTTCTTTTTTGTGTAATTATTATTATTACTATTATTATTATTGAATTTACTACTGCTACTTCTAGTAGCTGTAGTAAAATTAATAATAATAATAATAATTAAACTACAACATGTATAGTTCTTATTGATGTGGTCCTTTACTTTGATTCTTATGAACTAATATTACCCTAAGAATATCCTGACATCATGGATGTCTCCATCAACATCAGTCAATCACCTTGGTAAATTCATCATCACTATCATGTGCCTATTAACATCACTGATCTTGTAGACCTTGATGTTCCTCCACCATCTTTGATTTTTTTTTTTAAGTACCCCTTAATAGGGACATAATGGGGAAAAAGAAAGAGAGGAAGACCAAAGCGAAGATGGCTGCAAGACATCGTTGATAATCTGTGAATGGACGCATTAGCAGCAGGGCATTTTGCTTACAACTGAGAGGCCTACAGGAGAGCTGTTAGGGAGGCAAAGTTCCACATCCAAATGACTGACTGACTGTCCCAAATAGGGGGAAAGCTGCCAGACTTGGCTGGTTAATCAGGATGGACTATCATCATCATCATCATCATCATCATCATCATCCATGCATTCTGGAAACATCCAAAAGCACTCTGATTTCCTCTTTAACAATTCCTCTGACACTTGCATGGCCTAGTTAAAAACTGTGGAATGCTTACTGGTGATATAGCTCCAGATTTTGCAGATTTCTTGAACAATCAAGAAAATAAACACTAAAATGTTACAGCCTTATTATCACAGCACCTCAGAGAAGTCCACAAGTGCTCCTATCTCCTCCTGTGAAGAGAATCTCCAGACAGAGTACACACTCTTGCATCAACAAAAGTCCAAACAAATGAAAGAAGTAGCAGGGTCAGGGCAGAACCCATAACCTTCAATCCAAGAAGTTGTATCAATATCACTTTGGGTATTCCTACATCATCATCATTGCTTTTCACTCCCTTGAGAGCACAGGCCATGGATAGAAACTCTCCAGCCATCCCTGTTCTTGGAATTATTCTCTGCTTCCTTCCATGTGTATCCCTTGTCTCTGAGCATTGTTATTACAAGTAAGTCTAGGCCTTCCTACTTCCTTGAGGATTCCATCTCAGTGCCTGTCTTGCTATGCTGGTGTCAGGTTTCCTCAGAGTGTGGCCAATCCACCTCCATTTCTTAGACATGATTTGTAAGTTCACTGGTTCTTGTCCTGTCCTTTCCCAGACCTCCTTGTTCCTGATCCTGTCCTGCCATTTACTGTTTAAAATCCTCCTCAAGCAGTAGTTCATGAATTTTTGTATCCTCTGTTGTATTGTCTTGGTCATAACCCATGTCTCCGAACCATATGGCAGGACAGTCTTTACGTTTGTACATATTCCTACAGCTCCTACCATAAAGACAAGGAATAGTCAGCACAAGACATTATTAAAACAATCAAACTATAACATTACTTACTAACACTAGCTAATCAACATAATTTATGCTCTTACAACCTATGAAGAAAAAAAAAAGAGCCTTACATCCCAATGCTATTCTTCAATGTCTGCTTGCCTGCATTGACCATCACAGCAACAACTTCCCATGCCTTGTATGTGTCTTCTCTAGCCTGGCTCTTCCCCATACATGCTTGACCCAGAACCGAGCTGGTGTGAGAGAATATGTCTGACCACTTGGAATCTGCGTGAACTCCTAGCTGGCCAAAATATCTGCAAGTAATTCACATCTATATTTAGAACAGAGTCACAAATGAATGGATAATCTTATGATCTGGATCAGTGAATCCTAAAGCAGGTGAACCACACCTCCACCCTCCAGTAGATCAGTGGTTCTCAACGCAGGTGAACTGCCCCCACTCCCACCTCCCACCCCCAACAGATCAGTGGATCCCAAAGCAGGTGAACCACACCTCCACCCTCCATTAGATCAGTGGTTCCCAAAGCAAGGGTGAATTGCCCCCACTCCCACCCCCCGACAGATCAGTGGATCCCAAAACAAACAGAACCATCCTCTGGAGGCAATGGGAAGATCTAATGGATGGTGACAGAAAAGTGATCAACAGGGAGCACCAGAACCAAAGGAGCAAAAAAAAGCTTTTGGGGGCCCTATGGATGTGGCTCTGGAGACAAGGGGGCCCACTGTTGTAAATAATATTCATCTTTAATAATTCTCAACATAATCTAAATTATCTAGTTTTTGGTCTGTACATACAAATCTTAAGAGGCTACGAATAATTACAAAAATCTTTTTTGACACTGATATAATACTAACCATACCACCTTCCAGTGTACCAACAGATCAAGTAACGTAAGCAGGAACATCATATACCCCATATTCTTCGAAAGACGATCTTTTTATACTATTCTATCCATCTATCCATGTCCTTGGTCAGCAGTCAGTGTCTTGCAGGGCAGCAGTAAATTCTCTCCACTTCTCGCAGTCTGCGACTAACTTGTGTAATCTGCCCCAGCTGTACTGCATGCTACTCATTTCTGCACCATGTAGCCTTTGACTAGCTTATTTTTCTTTTTCCCTTGAGTGTCCATTGCATGGCTGTTTTATATACTGTTCCTTTGAACAAATTTATTATGTTATTATCCCATTATAAGATTCCACTAAAAGAATGCCTATTATTGACCCTAGTAACGGAATTCACTTCTTTTTATAGAGTAAAATATAAAAATGATGATAACTGAGGTGAAATCGGTGCTGGTGGTACAGAGGATGCCAGAGGTGTAACTGCTTTTCCTTCCTCTTTCAATCTTTTTTTAATAGCTGTAATTTACATCTCTGCCTAACTGTGTACACATGAATGTCTTACATTATCAAGTTTTCCTAAATATAGTAGTCTATCATCCAAAATCAATAATGATTCAGCCAAAGTAATGTGTTATCTCATTTAAGTAATATATAATCTCAAATCCCTCTTCGGGCCAAGAAAGGAAACCAACAGTGGGGGAATGGAAATCTAGAAAGAGCACTGAACTTAAAAGCTTATTTGAAGCACAGCGGATTATAAATGTTTTGAACCTGAAAAGATTATGCTGGCTGGATCATGAAAGAAAGAATGGAAGGGAAGAGACAAACAAAAATAATGTATGTAGAAGAGATGAAGGCCACAAGGCTGAGAGATGGACCAAGACAGAGACGGAGAGACAACGTAGAAGAGGATATGCAAGAAACTGGTGTCGCCAAATGGAAAGGGAAGATTAGGAACAGGAAGAAATGGAGGTGAACTTTACCTGCAGAAATGAGCTTTAATCACTGGGAAAGCTTAAGAAGAAGAAGATGATCCCAAATTAAATAACATGAAACAACTAGCATTAACATGAAACATTCAAGTAATGTATCACCCTAATTAAAGGTATGATAAAACTAGTCTCAACAAGCTGTCACAACTTGTTCATTCATGACTCACTTTGACTTGACTCCCGCTGGATGAATTCTATGGTCAAGGTCAGGTGAAGTGGCTGATTTGATGAAGGTACCGTTGACCTTTAACCCTTCGTTGAGCGTGCCACTGAATGCTCCTTCCAGTTTGTCCCCAGTTGACAAGGTCAGGGTGCCCTTGTGAATTACCATTTGAAATATGAACATAAATATAACACTAAGGAAACAAATATAACTAGGAACATACATTTGTAAGTAGAAGAAAAAGACAACATAAAAAGAATGTAAATAATGTATGTACAAGAAACACAACATTGTAAAAAGAACCAAAAGATAATATAATCAGGAACATGCTTGAAAAATAAACAAAAGATAACATAACTAGAAATGCTGCTTGTAGAACATAAATAAATAAATAACTAGAAATGTGTTTGTAGGCAAAATCAAAAGATAACCTAATCAGGAATACCAAGTGAAAAATATGCAAATAATAAGTTCTTACTGGTAAAAACAAAGATAGATAAAAAAAAGAGAGAGAAAAGATGTTTGATTGTTTGGCATCTATCTATCCCTGATAGATGTGTAATGTCCATGGAAAGCCCTTCATATAATATATTGTCATCAGAAATCATCGCTCCAAAACCCTGAAACAAAGATTAGGAAAACAGAGCTAGGAATAAGCTGATAATATAACTCATTTATTAACAAAAGGACCCTTGAATTGCAAAGTGTTAAGACACTCACATGTGCTGATGGTGGTCAGTGGTTCAATTCCTGCTTTTAGCACTGGCAATTATTACTAGATTAGATAATGACAACTCAGCTGAAATGTGGCTCTTAAGAGGAATGCTGAAGGAAAGCGAGAAAACTGAATGAGGAAGTTCTGAAAGAGGCACAAGTAACCAGGAAAATTTTAACTCTTCCCGTGCTAGAGGAAGAAACGCAGACGTATGGACTAAAAACACGGGTCTTAGTCTGTAAGGGGGTCTATTTGTAAAATGGAATGGAAAACAGTATTTCCATGTACTTCCATATACTTAATATGTTTCAAAGTATAGGTAAATGAATGAAAATTTCATAAATGCAGAGTTTTTTAGGAAAAAAGAAGTAATGTGATGTTTTTAGACACTGAATGTAGCCAGCTCACATTCGGCTAGGTCTAGATCTACACTACTTACCATATGAGATGTGTAGATCTACTTGTCGATCTCGTATTTTGATTCTATGTTGCATTCTCGCTAAATTAATGTCTGAAATAACCTTCTAACTACTTCTCCCGTCGTCTAATATGTCTAGATCTACTTGGGATACATTCAAGAGCAGTGGGGTGGTCACAGGCCATGTCCATACCCCTATCTACATCATCAAAAATTGAAAAATTTAGGTCTTTCTCTTCCTTTTTTTTGCTCGACATCGCTCGTAACTAGGCACTCTTTCGCCATTTTGAAAAGTGTCACTGGAATCGCGGACGAAATATATACAATCTAAATGTTACACCGGTCGTTTAATTGAAATAAACTATAACGATCTTGTCGTAGCTTCGGGATACCGGAAAAGTCGCTGTAGCGATCACTAGCCCGGAATGAGTTAATGAAGATCGGAAAATGACAACCCAAATTTCTGGGGCATGTTTGGAGGAGTGGTGGGCTAGAGCACCCGGTGGCAACAGGGAAGATCGAAGGCAGAAAAGACAGAGGGAGACAGAGAGAAAAGATGGTTGATGGTCTGCCATCCTGGCACGGGAAATGCTCAGTGACAAGCCTGTTGAGATGCACAAGGGATCAAGGGTTATGGAAGGACATGATATCCAACATTTGTTGGCAGGGACCTTGAGAGACAGAGAGAGAGATATTCAGTCATAGGTAACTTCATCGTAGGAAGGCAAATGGAAGGACATGCTATCCTAAGTCTTTCGGCAGGGACCTTGAAGAGAGAGAGAGAATGACAACTCACTGATCATGCTAATCTACCGAGAGCTCTGGATATAATAAACTGTATACTGGGATTTCCCGTAACACTTAATATTACTTCAAAGGCTCCACCAGGATGAAACAGTCAAGTAAAGCTAAACTAATGAGAACCAACTTTCACTTACCTTCCCTGATAGATGTGTAATGTCCATGAAATCCCCTTCATATAATGTATTGTCATCAGAAATCATCACTCCAAAACCCTGAAACATGAAATATAAAACACGCACATTAGAACATTTTTAATCTTAAATAATAAAATGTAAATATAAATCATGAAATTACCACAAAAAAAAAGGGCATCAGGGAAGACTTGTTAACACCAGAGATTCTTTATCTGTCTCATCACTGTCTTCAGACAGAATGACCTCCCCTTGCCCTGATGCTGGGACGTGACCAAGTCCTATGCTGTCCAGTGAGACACATAATCACATTCACTTCATTGTTGATGTTGTACCTGCGACTGTGTTCTTGGCAGCTTATGCTAAGCTGAAGATCTTGTAACACAAAGCACTACATCAGATGATGAGTGAACAAGAGTGGCTTTGAGAGATTCCTGCAGTGTCTCTCACAAACATGGTGGCTGAGTGGTGCAATGGTTAGTGCTCTCACACAGAGGCTGGTGGCTGAGTGGTGTAATAGTTAGTGCACTCACACAGGCTGGCGGCTGAGTGGTGTAATAGTTAGTGCACTCACACAGAGGCTGGCAGCTGAGTGGTGTAATAGTTAGTGCACTCACACAGAGGCTGGCAGCTGAGTGGTGTAATAGTTAGTGCACTCACACAGAGGCTGGCAGCTGAGTGGTGTAATAGTTAGTGCACTCACACAGAGGCTGGCGGCTGAGTGGTGTAACAGTTAGTGCACTCACACAGAGGCTGGCGGCTGAGTGGTGTAACAGTTAGTGCACTCACACAGAGGCTGGCGGCTGAGTGGTGTAATAGTTAGTGCACTCACACAGAGGCTGGTGGTTTAAGTCCAGCAGGAGGTGCTCCAGTCACCCCAGCTGTAGACATTGGTACCTGGCTCATTCTGGAGCTGGACAAAGAAAGATAACTTGGCATAATCTCTACCACACCACACCAGCCTGAAGTCTGTCAACAGGTCAAGGAAAATATGGGAACCAACATGAAATCCTTAAGTACCTCTAGGGCATAATAGGGACTTTTTATTTTCCCCTCACAAATTTTCAGCAAGGTCTTTTTTCTTTAAAACAGGCAAATATTTTCTATTATTTCTTTATTTTTCTTTATTAGTCAACAATAAAATGTGGTGCATCTTTCTCCAGAACATCAGACTAAGGTTTCATTTCAGGTATTAAAGACAGATCATGTCATTTAATTCTTCTTCTT
The DNA here is from genome assembly GCA_009760885.1 of Achatina immaculata. Lineage (NCBI taxonomy): Eukaryota > Metazoa > Mollusca > Gastropoda > Stylommatophora > Achatinidae > Lissachatina > Lissachatina immaculata. The sequence goes on from CM019714.1 coordinate 25,249,386, forward strand.
CTTCTTTGAGCAGCCACTGAATTCAGCAGCTTTCTGAGCCACCAACGCTCACTGCTGCAGACAAGACACATCTCCATTCCTTCATCTTTTCTTGCCAACTGTCAATTCCAAAAGTGCACTATATCTTCTTCTAGGTTGTCTCATTATCACTGTCTTGGTAAAAATCAACTAAAGAACATGACAAAGTAAATGGTTACAGGGAAGCAAGAAGAAACAGGCTTACCATGAGCTTGTTCTGTACAAAGTTTCCCTCGAAGTACATACCATCCAGGGTGACAAGTACACCACTTCCATGTCTGTAGTCCTCTACCCACATACCCATGTACTTCTCACCTATGTATGAAACATGATTCTCTCACTAAACCTCCAATGACATGAAGAAATCATAGTCAACAGATTTCTTTGTCCAAAATTTTGAATACAGAATTGCAAAAACATAACCAATTTACAATAATTTTAAACCTTACCATACAATTGGTTGTATAAATAACTTTAGGGGGAAAAAAAAAATTGTAACCTTTTTGCATTAACCCCAAATGTTATATGTTTCATGGGTTAATCTGGTTTTAATCCCATACACAGCATTAAGCTCAAATAATATTCAAGGTAGTACTGTGTTGCCATAAGTATATGAAATGAGGTAAAGCTTCTAAAAATAATTATGGGAATTCCTTAATTAATATTAATGAGTGGGCAGGGCCACTCAGCAAATAAGCAAAGTTTTCGACATTTTTTCACAGAAAACATAACACTAAATAAATTTTTAAAATAACTGGAGTTAACATAGTTCTGTTCTGTACTTCAGAGTCTTCATCTCCTATTTTTTTCCCCCTGAGTTTTCCAGTAATTATCAGCTTTTCTAATTTCTATCTTCTCAAGATATATACAGAGATAACTTTTAAAAAAAACAAAAAAACGTTGAAATGAACTGAAATATAAATAAACAGACAAGGCTCTTCAGGATGAAACTCCAACATAGGATACAGAGTAAATGTTATTCACAGTTTATATTTCATTATAATGTTTGAGATATAATGCTTGAGAGACAGATATAACATGCAGCAGATATAACACAGATATAACAGGCATGCACACAGATATAACACAGATATAACATGCACGCACTCAAGTGCATGAAAAGATTAAAATATTCACATATGAAAAGTTGGAACAAGAAAAATTCACCTTTGTGAATATCATCTTGAACACCATATCCTTCTTTCAGGTCACCCAGCCATTCACCAATGTAGATGGAGGCATAACTTGATTTGTGCCGCCCCGACTGGTACATCCCATGTCCAAACCTTTTTCCATCCTGGAAATGGCCTTCATACAAGTCCCCATTTGCATAACTAGGTAAAAATATATGTGTGAAAACTCATATTATCTGTGCGTATATATATAGCAAATTCATGCCAAAATGAAACAGAAGACTAAAAGAAAAATGTTTTATTGCCTAGATTTCCAGATGAAGAATCTCAAGATGACAAAAAAACACACCATCATATTTTTTTTAGCCCAGAAATGATGCACTGCTTGTGTTTAGCTTACACAATATTGTAAATTTTAATCTCCAAAATTAGACCAAACTAACATAGAAATATTATTTTGCTTGGAAATATTTGTTAAAACTACGCATATGTCCTACAACAGGAAAAGCATTAACTCTTTCCGTGCAACAGAAGAAACATGAACGTGTCATGGCGTGCGGGAGTAAAACGCGGGTCTTTGTCAGTAAGGGGGTATAGTTGTAAAGTGGAATGGAAAACAGTATTTCCATGTTCTTCCGTATACGTAATATGTGTCAAAGTGTAACTAAATGAATGAAAATTTCATAAATGCAGAGTTTTTTAGGAAAAAAGAAGTAATGTGATGTTTTTAGACACTGATTGTGGCCAGCTCACCATCGGCTAGGTCTAGATTCGCACTACTTACCCCTATTTACCATCTAAGATGTGTAGATCTACTTGTCGATCTCATATTGTGACTCCGTATGGCATTTTCGCTGAATGAATGTCTGAAATAACCTCCTAACTACTTCTCCAGTCATCTAAATATGTCTAGATCTACTTAGAAAACATTCAAGAGCAGCGGGGTGGCCATAGGCTATGTCCATACCCCTATTTACATCGTCAAATATTGAAAAATTTCCATGCTTCACGTCCTTGTTCTCGCTCGGCATCGCTCGTAACTAGGCACGCATTCTCCATTTTGAAAGTGTCACCGGAATCACGGACAAAATATGTACAATCTAAATGTTATACCGCCTGTTTCAATGGAACAAACAATGTCGAATTTTCGACCATACGCATGCACAGGACCACCGGAAATGTCGAAAATTCGACCTGCCGCACAAGAAGAGTTTGGGCTGACCAAATGGAAAAGGAAAAGAAACAGCAGCTGAACTGACAGGATCCACTAGTCATTGTTGCTGTCCTTCTATCATTTCTGGAATGTATAAACTAGGAAAAATGTAGGAACAGCTTTATTACTTCTCTCTCTCTCTGAACCTTAAGTGCCCAGGGCACATGGGGCTTCCGCAAGGGTTTTCCACAAATGCCTGTCTTTCGCCTTTTTATCTGCTCTTGCCCAGGTGAGCCCTCTATTGCTCAACATCCTTTCTGTTGTTCTTCTCCATGTCTCTTTTGGTCTACCCTTACTTCTGCTCCCCTGTGGTGTCCATCTTAGTGCTATTTTTGGTAGTGAGTTGTCAGTCATTCGGAGCACATGTCCCAACCATCGCCAGTGTCTTTCCTCAATAATTGTTGTCAGTGGTTTCATCTGCATTTCTGCCAATAAGATGTTATTTCTTATGGTGTTTGGCCAAAATATTATTTTAATTCTACGTAAACATTTAGTCTGGAAAGAATTCAACTTGTTTTCTATGGTTTTGGTGATTTTCCAGCATTCACTTCCATAGAGTAGTACACTTAGAACATTACTCTTAAATATCCTGATTTTCATATTTATGCTTAGTTTATTTGATTTCCATATATTCTGTAGCATTGCAACAGCCTGGTTTGCTCTAGTAAGTCTGCTGTTGATGTCCTCTGTGCTTTATTACTTAAAGGCTACAAAATAAGTAATAAAGCTGTTCCTACATTTTTCCTAGTTTATACATTCTGGTATCACAGCTTTTTGCAGTGCCTCGTGTATAGTTATATACTTATACACTAATTATTCTATCATTTCTGATCACTGTGATTTGCTACAAATGATGAAATATGTTCTACAGACATAAAGCAGTAGTTCTCAATCTTTTCTCAGGTCTCGGACCCCCTGAAGCAAAATGATAATTCTCTCTCCTGCTAGTTGCTATAACAAGAAAAACTTTACGAATATTCACATTTTGAGAATTTATGAATTTCAGTTCATTGTGACGTATAAATATAACAATAATTTTAAAATCTGAACATGCCGAGCAGATCCCAACATGACCTAAACCCCAGACTGAGATCCACTGACATCAAGCAACAGTTTTAAAAGTATGGTCTATAGACCAGCCTAGGTCTGTTAGCATTAGTTTTCCACTCCACAACTCACTGCTCAAGAAATAAAAACTTCTTATGTTTTTTTTTTAAATGATGTCTTAGAAATGTTATGTTAGCTCTAGGATTTCAGTGACTGGGGTGTTCTTATATTGAATCTGAAACTCAACAACATCAAGACCAAAAAATCAAATAGTCAAAGAGGCTGAATAAAACTGAGAGAGAAGGTAATGGCTGGGTTGACATCATCATGATATGAAATCAAATAATCTTACACTATTCCCATGCTGTTAAACATCACATAGAGCTTGCATGGTAGTTTGCCAAGATTTCCTGTTTTTGGCAAGTTTTTCAACCTCATCAAAGAATGTTATTCCCACTAAACCAGCCTCTCTTAACAATGAGTTAGTTTCATGTGGTCGACCTCTTTTTCTTCAGCCTTTTGTGTTCCATTTGATAGCTTGTTTTGGGATTCTCTGGTTGTTTCTTCTCAGAACATGATCAACATATGTCCATCTTCTTCTTCTGATCACACATAAGACAGGTTGTTGTTAACTCATCTGTATTATCTCCTCATTGTTCTTGAATTCGTTCCACTTTATACTGAGTATTTTCCTGAGGCATCTGTTTTCAAAAGAGTCTAATTTCTTGTCTATTTCTTTAGTTGTTTTACAGCTTTCACATGCATAAATGAGGGTGGACATTACATTTGAATTGAATAATCTTAACTTGGTTTTTGTGCTTATAACTTTTGAATGTCATATGTTCTCAAGATTCTTGAAGGTCAATGCTGCTTTTGCAATTCGAATTCTAACTTCCTTTCTGGTGTCACCATCCTGGTCTACGTAGATGCCGAGATATGCAAACTGGTTTACTTCTTCAACAGCTGTTCCTTTTGTGTATATTTTTCCTTCATTTTACTATCATTCTATGATTCTACTATCAATTCTACTATCAATGAGATGATCATAAATAGCAAAGGCTGAAATCTGCTGAGATGTGGAATTTCCACAGCATTTGATGACATAGCATCGATGATAATGATGATTATGGTACAGCAACTACTATAATAATAACTATTCTGAACTGCGAACGCGCTCTTAAATTATCATTAGCTCATCCCACTGGTTCTTGATAACTTACTTGATGGTTGCCAGACCATTAAGTTTCCCATCCCTCCAGTTGCCTTTTTGGACTTCTCTGCCTTTGCTCTTCACAATAGTAAATGTGCCCGACCTTGATAAGTAATAAGAAAAAATTGTTTAAAGTATGTTTAAATATCATATAAATACTCTAAAGGAAGAATTTTTCCACAAAAGGAAAAACAGAAAAAGTGGTACAGACAGCAAAACAATGCACAGCCAACAGATCATAACAGAAATTACATTCCTTGTGGTAAATGTCTCAAAACTTTAAAACTTCTAATATTATCCTACTAAAATAGCTCCTGAAGTAAATGTCTCAAAACTTTAAAACTTCTAATATTATCCTACTAAAATAGCTCCTGAAGTAAATGTCTCAAAACTTTAAAACTTCTAATATTATCCTACTAAAATAGCTCCTGAAGTAAATGCCTCAAAACTTTAAAACTTCTAATATTATCCTACTAAAGTAGCTCCTGAACTAAATGCCTCAAAACTTTAAAACTTCTATTATAACCTACAAATAATTTATGAACAAATATTGGGTATTTTCAGGGACAAAAAAAAAACCTAGACATTTAAAAAAGTATTAGAGAAAAAGTGAAACTGAAACATAAATAATAAAAAAATCTCACAATTAAATAATACATAACTACCACATTTTGTGCCTGTCTAATACATAACTACCACATTTTGTGCCTGTCTAATACATAACTACCACATTTTGTGTCTGTTTAATACATAACTACCACATTTTGTGTCTGTTTAATACATAACTACCACATTTTGTGCCTGTCTAATACATAACTACCACATTTTGTGTCTGTTTAATACATAACTACCACATTTTGTGTCTGTCTAATACATAACTACCACACTTTGTGTCTGTTTAATACATAACTACCACATTTTGTGTCTGTCTAATACATAACTACCACATTTTGTGTCTGTCTAATACATAACTACCACATTTTGTGTCTGTCTAATACATAACTACCACATTTTGTGCCTGTCTAATACATAACTACCACATTTTGTGTCTGTTTAATACATAACTACCACATTTTGTGCCTGTCTAATACATAACTACCACATTTTGTGCCTGTCTAATACATAACTACCACATTTTGTGCCTGTCTAATACATAACTACCACATTTTGTGCCTGTCTAATACATAACTACCACATTTTGTGCCTGTCTAATACATAACTACCACATTTTGTGTCTGTTTAATACATAACTACCACATTTTGTGCCTGTCCTTCTTACAAAGAGGATACCAAAAAAAAAAAGCTAAGTTTTAAATTCTTCATCAGTTTTTCATGTTTTTAACCTTTTGTGTTATTTTTCTATGAGATCCTTGAAAAAAAGTGTTTGGCAAAATATTAGACTGTTTATGTTCTTCATTTACATGTGCACATCTTACTTTCTGCCATTCTTGTTTCTGTACGCTTTCCTCACTCTTTCTATGTTTTTGTAAAACTGAGCCCCACTCCTCCATCTATTTTATAACCATCGCCAGATTAAGTTAGGTCCTTTGCAAAATTGTACATTTATCCGCAGCTGATTTTACCAAATATCCATTATGAAATTATAGTATATCCAAGGTGGAACTATTCACTTGTAATTCTGTAGTTGTATTACTGTTCCTCAATCTTATTTATATAAAAGTTGCTTTATTGCTTTTTGTTCTTATTTCAACACTGATGTTGTTATGAATATATCCACTTCCTCCATTTCACTCTTTCTGTCATGTTATTCACTTGGTGACATCAAAAACAACATCAGGATCATCTTACGAATTCTATCAGCCCAAAAGGCAATCTACAGGCCAAGTGAGTATATAAGTTATCCCATTACTAGTAAAGATTGTTTGCACATCAAAGTAATAACACAATGAACTCAATTTGGCTAAGATGATACTAAGGTGATGACTTGGCTGAGATGATACTAAGATGATGACTTGGCTGAGATGATACTAAGCTGACAATTTGGCTGAGACAATACTAAAGTGTTGACTTGGCTGAGATGATATTAAGGTGACAACTTGGCTGAGACAATATTAAAGTGTTGACTTGGCTGAGATGATACTAAGATGATGACTTGGCAGAGATGATACTAAGGTGACAACTTGGCTGAGACAATACTAAAGTGTTGACTTGGCTGAGATGATACTAAGGTGACAACTTGGCTGAGACAATATTAAAGTGTTGATTTGGCTGAGATGATACTAAGGTAACAACTTGGCTGAGACAATACTAAAGTGTTGATTTGGCTGAGATGATAATAAGGTGATGACTTGGCTGAGACAATACTAAAGTGTTGACTTGGCTGAGATGATACTAAGTTGATGACTTGGCTGAGATGATACTAAGATGATTACTTGGCTGAGATGATACTAAGGTGACAATTTGGCTGAGACAATACTAAAGTGTTGACTTGGCTGAGATGATACTAAGATGATGACTTGGCTGAGATGATACTAAGATGATCATTTGGCTGAGATGATACTAAGGTGACAATTTGGCTGAGACAATACTAAAGTGTTGACTTGGCTGAGATGATACTAAGATGATGACTTGGCTGAGATGATACTAAGATGATGACTTGGCTGAGATGATACTAAGGTGACAACTTGGCTGAGACAATACTAAAGTGTTGACTTGGCTGAGATGATACTAAGGTGATGACTTGACTGAGATGATACTAAGGTGATGACTTGACTGAGATGATACTAAGGTGACAACTTGGCTGAGACAATACTAAAGTGTTGAATTGGCTGAGATGATACTAAGGTGATGACTTGGCTGAGACAGGTTTTAACTAAATATTTGTACTTTCTCATTGATATGAGAACCTTTCACTTGGCTGCCTGATAGGGGACTGATCATAGATACACTGCAACATCTCACTTGACTGCCTAATAGTGGACTGATCATAGATACACTGCAACATCTCACTTGGCTGCCTAATAGTGGACTGATCATAGATACACTGCAACATTTCACTTAGCTGCCTAATAGTGGGTTGATTATAGATACACTTCAACATCTCACTTGGCTGCCTGGTAGCAGGCTGATCATAGATACACTGCAACATCTCACTTGGCTGCCTAATAGTGGGTTGATCATAGATACACTGCAACATCTCACTTGGCTGCCTAATAGTGGACTGATCATAGATACACTGCAACATCTCACTTGGCTGCCTAAAATAGTGGACTGATCATAGATACACTGCAACATCTCACTTGGCTGCCTAATAGTGGACTGATCATAGATACACTGCAACATCTCACTTGGCTGCCTAAAATAGTGGACTGATCATAGATACACTGCAACATCTCACTTGGCTGCCTAAAATAGTGGACTGATCATAGATACACTGCAACATCTCACTTGGCTGCCTAAAATAGTGGACTGATCATAGATACACTGCAACATCTCACTTGGCTGCCTGACAGTGGACTGATCATAGATACACTGCAACATCTCACTTGGCTGCCTGACAGTGGACTGAACTACACTTGCCCACATTGTAATTCAACCCAGTAAATTCTGTGCTACTGCTGTGGTAGTATATTATGGAAAACCACTCATGTTAAGAATTTTAATAAACAGGGAGACTACTCACATAGAAGTCAGAGAGAGGTAATAACCAAAATCTTAAATAGCCTCTTATGTTAAACAAACTGCAGTCTTATCAAGAAGAGTACCTGCTCCCTCACCACTGAAAGGTACATGAGGAAGGAGACAAGATAAGACAAGACAAAATATTTTAAGCATATCAACAGTCAAATGTGGTTTACCATAAACCACATCTGAAGAAAAGGTTGATAAACAAATTGCAAATAAGATGATGATGACGATAAGGATGAATGGACAGCACCAAAAGATAGAAGACAACTAGGCCAAGTGTGCTGTGACAGCAAGAGACAAGATATGTGGAGATGGATTAATCAATCTTAGCCAGGAAGATGGAACATGATGATGATGATGATTTTACTTTTAGAAAACAAAACCTCACTGAAGCTTAATAAAGCTCCTAAACAAGTAAAGCATCAGGCTTCACAAATATATATCAACAGCATATCACGCTTGTTATTTACCCATGCATCAATCCCCTCTTAAAGTTGCCTTCAAACATGGAGTCGTCTTGCCACTTCAGAGTTCCACTGTGGAAGAATGAAGACAATATAAAACTAACAGCACTAGCAATTGGACTTCAATAACAAATTATACCATAGAAATGATGTGAAACATTCATATTTAGAACATGTCCCCAGATCTCTTTTTTTTTCTTTTTGCTTCAGTGGGGCACGTGAGTAGTGTGCTATTAGGGTGCTCATCTCAAGCAAGGTTCTTTGAATGAATGAATGAATGAATGAATGAATGATCTTTATTTTTAAAGGGCATGCAGGCCCATCTTACATTCTACCCTTCATCACTCCATCTTTCATTCTTCCCAGACACTCAATTTAATACAAGTATACAAATTAAATCAGAAACAAAAAAACATACCAAAAGAGTGTAAGATTAAACTATTACATTCAAAGTAAAAGAGAAGAAGTAATTAGCCTAATAAAACAGTATTAAAAAACAAAACACATACACGCATACAATATCTAACAAGTTACTTTTCGAACTAGATCATTTTAGTACTTGATGGCTGGCAAGTCATGGGTTGAGAGAGTGCTGGTTATTCCATGGAGGCATAAAATTAGAAGCAAGTAAATAATGAAATAGATTTGAGATAAAGGATGAAGTTTTACTAATGGATTTTAAATGGTAGGGGAGGGTGCTCCAGAGCTGTACTGCAGAGTATGCAAGACTTTTCTTGTACAGATCATGCCTGGGTTTAGGAAGAGGACAGTTTTTTTAAATGCCAGCTATATTTAATGTTATATGTAAACAGTGATCACAGTAAGGCGTTGGTGGGTCAAGTCCAGTCTTAGGTGCTCTAACAGAAATGGGTACCTGACTCCTTCTGGAGCAAAATTCCAAGAAAGTAAAAACCCAGCCTGTGTCCTCTATGGCAAATGTACTATGTAAGAAGCCAGCCATTACACCTACCTGCATTTACTGATATGCTGTAATTAAACAGAACTGCCAGAACTACAAAACCCACTTCATGGAAAACTAGGAAGTAAAGACCTTTGACTTTTCTGTAACAGAATGTTCATAATAAATGCACATCAAATGAACAGGGTAAAGATGGCCTGTTCTGCAGTCTATGACCCACTGCTGACATGCTTGTCTCAGGGTTGGAAAACTGTGACTGACCAAGGCCCCCAGTCCCACCTCTCCGCTGGTACCCCTAGTAACAGGCCCAGCCTGGAGTATGGAGCAGGGATCACTACAGTCTCCATGATGGTGGAGTATGCTAAAAAAGTTTGCATTCCTCTGGTTGCGAGTTGCACTCATGGACCTCAGAAAATAGCTCCACTCATAGACCTCAAAAAAACAGCTCCACTAATTGATCTCAGAAAATAGCTCCACTCATAGACCTCAAAAAAACAGCTCCACTAATAGATCTCAGAAAATAGCTCCACTCATATACCTCAGAAAACAGATCCACTCATAGATCTCAGAAAACACCTACACTAAAGAATACAGCTCCACTCATAGACCTCAGAAAACAGCTCCACTCAGGAACATCAGAAAACAGCTCCACTCTGGCACCTCACAAAATAACTCCACTCAGGCATCTCAGAACATAGCTCCACTCAGGCACGAAAATAGCTCCACTCAGGCACCTCAGAAAACAGCTCCACTCATGGACCTTAGAAAACAGCTCCACTCATGGACCTCAGAAAACAGCTGCACTCACTCTCTCCCCATTCAGAATGATGCTGTGCCTGAAGACTTTCACAGAGCCAGCTACAAAGAATACCAGCTCACAGTTCCAGGGAGACAGAAGATCACATGACATACAGAAATATCTTTGAACACCACAAACATTTCCAAGACTCCAATTTTCACATTTCTCAACGCTTGCTTCAGTGAGTGCAGTGTTTCAAGTGTCAGTGATAACATTCCAAGAAAAGTTAATCCTTCTGCTCTTCTAAATTATTCAATAATTTCTAACTCACGTTCCATGAATCTTTCCCAACAGCCATGTTCCACTGTAGGTGGCATCTTTGAAGGGTCCTATCTTTACAAAAGTATGACTGGCATGGCGGATCAACGGAGGTGTAAATCTCTCTCCGCTGCTGTGCAGACTAGGGAGAGACTTGTTGTTTGTCAAAACTTTGCTGATGGCTGAGTTTAAAGCTATCAGCCACTCTGCCTGCAGAATGATAATTGGTGAAGATAAATACAAGTAAAATTTGTAATAATCAACAACTGCATTAAATATATGAGGGTCATACCAAAAGTCATGAGCAAAAATTTTTATTTTAAAAATCAGAATTTATAGATAGAGAAAATATTAATAGAGAAAATATTAATGTATCACCTTTACCTGCATCCTTTTCTTCACTTTTCAACATAATCTCCATTTCTCTGCACACATTTTTCCCATCGCTCTGCAAGTTTGAAAATGCCTTACCGGTAGAATTCCATTCCAGCAGACTGACGGCACAGACGCACTGCTTTCTGGACGTTCTCTCCCGTGGGACCCAGCGGGCACAAACTTTTCTATAGCCTAGGGTTTCAATCATTTCCCATACTGCATTGTGTCATATTCCAAGATTTACCACGATTTCAGATATTATGACACATCTGTTTTCTTTAATGATGTCGTCAACCCTTTCCACATTGGTTTAGTGGAGGCAGTTCAAGGGTGACCATGGCAAGGCATATCTTGGATGCTCGTGTTTCCATCTTTAAAATGTTTCACCCACCTCCTAACACTGCTAGCACCCATACACACATCTCCATAAGCAAGCTGAAGTCTTTGGTGAATTTCAGCAGCGGGGATTTCCTTTTTAACGAGGAACTCAATAACAGCACATTGATGATACATTTATATTTTCTCTATCTATAAATTCTGATGTTTACAAAATTTTTGCTCACGACTTTCGGTATTATCCTCGTATCATACACTAAACAGTATCACTTCAAACAGTATAAAAGTACAAACTAAATAATGTATCAATACAAAGGCAAAGCATAGTTAATTAACTCTTAATCTCCCCACATCTGTAATGAACAAACTAAAAACATTTTTTTTAATTTTAAAAAAAGTCAATGCTGAGATGTTTAACCAGAAATAACAAGATGCCTAGTTTTAGCATTTGTGGCAGTTTAAAATTATGAACGCCCTTGTGCAAAGCACATGTGACATGTCCTTTCCAGAATGTTGTCCCTCTCACTGCCTCCCTGAATTCAATGTGGTCTTCAGTAAGCTGACCAACATCTCACAATGTGGTCTTCAGTAAGTTGACCAACATCTCACAATGTGGTCTTCAGTAAATTGACCAACATCTCACAATGTGGTCTTCAGTAAGTTGACCAACATCTCACAATGTGGTCTTCAGTAAGTTGACCAACATCTCACAATGTGGTCTTCAGTAAGTTGACCAACATCTCACAATGTGGTCTTCAGTAAGTTGACCAACATCTCACAATGTGGTCTTCAGTAAGTTGACCAACATCTCACAATGTGGTCTTCAGTAAGTTGACCAACATCTCACAATGTGGTCTTCAGTAAGTTGACTAACATCTCACAATGTGGTCTTCAGTAAATTGACTAACATCTCACAATGTGGTCTTCAGTAAGTTGACTAACATCTCACAATGTGGTCTTCAGTAAGCTAACTAACATCTCACAATGTGGTCTTCAGTAAATTGACCAACATCTCACAATGTGGTCTTCAGTAAGTTGACTAACATCTCACAATGACATATTCAAACTTTCCGTGATGTCCTGAGTTCACCTGCAACAAGATTGTCCCTCTTCTCTTTCGCCAGGAACTATGCCTCTACTATCAACCTCTCCAAGCTGTTGTGTCTCTTAATGTGGCCAAAGTATCTCTATGAAATTAATCCCGTTAATATCTCTTTTTAGTGGTGGATGGAGTGGGAGAGCAACCGACAAATAATGTTGGTTATGGTCATCATTCTATGATGGTAGGCAGATGATCTCAACGTAGGGACAATGGCTACGATCACTGACTAGTACAATCACTGCCCGGAAGGAAAGCAATGGTAAACTACCTTCTGAAAACATACCAAGAAACCCAAGCAGCAATCATGGAAAGTCAAATAGGAAAAAGATCTGGTGGTGAGTCCCCCAGGTCAGATAGATCTAATTTTAACACTGGGGAACAGTGTGAGACAGAGGTCAGTACTTGTAATTGTGATGACGGACAAAATCCTGACAGTGTTACTAACGAAAACCCCTGCATCAAATTAAAAAGAAAAATAAGAGTAGGAACATGGAATGTAAGAAGCATGTATGAGGGAAAGTATCAAATAATAAGTGATGACATGAAAAGAATGGGGATACACATTTTGGGAATCTGCAAACATCGATGGAAAGGATCAGGATACTTCAAGAGCGAGAATAATATCTTTATATACTCTGATGGAGAATTAGGAGGAAAGACTGTAGTGGCTTTTTACTTGGACAAATCAACATCAAAAGCATTACTAGGTTACAATCCAATAAGTGATAGAATTCTCACAATCAGACTTAAGGGCACTCATAGAAATGTAACAGTCATCCAGATATATGATTCATCAGCAGCAGAAGAAGAGGAAGTAGAAGACTTTTATAACACACTGCAAACAACGATAGACCGGGTACAGAAAAATGATATTGTATTAATAATGGGGGATTTTAATGCAAAGATTGGTACAGAAAGAGCAGAAGATGAAGGACATGTTGTCGGGAAAGGCAGGTGACAATCTAATGGCGTTTTGCATGGAAAATTAGCTAATGATTGCTAACACACTTTTTAAACAACATCTAAGAAGACTTTACACATGGACATCACCTGATGGGAAAACCAAGAATCAAATAGATTACATTTTAGTGCAAAAAATGTGAAGATCAAATATAACATCAGCAAAAACTTTACCAGGTGCTGATTGTGACACGGACCATGAGTTATTAATAGCAGACATGAAGATAAAGATAAAAAAAGACAATTATGGGATCAAGACCACACCGCTTTGATCTTACAAAAATACCAGAACAATATGGTACAGAAGTGAAGAACTGTTTCGAAATCCTGATGGCTGTACAGGAAGAGATGACACCAGATGAATTGGCTACACAGGCCAGAGATATCTTAATAACAACAGCTAAAGACATGGTTCCAATAAAGAAAACACAAAAGAATGGATAGATTACAGCAGGCACACTAGAACTGATAAAACAAAGAGAAATGAAGACACAATGGAAAGTGACAAACAACAACAAAGATGAATATAAATCTTTAACAAAAGAAGTACGAAGAAACATAAGAAAAGACAAAAAACAATACATACAAGATTGTTCTGAAAGAACAGAAGGACATCAGAAGTGTGGAAGAGATAATGAAATGTTTAAAGAAATGAAGACATTGACAAGAAATGTCACACCTAAGCTTAATGTAATTTGTGACAAGATGGGGAATACCTTGACAGAGACAGAGGAAAGATGGAAGGAATATTGCAGAGGAATGATTGAAACAACTGACTGTGAAAGCAGAAATCAACAGTGTGAATTATTATTGGAGGATAAAGAACCCGAACCGATAATAGAAGAAGTTTTATGGGCAATAAAGAATCTGAAAAATGGTAAATCACCAGGATGTGATGAGATAACAGCTGAATTTATTAAAGCAAGAGGAAAGGAATGTGCAACAATCTATCATGCACTATGTAGAAAGATATGGTATTTGGCCAAAAGAAAGGAAAAGAACTGTATTCATACCACTGCCAAAAAAGGGTAACCTGAAATTATGCACAAACTACAGGACTGTTGCCCTGATTAGTCATGCCAGTAAAATTCTGTTAAAAATCATATTGGGTAGACTTCGTAAGAAAATAGAAGAAGTCAAGATGGTCCAAGCTGGTTTCAGGCAAGGAAGAGGATCAAGAGATCATATATTCAATATAAGATTAATAATAGAGAAATGCAAAGAGTTTAATGTGAATCTATATTTATCCTTTATAGACTACTCAAAGGCATTTTATTGTGTACAACACCAGAAACTTTGGGAAATAATGGAAAAAATGGGATTCCCAACACATTTGATACAATTAACATCACTGCTGTATCTAGACCAACAAGCAGCAGTAAGAATAAATGGTGAAACAACAACTTGGTTTGACATAAAACAAGGGGTTCGTCAGGGGTGCATATTGCCACTCTACTTATTTAACTTGTATACTGAAAATATAATGAGGATTGTCACAGAAGATGTAGACAAAGAATATTGTGATGGCACAACAATTGGAGGTTATGAAATACCAGAGATTAGATATGCTGATGACACAGTATTACTGTCCATAACACAAAAAGGAATGGAAAAACTAATTATGTCAGTCTGTAAGAACATCAAAGAGCAAAACCTCTATCTTAATGCAAAGAAAACTAAATTGATGACAACTGACAAAACAAACAAGGCAGTTGATATATGTATCAATGAAGAAAAACTGCAAGAAGTGGAAAGTTTTGAATATCTTGGATCACTACTAACTAATAATGGAGATACAATGAGGGAAATTAAAAGGAGGACATCTATCAGTCTTCAGAAAGTAAAACAACTAAAGAATCTGTGGTGAGGAACAGACAGAACTACAAAAATAAGATTTTTAAGGGCATGCATCTTTCCCATTGCAACATATGCCTGTGAGACCTGGACACTTAACAAAACAGCTGAGAAACATGTAAATGCTACAGAAGAGTTCTTCAAATATCATGGACACAAAAATGAACAAATATATCCTTACTACAAGAACTTAATATTGAAGAAAGCTGGCTAGTAAAGAGGATTAAAGAGAGAAAACTTAAACATTTTGGACACATTAAACATCATGATAATCTAGAGAAGACCGTTTTGGAAGGGTACATAATGGGAAAAAGAAAGAGAGGAAGACCAAGGCGAAGATGGCTGCAAGACATCATTGATGATCTGCACATGGATGCATCAGCAGCAGGCCATCTTGCTCACAACCGAGAGGCCTACAGGAGTGCTGTTAGGTAGGCAAAGTTCCGCAAGGGACATGCAAATGAATGAATGAATGAATATCTCTTTTCCTTGTACAGCGAAAACATAATGAGAAATATAGAGAGCTTGCCAGGAATATCAACTGGCAGGTACAACCTTAACAACTTAAGATATGTAGACAACACAGTTCTGATTGCTAAAAGTGAAGGGGAGCTACAGGCTCTTCTGGAAATTGTGGTTCGTGGAAGTAAAAGTAAAGGTCTCAGCCTGAATAAAAAGAAGACTGAAGTGATGGTCATCTCAAAGAAAAGAATACCACCAAAGTGCAGCATTAACATCGATGGCACAGAACTGAAACAAGTTGATAGATTCAAGTACTTAGAAACAATTATAACAGCAGATGGGAAATGTCATAAGGAAATAAAAAGCAAACGTCAGCATTTCAGAAAATGAGAAACATTTTGTGCAACAGATCCATATCAATGGAAACAAGATTCCAAGTACTTAAATTTTACATCAAGCCAATTTTGTTTTATGGATGTGAAGCATGGTCCATGAATATGAGTACAGCAAGAAATGGATGCCATGGAAATGTGGTTCATAAGAAGGATGTTGAAGGTACTATGGACAGCTAAGAAAACCAACGAAGAAGTCTTAAGAGAGGCTGGAGTTAAAAGGCAAATTACAGCAAAGATCAGAGGCAGACAAGCGAGATTTGTAGGATATTTCCTGAGAAGAGGAAAACTGGAACACATTGTGACAACTGGAAAAACTGAGGGAAGAAAAGACAGGGGAAGACAGAGAGAGAAGTTACTGGACGGGCTGTCAGTGTGGCTAGGAAGAAAGTCACTGGCGGATCTCATAAGCAAGTCTAAAGACAGGGAATTGTGGAGAGAAATGATCGCCTACCCCACGCGGCAAGGCACTTGATTGTCTGAATATCTCTTCATTTGATTTTCTTTCTATCCATGATATTCTAAGTGCCCTCCTAAAGACTTCATTCCAAATGCAGTTATTCTCTTTTCTAGTGATATGTTAAGTGTCCACATCATGATACAGGAATTTCCGCACTAAATTCAGTCTCCCACAGGTTCCAAATTTGCCACACAAACATGCACACACTGTTTCCATGGTTTAAGTCCCAGGTAACTCTCTTGTCATTTTTTCCTTTTTCTCACATCTAAAGTGCTTTGTCTACTATTTTTTTTTTTTGGAATGCTAACCATACAACAACAGTGTACTAAATCATGTGACCGCTGCTAGGTCTGTCACTGACTTTCACCAACACAGAACTATCATTTGTTCTTATCTCTAGTAGGCCTACTTCCAAAGTGCTATCTCCAAGAAAGAAAAAAAAAAATGAAAGAATATAACCAAAACAAAACACACAAAAATCAAGTGCCTGACACTTATAGGCAAGGGGACATAACTACAAAACAGAACACACCTTCTCTGCTGGTGTTGTGGCCAGGACGTCAAATTTTTCCTCAGGAGTGATGATGGTGATTACATTTCTGAAATAAAGATTCCATTTTGTGATCTCTTCACTGATCAAACTCACTTTATCCTTTAAGTGAATAAGAGTATTATTTGTAATTTGGTCATATCATCCTTTTTTGCCAATCTCACAACACAGTTGACTTTGAGTATGCTTAATTTCTGTTCTTTGATACAAAACTCAGACAAAGCTATCTCTGTTTTTTTTATGGTAAACACAGTCAGGCTCTGTCTCTTACTTTGATGGTTAACACAGACAAAGCTGTCTCTTACTTTGATGGTTAACACAGACAAAGCTGTCTCTTACTTTGATGGTTAACACAGACAAAGCTGTCTCTTACTTTGATGGTTAACACAGACAAAGCTGTCTTTTACTCTGATAGTTAACAAAGACAAAGCTGTCTCTTATTTTGAAAGTTAACATAGACAAACTGTCTCTTACTTTAACAGTTAACATAAACAACCTGTCTCTTACTTTAATAGTTAACATAAACAAGTTCTATCTCTTACTTTGATGATTAACACAGACAAGCAGTCCCTAATATCTTCAGAGCATCCTCTGCTATCTTATATGTGCAGTATCAAAATATTGGAATCAACTTCATGGGTATGAAGCAGCATCTTCGGAGCCTTACATTTTATGATGCAGCTAACAAATACAGCCCACTCCTTCAGGTTCTTTATCTTAGTGAATTACTCCTTTTTTCATTATCTCATATTCTTGCATTTTCTCTCCCACTATTTGTCAACAAGTCAACAACTAACTCTCTCTCTCTCTCTCTCTCTCACACACACAATCATATCTTCATTTCCCCTATTTTACAACTACTGCTCTCTCTAACTCACTCTCTCTCATATCCTTATTCTTCTTCTTCTTCTTCTTAAGCTTTCTGAGCCATTAAGGCTCATTGCTGCAGATAAAGTTTGCTTCCATTCCTCTATAGTCTCTAAAAATGGGTACCAGAGAAATCTGGGAAGATAAAGGGACCAGGCATGATACCTTACACTTTCATGTGCCAAAGGTCATGGAAAATATGGGCCTGACACTGTATTCCTCAGTATGCCTTAATGGCATGGAAATGGGGATTTTATCTTTACCTTTATCATTCCTCTCTATTCCTAATCTTCCCTCTCCAGTTGGTGACACCAATTTCGTTTATATCCTCTTATATGTTGTCTTTCCATCTCTGTCTTGGTCTACCCCTTTGTCTTGTTTCCCTCATCTCCTGTGCATACATAATTTTTGTTTGTCTGTTCTCTTCTACATGGCCCAACCAGCCTTATATCCTTATAACTTCAATTATACTGCTGCTACTGTCTCTCTTTCTCTCTCTCTTACATATACACACTACCATATCCTCAAATTTTCTCCTCTTTACATTTCACCAAAGCCTCTTTCTCTTATACTCTTGCATCTTTTTTTTATTTCCTCCTTTTAACAGGTATCCTATATCTTCCTCCTTCACACCGCCACATCACAGATTCTCCTCCTCCACATATCTCCACCAATCCCAGCTTACGCTTGTTCTCCATCAGAAGTCCCAGACTCCACCCACAGTGTTTCCAGTGGGTACGTAGTATTAACTGTGCTCTGAAACAAACAAGAGGTTCCAAAAAAACATTCACAATTTACATGTGATTTACACTAAAAGTGATTTACACTACATATGATTTTTTAACAAAATCTTTCCTTGTCAGACTACCTTAGTATACTGGTACTTATTACTTCCACACTTATCTTATATCTTTAGACATAAGATATGATTTATATATGATATATATGATTTATATATGATATATATGATTTATCATATTCTGGTCACTAGCTTCACTTTTTAGTGTCACACATCAAAGTTTTCACTGTCTACTCCAAGCATTTTTTGGGGATCACCTGGTTCTGTGAATATGAAACATACACAACATAGCCTTTAAGAACACTGATACTGTCTTACATATCACAAAAATGCCTTGTATACTCAAAATTCCTTTATGTCACATACAAACATGTGTATATGTCACATACATTAAATAATGTCATGCAGATGACACAAGCCGCCTGGCACTTGAGAACTGCTGCATTCAAAATTATGGGACGCTAGAGCCACATGGGTTAAACTCACTGTTTAGCTACACGTAACATTCTCTTCAATCATTATAGTACCTCTCCACTAAGTTCATCCATTCTTACTTTTCAAACTTCCTCACAGCATCACTCTGCAACCCCTCTTCCCCAGTCATCTGTTTCGACTTCTCCTAGCTAGGTCAATATTGTATCACTCTCTATCCCCTCCCCGGTTCCCCATCCACCACCCCCAGTTACAACCCACCGACCACATATCACAGGTCTCTATTTAAACAGTCTCCACGTTCTACTAAATCCACTCCTGCCACACACCACCAGACAAGTCACACCTTACAATTTACGGCTAAGTACTTTTTCAAAAAAAATTTTTTTTTTAATAGTATTCATGTGAATCTATACTTTATCTCCTCTCTCTATTTCTTAGTCCTGTATGTTTTTGTATGATTAAGGCTCACGCTGAAACATCACAACTTTGTAATCGTTAAGTAATAAAGCTGCTCCTACTTTTTCCTATTTTATACATTCTGGTATCACAGCTTTACTGCAGTGCTTCGTGTGTAGTTATATACTTATACACTAATTATTGTGTGTTACTAAACTCCAGATATACACTATTCCACAATCAATCAAACTCGGACAGCTCTACCTGCATTAAGAATGCATTGTTGAACAAAACAAAGAGTCGGCTTGTGAATCTGCCACCAGATGGCATCTGCAGAGGGTGTGTTTTGCTTTCCCTCAGGACCCGTCGATCTGGTGATCTCATGGTGTCCTACAACACAGCACAACATACAGTCAGATCTCTTATTATACTTGTATACTCTGTCACATATAAACATAAATAAGTTTTAGAAAGAAGATCAGAACTGCATAAAGTGTTGTAGTAGTGATGCAGTTACACAGTGCCTTTCTTATATGAGATTTTGTCAACCTCTTCATCACAAACTCTTTCCATAGCAGAAGGAGCTAACACCAGTAACTGTACTAATTGTCTAGAATGATACATCATAACTGGTAAAGACCCTACACCAGACCTCTGCAGTGGTTTGCTTAAACCAGCTGTGTAACCAGCCTGATCAATGAGACCTGACTTGAGTTTGATTTTCTAATCCCTAGATTTCTGATTTGTTACTCTTTTTCCTTGTGTCAGGTAGTGAGTGGAATGTACAGGCTTCTTTCAGTTGTTCTATATATCTCCATACAGAGTGTCAGTGATGGAGGAGTTTGGTGGTATCAGGTTCTTTCAAATATCTTACAATACACTGCAGTCCAGTAGATGGTGTTTCTGTTTCTTTTTTCTTGTCTTTCGCTTTTCATGCAGCTTGACCTATGGTCAGCAGTCACTCTGTGTAAGTGCTTGGTCTATGGTCAGCAGTCACTCTGTGTAAGTTCTTGGTCTATGGTCAGCAGTCACTCTGTGTAAGTGCTTGGTCTATGCTCAGCAGTCACTCTGTGTAAGTGCTTGGTCTATGGTCAGCAGTCACTCTGTGTAAGTGCTTGGTCTATGGTCAGCAGTCACTCTGTGTAAGTGCTTGGTCTATGGTCAGCAGTCACTCTGTGTAAGTGCTTGGTCTACGGTCAGCAGTCACTCTGTGTAAGTGCTTGGTCTATGGTCAGCAGTCACTCTGTGTAAGTGCTTGGTCTATGGTCAGCAGTCACTCTGTGTAAGTGCTTGGTCTATGGTCAGCAGTCACTCTGTGTAAGTGCTTGGTCTACAGTCAGCAGTCACTCCGTGTAAGTGCTTGGTCTATGGTCAGCAGTCACTCTGTGTAAGTGCTTGGTCTACAGTCAGCAGTCACTCTGTGTAAGTGCTTGGTCTACAGTCAGCAGTCACTCCGTGTAAGTGCTTGGTCTACAGTCAGTAGTCACTCTGTGTAAGTGCTTGGTCTACAGTCAGCAGTCACTCTGTGTAAGTGCTTGGTCTACAGTCAGCAGTCACTCTGTGTAAGTGCTTGGTCTACAGTCAGCAGTCACTCTGTGTAAGTGCTTGGTCTACAGTCAGCAGTCACTCTGTGTAAGTGCTTGGTCTACAGTCAGCAGTTCTAGTGGACCTACTTGTATTGCAAGTGGATGAGTGAGATCCACCACCTATGATCCATCCAGTAAGTAAAAAAAAACTGATCTCAGTCCACTGCCATTGGTTTCAAATGACACATGACAGAGAGGCTTTCTCTCATTGTGCGATATGTTACGATGACCACCGACTATGCTGAACCAGACCATCATGACCTTCCTCAAGTCTCGGGGTGAGCAAAAGAACACAGAGCAATGCCTGCTCAGGCAGCTGCAATATCAAGCTTTTCAGCAAGCTCCACTACAACAGAGACTACTACAAGTGGATAAAGGAGTTACTGAAGTCCCATTCACAGTGACATCATCTTGGCACTTGAAGAAGTAAGAGATGTTTCGACTGTATCTGATAGCAATGTGTACCGGTGTGTCACTGAGCGCTTTCACTGATATGCATTCTTTTTCTTTCTCAGTGCTGAAGCTCAAGCAAGCTATGCACTTCCAAACCACATGCAGAGACATAAAAGAAATGACAACTACAGTAAAACAGGTTCTTCTAGTAATGAAATTAGATGGGTGTATGGTGCAGTTTTACAAAAAGATAGAAAGAGTGAGGAAAATGGGCAGAAACAAGAAAGGCAGAAAGCAAGATGAGCACATATAAATGAAGGACATACAACAGTCCAATATTTCGGCAAGTCTTTTTCAAGGATGACATACAAAACAAAAACAACACATTAGATAAAAATTTGAAAAATGTATTAAAATATATATACATATATAAATTTAGCCATTTGGCCTCCTCTTTGTAAGAAAGTCTGGTATGATATGCACCCAGATAGACAAAGTAGAGCACAAGAGAAAGCCAAAAAATGGCTGAAAAATGTATCACAGTTGTGATGACCCCTTTACAACATTTCTCAGCCAATCGGTGGCTTTCACTTTGTGCTCTATTTCATCTATCTTGGCACACTTTGTGCCAGACTTGCTTACAAGAAGGAAGCTAAAAACTAACTCTATATATTTTTCACCCATATTTCATGTTTTTATCTATTGTGTGTTGTTTTTGTATGTGATCCCTGAAAAAGGCTTTTGCTGAAATACTGGATTGCTGTACATCCTTCATTTATCACACGATGCATGTGTCAGGTATCTCAAATTATGGAATACATTCTCAAAACTCACACCAACTATGAAACACTGAGACCCACCTAATGACCCAATTAAATTACCTGAGAATTAAAGCTTCACAGATCTATACAGGAACTGCAAAAAAAAAAAAAACCAAAAAAAGTGCGCTTTATGTCAGAGCTGAAGAAGAAGAAGAAGAAGAATCTAAGGTTATATCTGAAATTTTAACCAGGTTTTTGCAGCATTCTGATGCCAGATTCTCCTAGCCATACCTACCAAATGAAGTTTCAACTAACTTACTGACTTATGTTCTTACTTCTACTTGGATGTTCATCTGTGTGGGACATTCTGAGCTGGTGAAGGTGAGCCGGAGGTCTGGGACATAGCAGACTGATCTACAAGTGCCTTTTGTACTGGTTTATGTATGTACATAGGTTAGAGCCTTTTGTACTGGTTTATGTATGTACATAGGTTAGAGCCTTTTGTACTGGTTTAAATCTATGTACATAGGTTAGAGCCTTTTGTACTGGTTTATGTATGTACATAGGTTAGAGCCTTTTGTACTGGTTTATGTATGTACATAGGTAGGTTAGAGCCTTTTGTACTGGTTTATGTATGTACATAGGTTAGAGCCTTTTGTACTGGTTTATGTATGTACATAGGTTAACGGAATACATTACTTACAACCAACTTCGGAAAAGCTGTTTCCCAGAAGAGCCTGGTACTGTCAGCCAATTTGTGCTCAGAAGAAAAGCTGATTTTCAGCCCATCCCAGTCCAGAACTACACTCTGCAGCTGATTCCTTATCTCTGAATTCTGATGAAAAAAAAAAAAAGAGACAGTTTTTAAACTTTTAATATATTTCTAATACGTTATACTCAGCACATCACAAGCCATCTATCCAGTCATCCCATGTACATGGATCAGCCAAGAAATACATGTCCAATGTATTCCACACCAACCTATTTGGCAGCAAGATGCTCATTTTAAGCCCAACTTTCTTATAAGGAGAACATCAAAATGCTAAGTTTATTTTTCTTTTTTTTTATATATATATTTATCTTGTGTGTTGTTGTGCACATGGTTCTTCACAAAAAATTTGCAAAAATATTGGATTGTTGAATGTTATTCATATTTACATGCTCACCTTACTTCCTGTCATTCTCATTTCTGCTCCCTTTCCTCACCTTTTCTTTTTTGTAAAACCGAACCATACACCTCTACCCACCTCTATTACAAAATATTCATTCCACTTCCCATTGTCCGCTGCCAACCTTTGTGTGTTGCCCTGGATATAATGTCTATTTTGGCTTCACCAGTATCTCATCAATCAGTCTGTTCCCTTTAGCATGGCTGTTCTAGCAATAGTGTGGGGGGGGATTATATATATTTTTAGATGGTCTTTCAATTTTTTGTTTGTTAAACTTCCTACTCTACAGAAGTGAGTCATGGACAATCAACAGATCAATGCAAAGATCACTACGGCAACAGAGACGTGGTTTATTAGAAGAATTTTAAGTGTGCCATGGGCAACTAAGATGATGGACAGGGAATGTCTAACAAAAGCTTATGTAGACAGGAACCTAATTAAATCTATAAGAAAATGGCATTCATCATTTGCTGGACATACAATCTGAAGGGAAAGGCTTGAAAACATAACAGGAAAAACAAAAGGGATCAGAAGTAGGGGGAGATAAATATAACAAGGAATTATGAACAATCTAATATGATGGCACAATAAAAAAGCCACCAACTGAGAAGACGGAAAATATCGATGACCAAGACGTACAGAAAAGCATGAACACCAATAACTACTGTTACGGCACTTGCAACAGCAGCAGGCCATCTTCCTCACAACCGAGAGGCCTACAGGAGAACTGTTAGGGAGGCAAAGTTCCGCAAGGGACATGCACATGAATGAATGAATGAACGGCACATGATAATGATGAATCTTAGCGACAAATAAAGAAGCAGGAAACAAAATTGTGTGGTCATGCTGACAAAAGCTGAAATTTAGTGAAAACACTAAGAAATCACATTTCACATTTTAAAAAACATAGAACAAAAAAACAAAAAAAAAAGTCACTTACGGTGACAGACACCGCTATCTTGGTTATTATCCGACTGTACTCAACCAGCCTGAAGAAGGGATATCTCATGGCTCTCATGAAGAGGCTGCTGGCTGCAACTGACTTGTCCCTCTCTTCTGACAAGTCTGTGATTGAGCCTTGGATCTTCTCAAAGAATTCACTGCACAAAGAACAAGTAAAATCATACAGTATCTCAGAAATAATCCTGCACCTGCCCACCAATCACTGATAAATCAGCATTACTCTGAGCTTGTGAGACACTGATAAGAAACAGATGACGCAGAAATTTTAAACAAAAGAAATATTGTTTTGGAGAAAGACTCAATGTACCTTAATAAGAAGTAAAATGTCTGTTTCCATGCCATTTGTTAGGCCTGTATTTTCAAGACCTTCGGTACAGGAAAGTGTGATGTGGTCACTATCATGATGCATTTACCATTCCAGATTTCTCTAGTACCCATTTTTAAAGGCTGGGTGGACCCCCAGGTCTTACTGGTGTGGTGGTACCAATAAAATATTCCTGCTGCTGGAACTTGAACCCGGTACCACCAGATTTGCAGACCAAGCACCTAACCACTCACACAAAAAGTTCTCATAGATGCTGCAAAGCACCTAAAGCTAATTAAAACTATAACAAAATGTCAATCAAAATTCCTTTCATATGTCATAAGAAGACAGAAGTTACACAAGGTCCAACAATTAAGCAATGAAAATGATTTTATTATGGCCAAGACAAAAATGCCATCTATGAAGCAAAGCATGGAATCCAAAGAGGCAACCTTCATCTATGATCTGCCAACTTTTCATCGCTGCCCAATAAGCATGCAACAGACAAGCCGCCATTTTGTTGACCTATTTAGAGGTGCATTGTTACGTAATAGCATGGAGCAAAAAGCTAACATTAAATTCTGTTTAAAACTCGGAAAAAGTGCGACTGAGAGAGTTGAATTGATGCGACAAGTTTATGGGGATAATTGTTTATCTCATGCACAGATAATCAAGTGGTATTCATGATTTAAAAGTGGTGTGGAAATGATTACAAATGCAACTAGACATAGATGCTCAATTTCTGTTCGTAATGAGGAACTCATTGCAAAAATCAGAGAACAGATACAAGATCGTTGTTTGACTGTGAGGATGATGGCAGATGAATCTGGTGTTAACCGAGAGACCATTCGTAAATTTTTAGTGGAAGATTTGGGCAAGAAAAAAAGTTGCTTCTCAGTTTGTACCATGTGCATTGTCTAATGACCAAAAACATCAGTGTGTTGAGTACACAAAAAGACATCATCAAAACATGTTGCAGAAATAAACATTTCTTAAATTTGATTGTTGCAGAGGATGAAACATGGATTTTCTGCTATGATCCCACAACTAAACATCAAAGTGCTCAGTGGAAGTCATCATCATCACCAAAAAGCAAAAAAATTTGTCTTCAAAAGTCGAAAGTGAAGACAATGTTGGTGTGCTTCTGCAACAACAGAGGAGTTATTTACAAATAATTTATTCCAGAGGGACAGACTGTCTCTGCCAAAGTTTATTTAAGTATTTTGAAATGCCTATTGAAAAAGATTCTCCGAGTCTGACCCGAATATTCAACACATGGCAGTTTTTTCCTTCTTCATGATAATTCACCGGCTCACCGGGCGGTAGTTGTACAGGAATTTTTTGGCCCAAAAACAAGTGTGTTCTCAACCACCTACCCTATTCCCCAGATTTGTTTCCCAGCGATTATTTTCTATTCCCAAAATTAAAAGTTACCATTGGAAGGACGCCTCTTTGATGATACTGATGGCATCCAATAGGGCGTAACATCGAGTTTAAGGGCCATACCAACAGAAAAACTGCAGAGGTCGTCCCAGTGTTTGTTTGCCACTCGCTGTATCAATGCACAAGAGGCTTACTTTGAATAAAATGCAGGTTATATCTTCAACTGCTGTTTATTTTATTTTTTATGTAATTATTCTCATTACTCTTCCCGTGCCACAGTAAGAAAAGCGGACGTTCAGTTGCTTACCAGAGTAAAAGCGTGGGTCTTGATATGTTAGGGGGTATAGTTGTAAAATGGAATGGAAAACAGTATTTACATGTACTTCCATGTACTTATTATGTTTCAAAGTATAACTAAATGTATGAAAATTTCATAAATGCACAGTTTTTTAGTAAAAAAGAAGTAATGTGATGTTTTTAGACACTGATTGTGCCCAGCTCACCATCGGCTAGGTCTAGATATGCACTACTTACCATCTGAGATGTCTAGATCTACTTGTCAATCTCATATTCTGATTCTATGTTGCATTCTCGATTAATTAATGTCTGAAATAACCTTCTTACTACTTCTCCCATTGTCTAATATGTCTAGATCTACTTGGGATACACTCAAGAGTAGTGGGGTGGTCACAGGCCATGTCCATACCCCTATATACATCATCAAAAATTGAAAAATTTCGGTCTTTCTCTTCCTTTTTCTCAATCGAAATCGCTCATAACTATGCACTCTTTTGCCATTTTGAAAAGTGTCACCGGAATTGTGGACGAAATATGTACAATCTAAATGTTACACAAGTTGTTTTATTGAAACAAACCAATGGTCGCTATTGGTAAGCATCGGGAAACCGGAAGGGTCGATGCAGCGACCAAAGGCACGGGAAGAGTTAATTGTCAGACCTTGTAGAAACTGAAAATCATTGGAAAAACACTGGAAAAAAAAAAGGGAAACCAAGAGAGGAATGTCTGAACAGACTTACAAACTGCCACTGGAATAAAAGGGCAACAAATCTAATTAGAAATACCAAAAACAGCACAAAATAAAGAAGAAGGACTGCCTATCAATATGGCACCTGTGAAAGATTTACTAATCACCAACCCTAACTTTCACCAGCTACAATCATTAATATTACACATGAAAACTCTGTGCAGGTTCAAAAGAGTTTATTCTTTTGGAGACTCATGGGTCAAGCCAACAGAAGGAAAGAATACCTTAGATTGGCTTAGGTCAAAATCTTGTGAACGGCTACTAACAAATGAACCTGAGAAACTAGAAACACTTAAAATCCAAGTCAGTTTCTATGCTTGAAAGAAATATTTTAAAAAAACATGTTTTCATTTCAATAAAATGAGAATAGTATTTCTTCTTTATGTTCCTATCCAGAACATTGCCCTCTCACTGTAATGTATAAACTAGGAAAAAGGTAGGATCAGCTTTATTATTTAACAATTTGTGTATAGTTGTATACCTATTATCACAGCTTTAATGCAGTACTCT
The DNA here is from genome assembly GCA_009760885.1 of Achatina immaculata. NCBI lineage: Eukaryota > Metazoa > Mollusca > Gastropoda > Stylommatophora > Achatinidae > Lissachatina > Lissachatina immaculata. The sequence goes on from CM019714.1 coordinate 25,277,197, forward strand.
GTGTATAGTTGTATACCTATTATCACAGCTTTAATGCAGTGCTTTGTGTAGAGTTGTGTACCTATTATCACAGCTTTACTGCAGTGCTTTGTGTATAGTTGTATACCTATTATCACAGCTTTACTGCAGTGCTTTGTGTATAGTTGTATACCTATTATCACAGCTTTACTGCAGTGCTTTGTGTATAGTTGTATACCTATTATCACAGCTTTACTGCAGTGCTTTGTGTACAGTTGTATACCTATTATCACAGCTTTACTGCAGTGCTTCGTGTATAGTTGTATACCTATATCCTACTTTCTTCCTAGTTTATACATTTTGGTATCACAGGTTTAATGCAGTGCTTTGTGTATAGTTGTATACCTATATCCTACTTTCTTCCTAGTTTATACATTTTGGTATCACAGCTTTAATACAGTGCTTTGTATAGCTGTATACCTATATCCTACTTTCTTCCTAGTTTATATATTTTGGCAGGACAGCATTACTGCAGTGCTTTGTGTATAGATGTATACCTATATCCTACTTTCTTCCTAGTTTATACATTTTGGTATCACAGCTTTACTGCAGTGCTTTGTATAGTTGTATACCTATATCCTACTTTCTTCCTAGTTTATACATTTTGGTATCACAGCTTTACTGCAGTGCTTTGTGTAGTTGTATACATTAATTATTGTGTGTCCCTCTTACAGCCTCCTTGAATACAATATGATCTTGCACAAGTTGACCAGTATCTTGCAATGACATATTCAGACTTTCTGCGATGTCCTGAATCCACCTGTGATGGGGTCATCGCTTTTCTTTTTTTCCAGGCTCTATGTCTTTCACTATCGACCTCTCCAAACATTGTCTTCTTCTCTTCTTCTTCGTTCGCTTCTACCACCAAGACTGCCCCACGATCCTCCTGAATCTACGCCTGTGGTCCACGTTAAGTCCTGTGGTCCCCTAAAGGACCACACGTGATCCCCGAGAGGACCACATGGGGTTCAGAGTATCACAAGCTTGAGCCTGAATTCTTGGTGGGTCCCAGAAGCGGGATTGCGTGACACCGTGGTTTTCGTTGCACCAGTTTAGTCTAGAGTTGGACTTTCTCACCGGAAGACCTCAACGTGTTTTGGATATCAGTATATTCTTGCTGGGTGAAAGGTGTTAGCCCACCTTGGCCAGAGTTGGGCTTTCTCACCGGAAAACCTTGACATGTTTTGAGATACCCATGTATCATCGCCTGGTGAGAGGTGGTTGCGCATCCAGTCCAGTGTTGGACTTTCTCATCGGAAAATCTCAGCGCGATTAGGATACACATACATCCCCGCCGGGTGAGAGGTGGTTGCCTATCTAGACTGCCCTGGTCCAGTGTCTCCGACTTCAGCATTTTGTGATCGTGGCCGCTACCCTTCCTTGTTGTGACCAGGATGGAGCTTTTGTCCAGGAGGATGAATCCTCACCACTAATGACTTCCACTCCTGGGTTGAGCCGGTTTAGGCATATTATCCCAGTATGGGCATGTTTGAGACATGACCGACCTCTAGAGCAGAGGTGCCGTGGCATGCGTAGCCTTCAAGTTTCACCCCTGGAGTGACCTGGTTTAGGCACATTTCACCAGTATGGGTGTATATCGGGCTTGACCGACCTCTAGAGCGGAGGTGGCATGACATGCCTAGCCAGCAAGTTTCACCCCTGGTGCATGCTGGTTTAGGCATATTTCACCAGTGTAGGTGTATTTCGGATGTGGCCGGCCTCTAGAGCAGAGGTGCCATGGTATGTGTAGCTCTCAAAGCGATACTACTGGACATACCGATTAAACTTCACTTTATCCTTTTCCTTCACCTTTTCACATTGACGCCACACAGCAACCCTGATTGCTTTTCCGCATTTTCATCCTTGGCCGGGAGGAGCTTCACTCCACGAGCAGCATCCGAAGAGTCTCGCCAGCAGTGTCTTAACCTCTATCTTAAGCCAGTTCAAGCATTTCACCCGATATGAGTACACTTAGGACGTGGCCGACCTCCAAATCAGAGGTGCTGTGATTTGACTGTTTGCTTCGCTTTATCCTTTCTACCACCTTTTCCGCAGTGGTGCCGCATGGCAACCCATTTGCACCTTTCTTCACTGGCCAGGAGGAGCACCGCTTCACGCACAGCAGCTGAAGAATCTCGCCAGCAGCGGTAGATGAGCCACCAAACGTGCCACTCATCTACCCTAAGTGTCTGGTTTTCAGGTGCCAGATATTCACCTTCACCCCTTCTCCTGTCAGTTTAAACAGTTCTGCCACGGGAAGGCCAGGAGCTGGACTTGACTGCCAGAGGCTGTTTGAGATGCACGCCATTGGAGTGGAGAGCGAATTCTCCACCCCACCTCCGGCAATAACAGTCCTTAGAACCTCCAAACATTGTGTCTCTTGATGTGGTTGAAGTATCTCAGCTTTCTATTTGTGATAGTGTTAAAAAGCCAGTTTTCTACCACACATCTTCCACTATCGACCTCCAAACCAATGTGTCTCTTGATATGATTGAAGTATCTCAGCTTTCTATTTGTGATAGTGTTAAAAAGCCAGTTTTCTACCACACATCTTCCACTATCGACCTCTCCAAACCAATGTGTCTCTTGATATGACTGAAGTATCTCAGCTTTTTATTTGTGATAGTGTTAAAAGGCCAATTTTCTGCAACACCTAATCCCATTTGTATCTCTTTGTTTCTTTCTATCATTGATATACTAAGTGTCTGTTTATAATATTTCATTTCAAATGCTGTTATTTTCTTTTCTAGTGATGCAAACATGAACACTTAACAACTCACTAGAAAAGACAGTAGTAATACCACCAACATAAAGTGACACTGTCATTAAGTATATATACCTTCCTGTTCTGGTACAATAATCAAAACCACCAACAGCAAGGAAGTCAGAAAATGACCGTGAGTAGCTGCGGAAAGCCTCCATGAATTCGGAATGTGAGCCTAGCATCAGGGTGTAGTTCAGTGGAGTAGAATCCTGTATGCAGCTGGTCAGATCTGTAATACCTTCACCAATCTTGAAAGACAAACAAAAAGAGCAAGATTTTCTAAAATTATAAGTGCAGACTTTGACATGGAAGGAAACTAATTTTAAGTTTTTCTTCCTTGCTGAAAATAACATTAAATTCTTAACCTTCCATGAACCATTTAGACAGATTTTTAAATATATATATATTTTTTTTTTTTATTTTAAATAACCATAGTCAGATGGTTTTGTTCCACAGTCAAGAGTTCATAATTTTAAATTACCATAAACACTAAAAATAGGCACTGCATCATTTCCTGATAAAACATTGTGGTTGAGATTTTTTGTTACAAAATCGTTTGTGGACAATGAATGTTGTCTGGTAGGTTATAAGTTAAGGTTATTTTCTCTTAGGTTACAAGAAAATTACAGAAAATTATGACAATTTTAGGAAACTCATTCGCTGGGAATTTTTCTGGTGTCTGTTGGTATAGAGATTCTTCTACGCAGAAGAAGCTGGAGCAATTATGATTTCCTGAAGTGCACTGATGATAATCTTTTGACTTTTATTTTTATTACTGTATCTCCTTTGAATTCAAAATCAAAACTTTTGTCACCCTTTGCTCTGAAGAAGATCTCATAACTCTAGCTTTATATCAGGCTGGAATTGAAACACAGAGGCTCTTTTCAGGTTCCGAAATAGATGCAAGAAAACACTTCTCTGCAAGCTCCACAACTGTGTGGGGAGCATAAAGATTCCTCTCTCAAGCACAAACTCAACAAAAACATTTGAGAATGAAAGAAGATGTAAGAATATGAGAATGTAAGGCAGTATTACTGTCCACAACACAAAAAGGAATGGAAAAACTAATTATGTCAGTCTGTAACAACAGCGAAGAGCAAAACCTATATCTTAATGGAAGAAAACTAAATTGATGACAAATGACAAAACAAATAAGGCAACTGAAATATGTATCAATGAGGAAAAACTGGAAGAAGTGGAGAATTTTGAATATCTTGGATCACTACTAACTAATAATGGAGATACAATGAGGGAAATTAAAAAGAGCACATCTATCGCTCTTCAGAAAGTAAAAGAACTAAAGAATCTGTGGAGAGGAGCAGACAGAACCACAAAAATAAGATTTTTAAAGGCATGCATCTTTCCCATTGCGACATATGCCTGTGAGACCTGGACACATAACAAAACAGTTGAGAAACATATAAATGCCTTTGAATGTAAATGCTACAGAAGAGTTTTTCAAATATCATGGACACAAAAAAGAGCAAATATATCCATACTACAAGAACTTAATATTGAAGAAGGCTGGCTAGTAAAGAGGATTAAAGAGAGAAAACTTAAATATTTTGGACACATTAAATGTCATGATAATCTAGAGAAAACCGTTTTGGATGGGTACATAATGAGAAAAAGAAAGAGAGGAAGACCAAGGCGAAGATGGCTGCAAGACATCGTTGATGATCTGCAAATGGATGCACCAGCAGCAGGCCATCTTGCTCACAACCGAGAGGCCTACAGGAGAGCTGTTAGGAAGGCAAAGTTCCGCAAGGGACATGCAAATGAATGAAGGCAGGAGGAAGAAGAAGAGAATAAAAGAATATAAGAGTGTGAAAGAAGTAAAAGAAGATAATAACTAGGAATGTTCTAGATTAATACACAGTAAATTCACTAGATTAACAAATTATGGATTCACTACTAAGCTGTAGATTTACTATTTTAATAAAAAGTAGATTTACTATTTCAATAAAAAGTAGATTTACTATTTTAATCAAAAGCAGATTTACTAGATTAACAAACTGAAGGAAAGACTGAAGGATTAACTAGATCAACAGTAATAAGCAGCAGATGTACTTTTTTTAATAAACAGTGGATTTACTAGATTAACAAACAATGGATCTGCTACCTTCTTTGTGAGTGCTCCAAAAGTGCCTACCAGGCTCTGTAGTGAAGATTTGAAAGGGTATACATCCATCGAAGTGTAGAAACCTGATAGTGCATAATAAAAAATGAAGTAACAAACAGAGATTACAGAGAAACAGTAAAACTAGTACAGTCACGCCAAGGCAATATAATCATACTGTAAGTGAAGGGCAGAATGTAAGATGGGCCTGCGTTCCCAATTCTTTACCCTTTAAAAATAAAGATTATTCATTCATTCATATTGTTACTGCTCCAAACCTTCCTCTGTATTAAGTTTGTGAAGCTCAGCCATATGAACAAAGAAATAAATTATCTCCATACATCTATGCAGGAAACTCTCTACTGTAGACAGTAGAACAACAACACAACTCCTTCAGATCATCAGTGGAACTAACCCCCCTCCAGACAAGTGTTTTGGCCCTTTTAAACTCGACATTCATGATTCCCGGGGATCATGTGAATTGTTTATCAGTCGGTATAGATTGCTGCTCTGGTGTTGTCATGTTATTAGTGTATTGTAGACTGTAAATTAACTGTAAATAAATAATTACTGCATATTTTCTGTGAGGAAATGGTGTTTGTGTACAATTTTATTCAATGTGGAACTGTAGAACGGATTAACTTGATGGGGTAAGTCAGAATATTTTTCATAATAATTTTCCATTTTTTTCTTCTCAATTCTTCTCAATTCTTAGCTCTTTTTTTTCCATTATATACTAACAAAATACTAACAATTTTATCAGAAAAACAATATACAACTTTTCCCTTTTAAAAAATGTGTAATTTGTCATACTGCATATCAGAATATGTCTTTGTGATCCTTCTAAATGTGACAGCCATCCCATTCCACTTTAAGAAATTTACCCCACTGAGATGACCACTGGTCTTCTGAAGGAAAACCCCCAGCATACAAAGAGTTAAGCCAGTCAACTGTGAGGAGCCTAACGTGACTTTATTGTCCAGGGCATGCGGGAGTACATGGCAATGAAGTTGCAGAGAGGCTTGCTGGACAGGCTAAAATAAATGGCGGGCTGAGAATGGGCAAGGGTGACACTGCTAAAGCTGTACTGGAACGACTGTAGGAAAATGAAGAGCGGGGATATAAGAATAATGTAATTGTGAAATGACCGCTGGAGCGAGGACAAATTAAGGATGCTGGTATGAAATCTGAGCTGTATGGCAGAAAACGCATCGTAAAGAACCAACATTTGATGGGAACTATTAGCAAACACACTCCTGGATGGATGCTGCGGCATGCGGCAGAGCACATATGGGGCTGTTCTGAATTCAGTGACGCTGTAGTCTGATTCTGAACCTTTGAATTCATTAATCCTGCACACCTGTATAAGCAGTGTTATGAATTATTTCTTGGTCGGCGGAAAGAGACAAATAAAGGAAGCAAGCAAAAACATTTATATATGCACTTACTCATCTAGATTTGAATACATATATAGTCAATGTTCTCTCTCTCTCTCTCTCTCTCAATTTATTATACAATACCTTTTTTCATAATTACATTACTCTATTTCTGTATTCATTTTCTTTTTAAGTCTTAATGTGTATACTTTTTAAGTAGAATAACATCACAGGTGTGTACACTATGTTAACAGTTTCTACTCTTGAGATCCCTGAAATGGATCATTGCAGTATGTGCTCTCCCATCGACAGAGCCCTATAAGTTTTCGGACTTTCTTTCGTTGAAAACACAATGTAACTTTTCATTTAACCAGTCAGAACTCTTCTGAATCCAAAGTTAAACTAGTGTTTTAAGCATGGCGGATAAAGAAGCCATATTGGATATAAGGATATAATGATAGGGGGATAAAATTCAAGTTTCTTTCGAAATCGAGTGGTAGAATGGTCACACTGACCAACTAGACCTATCTTACTATATGCGTTTCTCATAGCTGTAGACCTGTTAGATTTATTGGATGTCACAAACATCCATAAATATTGATTTTTCTGTGTTGAAATTTGAATGACTATGTATTCTATACTGGATTATGACACAGTTAAGGTAAGTATAAAGTAGATTTTATTGCTCAGCCCTAAAATTTTTTTAGTGCCAAAAAATCGTTCCATCGTTTCACACCAGTTGTGTTTTTCTTCTTTTCTTTGTTTTTTTTTTAAATGACAAATAACTTCATTTATGGAATCTTCATTCATTTCCACTTATTTTAATGTGTGATATACACGTGGTGATCATGGAATTAATTCAGTACAATAACTTTTACACGGGGACCCCCTTCCCCAGAATGTCCACGTCATCAGAAACTAAGGAACGTTTTGGAAGTAACGCGAGTGGAAAGAGTCAAAAACGTATGTTACATAGAGTTTGGTATTATCCATGGGTTCAAACATCCATATGGAGGCTTGGAATCAAACTGGTGCAGATTAAGGTGGTTGGGAGGAGAATGGACTACTGTACAATAAAACTTCCAAATGAAAACATGGAATTTTACAAAATAAAGATAAGAAAAAAACAATATTACATAAGACTACAAAATCACCGACCTAAATTATGTCAAGAACATCACAGCACTTGATGAATAATGACAAAACTACTCACTTGATCGCTGTAGAGGCCGTAACAACAAATTGCTAGTTTTAATGAGCTGGTTATAAAATGCTCTCTCAGTTGCCGCCAACTCAAACACAGGTTCTGTTTCAGGAGGTGCTGAGCTCCAAATCCTGCAGGCACATCTGATGCTACCTGCCATAACTCCTGTTATCCAGCCAAACTGGCAGAGAAAAGAAAAGCAGCAAAACTGGGATTACGAAAAAAAAAATAAGAACTAAAATGACAAAGAAAAAAAAAAGCAACCAAACTTGCAGAAAATGAAAAAAAAAAAAAAAGAATCAGCCAAACTGGCAGGACAAAGGAAAATAAACAGCCAAACTGAGAAAGGAAACAAAAAACATGAAGGTTTGCTATAAACCAAGTTAATTACAAACTAGAAATTATAAGATAAACAAAACACAGACAGTATGGATCATTAACTACATTTTGCTATGTAACCTTTTTGGCATCTTTATTTTAAGAAAAAACAAAACATTTTATCTATAATGATAAAATTATAGTATGAATGAATGAATGAATGAATAATCTTTGTTTTTAAAGGGTAAAGAATTGGGCATGCAGGCCCGTCTTACATTCTGCCCTTCATCACTCCATCTTTCATTCAAGTAGAAAACTTTACCAGTCACAACATACATACTGTGATCTTTTGCCATCCTATTTTATCTGGCAATAACAACAATCTGTGACTGTGTGTTTATTTCTGTGCACATTTGTGGACAGACTTCCCAGAGAAGAATTGGTTAGTGCACTAGTTTCTCCTGGCAAAGGTCAGTGGTTTTATCCAGCCTGAGCTGCCCCAGTGGTCATCCAGCTGTAGAAATGGGTACCCAGTTTCTTCTGAAGATGGGGAAGGAAAGACAACTAGGCCTGATGCTGACAACATCACCTTCTAGTGCACCAACAAGTCAGCAAAAAACATGGACACCATATCCCCTAGGTGTCTCCGTGACATAACAGGGTTACCTTTACTTTTTTTTACATTAGTGGACACATATACACCATATTCTTTTAGTTACTTCGAATTTTTTGGTGCTAGAGGTTGTTATCTGCCCTACCTGCTTGACCTCTGTTATGGAGACAGGAGTATTTGTCTTCTTCAGGGATGTATGACCTTCCGTGCTGAAACAATGAGAAAAGATTAAAAACTGATTAACTATCACCGAATCCAAAGCAGAAAGTATTTATGTGACTTAATTTTTAAGCTTCCAGGAGCCATTTAAACAGCTTTCTAAAAATGTGTTCAAAACAACTACTTATGTGATTTTGTTCCATAGCTGAGAATTCATAATTTTAAACTAGTGCAGATGCTAAAAATAGGCACCGAATCATTTTCTTGTAAACATGGTGGCCAAGATGATTTAATAAAAAAAATATATAATTCAAATATTAATTTTTTAAAATTTAAAACAATAACTATAATGACCAAACCTTGGGTGTTTTCCACAATACAAGACATCTGGATGTGCGTCTGGTGAGTCACCAAGAAAGATAGAGTGAAAGGACCCTGCAGCAACATCCCAGGCCATGAAACCCTTCATGAACTAACAAGGAAATGATGGTAAAAGGAACAGATGAAATGTTCAGTAGAATCAACATTTAAGGCAGTAATGTTGTGTTATATCTACCAGTAACTGCAAGCTAAAAACCATCTGAAACTGATCCTGTGTATGTAACAAACTGGAAGAAAATAAGTTTTCTAATGCGGCAGACATGTGGACCTGCAAACAAAAATTAGGGCATATATCATGAAGAATGAAAAGAAAAAATGCACAATTTTTTTAACAGCTCTGAGTGTAATATTAACTTCTCAAAGAAATAAAGATCAAGAAAACAAAATACTCTGGCCATATCAAAAGACATAATAACAATATACTGAAGGCCATACTAGAAGGAAAGGTAGAAGGAAAAAAAGTGTGAAGAGGTTGAGAGAGGTGCAGATGAGAAGAGAATGGACAGGATACAGCCTGGCTGTGTGCAACATCAAGGCTAGGGGGAGAGGAAACTGGAGATTCATTACTGCCAATCTTCATTCTGGAGATGGCACAGGATGATGATGATTTCTTCATCTACAGCAGTGGTTTTCAACATCCCAGGTCCCAATCCACACTTTTCAACCCAGGCTGTCCCCAGATTCCCCCCCCCCACCACTCATGTATTCAATTACCATCCAGAAAGGATTTTCAACTTATACAGACTAATCCCATGGAAAAAAATTCTGTCCTTAGACTTGAAATTCCTCCCTGGAGAGCCTCCAGTCTCCCTGTTGAGAATCACTGGTCTACAGGGATGAGATCAGGAATGTTGGTCACAATTTTTTCTTCTCTTTTCACCCACAGAGAGCTTGACTGCAGTCCATTAATCATGGTATAGCATCCTTTTTTCCCCTTCATTTGCACCAGTCAAATGTGCAGTGAAATACAGCATGCCAGGTAGATATTCCTGGTTTTCTGAACCAATTTCCTCCAGTAACAAAGTGTTGCATACCAATTTTTACAGCTGGGTTAGTTGTTCCCAAATGCTGTATTTTTTTTTTTCAGTAGATGGTTATGAATTGGAAATGTTTCAGCTGAGAAGATGGGCCACTATCAACTATCCAACTTCATTCATTCCTTCTGAGCATGCCACATATTATGACACAACAAGATCGGATGAAGCTACAGGTAGATCTAGAAATCACCGATGGTAAATATTGCACCACTATGCCTACCCGATGGTAAGTAGGACACAATTATCAGCTAAAATCATCACACTACTTTTTTTCCTACAAAAACTCTTACTTCTTACTTTTACAGCTATTTTGATGCATAATACGTATACTTATAACATGGAAATACATGGAAATACTTTATTACATTCAATTTTACAACTGTACCCCCTAAACAGATCAAGACCCGCGCTTTTAATTTGGCACAAACGGAATGTCTGCATTTTTTTTCTGCGGCACGGGAAGAATTATGGTGTATGATTCAGTTTTACAAAACGATAGAAAGAGATGTAGAGTTAGAATCAGGTGGAACAGTCTGTGGCTAATTTTCAATCATAGCAGAGCTCGTATGTTTTGTGTGTGTGTGTTTGTGTGCATTATCTATTTGCTTTGTCTTCTCTATTGTTCTAGATGAAGGCATTTTTGCCAAAATAAACTGTTGCTATTTTCAGAACCATTGCACTATTCTTATCTCCTATTGCTAATTTCTGTCCTTTTCTTATCATTTTTGTAAAACCATACACTGTCATCTTACTCTGCACATAACAAGATAGTACTGCCATTTCTCTACTAATCTGCTACTGCTACCTTCATCCTTGTTGGCACATGAACAGCTTCTGGATGTCCAAGTTGTCCATAAGAATTTGAGCCCCAAGAGTAAACCTGAGAGTTGGCCGTCAAAGCCAGGCTGTGGTTGTCTCCTGCAGCCAACTTTATTACATGCCGACCTGCAAAGAAACAGGAGAAAGTGTGGCCCACGTGCAATGCCTGTAGCCCTGGGTTGCTAAGCTAGGGTTCCAAGATTGTTAAGGTTTCAGTGACAGACTGAGATTAAGTGAGTAAATAAAACATCACTGACCCATAGAAAAAGAACATTTAAACAAAGATCATTTACAGATAGAAAAATATTAATTATTCTTTCCTCAAAATAACACTTAAAAAAAGATCATTTATAGACAGAAAAATATTATTATTCTTTCCTCAAAAGAACACTTAAGAAAGAGATCATCTATAGACAGAAAAATATTATTATTCTTTCCTCAAAAGAACACTAACACTGTTACTGGAAAGAACTATCTAAAAGCTTCACTGTCCCTTAATACAATAATTCATAAAGGTTATTTATAAATTCATTTTATGTTTATTTTTAATCCACTGTATTATAAAGCAGAATTTTTTTCAAAAAAATCAGTCAATTAAAGTTTTGGACAACTGGATTTCACCTCCATCTTCATTTTCTCAAAACGGAAATAAAAGTTAACTTGGTGATTATAAATAAGAAAAACTTGACTTAGAAAAGATGGTTTCTGAACACAGAATTTTGTTTTTTGTCTATATAAAACATTCATAAGGAAAACATGTGTTCACAAGCACTTCAGAATGGACACCCCAACATACCAACAAACATCTTGACAACTATGGGTTGAGCTCTGTCCAGCTGGTCTCCGAGGCCCAGCTGCCCAAGTTCGTTGCACCCCCAGACCCAGACGTCAGTTGCAGTAACCACACGAGTTTCCATCGGTGCTGGTCCTTGAGAATGTACAAAAAAAATATATAGAAACAGAGGATCATATCAGTCGCAACAGGGAGGTTATCTTCTTCTTCTTCGTACGCACACTGGCGATGATTCGTGGTATGTGATGTGCCTTTTGGCTGGGCACCTCCGACTTCATCACCTTTACTTACTAGGGCAGACTGTTGTCTTGCTCGGACTGCCATGAAAACAGTGGTGTAGGCTGGCCTGGCCAAAACTTTGTTTTCCAGCCTCTGGTGGCTGTACTTAAGCCCCTTCTCCATGTTAGATCCAGCATGCAACACTGGCTGACTAGACGGCTTTGAGACAGTTCCACAGAGACACTCCGACTTTGGAATAAGGAATCCGATGAGTGCCTCAACGATATCCATTCCCCGCCACCTATAGTCTGCTGACTCTGTTTTGTTCACATCATTCTGATAGCCACTGCTGTAAAGACCCGTAGGCTTGTCACGTCCTGGATTTATTGGTCTCACACCAGATTTTCCTCATCCCCGCCGGCAATCTCCATGCCCCCATCCATCCACAGACCTGATATTACATTTTACAAAAATAACTTACAATTAGTGTTGATTGCTACAGGTTTCTGAGCTACAGAAGAAGGTCAGAGTTTTTAACCAAACAGATCTATGTTCCCTGTTTCACAAAGACTATGTTAAGATAAGTGTGTTCTTAACACAGTTCTTCCCAGGGGGAGGGAGGTTATAAAATGTGAAAAAAAAAATGAGGATCATCAAGCAGGGCCTTGGAAAGTACAGAACACCAAGCCTGATAAACCAGCAGAAACTTCTGCTCTCTTAAGGCAGAAATAAAAGCAGTCACCTGAGGTACTTGACTGAGATGCCCTTGACAATCATATCTAGGAAGTGGAGGTGGATCAGCCACTCTCTGAGGAAACCTGACACCAGCATAGCAAGGCAAGCACTGACATGGAATCCTCAAGGAAACAGAAAACGAGGAAGACCTAGACTAAACTTGGAGAAGAGAAATTATGACAGTGCTCAGAGACAAGGGATACACATGGAAGGAAGCAGAGAATAATTCCAAGAATGACGATGATGACGACGACGATGCTGGTGAATACAGGGAAACATTAAATATTGGGAAACAAGATATACATTTCGATAAATTTTCAATTTTATCCATGTCATGTACATTATGTAAACATTCCCCAAAATTCTTCCCCATGGTACAAAGATTAATATAACATTTTTTACTATAAGAAAATTTACTATCACAATGTTGAAGTGCAGAAGATAATGGAACATGCTGGCTGCTGATAAATGACTGAATGATTGTAATAAAGGATGACAGATATCACAATGATTGGAGATTATAAAATAAGTTTCATTAATTCTGGGACATCCTGGAGATGGGATGATACCTTCTGTAACTTCCACCATTTAGGAATCAAGATGATATTTATTCTTTTCTCCCATGCAGAAATAGAGGAGTCACGAGGAGAAAAAGGTTGAGAAGCCTTGCAATGGTGATGTTGGCAGTGTCACATCTGTGTCCACAGAACTTTGAAAATATGAGAGGTAGGGTCTTGGAGAGTACAGCACATCAAGCCTGATAAATCATCAGACACTTCTGCTCTCTCAAGACAGAAATTAAAACACTCACCTGAAGTACTTGACTGAGATGTCCTTGACAAGTTCTTCTGCTGCATTTCTATGGTACGGAGTGACCTCTGGTCTGAGTTCTTGTTCAGGCTGGTTGGATCGTCATCTACAGATGCCATTTCTCTGGACCACTCAATGAACGTCCCTGACCTTGTTCCACCTGACTGATTCCCAGAAGTGCTCCCAATGGCATCGGTGTCTGAAAAAAATGGGAGATAACTACTTCATGAAACTGTTTAATCTGTTCTTATTGCAGTTGCTACTGTTTTGGTTGGTTGTTTTGGGTACAGGAGTAGTGGTATAGACAATAGTAGAATTGGTGATATACAAAAGTGTACAAGTGGTGATATAAACAAGTGCAGATATGGTGATATAATCAAATGTAGAACTGGTGATATAAATAATTGAAGGCATGGTGATATAAATAAGTGCAGACATGGTGATATAAATACGTGCAGATATGTTGATATAAATAAGTGCAGACATGGTGTTATAAGCAAGTGTAGACATGGTGATATAAATAAGTGCAGATATGTTGATATAAATAAGTGCAGACATGGTGATATAATCAAAAGCAGAACAGGTGATATAAACAAATGTAGAACTGGTGGTATAATTAAATGCAGAACTGGTGATATAACCAGTTGTGCAAACATGGTGATATAAACAAGTGCAGAGCTGGTGATATAAACAATTGCAGACATGGTGATATAAACAAGTGCAGACATGGTGATATAATCAAATGCAGAACTGGTGATATAAACAAGTGTAGATGAGGTGGTATAAAAAGTGAAGAAATGATTATATAAACAAAACGCAGAGGTGATGATATTACTGAAATGACTTAAATGTTCTACAATCTGTAAAGGGTTAAAGGCAAGAATAATTTAATCCTTATTTCTAACTTACTAATACATGATAGCTTACTATTTTTACTGGTATCTTTCTCTTTGCTTCGTGACTCTGCATCACCATCTTTCACTTGGAGAGAAGACAACTCAATTTGAGGATGATTATTCTGAGTACTCTCCCCTTCAGCAAGATTATCTGATGATGAAGAAAACATCGAGAATGCCTGGATGTTTGTTATGGCTCGGCTGGTTGCTGATTTTACCTGCAACAAATTTATTTTAAAAATAGAATTAATTATTATCATTTCTGAGAAGGAGAGTGTTATCAGACCATGCTCAGAAGTACATAATGCAAAAGAAAGATTTCTCCATATGAACCAGTCTTCGGCCTCCTCATTCCCATTTCCCATTTCTCATCTTTCTTGTATTCTGGAGTTCTACTTGAAAGGTCTGTCTCACTGTGCTACTAGCTTTGACCTGTCTAATTGTACCTGCAGAGTTTAACCCTTTGATTCTCCTGATCACCTATTTCTTTTCATACACAATATGTACAAACTCTATGTCCATATCATTTATCTTATGTCAGAAGAACCAAAAAAAAAAAATCACAGATGCACATAAACAATTTTTACTCAGTTTAAAGCAATAATCATGTTAACTGGCAAATACTGGTAAATTACTGATTAAAAAATATAAAAACTGAAACTCCTGGAGGTCACTGGTTACTGTAACCAGTATATATTATCAAAAAAAAAAAAACATAGCAGAAAAACAACCACCAAAATCAACTGGAGGATAATCAGGCCAGTAGGATGATGATGATGCTCAATTTGTATGGAGGATAATCAGGCCAGTAAGATGATGATCATGATGCTCAATCTGTATGGAGGATAATCAGGCCAGTAGGATGATGATGATGATGCTCAATTTGTATGGAGGATAATCAGGCCAGTAGGATGATGATCATGATGCTCAATTTGTATGGAGGATAATCAGGCCAGTAGGATGATGATCATGATGCTCAATTTGTATGGAGGATAATCAGGCCAGTAGGATGATGATCATGATGCTCAATTTGTATGGAGGATAATCAGGCCAGTAGGATGATGATCATGATGCTCAATTTGTATGGAGGATAATCAGGCCAGTAGGATGATGATCATGATGCTCAATTTGTATGGAGGATAATCAGGCCAGTAGGATGATGATCATGATGCTCAATTTGTATGGAGGAGAATGAGCCAGTTTTGACTTTGGTTCAGCATGTGAGCATTTTTTAAAAATTAAATATCGCACGAACATTTACTTTCCGCTGATGTTTGTCACATATATTTACATTTTATATTTTACATGAAGTACCAAATGTTCTATCACAATTTACATAAAATACCAAATGTTGTATTAAGAAAGCCAGTATTTTGGAAAGTTCTTCATGCAAGGAGAAAGACAGATAAAACTATCAGTTTAAAAAAATCTGAACGCAATCACTGGATTAAAATAATGTGGGGTGAGGACACTGTACCCAAGCTCAATGAGGTAACAGTCTGTGATCCATCGCTGACTGCCTGCATCAGGACTGGCAAACCAAAGCTGACCAAGACTCCCATTCTACCTGCAAAATAATGCCCCTGGTAACACACAGTTTTCTGGCCAAGTGAATACGGATTGAAATGGGAAGGCAAACCAGTCCTAAAAATACACCATGCTGAAGACATATGTGTTGGATCAAAAGGCACAGATATCACAGCATAGCTTCAAACCGTGACACACTATAATCATATATGATAAATGCTCTTATGCGGGGAATGCCAGAAGAAGAAGAAGACTAGGAAGATGAAGGGAAAAAAAAACCCATAAAATTCCAGAAATTACAGGTTATTTTCATTTTATATTTCACTGGGGCACTTCTGGCCTGAATCAGACCATAGAAACTCAGACAAAGATGTTTGTGTTAGGGAAGGCTTCATTTATCATGGTCTGTAAACTACAGCTTATCTAAGCTTTATCTTCAGGCAATAATCTTTGAAAATATAACATGCCATTATACTGTAGAATCACAAGCAGGTCCTGGGTCAACTTCATCAACTGTAATGATGGAACTTGTTCAGAAGTACTCTAGGAACTGGGGGAGCAGCTTTTCAAACAGAAGCTAGTGGGGTCTGCCGTAGCCCACTGCTGCTTACACTCATCTGGTCCCTCGATGGTGCTATGGAATAAGTGGACCATACTGAGATCCCCCTTCACAGCAGGAGTTCAAAGCACTTTTGGGCTTGTCTTCTTTGTTCAAACATTGGCAATGATGAGTGGTACCTTGATTTTTGCAATGCGTCTTTTGGCTGGGTACCTCCGACTTCAGCACCTTTACTTGCTAGGGCAGACTGTGGTCTTGCTTGAACTACCATGAAGACAGTGTTGTAGGCTGGCCTGGTGTTTTCCAGCCTCTGGCGGCTGTACTTAGGCCCCTTCTCCGTGTCAGATCCAGTGTGCAACGCTGGCTGGCCAGATGGCTTTGAGACAGTTCCACAGAGACACTCCGACTTTGGGATGAGGAATCCGATGAGTGCCTCAACGATATCCATTCCCCACCACCTAGAGTCTACTGGCTCTGTTTTGTTTACATCATTCTGATAGCCATTGGTGTAAAGACCCGTAGGCTTGTCACATCCTGGATTCACTGGTTTCACACTAGACTTTCCTCATCCCTGCCTGTGGTCTCCATGTCCCCATCAATCCACCAACCTGACATTACATTTTACAAAAATAAGTTACAATTAGTGTTGATTGCTACAGGTTTCTGGGCTACAGAAGTAGGTCAGAGTTTTTAAGCAAACAGATCTATGTTCCTTGTCTCACAAAGACTATGTTAAGATAAGTGTGCTCTTAACACAGTTGTTCCCAGGGGAAAAGGTCTTGTCAAAAGTCCAATAATTTTTCAGTATTTTATTTCAGGAATTAAACAAATATAAGCACACTTAATAACACAAATTAATAAATAAAAGTTAACTATAATTACAAATCACACATTATTTATAAAAGTAACAATTGCAGTTACTTGAATGATAAAAACAGTTTTAAAGAAAGATAAACTAAGGTGCTGGATCACAATGACATT
The DNA here is from genome assembly GCA_009760885.1 of Achatina immaculata. Taxonomy (NCBI): domain Eukaryota; kingdom Metazoa; phylum Mollusca; class Gastropoda; order Stylommatophora; family Achatinidae; genus Lissachatina; species Lissachatina immaculata. The sequence continues at coordinate 25,294,525 of CM019714.1, forward strand.
CAAAGCAACAATGAAGACATTAAAACTGGAATTAAGACAGGCAGGAGGATGATACCTGATATAAGTCAGCAAAGACAAACAGATATACAGTCAAGCACCACACAACATACACTCAGACAATGTCTGATCACATATACGTTCATGGCCCCATAATGTTATAGCAGAGTTAAAAAATTCCAAGTTGGAAAATGGGATGTAGAAAATATTTAACATAATGTGAAGCAAACAGAACAGTTTGTGTGCAACACTTGTATGTCACATCTCATGTAAACAAAATAACTGTGTTGTCAAGCATATAATAGTACAGTACATATGTAATACATGCGTCTTGATGGTCTTAATAAATGCCTCTGTTACATGCTTATGTATGTACTATACTGTACTTTCAATGGCTAGCTGAATGTGAATGCTCCCCTTGGCTTCAATTGGACTACTGACAGTGTGCTGCACTGTGTGTGTTTGATTTACCCATCAGCCATTGCGAACATGTTGTACTGAATCAAATTACATACTTTATTCTCCCTCTCTCTCTTTCTCTCCCCCCCCCCTTTCTCTCCCTCTCTCTCCCTCTCTCTGAATCTTTAGGTGCCAAAAGGCACATGGGGCTTCCACAAGGATTTTCCATAAACACCATTTTTCGCCCTTTTTTCTTTTCTGCTCTTGGCCAGGTGAGCCGTCTATTGCTCAAATCCTTCCTGTTCTTCTCCATGCCTCCTTCACTCTACACTAACTCATGTTCCCTTTAGGTGTTCATTTCACATACTTTATTAATCTATACAGCCTATACAACAATGTACATTTACAATGTAATATTATATTATGTATATTCTGTAGTACTGTATTAACCTGCTTAACCCATATGTTACCTTGCCAAACACATTAAATGAAATACAGTAATGTATGTTCACAGTATCTTGGCTATTTAGTCAATACAGGTATACTAACTTATTCCAAACATGTTTTCTTATACACAGTGTTCCCACAATGTCCAAATTACAAAAACATATTTCACAGAATGAATAACAGACATCATGCATATACATGACTGTAATTTTTTAAAAAAAGCTATATTTGTTATTAAAACTTACTGTCCTAACAGTGACACCACAGAAGCCAAAGAAAGCAAACTAAGAAAATATTTTTTTAAAAAAGAATCTTTTTCTAAACAAGAATAAAAATAAACCTGCAAAGAGATAAAAAAAAAAAAAGTACAATAAAAGAATAAGAAAGACACAAGGAAGTTCAGTTAGGCCAAAAAAACATAAATATGAAATCTAAAACTGAAAGTGGGAGCCTCAGTGGCTAAGTGGTTAGAGCACTTGTCTCCCATGGTGAAGGTTGGGGGGGGGGAGGTCTGAATCCAGCCGGAGGCACCACAGCCACCCAGGCTGTAGAAATAGGTACCTAGCTTCTTCTAGAGCTGAGGGTGGAAGGGCAGCCAGGTGTGATGCTGACCACATCATCTTCTTATGTACTGAGGGGTTAAGTAAAATATGGACACTAATACCATATCACCTGGGTGCCTCCATGACACAACAAAGTTATTTTTACCTTTACTTACCTAAAAGTGAATATGGTAAAAGTTAACATTGTCAAAAACGATCATGCTACGAATATAGAAAAAACACAACCTATGCATCAGGGCATACACCGATCATACAAACCTGTGCTAACACTGAAGACGAATAACCAAACACATCACCAAATGATGATGGAGCCTTGTCATCTTGGGCTGTCTCCGTAGCAACAGATGGCTTACTCCCAGAATCTTCATGTGTTCCTGAAGGAGATAACACTGTTTCTACTCCCTTCTCATCCTCAAACTGCCTCTGTAGGTACTCCCTAGCTCCAGAGAGATCCAGAGATCTGACACTTGTGGTTGAAAGTGATTTATTTCTGTTTCTCTGACTTAAGACTCTCAGATCTGTGGGGGAAGAGGTACATTTCAAAATGACAAACTTTTAACATCATCATCATCATCACCAGAGGAAGGCTGGCTGCAGTGTTCCTCCAACTTGTTCTGTTCTTTGTTTTCACAGTGCACTCAGCCAAGTCAAACCCATGTTGTCCACCAATCTTTCTCTATTTCCTTCTACTTTTCTGTCTAACATTCAATACAGTTACTATCACTTTCATGTAACAATAAAAAAGGGGCCTAGCTCTGTTGCTGGTTATGGAGAGCAGCTTCACTACACTCAGGGCATGCCCGTACATGTTTGACCTTTGACATAAGGACCTCTTCCTGTGTTTTTAAGGAGATGACTCCAGATGTTGTGTTGTGTGTTGCCTGTGATCTAGCATTTAGCTGGGATTTGCAACCACATGTAATGCACTGAGTCATATGTGATAGGTGCTTTGAAGGAAGATATATGAATGACATATAAACAATGTATGAAATAACATATAAACAATGTATGAAATAACATATAAACAATGTATGAAATAACATATAAACAATGTATGAATGTTAAAAACCTGAGGGAGGCAGACAGAGCTTGTTACTCAAGTAACCCTTTTTTTTTTAAATTAAATTTTAAATCTTTTGCTTTAAATGCAGTTTTTAAAAAAATGACTTTAAAATAGACCAGTGGTTCCCATCACCCATGTGGTACCCGGGATCTGCAACGAATAGGACCACTGCACCCTACCACGCATGATTGTAAAAGGCGACTAAGAAGGGTTCGGCATAGGGCCAGCAACCCTATCTGGTAAAAAAACTATCAGACTGCTGCAGAAACGGAAGCAAGGGAAAAAACAAATGCAGGTGGAAGGAGAAATGCGTATCTGGAAACTGAGCCCATGAAGGTTGTGGATGAAAGCCAGCCACTGGAAGTCCCCAGCCAAACTGCAGACCTCCTGGAACCTAAACACAAGATGCAAATAGGCTGCTGGAAAACTAGCATAAACCATCAAGGAAATGTACAAATACAAACTAGACATACTAGGAATACAAGAGGCAAGTTGGACAGGACAAGGTAGAAGGAAATTAACAGCACACCACACAGAAGATACAATAATATGGTCAGGCAAAGAAGATCATCATGAAGGAGGAGTGGCATTGATTATAACAAAAGAAGCATCAAGAGCATTGCTGAAATGGACCCTTATAAATGAAAGATTATTATACACATCTTTCAACTCAAGATTCACGAAGCTGTCTATTATAGTTCATTATGCACCAACAGAAGCAGATGAAGAGGAATTAAAAGAAGATTTTTACAACAGCCTCCAAGCCACAGTAGAAACAATACCCAAACATGATATGCTACTCATCTTGGGCGACTTCAATGTAAGAGTAGATGAAAGAAACGAAGAAGAATCATGAGAAGAGAAGGAATCAGAGAAATAAATGAAATTGGAGAAAGACTGTGCAGTTTCTGTGAAGAAAACATGATGACCATCGGAGGGACAATTTTCCAACATAAAAACATCCATAAAGTGACTTGGAGGTCCCCAGATAAAACCACATAAAACTAATTCAATCACATAATAAACAACAAATGGAAATGGTCACTACAAGATGTGAGAGTAAGGAAAGGAGCAGATGTAGGAAGTGATCACAACCTTCTGGTAGCAAAATAAAACTAAAATTAAGGAAAATCAAAATCGGAGAACACAGAAAGGCAAATTTTGATACAGCAAAACTGAAAGACCAGCAAACAAGCAATGAGTTCTCAATAATACTTAAGAACCGCTTCAGTGTCCTACAAGACGAAGTAGAAATGTCTATACTAGAGTTCAATAAAGCACTACAGGAGACAGCAAAAGAGGTGCTGGGATATTGGAAATGGAAAAAATTAATGGTTAAGCAAGACCATATGGGAAAAGACAGAGCAAAGAAAGAAAATCAAGAAAAAATTACTGAGCACCAAATCACAAAGGCTAAAAGAACAAGTTTTAAGTAATTGTGCACAAAAAGACAAAGTGAAAGAATCATGCTGTCAATACTACGACAACTTAGCAGAAACAGCAGAGAAAGCAGCAAATGCAAATGACATGAAAACCATATACAAAATCACAAAGCAGATGACAGGGGAATAGAAGTAAGGGTAGACCAAAAGAGACATGGAGAAGAACAACAGAGAGGATGTTGAGCAATAGAGGACTCACCTGGGCAAGAGCGGAAAAAAAGGCAAAGGACAGGAATATGTGGAAAACCCATGTGCCTTGGGCACTTAAGGTTCAGAGAGAGAGTGTGGTTCCCACAATGGACAGTGCCACCCCCCCCCCTCATGGGTGATGGGAGGATATGGGAGTTGGGGTGAGGGAAAAGAGGGCATAGTACATGGATATCAGACCCAGTCAAGTGAAAAAGTTTTCAGAGATGCTAGTGAAATGGTCTATAGGCAAGGAGACAGAGCCCAAAAATGTTTGGAAACCAGTGACACAGACTTTCTCCACCTCTTCATTACTATCAGCCAATCAGATTGATATTAAACCCCCACAAGTCTTCTTATAAGCACTAACAAAATTTCAGCATAGGCGCTCTCACACACAGCTTCAGACATGTTATAGCAGTGTCTCCTAACCTTTTCTGGATCATGCCCCACCTCAACGCCTCAAAGATTTTGATACATCCCCCCCCCCCACACCTTCCACACACAGCATGTCAACTAAATCTGAAAAAAATATAATATAAATATATTCAAACTGCTGCCCCCCCCCCCCATGTGCCATACACCCCATGTTGGGAAACACTGGGTTGCAGCTAAGTGTTCCATGTAAAGTTAGACTTTCTCTTCTTTTCCTATTCCTTTGTCCTGTATATTTTTGTATAATTAAGACGTAAGGTGAAATATCACACTGTGTGCTTGTTAATGAATAAAGCTCTTCTTCCCTTTTTTTAAAATAGTCTCCAATACGAAATCATTTGTGTATGAAACTTTGAGCTTGTGTAACTGGCTCCAGTGGTCTGTTTAGCCAGTCCATGTCAGGAACAAGATGACTGGCTGGTAGGTGCTTTAGTATTTGGTGAATTTGGTCAAGTATACACCATCTATGTTCAACCTTTTTGTTTTTTTTTCTTACATTTCGAACTGTACAGACTACAGATCATCTTAGCTACTCTGTAGGCCAACAACCTCATCCTTAGACCCATCTATAGGTGACTCTAGATGGAGAAAAATCTTGCCATTGTGGAATCTTGCAACAGTTGTCACTGAATATCAATGTCACCAACTCTGCATGCCACTGACAGCGATAGAAAATTCGTCGGCCCCAAATGCATGACAAAAATCTGATTTTGGAATGTAAGAACGATGGCTGCAACAACAAAAACTGCTCAGGTAATAAAAGAAATGGATAGAAATCACATAGATGTGTTGGCCATCAATGAAATGCGACGGCCAGAAGCAGGGAAAAGAACGGCAGAAAACTGTAAGTTAATAATATATTCCAGCAGAGATGATGGGAAATACCAGGAAGGAGTTGGTATAATTATATCATCTACGGCAGCAAAGAGCCTTACAGAATGGGAACCAGTGAACAGCTGTATGATAAGAGCACGATACAAAATAAGACACGGAAGAATGACAACCATACAATGCTATGCACCCACGAACGATACAGAGGATGAAATAAAAGACGATTTCTATTACCAACTACAACAACTCATCAACAAAGTACCTAAACACGACATCTTAATTGTCATGGGAGACTTCAATGCCAAGGTAGGAAAAGATAACAACGATGTCAAAAAAGTAATAGGGAAAGAAGGAATTGATACAGTAAATCAGAATGGAGAAAGATTAATTGAAATATGTCTAACAGAGGGCATGGTCATTGGAGGAACAATATTTCCACACAAAGAAATACATAAAACAACGTGGCTATCTCCAGTTGATAGAACCAGAAACCAGATAAATCATTTTTGTATTAGAAAACAATTCAGAACATCTCTGATAGATGTAAGAGCATACAGGGGTGCAGATGTCAACAGTAATCACAACCTGTGCATATGGAGGATAAGACTTAAACTGAAAAGCCAACACAAGAAATCAATACTCAGAAAGATAAACAGTCACAGCCTACAAGAAGAAAATACCAACAGCAATTTCAATCAGGAACTTACCAAACATTTTGCAGCACTCAAAGAGGTAGACGAGACAGATATAGATGAATTATGGAATTCATACAGCACAGCCACTCAGAGAGGCAAACAACTGTGCGAGCCCTATGTGACATTTAATGGCATGGGAAGGATGTAAGAATGTAAGAAGTTTACTAGCTGGCTGGACTTATCTGTTATGCTACCAGCATCTTACACCATCTTACATCCTTCCCATGCCATTAAACATCACATAGGGCTCGCACAGTTGTTTGCCACATTTCCTGTTCTCGGCGAGTCTTTCAATCTCATCAAGGGATTTTATGCCCATAAAACTGGCTTCTCTTAACAATGTCCTCTTTAGAGTTTCACGTGGCTGACCTCTTTTTCTTCGGCCTGTTGTGCTCCACTTCATAGCTTGTTTTGGTATTCTCTGTTTCTTCTCGTCACATGGCCTGCATATGTCCATCTTCTTTTTTCTGATCACCCATGAGACAAGTTGTTATTTGCTCATCTGTCTTATCTTTGCATTGTTCTTTAATTCGTTCCACTTTATACCAAGTATTTTCCTTAGGCATTTGCTACCAGCATAAAGTACCATTATTTCATATAACATAAGCATATCACCTTTATGGTCCTTCAAAGTAGCATTAGAACTGGAATGACATGAAATTTTACCTTCAATTACATTAAAATTCTAAAATACATCACTTTTTTCATTAGTTTTTTAGATCATAGCTGAATATTACTGATACATAACATATATATTCATTATGCTTTATACAAATAAAATTAATATAACCACAGAGTCTACATATACCATCAAGCTCAGTCAGCCAGTCATTTGCATGTCCCTCACAGACCTTTGCCTCAACGGCTCTCCTGTAGGCCTCTTGGTAGTAAGCACGATGCCCTGCTGCTGGTGCATCCATTTGCAGATTATCAATGATGTCTTGCAGTCACCTTCGCCTTAGTCTTTCTCTCTTTACTTTCCCCATTATGTACCCTTCCAACATGGTCTTCTCTAAATTCTCATGACATTTAATGTGTCCAAAATATTTCAGTTTTCTCTGTTTAATCCTCTTTGCTAGACTTCTTCAATATTAAGTTCTTGTAGTATAGATACATTTGTTCTTTTATGTGTCCAAGGTATTTGAATAATTCTTCTGTAGCATTTACATTCAAAGGCATTTATGTGTTTCTCAGCTGTTTTGTTAAATGTCCAGGTCTCACAGGCATATGTTGCCATGGGAAAGATGCATTCCCTCAAAAATATTAGCTATACATTATAAATACAAACTAACATTGTTATAGCCAATGAATGAACTATTATCAAGTTCTGTGTTAAAAATACAAATTAATATTGTTATGGTCAATGAATGAACTATTATCAAGTTCTGTGTTAAAAATACAAATTAATATTGTTATGGTCAATGAATCTGAACTATTATCAAGCTATATGTTATACAAATTAATATTGTTATTTATAGAAAATAAATACCTTCCTCCAGGTCTTCAGACATAGAACGTCTCATCCACACTTCTCCATCTGATTCAACTGACTGTGATCGATCACTCATTAGACCACACTCTCCCTCCATTGCCCTCTGAAGATTTAGATCTAGAACACTTTTATCTGGCAGAGTTTCACCAGATAAAGACTCCAACTTGCTTTCTGTGGTATCTCCTGCAGATTTCATCTGTAAAATCTCTGATGACCCAGTGGCATCAATGCCTGTCTTTGCTGAAGGCAGTCTCCCTAACTCAAGCTCTGTATCTGCCCGCCTGTTTTTTTCTGGAGAAGCTGATGAATCAACATCATCTTGCCTATCTGCATCTCTGTCCAAGTTCTCTTCTCCAAAAGGGCTCTCCGATGTTATAACCAGGACACTTGTATCACAGGCAGACATTTCAAGGATGCTGGAGTGACTCAGAAGGCCATCATGCCCTGCATTTTCATCCTCCTTCCCATCCATCAATTTGTCCCTATTGTCAGGCAAACTGTCTTCAACTTTAAGCTCTTCTGGGGGAAGAGATGAACCCCTTTCTTCTGGTGAACCTGTAGCGGATCTCCTCAGTGCCTCACTGGAGCTGGATGAGGATATGTCTTCAACAATGGTTGAGTCAATACTCCGGACACAGTCACTCACCGTACACTCATGTAACGCATCAATGATACACATATCATTAGTATCTGTGTACGTGTAAATCTCTTTGTTACATAAACTGCAACGGGAAGGGTACAGACTGTTCTCCAGCACAGACTTTGCCTCTGTTTTCCCCTTGCTTTTCAAAGGAGATGATGACCTTGATGTCCCCCTGTCACCTCTGAGGACAAGGACCATGCTGTGTCTCTCCCCACATGAGACAGCAGTCACCATATGGCCTTGGAGCGTGTCAACTCTTCTCGGAACTGGGGCATGCCTAAGTTCACCCAGGCCCAGCTGTGGGCCAAACCCCCATGCCCACACTTCACCAGCTGAAATGACATAAAAGAGAGTTACGTAATGAAACTCAATACAACATTAAGTTGAAAGTAACTAATTAACCCCTCCCCCCCACACAAAAATGAAGAAATAATTGATGCAAAGAATTACATAAAAGGAAAACCTGCCTAATTTATAAGAAAAAAAAAAGATTTAACTCTTACTGGGCTTACGATCAGGATACTGACACTTCCGGTTTTCCCGTTGCGACCGTATGGTCAAGATCCTGACAATTGTTTGTTTCATTAAAACAAGCGGTGTAACATTTACATTGTACATATTTCGTCCGCAATTCCGGTGACACTTTCAAAATGGCGAATGCGTGCCTAGTTACGAGCGATGCCGAGCGAGAAAAAGGACAAGAAGCATGGAAATTTTTCAATTTTTGACGATGTAGATAGGGGTATGGACATAGCCTACGGCGACCCCGCTGCTCTTGAATGTTTTCTACGTAGATCTAGACATATTTAGACGACTGGAGAAGTAGTTAGGAGTTATTTCAGACATTATTTAGCGAGAATGCAACATAGAATCAGAATACGAGATCGACAAGTAGATCTACACATCTCAGATGGTAAGTAGGGGTAAGCAGCTCGGATCTAGACCTAGCCGATGGTGAGCTGGCCACAATCAGTGTCTAAAAACATCAAATTACTTCTTTTTTCCTAAAAAAACTCTGCATTTATGAAATTTTCATTCATTTAGCTATACTTTGAAACGTATTAAGTATACGGAAGTACATGGAAATACTGTTTTCCATTTCATTTTACAACTAGACCCCCTAACATATCAAGACCCGCGTTTTTACTCCTGCACTCCAGAACACGCCTGTGTTTCTTCTCCAGCACGGGAAGAGTTAAAATAACATGAAATAATCTGTAATAAATAGATCAATAATCACCCAAACAATAATTTGAAATAAAAGGATTAATAATTAAATAAACAAATTATTGTTTCCTTATAATTTAATGGGTTTTTTTTTTTTAAAGTGAAGTACAACACAAATTTTGGCATAATGTATGAAACAATTAAAGACTGATTTATATGAAGTAATGAATTCTGCTCCATTTTACCGCTAGATACAGCCAATGTATGACTGCTGCCACAGGAAACATCAGTTATAAATACAGCAAGTGATGGTTTAGGGACCCCATGCTGGCAAAAGCCTGTATTAATCTCCACAGTGACCAGGGCAGGGGAAAGAACCAAGTCCAGGCTTCCTGTGCCACACTGGCCATCCCTCGATGAGCCCCAACAGAACACCTGGCCTGTGTCTGTAATGACGGCACTGTGGTGTTTGCCACATGAAACGTGTGTCACTGGATCTGAAATGTCAGGAAATTAGACAAAGTTAAAATACAAGACTGCCCGAATTGTTTAACACTTTCTAATTATTTGTCCCAGAAATATTTTATCCATTTTTTTTTCCTCCTTTTTCTTCTGTGTCTGCCTAGCAAATGCAACGGCATGAAGACAAAGAACTCAAGCCGGATGAGACAGCAGTCAGTGACCTGTTGTTTGCATCAGGACTGACAAGCCATAGCCAATCAAGATCTCATTCTACCAACCAGTGGTGCCCCTGAAAACATTATGACATTGGTCCACATTTAAATTCAGCAGAATGGAGATTGACTCCTGCAGGATTTCATGAAATGGTTCAGTTTTTCATCTAGATTTTTCTGCACTTACAGAGTTACAGTCAAATATTTTGGTCTTCTTATACGAACCTGAAATTCCCTGCAATTTTATTGGCTCTTCCGTCACTTTGATATCCAGTGACCCTACACCAAGCTGGCCCATGTCATTCAACCCTGTCACAAAGACCTCACCGTGCTCTGTCAGGAAGAGACTGTGGCTGTCCCCAAAGGCAATGTCCTTGATACTGACTTTGGTGAAAAGGTCAAAGGTGGTGATGTTAATATCTTCACAAAACCCTTTCCAGAGGTAGGCGGAGGCAACATGGTGGCTATGCCTGCAATATGTGAGTGTACAAGAGTGAGGTTAAAATATTTATCTGTTATAGTATGTGTCTGTTATTAAGATAATCCTGCTGTGCTTTATAGGCACATAGGGATATGGTGTTAGTGCCCACATTTTCCTTGACCTGTCAGAACACTATAGGGTGATATGGTCAATACCACGCCTGGCTGCCCTTCCTTCCCCAACTCCAGAAGAAGTCGGGGACCCAGTTTTACAGCTGGGTGACTAGGGTGCCTCCGTCCAGATTCAAGCCCCCCGACCTTCGCCATGAGAGACCAGTGCACTAACCACTTCGCCACTCAAAGAATACTGAAAAAAATCAATATAAAAAAGTGATATAATTTCAGTTGGTTGGTGACCTAAGTGTAGACTTTTTTGTATACAAGACCATCGTAACTCTTATTGTAAGGCTGGGTTTTTTACAGAAGAAAAAATGTTTATAATAATTAATAAATATATAAAATAAAATAAAGTAATAAAACAAAATAAAATAAAATAAAATGCAGTCACATGCTTTATTACACAGTTCAGAACTAATAAATTTGATTAAACTACTGCAACCTCTAAAAATAGGCACTGCACCATTTTCTAGATAAAACATGTCAGCTGTATTGTTTGATTACAGAAAATGTTTGTAGTAGTGAATGTTGTTAGGCTGGACTAGAGCTGAAGATCTGGAAACCAAGGCATCAAGTTAGAAGGGAATTAGAACACTGTGATTTTTTTTCTTTAATTCCCTGGAATGGGCTTAAGAAAGAGACTTTCTGTAAGACTTTATCATGATAAAGAGAGTGTCAATTCCTGGCCCTGCTGATATAATGCAAGAACCAGCTTATCAGAGCACAACAATGGAGCTTCTTAGAGCACAACAATGGAGCTTCTTGGAGCACAATAACTGAGCTTCTTAGAGAATAACAATGGAGCTTCTTACAGCACAACAATGGAGCTTCTCGAACCACAATGGAGCTTCTTAGAGAACAAAAATGGATCTTTTTGGGGCACAAAAATGGAACTTCTTGGAGCACAGCAATGGAACTTCTTGAAGCACAGCAATGGAACTTCTTGGATCACAGCAAAGCAGCTTCTTGGAGAACAAAAATGGATCTTCTTGGAGATCACAGTGGCAGGATACAAAGAAAAGCATCCACATGTCTTCTAAGGTGTGGAGTATTATGAGCAAAAAAGTTCTACTTTGTGAGACAAAGGAACAATTAACATTAAAGCTATGTGCAAGTCAGTAACAAAACCTCATTGTTATATCACATGCTCTGCAGTGAGTCAAAAAACAACCTGTGGACTAAGAGCTAAAAGTTTATGCACCGGCACAGGTCAGTCCAGCTTGGAGGGAACAACAGCTGCAAATGCTACCAAGGAGTCAGTAAAACAAACTTTCCACTCTGAAACCCCCAGCTTTTTCTACTGTACAATTCAAGCCCTGACTCTCATCTTTGTTAATGATTTATGCCAACTCCCAACTCAATCCAAAACAATAGCTTCAGACTCAGGGCTCTTCTATTTTTCTGCTGTCCAGCTCCGAATTCAAATCCAGTCAACATTGTTTCCGACTCCATAGATATGACTATAAGTAATGAATCATCATCATCATCATGTGCCATCTCCAGAAAGAAGGTTGGCAGTAATGAATCTCCAGTTTCTTCTCTCCCCAGCCCTTGCTGTAGCACTCAGCCAGGTTGTGCCTTATCCATTCTTGTATGTTATCCATCTACATTTCTGTCCACCTCTTGCTCTTTTTTCCTTCCACTTTTCCTTCTAGTGTGGTCATTAGCATATTGTTATGCATTTTGATATGGCCAAAGTAACTGTTTTCTTGATCACTATTTCTTTGAGAAGTTCACATTGCACTTGGAGCTGTTCTAAAACTTGTGAATTTGTAGTAATGAATATATGTAAAAAAAAAAACAAAAAAACAGAGAGACACAAAAGGGCAGGTTCAGTCAGTCATTTGTATGTCCCTTGCGGAACTTTGCCGCCCTAACAAATAAATGCCTTTGAATGTAAATGGTACAGAAGAATTCTTCAAATATCATGGACGCAGAAAAGAACAAATATATACATACTACAAAAACTTAATACTGAAGAAGGTTGGCTAGTAAAGAAGATTAAAGAGAGAAAACTTAAATATTTTGGACACATTAAACATCATGATAATCTAGAGAAGACTGTCTTGGAAGGATACATAATGGGAAAAAGAAAGAGAAGAAGACCAAGGCGAAGATGGCTGCAAGACATCATTGCTAATCTGCAAATGGATGAATCAGCTGCAGGACATCTTGCTTACAACCGAGAGGCCTACAGGAGTGCTGTTGGTGAAGAAAACTTCCACAAGGGGCATGCAAATGACTGACTGAATATATTTATAGAACTATACTAAAGCTGAAGAAACATGGCAAAACGAGTCTTCATGAACAAGCATCCTGGAGGAGTAACCTTCACTAAATCCATGAGTCAGCTGAGCAAGTCAACAAAATGTGACTCATCCAAATATGAAGTACTATCACATATAAAACTTATTTCTCAAAAGATGGATGGAGGACATTACAGAAATCTCAAATATTTCAGTATATGATGCAAATCACCCCCGCCCTATCAAGACGTCTTGTTGTCCCTCGACACTCAAATGTATATAAGGAGACGACATTTCAAGACACGACAAAAACAACTTATTACATTTCAACAAACACGTACTCTTTCTGAGGCTCTTTATCACACTTCTCAAGTCCTACGTCGGTAGCAGCCATCGTGACAATTTAAAGATAAGTCTTTAAAGAATCTGATGAACCATCTTGAAGCCTTAAAAATAGGGAGTGTCTGACTTTGTTTATGTTTCTTCCGTAAAGAAAGTTGCCATATTTAGATCTTTCACTTCCTGTAGCAAGTAGTATTAAATTGGTCCAGGATATTCTGGTCCAAATTATATAAGATGCGTCTGAAATCACTTTAGTGTTGTTGATATTAGTAAGGTAGTAGGTTTTCGTTTAGTTTCCATAACATATAGTACACGTTGCTAAATATGTTTTTACACAAGAACACAAACCAGGCTAGAAGAAGAAGAAGAAGAAGAAGAAGATGATGATTGGTGGTGATGGTGGTGGTGGTGGCGGCGGCGGCGGTGGTGGTGGTGGTGGTGGTGGTGGTGGTGGTGGCTGCGGCGGTGGTGGTGGTGGCGGCGGCGGCGGCGGCGGCGGCGGCGGTGGTGGTGGTGGTGGTGGTGGTGGTGGTGGTGGTGGTGGTGAAGCCAGGGCCAGCCTTAGAAATGTTACCTCGCCGTTTAGCAGCAACCCTGGCCGCCCCACACACTTCTCAAATAAACCTGACTAAACTTCATCATGTCCGACTAGTAATTTTAAACAGCATTAACAATCATTTATAAATTAAAGGAGAGAATCATAAGATAAACTACACATTAATAAGAAACAATTACAATAAAATAAGAATCAATTACAAAAAAAATTATTAAAAACATAATAAAAAACATAAAAACATTATAGGTATATTATTTACATCTCACGTGGAACAAATAGTTTTAAACCACACAAAAAAATGACTTGTATATGTTTTAGCTTCTAGCACACGTGTATTCACGTCATTTGCCCTTCTACTGTTTCAGCTAAATATCTAGTGGTTAAAAATAGATTCTACATTTTATAGTTTTATATGTGATAATACTTCTTTCACAACGGCAGAATCAGAAAGAAGTCGGTATAGTCTAATTTTTGACCGGTTTCATGCTCAACTGAACTCATTACAAGCCCTTCCAATCGAGTTTCGGCCATTGTTGAGCGTAAATAGGTTTACTCATCACCAGCAATCTGCGCTCCCGAAGAAGCATAAGCCATCAACAAAGGTTCTCCAGCCAATTCTGACCTGAGCAAGCCGGGATACCTCAAACCATGTCTTCCCCGCTTATTTTAGTTCTTCCTGTACTGTGCGCCCCCATGTCCCCAATGGCATGTCCCTCTTTCTTTTCCCCTGGGGTGTCCAGGTCAAGGCGGTATAGGGATGTTTTGTACTTTCCGTTCGTACTCTGTGGCCCAGCCATTTCCATCTTCGTCTTTTGACCTCTTGAGTAATGTTCTCAATGCCTGTTCGTTTTGGTTATTTCCTCACTTGTCACGTGTTCTTCTCAGAAACAAATTTACTAGCAACATTAAGTTCTTTTAAAGCAAAGTGCCGTATAGCAACATAAAAATGTTTGATCTCTTGAGTTTAAGAGGAAGAGTTTCAACTTCATATCTTGCCAACAGGACCGTTTTTTTTAAACACCGTATAATATGATAAAACCTCGAAGAAAAAGTGTTGTAGACAAATCACTTTTAGACTTGAGAGAACAAAAATGACATGATAATTAGCTGGGACTTGAAGCACGGACTCTGGTAGGACAAGCAGCTGTCAGTGAGCACGGGAAGTTGTCAAGCGTACGCCGACAGTTGGTTGTGAACTCTACTTAGGTAACAGATCTTGCTCAAATATGTTCTAGTCAGTTCGGGTTTTGTGGCATGTGGGAGAGCTTTCATTGTATGTCTGGACTGCGTTGTTCTTGATATTGCAAGTATGTTGAGTGTTATTTGTCCTGGAGTAATTATGTGGTAAGTATGATGTTCTTGTAAGCGATGGCGCCATCGAGCACCCCCGAACTCACTAGGTTTTGTTTATGTTGTTTACACAAACCACACACATATATACACACACACGTACATACACACACATATATATATACGTAATTTCTGTGCTGATGATAGTATAAGTGTTGGGTGCACCCATATGGATATTTTGCAGTTGTAGTTACGGCTATGTTTTGATTTGTAAATTTACATTGATGGTGGAGTTTTTTTCGTACATAAGATTTCATAATGTTTTCTCTGCAGATGATATAGCTGATATTGTGTTGACACACATAAGATTATTAATGTTTTCTCTGCAGATGATACAGTTGATATTGTGTTGACACACATAAGATTATTAATGTTTTCTCTGCAGATGATATAGCTGATATTGTGTTGACACACATAAGATTATTAATGTTTTCTCTGCAGATGATATAGCTGATATTGTGTTGACACACATAAGATTATTAATGTTTTCTCTGCAGACAATGCAGTTTTTTAAAAGTATGTATTGCCTTGTTGCTGATGTCGTTTTGCTATACATATTTATGTATGTTGGTATTGATATTATGTTGTATATGCCTAACTGATCAGTAGTGGGGTGGACAGTTTTTGCCATTTTTCTTTTGTGGTTTGGAAGTGTGTTTATAACAAACAAGCAAAAAAACCCAGGAAACTCGTATCACCTTCGGAAGATCTGACTCGAGTTAACTTTCTGAACATCTGACTCGATTTAACTTTCTGAACATCTGACCCGAGTTAACGTTCTGAACATCTGACCCGAATTAACTTTCTGAACATCTGACTCGATTTAACTTTCTGAACATCTGACCCGAGTTAACTTTCTGAACATCTGACCCGAATTAACTTTCTGAACATCTGACCCGAGTTAACTTTCTGAACATCTGACCCGAGTTAACTTTCTGAACATCGGACTCGTGCCAACAGACATAGTTTATTGCTAACTATACAGAGAAACGGAATTGTATTCAGTGCCGTTTAGTAATCTACAGTATGTAATGTTAGTGCCCATATCTTCTTTGCCTTGTCGTCGTTTAGGAGAGTGATGTGGACAATATTTATATCTGGTGGCCTTTCCTTTCTCCAGCTTCAGGAGGTACCTATTTTTGACAGCTGTCTTGGCTGAAGTAATTCTAACAAGACTCCAGTACAAGCAATAAACATGAGAAACTACTGCATTGAGAACACCATGGCTAAAGTTTAATAAGAAAGTGAGTGTAATGAAAGATGGGAAATGCAAATAAAACTTCCGAAAGAACAGATAGAAATCCTTTAGTAGTACCAACTGTTAATACAAAAGCCAGTGACGTCAGTAAACAGACAGCGTCACCTTCGCTAAGTAGCAAGACAAGGACATGTTTCTATTGCCGTTGTCCCTCTGCCTTTAGGCCAATAAGGATTCTCGCTGGTCCTCCGAACTACGTCCACTTGTGTTCAGATCTTATTTCTATAAAGGAGATTTCCAGCGTCTATGAGTTTGTCTGGAGTCATGACGACCTTCTTCAATCATTTCCAGACGTCGACTTGTATACTTTTGGAGTAAAACAAAACAGCTAAAATACTTCAGGCACGCCAAGAGGCATAATATTATAATCAAGGCCCGTCGAAGGGAAGAAAACAAGAGGATGACAGCGACAGAGATTGATGGATGACATCAAGAGATGGACAGGAACCAGCTTGACTGAGTAATCTACGAAGACAAGAAACAAAACAAAGTGGAGATTCACTGCAGTCAAACATTCCGTGCAGAGACTGCACAAGATGATGATGATGATGATGATGATGATGATGATGATGATGATGATGATGATGATGATGATGATGATGATGATGATGATGATGTGGACGATGTCCTAATTTGTAGATCTGCTTATACTCCTTCCCAGATGAAATCTAATAAAGCTAGGAAAAACGGATATTATGAATGCCTCTTAAGGCACCTTCTGCCTTATATGTGGCACTTGAAGCGGATTAATTGTTTGGAAGACATAAAATGGGAGACAACAAAGACCCAAAGCTTGAGCCTTTATTGAATGTGGGAAAACACATCGAGCGAGTGACGTAGAGATCGAACGCGATTGATCGATGTATTGATTAGAAGATCTGATAACTTGTGTTCTGCCTTCTGAATTAGGTCTGTTTGCCGAGTCTGCGTTGTCAAAGTAACTCCAGAGTCTATTTCGTTACATAGGTGGCGAACTAGACTTTAAGTGTGAGGAGATTCGACATCAAGCCACGGCTGCGAAGTTCTTGACTGACTAGACTGAAAGTGAAGTAACATAATACTCATACATACAGTCTTTAGCCGACTTACGGCCGCATTTTGGACGGAGGATCCAGCCGTATGTCAGCCGTTATAGGGGGAGGTCAGACACTAGGTACAGCTCGATAGTAAAAAATGTTTTAAGATGAACAGACATATTTATCATTTCATTAAAACACAGAATGCAAATCAGCATAGTAACTGTGTGGGAATTGGTCAGAAAATATGATGCACAACACATTAAATAATGAATTATACTAGAATACATACATTTTAACACCCACAAATGTAGATACACAGACCCTCCCATTTTCTGCTCACAAAATGATGACGTAGGGCACTTGTTCATCTCCCTTTTGCAGGGTTGAAGACGTTGTCCTTTAATGCAGTCAACCACTCATAGCTGTTATGCTAGTGTCAGGGTTAGCGAACCACAGCTGACCAAGACCCTGTCCCACCTCTCCGTTGGTACCCCCAGTAACAGGCCTAGCCTGGTTATCGGGACAGGGATCGCCATAGTCCCCATGGTGGTGGAGTCTGTTAAAAAAGCATTGCACAACCCCTGCTTTTTAGCTGTGCTCTGTGACGGAAAAAAAATATCTGCCATAACCCTAACCCATGCCGATACGATGCTGTGTCTCAACATCTCCACAGCATCGGCTGCAAAGAACAACAGCTCGTAGTTACAAGGAGATTGCACAAGACAAGACAAGACAAGACAATATCTCCTTTATGTTTTTTTTTGGGGGGGGTGGTGTTTTTTTTTTTTGTCTTGCGGTGAAATTATAGCGTATGTAAGACAGCGGATGTTAGTAAATTAGTCACAAAATGAATGACAATAAATTAAACACTCCTATCTATCTATCTATCTATCTATCTATCTATCTATCTATCTATCTATCTATCTATCTGTCTGTCTGTCTGTCTGTCTGTCTGTCTGTCTGTCTGTCTGTCTGTCTGTCTGTCTGTCTGTCTGTCTGTCAAGACCTACGAATGCTATATGCTACCAGACGACCAACGCTGTCAGTCTCTTTAAAAAACCATTGTATACCAATCTTTGATGCTTTTAACATCAGGCGAATCTCGTCCACACTCATTTGTGAATTTTAATTGACTTATGTTTGGTGATACCACAAAACACACTGAGTTTTCTCCTTCATAGACGCCATTTTGACTTGTAACTACAACCCCACCTGTACAGGATTTTTTGTTTAAATCTCATAATCGGACTACGTAATGTCACAAAGTTCATGTTTCTATCTGGCATAGTTTTAAGATATTTCTCAATCAGTTTTTAAGATATAATATTTCTTAATCATTTTTTAGGATATAATATTTCTTAATCAGTTTTTAAGATATGACATTTTTTAAATCAATTTTTAGGCTATAATATTTCTTAATCAGTTTTTAAGATATAATATTTGTTCATCAGTTTTTAGGATATACTATTTGTTAATCAGTTTTTAGGATATATTTCTTAATCAGGGAAGAATTTTATTATCCCCTTTAGTAGAACTTTCGTTTATCTTTTACATCCCTAGATATCCACATTTAAAGTATAAATTAAACTACTGACCAAACTGAATCCAGTCCATTATTTTATGCTGCCCACTTATATGTAGCATTATCATCCAATTGCTTCATTTTCCTTCTACTTTTCCCTCTGATTAACCATAAACAGCAGAAACTAGCTCATAAAACTGTGATAGTATACATTCTAAAAAATGGTGCTACAGGATGTAAGGGTAATGATCTTTATGCTTCTGTCCTGTTATCATAACAGTTGATACACTTGGCTTTGTCGATGGTCTGCAACATAAAGCTTTTCATTTAGCTCCACCAAGAAAGGGCTTTGAAAAGAATGACAAAATGTATAATAAACTTCTCTTTCTTTATGATATCTCTCTCTCTCTCTCTCTCTCTCTCTCTCTCTCTCTCTCTCTCTGAACCTTAAGTGCCCAGGGCACATGGGGCTTCCGCAAGGGTTTTCCACAAATGCCTGTCCTTTGCCTTTTTTTCTGCTCTTGCCCAGGTGAGCCCTCTATTGCTCAACATCCTTTCTGTTGTTCTTCTCCATGTCTCTTTTGGTCTACCCTTACTTCTGTTCCCCTGTGGTGTCCATCGTAGTGCTATTTTTGGTAGTGAGTTGTCAGTCATTCGGAGCACATGTCCCAACCATCGCCAGCGTCTTTCCTCAATAATTGTTTGTCAGTGGCATTATCATCCAAGACTTTATCTTTATGATGTATTCGATGTTTACAAACAGACCCGTGCGTTCATCCCCTAACCCCTCTTCCCTCCCTCCCTCCCTCCCTCCCCCCCAAAAAAAAAAACACAAACCCAGAGGCCCTATTTTTCAGGACAACTGTTATACACGCTGTTTCGAATACACTGGATCAATAACATTTCCGAAAACCCGGTATGTTTATAGTTTTTGTCGTCAGCACGACCAAGTACAACATCAGCAACTATTGTTCTTTTGTCTTGGCCGTTTGACTGGGAACAATTTTAAACTGCCAATGTTTACGCGTTGCCAAGCGACCATCATGCTCACCTTAGAAGCCTCAGGAATCTCACAAGGGGAGTTAATTAAAGAACCCTCCGCCATTTTGGCATGGAATATTTGGTAGGGAAGTGTGCAGGGCTGACAAGGTGTGTCGTTGTTCATGTGTACGCTTATTAAAACGTGTTTTGAAATGTAAGACAAAACTCTTTAGCGGGTTTTTGAATACGCTTATATTTCTGTAGTCAGTACGAAGAGAGGAAAAAAAGTGATGCAGTCTTAGCTCATGTCAATTATTTATTTTAGTAGTGTTTTTCCTCTGCTAAACACTAGTATTGACAGCGTTTCATAAACATTTATAACATAAATTTACAGATGTCTACATTCGTATAATATAATCAGATCAAGTATTTAGTTCAAATAACATATATCTTAAAACACATATATAATTTAAATTTACCATTTGTGTAACTTATAAGTTACTTAAGATTATCCCTGAGCCCAAAGACTCCTATATTCTTCTTGATGTACCAATCAGTGCATTGTGTCCGTTTGTCTTAAAAAGGATACTAGAAAAAGCTAAGTGTGTATTTTTCATCTATTTTTCGTGATTTTATCTGTTGGTCTTTTGTATACGTAATCCTTGAAAAAGGCTTTTGCCGAAATATTAGATTTTTGTATATTCTTCATTTATAGTACTCGTTTTACGCTCTGCCTTTCTCGTTTTTTGCCCACTATCCTCGGTCTTTCTATCTTTCTGTAAAACTGAACCATGCATTTCTGTTTACGCTCAGTGTATAACAACCGTTGACATCATTTCTGCTTCAATGAATAGCTCTGTGTGTGCGCTCGCTCGCGCCACTACAACAACTGACTGATCTTGAAAGATACCACTTCAATTTATCTAGAACTTCGCTATCATTTTAGATTCACGTGTAAGTTTTTGTGAAAACCCTGGTATATCTAAAACGCCGACTGATGTCTAAAACAGGAAAAGATTCGAACCTCAACAAAACAAAGTTAACACTAATCTATCTAGTTTCAGTTATTTGTAGGATGTCTTTCCTTTTCGCTGCTATTCTCTGTGTTTTGGTCTTTCCTTGTGAAAAGTGCTTCTAAGTTTTAAAAAGTTTAATAAAAATGAAATTTTTTTAAACATTTACTGAATAATAATGCTCACTTTTAGAAAATGTAAATGCGGTCTCAGTACACACCACATACACAAGCCACATGTGCTGTTGAAATATACAAGTATACATATATAGTTACGTAAAGATTTCTTGCGAGAATATGTGTACATGTTTTAAGTAATATTTTAAATTGCGAAAAAGGCAGTTTATATTATTATTATAATATAATCTTATATCATGGTTTTGCAGTCCTTTATTAAAAGACCTTTAACGTTCTTCAGAGAACACCCACATTGGAGAGACCAAAAAATATTGTCAAGAAAATAAGAGACAATTTACTTTCATAGGGCATGCAATGAGAAGAGGGGGCATTGAAAATATTATAACAACAGGAAAAATAGAGGGAAGAAGATCCAGAGGAAGATCGAGAGAAATGATACTGGACAGTCTGACGGGATGGTATGAGAGAAAATCACCAGCTGAGCTGATGGCCTGCATGAAGGATCGTGTACTCTGGAGAAGATAACAGCCAATGCCAGTCGGCACGTCACCTGATGATGAATGTTCTCATCCAGTCACCGGGTATCTTAAATCAGTATATACCATTTCGTCGTTTCTCACAATTTTGGAGATTCCAGGCCTGATACCTGCAGGCTACGAGATTACCTAGACGCTTACAGAGAGATTACCTATACGCATACAGAGAGATTACCTATACACATACAGAGAGGTCACTTTCGCCAGCTTCTGGTGTAAAATGAGACATTCAAACTGGAAAAGCAGTTTAAATTATCAGTAAATGTAGAGGAATATTTTTGCGAACAGAAAGTCTAAAATTCATAAAATCTTCTTTATTATTTTAAGATGTCGTTCAACACAAATCGATCTACCATTGAAGTGTTAAGAGCTAAAGGAAAGTCAGCATAGTTTAGCTAAACATCTCCTTATAGGTTTTCGTGTAACATTAGTTTAGGCGGCATAAAGTTTTGGATATTTATGGTAGCTCTTGAGCAGACAGATTTGAGAGAGGATAACGTTTCACAGGGAAAACAAGCGAATTCGAGTAATTTTTAAAAAATTTATGTTTCCTTTTCCCGACATTTTTACATGCATGCAGATACATACATCGTGCATTCTTTGAATTAAAGATATACTGAACCAGTGCACTAATAACTTCTACACCGTCTTCTCAGAGGCGACTAAACAGTGAACGCTCATCATCTGTTGGGATTTTGGATACTGACTCGAATCATCAAGAAAAACTTTAACTGGATTTTCTTTACAACCTCACGCAATACAAACCCTCTCTTGATTTTTGCTAACGAAGCTGGGGGAGGTCACCTGAACAATTCCAAGCTAAAGAAATCTCCTGCCCCTGACTCTTGTAACAACTGACCTCCACCATGGGTTGCCTCCAGTCCAAGAAGGTGGAGGAGAATTACTTGCTGCAGAGCCTGCACGAGCACGAGTCCGGGATAAACTGTATGGCGGTCAGTGAGGATGGCTCAGTCTTAGCAACAGGGGGAGAAGATAAGACAGCAAGGCTATGGAGCACAAAGGTAAGAATATGTGCACTTTTCTTATTGCGCGTATATGTGGCACATGTGCTATAAGACCATACAGTGTTTCGGTAACTACTTTTTTCAACGAGAGTGAGGTTAAACGGGGCCTGGCGGCGATTGGGTGCCCTAGAGTCAAATAGGGCCTGAAGATGAGGGAGACCAGTGGGAGTGGAAGGAGGGGGGAGAACACATGAAGATGGGCCCGAGAGCTCCAGTGGTCCAGGGAGATGGAAACAAGACAAGGCTAAAAGACTTTTAGTAACTATTCTACGAACAGAGATCGGGCCATGAAAAATTTATGAATGTTTTAAATCGAAAAATGAAATTCTTTTTTTTTTTAAATGATGGAAACATGACAACAAATCATGAATTCATTTTTATATGACAAATTTTCACAGATATGTGACAAGAATGTATTATTTCTTATCTTATCACAAATGTTGCAAAATGGAACAGCAGTTATAGTTGAAGGTATGTCGCTTTAAAAAAAAATGTAATGAAAGATATACAATCTTTATCTCACGAAAACTGTCAAACTGCTGTCAGGTACAGCGTTACACTGGACGTGTGAGTGGCCAAGTTGTTGGTGCACTAGTCTCTCATGGCGAAGGTCAGGGGTTCAGATCCGGCCACCCCAGCCACCAAACTGTAGAATTATGTACCCGACTTCTTCTGGAGTCGGCTACTAAAAGACGTGATGCTGACCACATCGCCTTCCAGTGTAACGACAGGTCAAGGAAGTTACGGCCATAGCACCATATCCCTATATGTCTCTAATGATGATAGAGGGTTACCTTTACCTGCCTTTTACAGCGTTATACTTTGGGGTTTTTTTCCAGTGTCCACTTGGTTGGGTTTTTTTTTTTTTTTGGGGGGGGGGTGTTACTTGGTAATTTGAGGGACTAATGACCGCTTACCTGGAGCAGTGATCATGGTATGGCTGGGTATGTTTTTATATATCTTATTTTTTTTCCATGGTTTGGTCCTCACCTATTCTTTACTGATATTCACACCTGAAGTATACACCTAGAAGTAAAGTTAAAGGTAAAAGGTACAGGTAGTCGCCGTGAATCAACGTCATCGCACCGTGCGGTCAAAGTGTTCTGCATCCTGGTCTATAGTTGATCAAAAACTGCCGACTAATTGTAACAGTATAGGGAGATAACTTGTTTTTATAGAAAGGGTAATTGACGTGACTCTCTTCTTGAACTTTTCCATGGTCGGTCGAGATCCTTTCTAGAACGTCACGTGGGCCGAGAAACCCGTGACAGAGAATTGTGGGAGAGATTGTGAGTGGGCAGTCAGTCTACGCTCGGATGTGTACCTGAGAGGATGGTTTCTGTGATGTCTGTCGAGAAAATGGATGTTTGTATCTGTTACTGGAGCTGTGGAAGTGTGAATGGAGTCGCCATGTAGCAGGGCAAACCTGCCGGCGATCAGAATATCGTCATTACCATTTTACATTTTCATCTGATTCATCAATAAAATCTCATGTCAAGTGACACGCAGGACTGGCTTGACTTCTGTATCGGTGTGTTGCCAACTTTAGGATTGAAAGAGCCTGGAAGTGAAGGATGGCTGGAGACAGTGAATTAATTCAGAAACACTCCGCTAACACGGCTTCAGCTGTTGCCCCAGCATTCTATTCTGTAGCAACAAACAAAAATAGTAACACAGTAAACACACACCGACACATAGTGCCGCCGTCCGCACCAACTCCGACGCTAAAGGCGACACTCCTTTTCCTTCCCAGAGCGTTAACACTGGTACCTATTTTTATCTTGAGGCTGGGAGAACCACTGGAGTTTATTTTTGAGTTTGTTTTTCTTTTCTGCGAGCCATGGTTTGACAGCCACCACGCCTGGAAGCCATTGCAACATCTGCCTCTAGGTAGAGCGCCTGTATGTTACCACGCTTTTATACCGCTCCTAAAGGTAATGTGGATAGGCCAACGACTTGTCCCCTGTAAAAAAAAAAAAAAAACGAACGTTACAGAAACACGGAGAGGAAAACCCGACACTAACATAGCAAGACAGGCCCTGACTTGGAATCCTCAAGGAAATAGAAAACTAGGAAGACCTAGACTTAGTTGAAGAAGAGAAATTATGACAATGCTCAGAGATATGGGATACACATGGAAGGATGCAGAGAACAATTCCAAGAACAGGGATGACTGGAGAGCCTTTATCCGTGGCCTATGCTCTCATGGGAATGATGATGATGATGATGATGATGGCAGTTTGACTGCCACCACGTCTAGAAGTCATTGCAACATCTGCCGCTGGGTGGGGCACCTGTATGTTACCACACTTTTGTACTGCTCCTAAAGTTAATGATATTGTACAGCACCAATAACACATATAGACCAGACTGATATCCTGAATGCATTCGGAGAAGATAGTCAAATCTCCGATTCAAGCAGCAGTTCTGAATCTGCAACCGTGAACAGATTGTTGGAACATAACGTCAAACGTGGCGTGGTCAGGCAAGAGCGCTGCAGTGGTGAGCAAAGAAGACTGGTTAATCAACACAGAACTGGTATCGCCAGCCACCAAACACTGGTGGAGATACTGAAGATGGGATCGGAGCGTGTAAGGACTAATCATCCAGTGTGGAATGTGGGTGATCCATCGACTAAGTTTATTCATTCATTCATTTGCATGTCCCTTGCGGAACTTTGCCTCCCAAACAGTACTCCTGTGGGCCTCTCGGTTGTGAGCAAGATGACCTGCTGCTGATGGATCCATTTGCAGATCATCAGCGATGTCTTGCAGCCATCCTCGCCTTGGTCTTCCTCTCTTTCTTTTTCCCATTATGTACCCTTCCAAGAGGGTCTTCTCTAAATTATCATGACGTTTAATGTGTCCAAAATATTTAAGTTTTCTCTGTTTAATCCTCTTTACTAGCCAGCCTTCTTCAATATTAAGCTCTTGTATTATAGATATATTTGTTCTTTTTTGTGCCCACGATATTTGGAGAACTCTTCTGTAGCATTTACATTCAAAGGCATTTATGTGTTTCTCAGCTGTTTTGTTGAGTGTCCAGGTCTCACAGGCATATGTTGCGATGGGAAAGATGCATGCCTTTAAAAATCTTATTTTTGTGGTTCTGTCCGCACCTTTCCACAGATTATTTAGTTGTTCTAAGTAGGTGACTAACAAAAATGTTTTGTTTCGTCCACAGACAGATCAGTGCGAGTGTATCGGCATCCTGCGAGGGCACACGGACTACGTGAACTGTATCCTCATCGAGGACTGCTACGTACTGACTGGCAGCGCCGACAAAACTCTGAGAAAGTGGGACGTAGGCACGTGCGAGTGTTTGCTCGTCTTTACAGGTCACAGCAGTGTTATCTACAGGTCAGCTGCTTACATTTTCTCTTTGAAAAATCTCCCACAAGAAAGCATCAAAGTGAAGGCATTCGCCACATCCTACTATTTTCCTGAAAAATGATGTCATGCCTATTTTTAGCATTTACAGTAGTTCGAAAGAAACGGAACAAATTACCTGGAAAATGGAGATTATTTCTTTTCAACAAAATTTCACAAAGGCTAACTATAAGATTTGAATTAATTATTACAGCTGAGCTAGCAACTCTGTTGTAGCAACGTACAATCTACATTATGCTATATCTATGTCTCCATCTACTGTTCTATGCCCTACCTTCCTGTATTCAGTTCTAACAATCAGTGGTATGAGTCAAAATCCGATGTTTGTGAATAATTTAAGATCACTGTAATGTTGACAGACAACTCAGGGAAGGAGTTAAAGAAAGAAAGAGAGAGAGAGAGAGAGAGAGAGAGATTGATTGATTGATCTTTATTTCAAAAGGGTTAAGAATTGGGCACGCAGGCCTGTCTGACATTCTGCCCTTTATCATACATCTTTCACTCTATTCCAGAGAGAGAGAGAGAGAGGAGGGGGGAAGAGAACCCCTGAAACATGTTTGTTTTCACTAGTTCATACTGTTATATTTTTTCATATAGTTCATACTGTTATGTTTTTTCGTAGCTGCCACAAACGTATAGTCATATTACCACTTCGACATTCCCATAGCCCAGTGTTTCCCAACCTTTATTTATTTTTTTTTTGGATCATGCCCCATCTCGACGCCTCAAAGATTTTGTTGCCCCACCCCAGCATAATAATCAACCAAGTTCTGGAAATAATAATAAATAATAAATATTTTCAAATTCCTTCCTCTTCCCTCACCCCACCCCCCCCCCCCCCCCCCCCAAAAAAAAAAATTCCGCCCCCCCCCACACGTTGGGAAGCACTGCTCTAGCCGTTTTAACCGTGTGAGTTTTTTTATTATTATTATCGTTTTTGTCTTATGCCCTTGATGCAGACATTCTCTCTAGATCTAGATGAAGACATAGATATTGCAGACATTCTCTCTAGATCTAGATGAAGACATAGATATTGCAAGCATTCTCTCTAGAACTAGATAAAGAACTCACATAGGGCTCGCAAAGTAGTTCGCCAGTTTTTCCTGTCTTCGGCGAGTCTTTCGACCTCATCTCTCTAGATCTGGATGAAGACATAGATACTGCAGGCATTCTCTCTAGAACTAGATGAATTATGTTATTTTGGCCTCTCTTAACAATGTCCTCTTCAGAGCGGTCTGCCTCTTTTTCTTTGGCCCTCTTGTTATAGCTACGGTATTTTAGTTGTCTTTTTTATGTCCTTGGTATTTCTATTTTCAGGCCTCATTCTTCCCTATATCCCCATTTCAAGTGCATCAATTTTATTTTCCATTTACTCGTTCAGTAATCTTGTTTCCAGGTTTCTTTCCCCCTCATAGTGTATCCATGCCTCCTTTTCTCACAGGATGATTTGTACAGGGGACTTTATATTCACAAGCTCCTACGACAGAACCGCTAGAGCGTGGGACTTCGACACAGGCGAGTGCGTGCGTGTCTTCAGGGGACACAAGCGGGGAGTGTTTCCACTTATCTTTATCCCCGGCGAGGACGATGATGAAGACGATGTGGAAATTGACATGTCCAAGGATATCTTGATCACCGGATCCGCGGATTTTACCGCCAGAACTTGGAGCTTCGAGACCGGGCAGGTGATCAAGGTCTTGAAAGGTCACACGGGGGCTGTCACGTGCATGTCCGTTGACCCCGGTGGGCGTGTGCTATTTACCGGAAGTACAGACTTTACAATCCGGAGCTGGAACATGTACAAAGGGACACAGTTGAAATTATTCGAAGGTCATCAGGGGTCGGTGATTTGCATGACGGTAAGTGTTTAATAATTCATGTTATGTTTGTCTTCGTGTGAATTCAACCTTGACCTTTCTGCAGCCGAATGAGAAGGAAAATTTTAACTTAGCTGTTTCGTTCATAAACATGAACCAAAAAAAAACTGGCATGAGACTAAGAAATCTAGAGTTTATAATGAGCATTTTAAGGTCAAAGGTAAAGGTAACCCTTACATGACATACCGATATCTTGAGCAGTGTTTCCAAACCAGTGGTCTGGGGGCTACACGTGATCCGCTGCGCGCTTATCAGGTAGACCGCGGCTGCGATATGAATTTTGTATTAAGTGCAATCTATGGAACTGAAAACAATGAAAGATTTATGGCATTGCGATCTTATATACAGTCTTTTCATGTAGTTGAAAATCACTGATCTTGAGAATATGGCGTTAGTGCATTTATCTCCTTTGATGCGTCGGCACACTAGAGTGATATGGTCAGATCATGCCTGGCTGCCTTTCCTTTCCGAGCTTTAGAAGGAAACAGGTACTCATGTGACACTGGCCCATGGAAGAGAACACTGAATGTTGCCACTGACATCGGAGTTCTGTAGTCAGAGCAGGCCCTCTATGTCTTTTGACCTGACAGTAAGCCTACCTTCCGAAGCTACATCTCATTACGTTGGGTGAGGTAATGAAGCCGGAGTGAATGTAAAGAAAGCATCTGATTGGTCAGCCGGTCTCCTTGACCATTCACGATCGACCGTGATTAGAGAAATTATGATCAGAATTTGTGGTAAGTTGTGGGTTAACAGCAAAGCCCGCAAGATTTAAGATAAGTGTAATAATTTGAAAGGGTGTTAGTAAAAACTTGTCTCGACCAGACAACCAGTGTAACATCTTCTCGCACAGTTAAGGTTTGTGTGTTGTGTTATTTGAGCAACAAAATTTAGAGAGACTCCATCACATGTCATGGTTCTTGGAGAAGAACACATGTACCTAGACTACATCACATATTATGGTTCTTGGAGAAGAACACATGGACCTAGACTACATCACATATCATGGATCTTGGAGAAGAACACATGGACCTAGACTATATCACATATTATGGTTCTTGGAGAAGAACACATGGACCTAGACTACATCACATATTTTGGTTCTTGGAGAAGAAAAAAAAAGAAATGACAATGCGGTAAAACTGGTTCTATTAATAAAAATAGATGAGTGTATGGTGCAATTTTACAAAAAAGATAGAAAGAATGAGGAAAGTGTTGCTGAAACAAGAATGGCAGAAAGCAAGATAATTCCATATAAATGAAGGACATACAAAAATCCAATATTTCGACAAAAGTCTTTTTCAATGATTACACACAAAAACAACACAACAGATAAAAACACGAAAAATGTAAAGATTCTTACAGTGACTTTTCCAGCTTTCTATAGACGCTACAATGACGATGGCGTTGGCATCACATCCGTGTCGTAGCATGGCCTTTTCCAGCTTTCTATAGACGCTACATTGATGATGGCATTGGCGTCACATCCGTGTCATAGCATGACCTTTTCCAGCTTTGTGTAGACGCTACATTGATGATGGCATTAACGTCACATCCGTGACAGCTTTATCAGTTTCGTTAAGAAGCCTGATCCTGTGATTTTTTTCACCTCCATATCGCTGCAACTTTTATCAACTTTCTTAACATTGCCATCACTATCGGTCCTTCAAAACTTACCACTTCATGCTACTATAAACCTTCAGGACTCATCACTTCAGTCTAGTATAAACCTTCATGACTTACCACTTCAGACTACTATAAACCTTCAAGACTTATCACTTTTTTCTACCATAAACCTTCAAGACTTACCACTTCATGCTACTATAGACTTTCAAGACTTACCACTTCTGTCTGCTATAAACCTTCAAGATTTACCACTTCTGTCCATTATAAACCTTCAAGACTTACCACTTCTGTCTACTATAAACCTTCAAGATTTACCACTTCTGTCCATTATAAACCTTCAAGACTTACCACTTCTGTCTACTATAAACCTTCAAGACTTACCACTTCATGTTACTATAAACTTTCAAGACTTACCACTTCTGTCTACTATAAACCTTCAAGATTTACCACTTCTGTCCATTATAAACCTTCAAGACTTACCACTTCTGTCTACTATAAACCTTCAAGACTTACCACTTCATGTTACTATAAACTTTCAAGACTTACCACTTCTGTCTACTATAAACCTTCAAGACTTACCACTTCTGTCTACTATAAACCTTCAAGACTTACCACTTCTGTCTACTATAAACCTTCAGGAGTACCACTTCTGTCTACTATAAACCTTCAAGACTTACCACTTCATGTTACTATAAACTTTCAAGACTTACCACTTCTGTCTACTATAAACCTTCAAGATTTACCACTTCTGTCCATTATAAACCTTCAAGACTTACCACTTCTGTCTACTATAAACCTTCAAGACTTACCACTTCATGTTACTATAAACTTTCAAGACTTACCACTTCTGTCTACTATAAACCTTCAAGACTTACCACTTCTGTCTACTATAAACCTTCAAGACTTACCACTTCTGTCTACTATAAACCTTCACGACGTACCACTTCTGTCTACTATAAACCTTCAAGACTTACCACTTCATGTTACTATAAACTTTCAAGACTTACCACTTCTATCTACTATAAACCTTCACGACGTACCACTACAGTCTACTACAAACTTTCAAGACTTACCACTTCAGTCTACTATAAAACTTCAAGATTTACCACTTCTGTCCATTATAAACCTTCAAGACTTACCACTTCTGTCTACTATAAACCTTCAAGACTTACCACTTCATGTTACTATAAACTTTCAAGACTTACCACTTCTGTCTACTATAAACCTTCAAGATTTACCACTTCTGTCCATTATAAACCTTCAAGACTTACACTTCTGTCTACTATAAACCTTCAAGACTTACCACTTCATGTTACTATAAACTTTCAAGACTTACCACTTCTGTCTACTATAAACCTTCAAGACTTACCACTTCTGTCTACTATAAACCTTCAAGACTTACCACTTCTGTCTACTATAAACCTTCAGGAGTACCACTTCTGTCTACTATAAACCTTCAAGACTTACCACTTCATGTTACTATAAACTTTCAAGACTTACCACTTCTGTCTACTATAAACCTTCAAGATTTACCACTTCTGTCCATTATAAACCTTCAAGACTTACCACTTCTGTCTACTATAAACCTTCAAGACTTACCACTTCATGTTACTATAAACTTTCAAGACTTACCACTTCTGTCTACTATAAACCTTCAAGACTTACCACTTCTGTCTACTATAAACCTTCAAGACTTACCACTTCTGTCTACTATAAACCTTCACGACGTACCACTTCTGTCTACTATAAACCTTCAAGACTTACCACTTCTGTCTACTATAAACCTTCAAGACTTACCACTTCTGTCTACTATAAACCTTCACGACGTACCACTACAGTCTACTACAAACTTTCACATGAGAACTCTTTGCCGAACCTCCACTGGTGGCGTACTGACGGGACAAGGACCTAAAGAACTTATTTGTTAGAAGCTACGTCAGTTCAACGGACACGACCTTCTGCACCAAACATTGCGGTCGCCGTAGATTCATTTGTTGTTAAGACAAACCAGGTTTCCTTCCCTGGGTCCACGTTATCAGTTCAGGAGGGCTTTACCTGCACATCTCGCAACGTCATTTATGCATTATGTGCAGGCGTTGTGGTATGACGTATATAGGGGAGACTGGCTTACGCTTAGGAGATCGGTTTCACTAGCATCTGAACGACATATCCAAGAGGGCACTGACACCGGTCTCCGAGCATTTCTGTCAAACAGACCATCAAGGAAAACGGGACATCTCTGTAACTGCAGTCCGCTCCTGTTCTTCGGATGAACGACCTCGAAAAGCTCTGGAACAGCGCCTTATTTTCAAGGCAGGAATGAACAATAAATTCAACTTTCTTTAAACTACATTTCCACCCAGTTGCTACCTTTTTCTATCTCTCATAGCCATGCCCAAGTGTCTTTCTTGTCTTAATCTCACTCACTTCGCTGCATTTCCTCACGTGTAGGGAAGAGATAAGCCTATAGTTACCGGGGTTGATTGGCAACCCTAAGAGTAGGAATAATGGGTCAGTTACCGGTCATTGAAGAGGTGCGCAACTCTGACCAAAAAAAATCGGTTTACTGACCCATTATATATAAAGACAAAATGATAGAATTTTAAGCTGAGCACGTATGAGGCCAGCGATCGGGGAAGCCATGTTATTGTTCAAGGGCAAATGAGAAATTGTATTCGTCGGATGAGGACCAATATGTGTTAGAATAGTATGGGTTGTTGTTATGTGATGTGGATGAATGCAAGCTGAGTTGTGGGCTCCCTCGATCAGTCCCGATCCACTTAGGTAAATATTTTGTTAGGATTGTGTTATAAAAGGTAATAATCATAACTCAGTGCAGATGTAAATGTTCTATGTAAGATTTTTATATTCTGTTTTCTTTGGTAATGTGGAAGTGTGTTTTTATTTGCACTTAACTTTATATTACTGATTTCACGCATATGCATTTGAATATATCCTTGTCAATTAGTTACGTTTTGTTACAATCAGAATCGAACCCTAGTATTCAAGGAAAGTGTTTTGGTTTTGGTTTTTTGTTTTTTTTTGGTGGGGGTAATAATAACAATCTGTTATTTCTATTGTTGATTATATTGTTCTGATTTTCTATGGCATAGTTGACAGAGTGATTGTACACCACACATTGACACGTTACACAAAATGAAAAGAAAACACAATCAAACATTTCCTCTTATAATCATAAGCTTCTAGTGTTAAAATCATCATTTTACGCAGTTAGCAAAATCAAGCAGGAATGCTATATATTGTGTTGTATTTATCAGCTTATACTGTTAACAAAATCATTAAAACAATTTCCTTGAATACTAGGGCTCGATTCTGATTGTAACAAAACGTAATTAATTGACAAGGATATATTCAAATGCATATGCGTGAAATCAGTAATATAAAATTAAGTACATATTTTTTTTAAAACCACTTCCACATACCAAAAAAAAGAATATAAAAATCTTACATAGAACATTTACACCTGCACTGAGTTATGATTATTCATTACCTTTTATAACACAATCCTAACAAAATATTTACCTAACTGGATCGGGATTGATCGAGGGAACCCACAACTCAGGTTGCATTCATCCACATCACACAATAACAACCCATACTAACCTAACACATACTAGTCCTCATCCGAGAATAAAATTTCTCATTTGCCCTTGAACAATAACATGGCTTCCCCGATCGCTGGCCTCATACGTGCTCAGTTTACAAAATTCCGACCGATTAAAATTCTATCATTTTGTCTTTATATACTGACCCAGTTAGCCGATATTTTGTCAGAGTTGCGCACCTCACAGAATTAACCAGTAAGTGACCCATATTCCTACTCTTAGGGTTGCCAATCAACCTCGGTAACTATGAGTTCATCTATATTGGATGCTGTATGTCCTTCATTTATATGCGCTCACCTTGTTTTCTGCCCACTCTCCTCGATATTTCTATCTTTTGTGTAAAACTGCACCATACGCCCATCTGTTTTCTGACAGAAGAACACTTGGACCTAGTGTATATCATGCCATGGTTCTTGGAAAAGAACAACGTAGACCTCTCTCTGATCATAAAACTGCCCATTTCTAACTGCCCCCAAAAGCCGTGCCTCTTGCTGAAGCTTTTCAGTTATCTATTATTTGTTTTTTATGCTGTTAGCCCTATCCATTTTTCACTTTCTACAGAGCATCTGTTTATATAACGTCTTGTTATCTTTAGCTCAGTCAGTCTCGTTCTTCTTATTTAGGACTCCCAGTTCAACAACAGAAAATATGGACGATCTCAGCAACGAGTACATCTGAATCCTGTCACTTATTAACGTTTTGTTCAGATTCCAGTGACATCACTTATTAACGTATTGTTCAGATTCCAGTGACATCACTTATGAACATATTGTTCAGATTCCAGTGACATCACTTATTAACGTATTGTTCAGATTCCAGTTACATCACATATTAACGTATTGTTCAGATTCCAGTTGCATCACTTATGAACGTATTGTTCAGATTCCAGTTACATCACTTATGAACGTATTGTTCAGATTCCGGTTACATCATTATGAACGTTGTTCAGATTCCAGTTACATCACTTATTAACGTATTGTTCAGATTCCAGTTACATCACTTATGAACGTATTGTTCAGATTCCAGTTACATCACTTATGAACGTATTGTTCAGATTCCAGTTACATCACTTATTAACGTATTGTTCAGATTCCAGTGACAGTCTACAGCGTTAGGTCTAGACCCATTAGACGCCTGGCATCGTTCATCCGCGAGTATTACAATTTTGAGGAGTACCTTCCTGAACTTGTTTGTAATTTTAAGAGCAATGAAAGTTTGTGTGGAATATCTAGAACAGCGATGGCGAACCATTTTTAAGGTTGCGTGCCAAATTTGCCTAAGTAGTTTGTTGTTCTTGTTGTTGTTCTTTCACTTTCCCCCATGCAACTATTTAATGTTAGAGTTTGTTTTGAAATGTGAGCTTTTTTGTAGTTACTATTTACCTAAAATATTTGCTTGCCTTTTTTGACTCGACTGCCATAATTTGCCATCCTTGATCTAGAGATTAAAGGATTAAAGAGAGAAAACTTAAATATTTTGGACACAATACACGTCATGATAATCTAGAGAAGACCGTCTTGGAAGGGTACAATGGGAAAAAGAAAGAGAGGAAGACCAAGGCGAAGATGGGTGCAAGACATCGTTGAGGGTCTGCAAATGGATGCATCAGCAGCAGACCATCTTGCTCACAACCGATAGGCCTACAGGAGAGCTGTTTGGGAGGCAAAGTTCCGCAAGGGACATGTAATAAATGAATGAATGAATGATCTACAGAGAAGTTACTGGATAGATGTCAGTGTGGCTAGGAAGAAAAGTCACCGGCGGATCTCATAATCAAGTCTAAAGACAGGGAATTGTGGAGAGAATGGTCGCCTACGCCACACGGCCAGCACTTGATTAATGATTGATTTACTGATTGATTTAGATGCATTAAAACAATTTCCTTGAATACTAGGGCTCGATTCTGATTGTAACAAAACGTAACTAATTGACAAGGATATATTCAAATGCATATGCGTGAAATCAGTAATATAAAATTAAGTACATATTTTTTTTTAAAAAACCACTTCCACATACCAAAAAAAAAAAGAATATAAAAATCTTACATAGAACATTTACACCTGCACTGAGTTATGATTATCCATTACCTTTTATAACACAATCCTAACAAAATATTTACCTAACTGGATCGGGATTGATCGAGGGAATCCACAACTCAGCTTGCATTCATCCACATCACACAATAACAACCCATACTAACCTAACACATACTAGTCCTCATCCGAGAATAAAATTTCTCATTTGCCCTTGAACAATAACATGACTTCCCCGATCGCTGGCCTCATACGTGCTCAGCTTACAAAATTCCGACCGATTAAAATTCTATCATTTTGTCTTTATATACTGACCCAGTAAGCCGATATTTTGTCAGAGTTGCGCACTCACAGAATTAACCAGTAAGTGACCCATTCCTACTCTTAGGGTTGCCAATCAACCTCGGTAACTATGAGTTCATCATATATTGGATTGCTGTATGTCCTTCATTTATATGCGCTCACCTTGTTTTCTGCCCACTCTCCTCGATATTTCTATCTTTAGTGTAAAACTGCATCATACGCCCATCTGTTTTCTGACAGAAGAACACTGGACCTAGTGTATATCATATGCCATGGTTCTTGGAGAAGAACAACGTAGACCTTCATCTGATCCTAAAACTGCCCATTTCTAACTGCCCCCAAAAACCGTGCCTCTTGCTGAAGCTTTTCAGTTATCTATTATTTGTTTTTTAGCTTTTAGCCCTATCCATTTTTCACTTTCTACAGAGCATCTGTTTATATAACGTCTTGTTATCTGTTTAGCTCAGTCAGTCTCGTTCTTCTTATTTAGGACTCCCAGTTCAACAACAGAAAATATGGACGATCTCAGCAACGAGTACATCTGAAATCCTGTCACTTATTAACGTTTTGTTCAGATTCCAGTGACATCACTTATTAACGTATTGTTCAGATTCCAGTGACATCACTTATGAACATATTGTTCAGATTCCAGTGACATCACTTATTAACGTATTGTTCAGATTCCAGTTACATCACATATTAACGTATTGTTCAGATTCCAGTTGCATCACTTATGAACGTATTGTTCAGATTCCAGTTACATCACTTATGAACGTATTGTTCAGATTCCGGTTACATCACTTATGAACGTATTGTTCAGATTCCAGTTACATCACTTATTAACGTATTGTTCAGATTCCAGTTACATCACTTATGAACGTATTGTTCAGATTCCAGTTACATCACTTATGAACGTATTGTTCAGATTCCAGTTACATCACTTATTAACGTATTGTTCAGATTCCAGTGACAGTCTTACAGCGTTAGGTCTAGACCCATTAGACGGCCTGGCATCGTTCATCCGCGAGTATTACAATTTTGAGGAGTACCTTCCTGAACTTGTTTTGTAATTTTAAGAGCAATGAAAGTTTGTGTGGAATATCTAGAACAGCGATGGCGAACCATTTTTAAGGTTGCGTGCCAAATTTGCCTAAGTAGTTTGTTGTTCTTGTTGTTGTTCTTTCACTTTCCCCCATGCAACTATTTAATGTTAGAGTTTGTTTTGAAATGTGAGCTTTTTTGTAGTTACTTTACCTAAAATATTTGCTTGCCTTTTTTTACTCGACTGCCATAATTTGCCATCCTTGATCTAGAGATTAAAGGATTAAAGAGAGAAAACTTAAATATTTTGGACACAATACACGTCATGATAATCTAGAGAAGACCGTCTTGGAAGGGTACATAATGGGAAAAAGAAAGAGAGGAAGACCAAGGCGAAGATGGGTGCAAGACATCGTTGAGGGTCTGCAAATGGATGCATCAGCAGCAGACCATCTTGCTCACAACCGATAGGCCTACAGGAGAGCTGTTTGGGAGGCAAAGTTCCGCAAGGGACATGTAAATAAATGAATGAATGAATGATCTACAGAGAAGTTACTGGATGAGCTGTCAGTGTGGCTAGGAAGAAAGTCACCGGCGGATCTCATAATCAAGTCTAAAGACAGGGAATTGTGGAGAGAAATGGTCGCCTACGCCACACGGCCAGCACTTGATTAATTGATTGATTTACTGATTGATTTAGATGCATTAAGATAACTAGGAATTCTGCAATAACTGATTCTTAATATCAACAAGATATGAACAAGCTATGTTTCTATCGTTATTTCAGACTTAAAACTTAACGATTACCTCATTATCTATTTCCTTGGCCAGATCGTTAATAAGATCATTTACTCGGGAAGCTCGGACCACACGGGACGCGCCTGGGTGGCAGAATTTGGAGACTGCACTCGAGTTTTCAAGGGACACAAACACACAGTCAGCGTCATCAAGATCTACGACGGAATGGGTGAGTCGTTATTTGTTGAGCTCATGTTGGAAAATACTTTGAGAATCGCCTGCTCGTACGGTGCACGAGAAAATGAAATCAGTAAAAAGAATCTGAGGCAACAAAGAACTGCGAGGAATACAGAGCGAAAAATAAAACAGAGACATGAAAGGAAAGAATGCTTGTGAGAATTTGTGCAAGTAATTAGAATGTTGCCACAGTCGTGCGAGAAGGCATTATGGGAAAATAGCCTCTGAGACTAAGGAAAACGTCACATATCAATATGCGTACGTGAAGAAAATAGTCCCACAAATTAAACGATTCGTGTTCAGTTATGATGACGGTGATGTGGAAAAGGGGGGACAGTGATGAGGAAGAGGGAAGACAGTGATGAGGAAGAGGGGAGACAATGATGAGGAAGAGGGAGGACAGTGATGAAGAAGAGGGAGGACAGTGATGAAGAAGAGGGAGGACAGTGATGAAGAAGAGGGGAGACAGTGATGAGGAAGAGGGAGGACAGTGATGAGGAAGTGGGAGGACAGTGATGAGGAAGAGGGAGGACAGTGATGAAGAGAGGGAGACAGTGATGAGGAAGAGGGAGGACAGTGATGAGAAGAGGGGAGACAATGATGAGGAAGAGGGAGGACAGTGATGAAGAAGAGGGAGGACAGTGATGAAGAAGAGGGAGGACAGTGATGAAGAAGAGGGGAGACAGTGATGAGGAAGAGGGAGGACAGTGATGAGGAAGTGGGAGGACAGTGATGAGGAAGAGGGAGGACAGTGATGAAGAAGAGGGGAGACAGTGATGAGGAAGAGGGAGGACAGTGATGAGAAAGAGGGGAGTCAGTGATGATGAGGAAGAGGGGAGACAGTGATGATGAGGAAGAGGGGAGACAGTGATGATGAGGAAGAGGGGAGACAGTGATGATGAGGAAGCGGGGAGACAGTGATGATGAGGAAGCGGGAACAGTGATGATGAGGAAGCGGGGAGACAGTGATGATGAGGAAGCGGGGAGACAGTGATGATGAGGAAGCGGGGAGACAGTGATGATGAGGAAGCGGGGAGACAGTGATGATGAGGAAGCGGGGAGACAGTGATGATGAGGAAGCGGGGAGACAGTGATGATGAGAAGCGGGGAGACAGTGATGATGAGGAAGCGGGGAGACAGTGATGAGGAAGAGGGGAGACAGTGATGATGAGGAAGAGGGGAGACAGTGATGATGAGGAAGAGGGGAGACAGTGATGATGAGGAAGAGGGGAGACAATGATGAGGAAGAGGGATGACACTGATGATTATAATCGTTTGGTTATAGAGAAAAGGTTGAAGAGAGAAATATTTTCACAACAAATTTTTGTTATTTCTGTTACATTCTAAAACCATTCATTTTATCTCTTTTCCATAATCATAGATTCCTAAATGCCATGTTATGTTGCTTACTGTATGTTGCAAATAAGTGGTTAAAAATTCAAACGAAAATGTTTGATTTGGTTGGTGATTTTAAAAATAAAATAAATAAAAACTAGTCTAAATGGGTTTGTTTTTTTTTTAGATTAAGGGCTAAAAGAATTAAAACGTCCAGATTTTATGCTTACTGACTGCCAAAAGTTATTGTTCAGTATATACAGCCTGTGGCGACGCCAAGGTCCGTATTTTTGATGCCAAATCTGGGTCACTGATGAGAACGCTGTCAGGACATACCAGCACGGCCACTGCAATACAGGTCCAAAATACAGCCATAAATTCCCCCAACCCTTTTTTGTTTTTAGACGTGCTTTTGAATTATGTAACTGCACTTTCCCTTATTGTAGTCTATTAGGGAAATCATTTTCCTTTCTTGTGTTAGTTTTATTTTTACAATCCATTCTTATTTAGCTTTCTTTTCTCAGTGTTTTAGAAACCTGCACTTCAGAATATTGTATCTAGTTCTGTCTTACACCAACCAATGGCTGTGTTTACACATCAATCCCCTTCACTTTCACTAAAATAAGTCTGTTACTTATACATGTTAACATTTTTACTAAGTTACTTAGTTTTAGCATTTTTATTACTCTCCCAACTGCTTCGTTAAGTACAGATACACTTCAGATTTATTGTATGCTTTATCTCTTTCATCTTGGCGCTTTATTTGTTTGGAAATGTAGATGAAGTGTGGTAGGTGGAAATGTAGATGAAGTATGGTAGGTGGAAATGTAGATGAAGTATGGTAAGTGGAAATGTAGATGAAGTACATATTTTTTTTTAAAAAACCACTTCCACATACCAAAAAAAAAAGAATATAAAAATCTTACATAGAACATTTACACCTGCACTGAGTTATGATTATCCATTACCTTTTATAACACAATCCTAACAAAATATTTACCTAACTGGATCGGGATTGATCGAGGGAATCCACAACTCAGCTTGCATTCATCCACATCACACAATAACAACCCATACTAACCTAACACATACTAGTCCTCATCCGAGAATAAAATTTCTCATTTGCCCTTGAACAATAACATGACTTCCCCGATCGCTGGCCTCATACGTGCTCAGCTTACAAAATTCCGACCGATTAAAATTCTATCATTTTGTCTTTATATACTGACCCAGTAAGCCGATATTTTGTCAGAGTTGCGCACCTCACAGAATTAACCAGTAAGTGACCCATTATTCCTACTCTTAGGGTTGCCAATCAACCTCGGTAACTATGAGTTCATCATATATTGGATTGCTGTATGTCCTTCATTTATATGCGCTCACCTTGTTTTCTGCCCACTCTCCTCGATATTTCTATCTTTAGTGTAAAACTGCATCATACGCCCATCTGTTTTCTGACAGAAGAACACTTGGACCTAGTGTATATCATATGCCATGGTTCTTGGAGAAGAACAAC
The DNA here is from genome assembly GCA_009760885.1 of Achatina immaculata. Taxonomy (NCBI): domain Eukaryota; kingdom Metazoa; phylum Mollusca; class Gastropoda; order Stylommatophora; family Achatinidae; genus Lissachatina; species Lissachatina immaculata. Next base: position 25,334,862 of record CM019714.1, read on the forward strand.
GTAGACCTTCATCTCTGATCCTAAAACTGCCCATTTCTAACTGCCCCCAAAAACCGTGCCTCTTGCTGAAGCTTTTCAGTTATCTATTATTTGTTTTTTATGCTTTTAGCCCTATCCATTTTTCACTTTCTACAGAGCATCTGTTTATATAACGTCTTGTTATCTGTTTAGCTCAGTCAGTCTCGTTCTTCTTATTTAGGACTCCCAGTTCAACAACAGAAAATATGGACGATCTCAGCAACGAGTACATCTGAAGTCCTGTCACTTATTAACGTTTTGTTCAGATTCCAATGACATCACTTATTAACGTATTGTTCAGATTCCAGTGACAGTCTTACAGCGTTAGGTCTAGACCCATTAGACGGCCTGGCATCGTTCATCCGCGAGTATTACAATTTTGAGGAGTACCTTCCTGAACTTGTTTTGTAATTTTAAGAGCAATGAAAGTTTGTGTGGAATATCTAGAACAGCGATGGCGAACCATTTTTGAGGTTGCGTGCCAAATTTGCCTAATTAGTTTGTTGTTCTTGTTGTTGTTCTTTCACTTTCCCCCATGCAACTATTTAATGTTAGAGTTTGTTTTGAAATGTGAGCTTTTTTTGTAGTTACTATTTACCTAAAATATTTGCTTGCCTTTTTTTTACTCGACTGCCATAATTTGCCATCCTTGATCTAGAGATTAAAGGATTAAAGAGAGAAAACTTAAATATTTTGGACACAATACACGTCATGATAATCTAGAGAAGACTGTCTTGGAAGGGTACATAATGGGAAAAAGAAAGAGAGGAAGACCAAGGCGAAGATGGGTGCAAGACATCGTTGAGGGTCTGCAAATGGATGCATCAGCAGCAGACCATCTTGCTCACAACCGATAGGCCTACATGAGAGCTGTTTGGGAGGTAAAGTTCCGCAAGGGACATGTAAATAAATGAATGAATGAATGATCTACAGAGAAGTTACTGGATGGGCCGTCAGTGTGGCTAGGAAGAAAGTCACCGGCAGATCTCATAATCAAGTCTAAAGACAGGGAATTGTGGAGAGAAATGGTCGCCTACGCCACACGGCCAGCACTTGATTAATTGATTTAGATGCATTAAGATAACTAGGAATTCTGCAATATTCATTCATTCCTTTGCATGTCCCTTGCGGAACTTTGCCTCCCAAACAGCTCTCCTGTAGGCCAATTACTGCAATAACTGATTCTTAATATCAACAAGATATGAACAAGCTATGTTTCTATCGTTATTTCAGACTTAAAACTTAACGATTACCTCATTATCTATTTCCTTGGCCAGATCGTTAATAAGATCATTTACTCGGGAAGCTCGGACCACACGGGACGCGCCTGGGTGGCAGAATTTGGAGACTGCACTCGAGTTTTCAAGGGACACAAACACACAGTCAGCGTCATCAAGATCTACGACGGAATGGGTGAGTCGTTATTTGTTGAGCTCATGTTGGAAAATACTTTGAGAATCGCCTGCTCGTACGGTGCACGAGAAAATGAAATCAGTAAAAAGAATCTGAGGCAACAAAGAACTGCGAGGAATACAGAGCGAAAAATAAAACAGAGAAATGAAAGGAAAGAATGCATGTGAGAATTTGTGCAAGTAATTAGAATGTTGCCACAGTCGTGCGAGAAGGCATTATGGGAAAATAGCCTCTGAGACTAAGGAAAACGTCACATATCAATATGCGTACGTGAAGAAAATAGTCGCACAAATTAAGCAAAGATTCGCGTTCAGTTATGATGACGGTGATGTGGAAGAGGGGGGACAGTGATGATAAAGAGGGGAGAACAATGATGAGGAAGAGGGGAGGACAGTGATGAGAAAGAGGGGGACAGTTGTGAGGAAGAGGGAAGACAGTGATGAGGAAGAGTGGGACAGTGGTGAGGAAGAGGGAGGACAGTGATGAGGAAGAGGGGAACAGTGGTGAGGAAGATAGGGGACAGTGGTGAGGAAGAGGGGAACAGTGGTGAGGAAGATAGGAGACAGTGATGAGGAAGAGGGGAACAGTGGTGAGGAAGATAGGGGACAGTGGTGAAGAAGAGGGAGGACAGTGATGAGGAAGAGGGGAGACAATGATGAGGAAGAGGGAGGACAGTGATGAAGAAGAGAGGAGACAGTGATGAGGAAGAGGGGAACAGTGGTGAGGAAGATAGGGGACAGTGGTGAAGAAGAGGGAGGACAGTGATGAGGAAGAGGGGAACAGTGGTGAGGAAGAGGGAGGACAGTGATGAAGAAGAGGGGAGACAGTGATGAGGAAGAGGGAGGACAGTGATGAGGAAGAGGGGAGACAGTGATGATGAGGAAGAGGGGAGACAGTGATGATGAGGAAGAGGGGAGACAGTGATGATGAGGAAGAGGGGAGACAGTGATGATGAGGAAGAGGGGAGACAGTGATGAGGAAGCGGGGAGACAGTGGTGATGAGGAAGAGGGGAGACAGTGATGAGGAAGAGGGGAGACAGTGATGATGAGGAAGAAGGGAGACAGTGATGAGGAAGAGGGGAGACAATGATGAGGAAGAGGGAGGACACTGATGATGATAATCGTTTGGTTATAGAGAAAAGGTTGAAGAGAGAAATATTTTCCTTTCTTATGTTAGTTTTACTTTTACAATCCATTCTTATTTAGTTTTTAGTTTTACTTTTACAATCCATTCTTATTTAGCTTTCTTTTCTCAGTGTTTTAGAAACCTGCACTTCAGAATATTGTATCTAGTTCTGTCTTACACCAACCAATGGCTGTGTTTACATATCAATCCCCTACACTTTCAATAAAGTAAGTCTTAAGTTACCTAGTTTTAGCATTTTTATTACTCTCCCAACTTTTTCGTTAAGTACAGATGCACTTCAGATTTATTGTATGCTTTATCTCTTTCATCTTGGCGCTTTATTTGTTTGGAAATTTAGATGAGGTATGATATGTGGAAATGTAGATGAAGTATGGTATTTGGAAATTTAGATGAAGTATGGTAGGTGGAAATGTAGATGAAGTATAGTAGGTGGAAATGTAGATGAAGTATGGTAGGTGGAAATGTAGATGAAGTATGGTAGGTGAAAATGTAGATGAAGTATGGTAGGTGAAAATGTAGATGAAGTATGGTAGGTGGAAATGTAGATGAAGTATGGTAGGTGATGTTTGTACTGAAAGAAGAATCTGGTGGGAATCTCCCAGATTCTGTAACTGTTCTGAATAAATGGTTGTTTTTTTTTCAAATGTTGATTCTTAGAAAGTTTGGAAATATTTGGAGTTTAAATCATCATCATCATCATCATCATCGTCGTCGTCGTCGTCGTCGTTGTCGTCGTCGTCTTCATATGCACTGTTCCCAGAAAAGGTTAGCTACAGTTGTCCTTCAGTTTGCTCTATATTTCGTTCTCACGGTGCGCCCGGACAAGCTCAATCAAGGTCACTTCGTCAATGCCCGGCAATCTATATCCTTGTCGAACTCTTGCTCTTCGTTTTCTTCTAAATTTCCCTCTAGTGTGATTTTCACTGTAGCATTATGCCACTTGATACACTTTACTTGTCCTTTCTAATGTTTTCGTCATTTCTGTTTTCAGTTTCTCTTGTTTTACCACTTGTTTACGAAAGCAACAGATTCTAAATACAAACAAGAAGTTTAATCATTAGTTTCAGTTGCAACTTTACATTTTCCTCTCTCATACATGTGACTCTTTCACTCTTTGCTATCTTTGTATGTAGCATCTCATCTGACTGATAATTCAATTCAATTCCAGTGCCATGCCACGTGGCGTAGGCGATCATTTCTCTCCACAGCTCCCTGTCTTTAGACTTCATTATGAGATCCACTGGTGACTTTCTTTCTAGCCACACTGACAGCCCATCCAGTAACTTCTCTCTCTCTCTCTCTCTCTCTCTGTCTTCCTCTGTCTCTTCTTCCTTCAGTTTTTCCAGTTGCCACAGTGTGTTCTAATTTTCCTCTTCACAGGACATGTCCAATAAATCTCGTTTGTCGGCCTCTGGTCTTTGCTATAATTTGGTTTTTAACTCCAGCCTCTCTTAAGACTTCTTCATTGGTTTTCTTGGCTGTCCATGGTACCTTCAACATCCTTCTTATAAATCACATCTCCATGGCCTCCATTTCTCACTGTATTCTCTTATTCATAGACCATGCTTCACATCCATAAAACAAAATTGGCTCGATGTAACATTTGAGTATTGGAATCTTGTTTTATTGATATGCATCTGTTGCACAAGATGTTTCTCATTATTTCGAATGCTGACTTGGCCTGAGCACGTCTGCTTCTTATTTCGTTGTGACATTTCTCAGTTGTTATAATCGTTCCTAAGTACTTGAATCTATCAACTTGTTTCAGATTTGTGCCATCGACGGTAATGCTACATTTTGGTGGTATTCTTTTCTTTGAGATGACCATCACTTCAGTCTTATTTTTATTCAGGCTGAGACCTTTATTTTTACTTTCACGAACCACGACGTCCAGAAGGGCTTGTAGTTCCCCTTCACTTTTAGTATTCAGGACTGTGTCGTCTGCATATCTTAAGCTGTTAAGATTGTACCCGCCAACTGATATTCCTGGCATATTCTCTATATTTCTCATTATTTTTTAGATGTACAAGGAGAAGAGGTCAGGAGATGGAACACATCCTTGTCTCACTCCCAGTTTTATGTCTTGGAATGCTCCTATTTGGTTCTCAACCCTCATTGCTGCTGATTGCTGCCAGTATATGTTTTTGATACGTTTCAGATATTTCCCATCTATGTTGATGTCTTCTAGCATTCTTATAATTTCTGTGTGTCTCACTTTATCGAATGCTTTACAGAAGTCTATGAAGCATACGTATAGGTCCATCCTTACTTCTATTGATCTCTCCATTATATATATGGCGTTACTTGTACCTTTTCCTTCGATGAAGCCGCACTGTTCTTCAGCGATTTTTGGTTTTATTTTGCTCCTGACTCTTCTCATAACAGTGCGAAGTAGGATTTTGGTAACATGACTCATAAGACTAATGGTTCGATGGTCTTCACTGCAGCTTGTTTCTTTGGTAGGGCAATGAAAACTGATCGCAAAAGGTCTGATGGGACATAGTTACTGTTATAGATGTCATTCAACAATCTGGTTATTATTTCTATGCCAAGCTCTCCTAGTGCTTCCAATTCTTCCTTGGTGATTTTATCTGGTCCTGGTGCTTTGTTGTTTTTCATGTGTTTGATGGCTTCTTCTAAGGACTGTAATAGCCGGAGGTGGGGTGGGGGATAAGCTCTCCACTTCGATTAAATGCCTCCAAGGTGTGCATCTCAAATAGTCTCTGACAATCCAAGTCCAGCTCCTGGCCTTCTCGTGGCGGAACTGTTTAAACTGACAGGAGAAGAGGCGAAAGGCGAGTATCTGGCGCCTGAAAACCAGACGCTTCGGGTAGACGAGACTCGTTAGTCTTGTTTGGTAGCTCATCTAGGAGAAGGAAAACTCTGATTTCAAACCCCCTGCTGTCTTATAGGGTAGGCTCTGGCCAGAGTCAAAGGCTAGCGGAGTAACAAACCGGTGGAAGGCAAGGAGAAACCAACACTGTACATTCCCAAGAACAATCATAACAATCCACAATTCTTTGAATCCTAACGACGTTAATGGGGGTTCCAGTGGAACCACCTCGTCCGGTAGGGACCATCACGTGCGACAGGTGATACCAGATCGTCATCCAACTATTGTACACAAGGAAAATAAAAACAAAACCACAGTAATTGCAATATAGAACATTACAACACTAGTAGAACTTGGAAAACTGGAAAACATCGAACAAGAAGTGAAAAGAATGGAAATTAACATCCTTGGTTTATGTGAAATGAGATGGACTAGAGCAGGACCAGAGATCATAAAGACTTCAAAATAATATATTCCGGGGGAAACAAGTACAGAAATGGAGTTGGCATGATATTGGATAAGAAGACAGCAAGAACCGTGAAAAGTTTCTGGTGCATATCAGGTTAATGGTTAAATTACATGGCCGCCCAGTAGACACAAATCTCATGCAAGTATACGCACCATCTTCAGAAAGCACTGATGATGAGATAAAAGAATTTTACAACAATCTGGACATGGCAATGAAACAGTGCAAACCATGGGGAACTTTGTGCTAGGTTATTTAAACGCGAAAGTAGGGACTGAACAAGACAATGAAGCTACTAGCAAGTATGGACTAGGAATTAGAAACAAAAGAGGAGAGATGTTGATTGAGTGGGCAGAAAAGAATAAAATGATAATACGAAATACTTGGTTTCAACAACACCCAAGGCGACTATGGACATGGAAAAGTTCAAATAATAACATACGTAACCAGATATATTACATTATGATCAACAGAAGATTCAGGAACTCACTAATATCCGTGAAAATAAGATCAAGCGCAGACTGCAACAGTGACCACATTCTAGTCGTAGGAAAAGTGAGAATCAGGCTAAAGAGGTTAAACGTAGCAGTTAAAAATAAGAACTAGATAGAGAGCTGTTACGGAAAGATAAAGCAGTACAGGAACAATATAAGACTATAGTACATAATAGATATAATGCTATAGGGAAGATTGAAACGACTGATGAACAATGGAATATGCTTAAAGACTCTATTCAGCAAACATCTATCGAAATCCTACCTCCAAATAAAAGACATGCTAAACAGGGGTAGATGACAGAAGAAATTTTGCAACTAATGGATCGGAGAAGAAGTCTCAAGGCAGATAAAGATGAATATGACAAAATAAATAAAGAAATAAGACACAAATGCAATAAAGCTAAGGAGGGGTGGCTAAATAAGAAATGTAATGAAATAGAGACACACCATCATGGAAACGCAAGAGATATGTACAAACAAATAAAGGATTTAACAAATAAAAGGGTACACCACAAGACTGGTTGCCTGAAGTCAAAGGAAGGGCATACAGTAATGGACAGAGATGAAATAATGGCAAGATTGTGCGAATACATTAGAGAACTCTATGAGGACAATAGAAGCGAAATAGATATACGAAATAATAATGAAAGGCCTCACATATTAAAAGCAGAAGTGGAAGAAGCCATCAAACACATGAAAAACAACAAAGAATCAGAAGCTGATTGATATGAAGTACAGTATTTCATTTTCTGAAACATTTGACCAAGAAAAGATGTTCAAGTATTTTGCTGTTGATTTCTCTCCCTTGTTTTGAAACGCGCCGCTTGAAGATTTTGGCTTCATTAAATAGTGCCCGTAGATTTCAATATTTCTACAAGTGGTTCTGTTGCGTGGGCATTTATTTTCTAATGCTGCATTACAGAGGGCTATTTTCACATTTTACTTTAGGCTACGGCAGTTTACATTCTCAGTACCTTGACTTATCATACAGGAAAAAAAACAAACTTTTTTATGTCAGTATCGTACAGTTTTTCTGACATTTAAGAATTTATTTTTTACCATTGTTTTCCCATATTTTATTCTTTATTTATAATGCAACATTATAACGAAACCAATCTGGATGAAACCAAAGCTCTTTATATAGATGAAACCAAAGATGAAAAGTGATTAAAAAAATAAAAGCAGTAGAAAAAAAATATATCGGTTTCTGAAGACAGGGAACTTCTCGTTTATTTTCTCAGTTTAAAACAGTAATATCAGCTTTCCTGTACATGCAGATTTTCCTTTTACTGTCAAGCCCATGACAAAGTTCTGTGATGTTAACTCTCAATTTGTTTTTCTCTCAGACGCTGGTAAATGATTTTTTTTTCTCTCAGACCCCGGTAAATGATTTTTTGTTTTGTTTTGTTTTTCTCTCAGACCCCGGTAAATGATTTTTTTTTTTTTCTCTCAAACCCCGGTAAATGATTTTTTTGTTTTTCTCTCAGACCCCGGTAAATGATTTTTTTGTTTTTCTCTCAGACCCCGGTAAATGATTTTTTTTTTTCTCTCAGACCCCGGTAAATGATGATTTTTTGTTTTCCTCTCAAACCCCGGTAAATGATTTTTTGTTTTTCTGTCAGACCCCGGTAAATGATTTTTTGTTTTTCTCTCAGACCCCGGTAAATTATGATTTTTTTTCTCTCAGACCCCGGTAAATGATTTTTTGTTTTTCTCTCAGACCCAGGTAAATGATTTTTTTGTTTTTCTCTCAGACCCCGGTAAATGATTTTATTTTCTTCTGATTTTCTTTGCATTTTATACCCCGTTTGGCAGTGTAAAAATTTTTTTAGACTGTGCAATGTTTTCTCTTTAATATGTCACATTTGGCAAACGGCGAAAAGATGAGCACTTCCTTGACTTTCTTTGTATTTTTGTACGAGTTTGGAGGAGGTTTTTTTTTAAACACTGTTGAAAAATGTAGTGATTTTTGTTTTCTGAAAGTGTGCATAAAATGAAAATCTTGTCAAACTTCTTTTATTTGAGTTTTTTTTAATCTGGTCCAGAAGTATTTACCTGTTTTTTGTTTTCGAAGTCTTGTAAACATTTTATCTTTGTTGCTGTTATTTAGTTCGGAGTAAAGACTTTCTTTCTTGGCAAACAATTTTCTGTCTCGATGTCATATATATCAAATCAGAGAGTAAATTTGACCAATGCAACTTTCTCTTGACGTCTTTCATGTCGGGACACAGATCTAGTCTTGGCCAATATCACACTCTGTTGACGTCATTCTCGCCGGATCACAGACCTAGCCTTGGCCAGTATCACTCTCTGTTGACGTCATTCACGCTGGATCACAGATCTAGTCTTGGCCAATATCACACTCTGTTGACGTCATTCTCGCCGGATCACAGATCTAGTCTTGGCCAATATCACACTCTGTTGACGTCATTCTCGCCGGATCACAGATCTAGTCTTGGCCAATATCACACTTCTGTTGACGTCATTCTCGCCGGATCACAGATCTAGTCTTGGCCAATATCACACTCTGTTGACGTCATTCACGCTGGATCACAGACCTAGTCTTGGCCAATATCACACTCTGTTGACGTCATTCACGCCGGATCACAGATCTAGACTTGGCCAATATAACTCTATGTTGACGTCACTCATGCCGGATCAGAGAGTAATCTTGGCCAAAGTAAGTCTTTACTGATGTAATTCTTGCGGAATCAGACAACTACTTTTGGGCACTGCAAGTATCTGTTGGTGTCACTCATGCCGATTTAGAGATCTTGCTCCTTGGGAGTCTTTGCCTAGGTAAGTCTCTGTTGGTGTCATTCATGCCGGATCACAGAGTTATTCTTGGCCTATGTAAGTCTCTGTTGGTGTCATTCATGCCTGATCACAGAGTTATTTTTGACCTATGTAAGTCTCTGTTGGTGTCATTCACCCCGGATCACAGAGCAATTCTTGGCCTATATAAGTCTCTGTTGGTGTCATTCACACCGGATCACAGAGCAATTCTTGGCCTATATAAGTCTCTGTTGGTGTTATTCACACCGGATCACAGAGCAATTCCTGGCCTAAATATGTTGGTGTCTCTGTTGGTGTCATTCATCTTGCAGCATAGACTGTCTTATCTAGGTCTTTGTAAAGGCAAAGCTCTCTTATCGACACGGATTTATTCATATTTATTTTGCAATTTCCCGAGCATAAACTACCTACACACACAAAAATGTTCCATGCAGTCTTCTTGACGACTTTCGTGATATGATTTCTCATCTTGGCCATCAAAAGTACTAATGAAGATAGATAAAGTTTCTCTTAGATCATCACAACACTCCACATGCCCGAGCGCCCACATCTAAGAGATGGTGATATTTATTATTATTTAATCTTACTGATTGGGAATATATATATATAATATTTTTAAATGGATTCTCCAATTTACGTATCAACGTACTAGTGAGAATCTTTTATCAGTTATGTTAATTATCACAACCGAGGATTTCTTACTTATATATTTCTCCCAGTCTTTGCCTGCCCGAAGAGAACTTTCTTGGTTGAATGATCAGTTCTTGCTTAAGGTAGTGTTGCTTAAATGAACAACATCAATTTTAACCTCTCAGGCAACACAAGAAATAATTCATAATGCAAGATCCATCCTCAACATTTATATACAATAAAATTTAGTTCTGCTTGCCGACAACAAATAAACAGACAACATTTAGTGATAACGATTATTGAGCTGTCAGCATGCAGAGTATCATTAGCCCAAAGACGCTACACCTGGCGGCACAACAGAGTGCTGCAGGAATTAGTAGCCATTGTAGACAGAGCAAAAGATAAAGCAAACAACAAGCAAAAGAGTTGAGATCCCACCTAAATACTTCATAGGCGCTGGTACGACATCGAATATTGAAATCAGGGGCATTCCCTTACCATCACTGCTAGATAGTGAAAATGACTGTGATGTGATAGCGGACCTACCAGGAAGAAGGGAATACCCGACTGCCATCAAGAACACAGGAATGCGACCGGACATTGTAGTGTACTCCATAGAAAAACATGAATTAATAATGATTGAGCTTACGGTTCCGTACGAAACAAGAATAGAGGAGCAACATTTATTCAAATGTAAGAAGAATAGTGATCTGGTCAAGCAACTGAGGCAGGAGGCATTAGTCAAGGCAAAAGTGATAGCTGCAGAAGTGGGAGCGAGAGGACTCGTAGCATCATCAGCATATGACCTATGTAACCAAATGAGCATAAAGGGACAAGCAAGACCAAGGTCATTGAAAAGCCTTTCAGAAACAGCAGAAAAGGCCTCATGCTGGCTGTGGGGTACGCGAAACAAGCACTGAGAACATAAATAATTCCGTACTTCCTCTGATGATCTGAAAGAGTTGTGTTGTTCCACTCTCTACAGTAGAGAGATTCCTGCACGACATGTCATCAAAGTGGTGCTGAATGACTTCCATAATTAGCTGGTATATACCTAATTCTTAGAAGAAGAAGAAGAAGAAGAAGAAGAAGAAGAAAGAGACACTTGACTCATAGGGCGTTTTCTAATGGAGCTTAGTAGATAATATTTGTCTAGATTTATCATTGTTGTTTTGACAAGTACTAACAATGTTATAAAATAATGGCTTCAGTTTATACAGGTTCTGGTGATGGTACAGTTCGAAGATTTGATGCCAGAGCGGGGTCCCTGACAAATTCCTATGTCGGACACTCGCGATTAGTTACAGGAATACAGGTAAAAAAAAAATAGTTTATAAACGCCTTGTCACAGGAAATGTTCTGACACGGTCTCGAGGTTTCTTTATGGCCAACGTTCGGGCTATAAATACGAAATATAAATTTATATAAACATTTATGCTGTGTTAATGTGTCTTGCATGTTTGTTGAAAAGAATATTGTTTTGAGGTTTATATGTTGTAAAGCTTAAACAAAAATATAAGTATTAAATAACTTGTCTGTCACATGACATATATATAGTGTGTAATTCGCCCCCCCCCCCCCCAGTTCAGTTTATCTATTTCCATTCATTACCCCCCCTCCCCCGAACAAAAAAAAACAAAACAATCTGGACCTACTCTTAAAACAAGGAAAACCCTCCCAGTCCCTCATGGTGCCTGCTCATCTCCGCTGTAACGTCCCTCAAAACATTTTCTCGCTCACTCAGTTTGTTCTCATGCCATCCCCCCAACACACACTTACATAGGCACCTCTATTGTCCTTTATAACTCCCCCAACACACACATACATAGTCACCTCTATTGTCCCTTATAACTCCCCCAACACACACATACATAGTCACCTCTATTATCTCTTATAACTCCCCCAACACACACATACATAGGCACCTCTATTGTCCCTTATAACTCCCCCAACACACACATACATAGTCACCTCTATTGTCCCTTACCACTCCCCCAACACACGCATACATAGTCACGTATATTATCCCTTACCACTCCCCCAACACACACATACATATTCACTTCTATTGTCCCTTACCACTCCCCCAACACACACATACATAGTCACCTCTATTGTCCCTTACCACTCCCCCAACACACACATACATAGTCATTCTATTTTCCCCTTACCACTCCCCCAACACACACATACATAGTCACCTCTGTTGTCCCTTACCACTCCCCCAACACACACATACATAGTCACCTCTATTGTCCCTTACCACTACACCGTCTGGATTTTTCCCATCGCTCCCAGGGGCACTGGTTAGGATTCATCACAGGGCATGAAGATCTCCACGACCTTACGGCGGACGAAAATACGAGGTCTAAAGAAAAGAGAACCATCAGAGAAAATAAATGATGGGGGGGGGGGGGGGAGTGAGATTAAATGTGAAAAAAAAACAAAGAGCAATGACCAATATTTTGGTAAATGTCTACCTCAAGATAATGGAGAGTATCTATAGTGTCAACACACGAAATCCGGACAAATCAGGAACTCTCTCTCTCTCTCTCTCTCTCTCTCTCTCTCTCTCTCTATCCATCTTCCTCTCATATATTGTTGGGACTCCCTCCAGTATGGAATTTCCAGCCCTATTGCTGTTTTCCGTTAGGTAGGAGTGTGTCTACTTTATCAGTGCTCTCTCTCTCTCTCTCTCTCTCTCTCTCTCTCTAAAGGGCAGAATGTAAGACGGGCCTGCACACCCAATTCTTTACCCTTTTAAAATAAAGATCATTCATTCATTCTCTCTCTCCTTATCTTTCTCTCCCTCCCTTCTTCTCTCTTCCTCTCTCTCTTTGTCTCTCCTTCCCTCTCTCTCCCTCCATCTCTCCCCCTCTTCCTATCTCTTCCTCCTTCCCTCTCTTCCCCTCCCTCTTCTCTCTCTTTCTCTCTCTCTCTCTATCTCTCTCCCCCCCCCCCTTTCTCTACAGCGTGCCCAATTCTAAACCTTTTGGAAATGAAGATCAATAAATCAGTCAGTTTCTCTTTCTCTCTCTCCTTCTCCCTCCCTCCCCTCTCTCTCTCCCCTCTCTTTCTCCCTCTCCCCTCTCTCTCTCTCTCCTCTCTCTCTCTCTCTCTGGTCCATGCCAATGAGACGTTGGTCCTCACTGATTTCTAAAACCAACTGTGCTCTTACTATAAGATGTGTGTAGGACCGTGCTCTATGCTAGTCTTTTAGTTCGTCAAGTATCTTGTTTCTTTGTCTTCTTCTGTCCTTTTGTCTCTCCGGTTTTTCCGCTGTCATTAGGTGTTGAAACTCATTAGGAAAATTCATGCCGTGGAAATGTTGACTTACAAAAAATGGACATATTTCGTGTAAAGAAATTAAAACAACACATGAAAACCAAAGCATATTTTGTAGACTGAAAATAGTAGAACAAACACAAGAAAATAATGGGACAAAAGAAATATTCTAACCAAAAAAACGAAGAAAAATTATTTATTTAAACTGCGAAACAAACTGGCGTTAAGGAATGCAGAAATATACTCGTACTTGCACTATATCTGAGAAGTAGCAGATTTAGCTTACAGTATATATGTGATGTAATAGTTTTAACTTGCACTATATCTGAGAAGTAACAGTCTTAAGTTACACTGTATCTGGGATGTAATGTTTTAACTTGCACTATATCTTAGAAGTAACAGTTTTAACTTACACTACATCTGAGATGTAATAGTTTTCAATCGCACTATATCTGAGAAATAATAGTTATAACTTACCCTATATCTGTTACCACCATATCTGACACTATATCTTTTACTACAAGATCTGACACTATATCTGCTACTACTATATCTGATACAATGTCTGTTACCACCACCATATCTGACACTATATCTGTTACTACCATATATGACACTATATCTGTTACCACCATATCTGACATTATATCTGTTACTACCATATGTAACACTATATCTGTTACCGCCACCATATCTGACACTATATCTATTACTACCATATCTGACCCTACATCAATTACTACCATATCTGACACTATATCTGTTACCACCACCATATCTGACACTATATCAGTTACCACCATATGTGACACTATATCTGTTACCAGCATATTTGACACTATGTCTTCTACCACCACCATATCTGACACTATATCTATTACTACCATAAAAGACACTATATCTGTTACCACCATATCTGACACTATATCTGTTACCACCACAATATCTGAAACTATATCTGTTACCAGCATATCTAACACTGTATCTTTTATCACCATATTTAACACTATATCTTTTACCAGCATATCCAACACTATATCTTTTACCAGCATATCTAACACTATATCTTTTACCACCATATTTAACATTATATCTTTTACCACCATATTTAACACTATATCTTTTACCAGCATATCTAACACTATATCTTTTATCACCATATTTAACACTATATCTTTTACCAGCATATCTAACACTATATCTGTTACCAGCATATCTAACACTATATCTGTTACCAGCATATCTAACACTATATCTTTTACCACCATATTTGACACTATATCTTTTACCACCATATTTGACACTATATCTTTTACCACCATATTTGACACTATATCTTTTACCACCATATTTGACACTATATCTTTTACCACCATATTTGACACTATATCTTTTACCACCATATTTGACACTATATCTTTTACCACCATATTTGACACTATATCAGAGAAGTGACAGTTTTGTGGAAATGACAAATCAAAACGCGGCCACAAGGTCGCCGACACAGAAAGTTGCCGCTGCCACTGCAGCTCTCAGAGCAGGTCACGGCGAACTGCTACATAACCGCGTAAACGGACATATCTCAGGCACAAAGCGGGTCAAGTCTATGTCGAAAACACCTGCTAGCTTGACATAATATTACGCAAATTGTTTACCCGTCGTTATGCACCCACCATCTTGACCGGATATCTTGAACAAAATTAAGAGATAAGCAGCTTTTCGTGAGTATCAACAAGTTAAAGAAACTAAAGAAAAAAAAAAAACCTGTAGATACGTTATGGTTAGTCCCTTATGCAAAAGGCACAAGATAATGATGATTGTGGTGGTGTTTTACAGAAAACCCGGCTACGTCATGATATCCTGCAACTTGCCCTGAACAAAGCTTTAGTCATACTTTAAATGTCTGTTGTTACGGTTACGTTCTCTGACGTGTCTATTGCTACGGTCTTGTTAAAATATCGTTCTAGAAAGTAGTGGTTTTTATTTGCTGGCGTGACCTGATCGTATCTTAGGCATTTTTTTTCCTCTAAGGTTTGTTTTATTTTTTAGCTTACATTTAGCAGCCTCATGTTAATTCCAGCGGCGCCTAAAGCACTGTTGCTTCTGTTGTAAACATCATCTTCAGGACACAGTGTAAAGCGAAATGCATATTTTAAAAGCCATTATGTGAGAGTACAGCGCGTCGTGTTTGCAAAGGGACATTATTCTCCAGCAAGGGGAAAAAACTAGTGTCTGTTGAAACGTGAGGAAAAAAAAGAAAGAAAAAATCTATCAACAAACAAGAATATAGTTCACGAAGAGCGTTCTAGATCGATTTCCTTTCTGCCATGAGTTCCGTTGATGAAATCGATTATGCTTCGATTTATAGACACAGGAAGGCGCAGGGATGCTTGCGGTAGATTTAGCTTTAGCTTAATTCAAACATTGTTTGTTTTGGGATCTACATATGTTTACTGACTGTATACTAAAATAAAGTAGTGTGATTGGTTAAGTGACCTATCTATATCGCTCTATCTCTCTATCTCTATCTACCTCTATCTCTCTATCTCTATCTATCTTTCTATATTTCTATCTATCTATCTCTATCTATCTATCTCTCTATCTCTCTATCTATCTATCTATCTATCTATCTATCTATCTCTCTCTCTCCCTCTCATACGCTCACTGTCATCGAGGCTTTATTTCTTGCAGGGTTACAGCATGATATAATCTTCGATTGCCTCTGTCGAAACAGATCTGAGAAAATTCTAGGACTAAACGTATAGAAATAAAAACGAGCTCTGTTTCTACACGTCCACACCAAGAACATGAACTCTGCCAGCAGGGGCAGTAACTTGGTCTGTCTGTCTGTCTGTCTGTCTGTCTCTCTGTCTGTCTCAGTGTCCCTCCTTCCGTCCGGCTGAGTTACAGGAGTAGTATTGTATAATAACTTTGTATATGTCTATCCTTTGTGATGTGTGTGTTTCTATTATGTTCCGTAGTGTTGCTATACTGAGTGTGATTGTACTGCATTCGTAAAATATGTGTTCTTCTGTTTCTTGTATGTTGCTCTTGCATAGCTGACATGGTGCTGTCTGTCTGAATCTGTGTGCTTTCTGTGAGGTGGGTGTCATGTTGTAAGTCTAAATGTAGTTTCTCTCGATTTCGATGTGATATTTCTAATACGGAGGTTTGTAATTTCACTTCATAATATGCCTTCTTGTCACTTACAGATCCCAATATATCGATCCAAATCTTAATTCTTTATTTTCCAGTTCCTGAACACGTTCAATCGTGAGTACTATCTCTAGAATGAGGTGCATGTTTTTCAAGGTTGCTGTGCTGCCAGTTGCTTCAGATCTACACCATGCCAACAGGGTCACCTGTTCTGAATGCATTTCATAAGTATATGTTCTATGGTTTCCAGTATGTGGTCTTTCATTTTGTGTTGTATTTTGTCGGCGGTAGAGGTGGCTTTATAGTCTCCCTTGATTACCTCTTAAAGCAAGGTGATCTTCTGGTGGGAGTTACCTTTCTCTCTTGATATCACGTGACTGTCACGGTGTGGATTCAAGTTATAACATTATGTGTACGCTGCTTTGCTGTAAGTACTTCTCAATGTTTCTTAACAGATCTCCTTCGTCGCATTTATTTTTGTTCTATGTCTGTAGTTCTGTCTCTTGGGTTGATAAATTGGGTTGTTTCTGTAGCTAAATAGAGTAAAAGAGGTTGGCGTTTTGAATAGTTTGGTTAGATCTGTAGTTGCGTCTCAGTGAGTTTCATAACCGGACCAGTTTTGAAGGATGTGTTTCTAGATTTAAGGTGCCTTAGCGGACACAAATATTTTAGGAGATGATCCTTTCATCATCTATCCACCTCTGGCTTGGGCGTCCTTTTTTATTGTTGTTGTTGTTGTTGACGTTTTATGTTATTGTTGCTATTGTTGTTATTGTTTTTGCTGTTATTATTGTTGCTATTAGCGTTATTATTGTTAGTGTTGTTGTTGCTGTTGCTGTTGTTATTGTTGCTGCTGCTGTTGTTGTTATAATGATATTGTAAATTAATTTGAAGCTCGTAACCGCTGATGCTGTAGTTAAGATAATATACCGCATAAATAGTGAAGATAATATACCGCATAAATAGTGAAGATAATATACCGCATAAATAGTGAAGATAATATACCGCATAAATAGTGAAGATAATATACCGCATAAATAGTGAAGATAATATACCGCATGAACAGTGAAGATAATATCAATCAATCAAGTGCCATGTCCCGTGGCGTAGGTGATCATTTCTCTCCACAATTCTCTGTCTTTAAACTTGATTATGAGATCCGCCGGTGACTTTCTTCCAAGCCACACTGACAGCCCATCCAGTAACTTTTCTCTCTGTCTTCCAATATCTCTTCTTCCCTCAATTTTTCCAGTTGCCACAGTGTGTTCCAGTTTTCCTCTTCTCAGAAAATGTCCTATAAATCTCACTTGTCTGCCTCTGATCTTTGCTGTAATTTGCCTTTTAACTCCAACCTCTCTTAAGACTTCTTCGTTGGTTTTCTTGGCTGCCTATGGTACCTTCAACATCATTCTTATGAACCACATTTCCATGGCCTCCATTTCTCTCTGTACTCTCTTATTCATGGACCATGCTTCACATCCATAAAACAAAATTGCCTCGATGTAACATTTAAGTACTCGGAATCTTGTTTCCATTAATATGGATCTGTTGCACAAGATGTTTCTCATTGTTTGGAATGCTGACTTGGCAGGAGCACGTCTGCTTTTTATTTCGTTGTGACATTTCTCATCAGTTGTTATAATCGTTTCTAAGTACTTGAATCTATCAACTTGTTTCAGATTTATGCCATCGACGGCAATGCTACATTTTGGTGGTATTCTTTTCTCTGAGATGACCATCACTTCAGTCTTCTTTTTATTCAGGCTGAGACCTTTACTTTTATTTTCACGAACCACGATGTCCAGAAGGGCCTGTAGCTCCCCTTCACTTTTAGCAATCAGAACAGTGTCGTCTGCATATCTTAAGTTGTTAAGGTTGTACCCGTCAACTGATATTTCTGGCAAGCTCTCTATATTCCTCATTATTTTGTCGCTGTACAAGAAAAAGTGGTCAGGAGATAGAACACATCCTTGTCTCACTCCCAATTTTATGTCTTGGAATGCTCCTATTTGGTTCTCAACCCTCATTGCTGCTGATTATTGCCGTTGTATGTTTTTGATGAGTTTCAGATCTTTCCCATCTATGTTAGTGTCTTCCAGCATTCTTATAATTTCTATGTGTCTCGCTTTATCGAATGCTTTACAGTAGCCTATGAAGCATAAGTATAGGTCCGTCTTTCCATCAATGTTATATATATATATATATATAAATATATGATGGGACATAGTTACTGTTATAGATGTCATTCAACAATCTGGTAATTATTTCTATGCCAAGCTCTCCTAATGCTTTCAATTCTTCCTTGGTGGTTTTATCTGGTCCTGGTGCTTTGTTGTTCTTCATGTGTTTGATGGCTTCTTCCACTTCTACTTTTAATATGAGAGGCCCTTCATTATTATTTCGTATATCTATTTCGCTTCTATTGTCCTCATAGAGTTCTCTAATGTATTCGCACCATCTTGCCATTATTTCATCTCTCTCCATTATTGTATGCACCTCCTTTGACTTCAGGCAACCAGTCTTGTGGTGTACCCTTTTGTTTGTTAACTCCTTTATTTGTTTGTGCATATCTCTTGCGTTTCCATGATGGTGTGTCTCTATTTCATTACATTTCTTATTTAGCCACTCCTCCTTAGCTTTATTGCATTTGTGTCTTAATTCTTTATTTATTTTGTCATATTCATCTTTGTCTTCCTTAAGGCTTATTCTCCGATTCATTAGTTGCAAAATTTCTTCTGTCATCCACCCCTGTTTAGCGTGTCTTTTATTTGGAGGTAGGATTTCAACAACACCCAAGGCGACTATGGACATGGAAAAACCCAAATAATAACATACATAACCAGATAGATTACATTATGATCAACAGAAGATTCAGGAACTCACTAATATCCGATTTGTTGCGCAAATTGCAACAGTGACCACATCCCAGTTGTAGGAAAAGTGAGAATCAGGCTAAAGAAGTTAAAAGTAGCAGCTAAAAACAAAGAACTAGATAGAGAGCTGTTACGGAAAGATAAAGCAATACAGGAACAATATAGGACCATAGTACATAATAGGTATAATGCCATAGAGAAGATTGAAACGATTGATGAACAATGGAATATGCTTAAAGACTCTGTTCAGCAAACATCTGTCGAAGATAATATAGCACATACATTGTGCTTGGTGGAGGTTTTATCATTGGCAACTTGCTACAATGTAGCTAAGACCCATTAGTCTAGCCAAGACCCATTAAGCTAGCTAAGACCCATTGAGCTAGCTAAGACCCATTAAGCAAGTTTAAGAACGAATTTCTCCGCCATGACAAACACGTCAATTGTTTTTTTTTTAACTATCGAGAAGGTTATCATATTTTCGCAGTTTATTTATTGATCGAAGTATTTAGATACAACTGGGAAACATGCTACTTAGTTTCAAAGCCTTTGTTACAGTTAAAATATGTTTCAAAGCCTTTGTTACAGTTAAAATATATTTCAAAGCCTTTGTTACAGTTAAAATATGTTTCAAAACCGTTTCAAATTACCCCCCCCCTTGTCGTTCAGGTTATATCCCTAGTGCCCTTGTTTCCTAGACTGGTTATAGTGTCCCACCCTGCTCCTTTTTTCTTCCTCGCTGCCCTCAGAGGGGCAGCACTTCCAATTTTGGGAACCCTTGTTTTATCGCTACTAATCTATGATTATTTGTGTTTATATATGCTTATTGCTACTAATCTATGATTATTTGTGTTTATATATGCTTATTGCTACTAATCTATGATTGTTTGTGTTTATATATGCTTATTGCTACTATTGCTCAGATTTTGTAACTCTCATTATGCTTGTTGATGTGCTGTTATAAATAACAAAAACTGTAATTTTGAGCTTTCTGAAATGTTATTTTAACATTAGTCAGCATCCACCTTGTTACATTTGCCCTTTTTTCGCATCTTTAGTAGGCTACAATTTGCTATTACCGTTTTGTCCATGTTTTTTTTTTTTGTTGTTGTTACTTTGTTACAAAAGACACGAGTTTCCTTGCCATGAAACTTATAATGTAAATGCAAGTCCTTCACGTTTATATTAACTCTTAACCTACTAAACAGCGCGGCCAGTCTGGCTGAGTAATTAGGTCCACGGTCTACTAATCCGGTGGTACTGGATTCAAGACCCAGCGGTGGGATTTTTTTTTCCTGGTATCATCATTCAGAAAGTGAACAGAAAGGTCTTACTTTGAACATCAAAAAGACAGAGACTGTGGTTATATCTAAGAAACAGAATCCACCAGCATGCAGTATTAAATTAAACAGAACTATTCTAAAGCAGGTGCAGAATTTCAAATACCTTGGAGCAGTAATGATGGGAAATGCAGAACAGAAATTAGGAACAGAATAGGCCAAGCAAAGACTGCATTTCAGAGAATGAGAAACATATTAGTTAACAGATCTTTATCAATGAATGTTAGAAAACGAGTCCTAAAATGCTATATTGAACCTATCTTGTTATATGGAAGTGAATCATGGACAATAAGCAAGTGTGCACAAAAATCATTGGAAGCAGCAGAAATGTGGTTTATTAGAAGAATGTTGCGAATCCCCTGGACAGCAAAAATAACTAATAAAGAATGTATGAGAAGAGCTGGAGAGACAAAAAATCTTGTCAAAAAGATAAGAGAGAGACAATGTACTTTCATAGGACATGTAATGAGAAGAGGGGGCATTGAAAATATTATAACAACAGGAAAAATAGAAGGAAGAAGATCAAGAGGAAGACCAAGAGAAATGATACTGGACAGTCTGACGGGATGGTGTGAGAGTAGATCACCAACTGAGCTGATGGCCTGCATGAAGGATCGGGTACTCTGGAGAAGCATAATAGCCAACGCCAGTCGGCACGGCACATGATGATGATCATCGCACCAAAAAGGTCCCAGGGTCCACCCAGCCTCTAAAAATAGGTACCAGAGAAATCTGGGAAGGCTGATACGGCCAGGCGTGATAATGACCATATTACACTTTCATGTGCCAGTGGTCTCAGAAATACGACCCTAGCACCGTATCTCAATATACCTCAATGGAATAGAAACGAGGATTCACTAAGCAGCATGCATGACACACGAACATTTCTTGTAATAAAAGAAATCAGTGCCGTAATGTTCTATCAGGATATCGTACAATGAATTTTTTTAGAATTTACAGCAGTTTAAAATTACGAACTCCTGACTACAGAACACCAACTTTTTAACAACTATCGGGAAGGCTATCACATCTCCATATGACTACAGTTATTTTAAGTTTTTGAAGATCCTTTTAAATGGCTTATAGTAGGTTAAGAGTTAAACCATTTCTGACCATTGTTCAGATTTGCCCTGACAAATGAGTTTCTGCTTTCAAGTTTTGTAGCATATGTGTGGGTCATTTCAAAACCAAATTTTGTTGTTAAATATACACTTAAAAATGATAATTCATTTAAATTGATTATCATTCCTGTGTTAAAGTATCATCTATAAATGTTGTTATAGCAGAACATACAGAAGATAACTGAAGGAAAATAACGATAAAATTTTAAATATATATATACCGTATTCGACTGACTGCATGTCGTCACTCTAAATAAACCAGACTGGAAAGGTTAACAAATAATATAACGATAATTTATAGTAACTGACATAAGAACCTCAAGAGGGTTAAATACATTGTAATGAAATTACGAATTCATCTGGTTTTACATGGTTTTACCTGGTTTTACATGATGATAGGTTTATTGTATGAACCACTTCTTACGACAGCAGTTACATGGGGAAAAAAAAGATATCCATTGCACTGAACCTTGTCCGTAGAAGTGGCACAGAATGATAATTCTCATTATATATTAACTCTTTCATTACCAGACGAACGTCCCAAGACCTTATAAAAATTTTATAACAAGCACAGCGCCACATTTGGGTGGGGGGAGGGGAGTGTGGGGAGGGGGGCAGAAATATTTAGCTGGTACAGTTAATTTAAAGTTTGAATCTTCGAAGCAAAAAATAAATAAAGCCACATAGGCGCATTTCCTCTGTGTGTATTTTAAATGGCTTACAGACGAAACAGAGCTATATATAATGTTACTATATATTACATTATTATTAATGCTATATATTACTATATATATATATATGTTTGTGTGTGTGTGTGTGGTTAGCGGGGTAGGGGTATCCCCTATCAAAGGAGAAGTAAGACGCCTCCTTACCTCCGTCAGTCTACGGGACACCCTTGGGCAAGGTGGAGTACCCGTATAGCCTCCGATCAGGGTGACGTGAAGCCATGGGAGCAGGTGGTGGATGGAATGGGAGAGCAGCCGACAGATAATGTTGGTTATGGTCACCATTCTATGATGGTAGGCAGATGATCTCAATGTATGGACAATGGCTACGATTACTGACTAGTACAGTCACTGCCCGGAAGGAAAGCAATGGTAAACTATCTTCTGGAAATATACCAAGAAACCCAAACAGCAACATGGAAAGTCAAATAGGAAAAAGATCTGGTGGTGAGTCCCCCGGGCCAGATAGGCCTACAGGAGAGCTGTTTGGGAGGCAAAGTTTCGCAAGTGACATGCAAATGAATGAATGAATGAATGTGTGTGTATTATATATATAATGTATATATATATATATATATATATATATATATATATCTTATATCCTTCCCGTGCCGTTAAACGTCACATAGGGCTCGCAAAGTAGTTCGCCAATTTTTCCTGTCTTCGGCGAGTCTTTCAACCTCATCAAAGGATTTTATGCCTGTTAATTTGGCCACATATTATATATACATATACATTATATATACATATATAATATATATATATATATATATATATATATATATATATATATATATATATTATATATATATATACATTTTTTAAAATGAATAGAAATCACTGAACTCATTAACCTAGCATATCTTGAAGTAGAGTAGCATAGACTAATCGTATAGCGATCATGCACTAATCCCTGCCTGTCCTATCTCTTCTGACAGATGGTCGAGGGTAAGCTCTTTACGTCCTCTTACGACGGGAGCCTCAACGTCTGGGACTTACGAAACCTGGACGGGGAGGGGGCTTTCAACAAAACCGCTCCCCCCTCTGTCAACAATAACAACAATAACAACGACGACAGCGCCAAAGAGAAGGATAAGGATAAGGACAAGATGAAGGAGGTTGAGAAGTATGTCGGCTTCACGGAAGGCGGTGACGCAGCCCGGGAATCTGTCAATCAAAACCACGATCGGATTATGATTGACTGACGGCTGACAGCACGTGACGCAAGAGATATCTCTCACTTTGTGTGCTTCATAATAACATTTAATGATGTGGGAGAAGATACGGGTGTGTCTGCAATACCGTTTGACCTGGTTATATTACTTAGTTTAGATGACATTTTCAAGAGGTGGATATTGTTTATAAAATATGTTTTCTCTTCATATTGTTTTCAATATAAACTCTATTTTGATATTGTTTTCAACATAAACTTTATTTTGACATTGTTTTCTTTTCTGCATGTACTTTATTTTGATGCTGTCTTCAATATGAACTTTATATTTTAATATTGTTTACATTAAAACACTTCAAACTCTGTATCTTGAAAAAAAAGTGTTTAAAATATGGCGCAGCCTGCAGAGAAGCTTATCTGTGCAGCGCTAAAAGGGAAATGGGTCATGTTTAGGCAGGCGTCGGGTCATACGAAAAGCCAGGACAAGCCTCAACTTCTGTACCTCACCTGGTCAGTCTGGGGCCGGGACAAGCCTCAACTTCTGTACTTCACCTGGTCAGTCTGGGGCCGGGACAAGCCTCAACTTCTGTACTTCACCTGGTCAGACTGTGGCCGGGACAAGCCTCAACTTCTGTACTTCACCTGGTCAGTCTGGGGCCGGGACAAGCCTCAACTTCTGTACTTCACCTGGTCAGTCTGGGGCCGGGACAAGCCTCAACTTCTGTACTTCACCTGGTCAGTCTGGGGCCGGGACAAGCCTCAACTTCTGTACTTCACCTGGTCAGACTGTGGCTGGAACAAGCCACAACTTCTGTTCCTCACCTGGTCAGACTGTGGCCGGAACAAGCCACAACTTCTGTTCCTCACCTGGTCAGACTGTGGCCGGAACAAGCCACAACTTCTGTTCCTCACCTGGTCAGACTGTGGCCGGAATAAGCCACAACTTCTGTTCCTCACCTGGTCAGACTGTGGCCGGAATAAGCCACAACTTCTGTTCCTCACCTGGTCAGACTGTGGCCGGAATAAGCCACAACTTCTGTTCCTCACCTGGTCAGACTGTGGCCGGAATAAGCCACAACTTCTGTTCCTCACCTGGTCAGACTGTGGCCGGAATAAGCCACAACTTCTGTTCCTCACCTGGTCAGACTGTGGCCGGAATAAGCCACAACTTCTGTACTTCACCTGGTCAGACTGTGGCCGGAATAAGCCACAACTTCTGTACTTCACCTGGTCAGACTGTGGCCGGAATAAGCCACAACTTCTGTACCTCACCTGGTCAGACTGTGGCCGGAATAAGCCACAACTTCTGTTCCTCACCTGGTCAGACTGTGGCCGGAATAAGCCACAACTTCTGTACCTCACCTGGTCAGACTGTGGCCGGAATAAGCCACAACTTCTGTACCTCACCTGGTCAGACTGTGGCCGGAATAAGCCACAACTTCTGTTCCTCACCTGGTCAGACTGTGGCCGGAATAAGCCACAACTTCTGTACCTCACCTGGTCAGATTGCGCACAGGTTGCAGTGGGTTGGTTCCCACGGTTTGCGGAAACTGGTCAGAGGCGAGGGGAGCTAGACAGATGAATTAATCCCGTCCAGTTTAACAAAACATGGTCCTAATTTTAAGAAAACTCAGAAACATAAAGTGTTTATTAATTCTTTCCAGACCAGTTCCCTTTATTTAGATTTATCTTAATTGTGACTGCTTTTTTTTTGTGCTCTTAATGTGTGGAAAAAAACCCAGGGCCTTGGAAGGTCAGGCGGGACCAGAGGTCACTTACTGCCTAGCACCTTATTTTTTATAAACATAATATTGTCCTGACCTTTGTTTCTACACAGAAACAAACAAAAATGTTCTCTTGCTGCATTCTTAACAAAGGAGATGAAACGAATAGAAAAAAAACCCCAAAGAATTAAGTGATCTGTCCACTGACGCATCAGAGCCAGCAGCGAGGGCCTTCAGCCAAAGAACTGCAGGTCACAGATCAAGAAGAAGACCCTGAAAAGACAGATAGATGGAGTTATAGAAACAATCACGAATTACCGCGTCAACATCACTGTGGCCACTCATATGGCCCAGAAACGCCAACCGCATCTCCCCTGGACACCACACGGTAGAAGAAGAAAAAGGATATAGCAAGTAAAGCAGCTAAGAAAAAGGGGGAGGAACAGGGTCGCTGACCCCAGGGGTACAACCTTGTCTCTCTTCTCTTTCTCTCCATCCCAGACCCCTTCCTTTTTTCGGGCCTGGAAAGAATTTGTGAAAGACCAAGGCACGTGGAGAGAAACTCTGCTTAAGAAGACAGATTCACGTTAAGAGGAAGCGATGGCCAAACTTGAAAGTCAGAAGACGCAGGAGCAAGGTAACTAAACTTTGCAACACAGGCATCTTCGTTGTTGTTGTGGACGATTACACAAATCCAGTGTAGATATAGCCATGACAAGAGATGTTCACCAAGATGAGGCTTGGCAGAAAGCCTCACAACAGGTGATACTGCCTGCTCCACAACTGTCCTCTTAGACGAAAAGTACCAACATAGATATCTGCCTGCTCCACAACTGTCCTCTTAGACGAAAAGTACCAACATAGATATCTGCCTGCTCCACAACTGTCCTCTTAGACGAAAAGTACCAACATAGATATCTGCCTGCTCTACAATTGCCTCTTAGACGAAAAAATGCCGACATAGATATCTGCCTGCTCCACAACTGTCCTCTTAGACGAAAAGTACCAACATAGATATCTGCCTACTCCACAACTGTCCTTTTAGACGAAAAAATGCCGACATAGATATTTGCCTGCTCCACAACTGTCCTCTTGGACGAAAAATACCAACATAGATATGTGCCTGCTCTACAATTGCCTCTTAGACGAAAAAATGCCGACATATATATCTGCCTGCTCCACAACTGTCCTCTTAGACGAAAAGTGCCATCATAAAGTATTACTTCATACAGCAAATAACGTCAGCAAGGATATGTAACATTCACCTTCTGGCGTTTTCAAGGGATGTCTTAACCTGTTTTCTTTCGTGTTTCTTACTTGTAAAGAAGATCCATCACACTTCGTTTACTAAGTACCGTAGTAAGTGTACTTCTTGACAATAAAAAATATATCTTGCTTTCTCCAGAACTCCTCGCTTAGGTTAACTCATAAACAACCAAAGAACACACGCAGTACACGAACGTTTTTGGTTCTATTTCACTATACTCGTATTTTACAGGGGAAATGGTCCAAAGCCTATGTCTGAGTGCTCATGATACTTTAAAATTATCAACTTCAAGCTATGGAACTAATCTTGGAGACTGTTTTTTCACCTAAACGACTCATGGCAGTCTGAGAGTTAAAGTTAAAAACATGTTTACATCTCAGTGTGATGGCAGTCTGAGAGTTAAAGTTAAATACATGTTTACATCTCAGTGTGAAAAAATATTTCCACATTTTGTTGGAAGTATTTCATATTTTTTTCAGTTGTTGGCGTTATATTAGTCTTTGTTTTTCGCTGTCTTCGTGAAATTTATCTGCCAAATGTACCTCGATGAAGCCTTTAGACCTTGTCATGTTTATATCTTTATATATGCCACTCTGTGAAATGTATACTTTATCATGTTCTCATACGTTTAGGAAATTTAAATATTTGTAAGATTTCTTACATGATTCTTGGCATGTAGGAGAATTTTGTATTTTGTTCTTGCTCAACTACTGAACGTAGTTTGAAAAACAATAACTTGTGAATTTATCAGTATAATTGTTATATGCTGTCCTCATAGAGGACGTTCTTTCTTCTACATCTTCAGCGTTCGCTGTCAAACAGCTGCTGCCCGCATTGTGTTAGCTAGGCTTCGATATTAGTGCCCTTCACTTCAACACATTCGTCTTCAGTCTGGCCTATGTTTTGGACTAGATTTGTCTTCTCCATTTCCTTCTCCAATCACTCGACCAGACTGTAGTAGTTATATATAATATATAATTTATAATAAATAAAGAGTTCTTCAAATGTCATGGACACAATAAAGAACAAATATATTCATACTATAAGAACTTAATATTGAAGAAGGTTGGCAAGTAAAGTAGATACATCGGCAGCAGGCCATCTTGCTTACAACCGAGAGGCCTACAGGAGAGCTGTTAGGGAGGAAAAAGAGAGGCCTACAGGAGAGCTGTTAGGGAGGAAAAAGAGAGGCCTACAGGAAAGCTGTTAGGGAGGCAAAGTTCCGCAAGGGGCATGCAAATGACTGACTGGCTGGCTAGTAAGAAAGATTAAACAGAGAAAACTTCAATATTTTGGACATATTAAACGTCATGATAATTTAGAGAAGACCGTCTTGGAATGGTACATAATGGGAAAAAGGAGGAGAGGAAGACCAAGACGAATATGGCTGCAAGACATCATTGATGATCTGCGAATGGACGCATCAGCAGCAGGCCATCTTGGTTACAACCCAGAGGCCTACAAGAGAGCTGTTAGGGAGGCAAAGTTCCGCAAGGGACATGCAAATGACTGACTCACACACACACACACACACACACAAACACAAACACATACGCGCGCGCATATAAAAATGACAAATGTCTGTATGTCAATATCGGAGTAATAATATATACATCTGTATAGAGTAACCAGGCCACTAGAGTTATTTAACAATCCATGACCTCGGAATTTTATAAATCTTGGTTAGAGATTATATATATATATATATATATATATATATATATATATATGTGTGTGTGTCGGTGTGTTTTGTGTGTGAGAGAGAGAGAGAGAGAGAGAGCTTTCTCAAGGATTTCTATGAGACTGATATTATTTACTTTTCGTCTGCATACACCCCCGCCTATTTTTTTTTTAAAAAGAAAGAATTCTCATAAGCTTCTTTGAGTTTATGGTAACACACAATAATTAGTGTATAAGTATACAACTATACACTAGGCACTACAGTAAAGCTGTGATACCAGAATGTATAAACTAGGAAATAAGTAGTAACAGCTTTATTATCTAACGAAGACAAAGTTGTGACGTTTCGGCGTTAGCGTTAATCATATAATCACAAACAGGACGAAGAAATAGAGAGAGGAGATAAAGTATAGATTCACATAAATCCTATGCTAAAGAAATAATAAATAAATGAAATGAATGAACACTTAGCTCAGTCTTGGAAGAAAACAAGTTGAAACTCGAATGAGAGTTTCCAATACACAGTTAGAAGTGCGCCCACTGATACGTTCAAAATGCGTTCGTTCTGAAATGTGCATGATGGAGTGTAGAAATTTTTTTTTAATGGAGACGTGATTTATGATAGTAGATGATGGTAGTGAATGGAGAAAGAGGAGAGAGAGAGAGAGTGAGAGAGAATGGTAACCTAGCTAGGAGAAGATGAAATAAATGATTACGGTTGTGGTAGATGGATTGTAAAACAATGATGTATGTAGATTCTAAATTATGTGCAACAAGTGAAGATGGAGCTCAGTGGAGAGTGGATTATAATAATGGAAGAGGAGAATTGTTATGTGTAGCTGAATAACGAGTTTAAACCATGTGGTTCCAGCGTCACACAGTCCTGAATGTAGCGGTTCTCAAGCACCAGGCTTCTTGTGTCATCTGCGTCACATTGTTTGATGGCTGTTACCAGAAAATCAGATTTCCCTCTCTGGTTAGGGCCATTGAAATGATTTGGGACTAGCTTCGAAGCATGCTGGGTGATATCATGCAGATGTTTCTACATGCGGTCCCCTAGTCTGAGGCCAGTTTCAGCAATATAAGTTATCCTGAATCTTTTGCATACGATGACATATATTACATTCCGGGACTCGCATGTGAATCCCTCATGAAGAGTGAGGATAGTTTTAGGAAAGTTGATTGTTTTCGTTTCCCAAACTACAGGGCAGGTAACACAGCGAGGGCGGTTACATTTTCTGGTGCCAACATATGCAAGGTTACGCCTCACATGGTTGTGGACGAGGATGTCCTTAAGATTTGGCTCACGCTTGTATGCTAATAGGAGTGGATCAGAGAAAATGTCGCGAGTGTCAGTATCTAGTTGGATTAGTGGCAGATAACGATAAAGAATTTTTTTAACCATATGACGATGCGGGTGGAAAGAAAGTACTAACTTAACTCTGTCAGATGGAGTAACAGGCTTTTTCCTGAATACTTCTTTGCGGCTCACTAATTGGATACGGCTGAAGGCTTCACGAAGGACCTTTTCTGGGTAGTGGTGATGACGGGAAAAATTCTAATAACTTGTTGGACTGATCTATAAAGTCTAAATTATCCTGACATATGCGGCGAAGACGGAGGAGTTGGGAATATGGGATAGAGTTCTTACAGGCTTCAGGATGGGAGGAGGTGTAAAGCAAATAGTTGTGGCTGTCAGTGGGCAGATGTAACAAGCCTGTTTGTGCAAATAGATATGTTAATGTTTAAAAAGTTGACAGCCTTGTCAGAAATTTCATAAGTGAACGTTATGTTCTTATTAAGTGAGTTGGCGAATTCAATAAAATTAGCTCGTCCTGTGGCATACTAGTGACGTCAATGCCATCATCGATGTACATTTTATAGAATTCTGGATGTCTGCCAGTGTAGGTTTCCCATAATTTAACTTCTAGAAAGCACATAAATAAGCATGCATAACTGGGACCCATTTTCGTTCTCATGGCGACACCACTGATTTGCTCAAAGTATTCGCCGTTGAATTCGAAAGAATTTAGGTTTGGTACTAGTTGTGTGAGTCTTATTATTGTGTCAGTGTTAGTGGTGGGGTGATGGTCTTTGTCGAGAAAATAACGGAGTGCTAGAAGTCCATCCTCACGGGGGATAGAGGTGTATAGGGAGCAGACATCAAGGAGAAAAGATATGATAGGAATGGTGCTCCATCTTCACTTGTTGCATCTAATTTAGAACCTACATACATCAGTGTTTTACAACCCCTCTACCACAACCATAATCACTTATTTCACCTTCCTCTAGCTAGGTTACCATTCTCTCACTCTCTCTCTCTCTCTCTCTCCTCTTTCCCCATTCACTACCATCATCTACTATCATAAATCACGTCTCTATTTTTAAAATTTTCTACACTCCACCATGCACATTTTTGCACATTTCAGAACGAAAGCATTTTGAACGTAGCAACGGGCGCATTTCTAATTGTGTATTGGAAACTCTCATTCGAGTTTCAACTTGTGTTTTCCAAGATTGTGCTAAGTGTTCATTCATTTCATTTATGTATTATTTCTTTAACACAGGATTGATGTGAATTTATACTTTATCTCCTCTCTCTATTTCTTCGTCCTGTTTGTGTTTGTATGACTAAGGCTAACACCGAAAATTCACAACTTTGTTTTCGTTAAGTAATAAAGCTGTTCCTACTTTTCTCCTAATTTATACACTTTGAGTTTATATTTCTTTGCCCCTAAAAATAGGAAGAATTCTTTGAAGTTTTTAGGGTAGGGCGTTGAGAATAGAATTCTAACATATTTTAGACGTACGCAGGTTTGCTAACTTTGCCTTGTTTGTTAATGGTTTAAATCTCGTTGGTGCATAGTTGCATTTTTTTTGCATTTGTTTTAATAACTAGTTGAGGGAATGTTTTATCCAGATGTTACTGACCAACAATCCTGTTGCAATGTGCTACCGTACTCGAGGCCAATATAGCTCCCCCCCCCCCCAATCATGACCGCCAACTCCGTTCTCCCCTCCTTGGTATATTGTATGGTAATTATGCATAAATCCGGACCATTTAATCAATACACAATACATTGACATGCAGTACATTTCACCAAGTCAGAAATTAAAGACACGGCATTTTAATCTCACTATACCCCACAACAGCACATACAACGGACAATGACATCAACATGACGTCAAGACTGGTGTCATTATAATGGTAATTAAGCATGTTATCATATGATAATGACTTCTCATGTTACATTATTGAAACCTGATGAACCTGTGGTCCCGGGCACTCTTGGCCCCACACGTAACCTACACTACGAATCTAATGTGCAATGACACTTATTCCACGCAGCTACCGCTGTCATGATACACCTCTATATAACCGCGTTGCTGCAGCACAAGATCAAATCTACATGAAAGCATAATAACTAATCAACATGTTGCCCATCCAGTATACTGATAAATCACACTGAAATCATACACAGAATTTCCGTATCTATATGTAACTACAAGAACCTACATCTAGCTAACTGCACAACTACATAAATTACACCACATGAGGTGGGCACGGAAAGAATATCACATAATACATCCATAGGCACAACGAACAAAACATCGCCCGGCCATTGCCTCTATCTAACTCTAATGCCAAGCCAATGTTTCCATATCTATATATATATATATCTTTCCGAAACCCTACCAATCACGTGGACGATGACGCTTAGGTCAAGGTCCTACACCTCTCGATCTAAGCGTGCCTCGCCCACATTGGTGTGCCGCTGTCATTTCTTTTTTCTTTTTACTTTATATTTTTATAACCAGAAATGTCCACATGTTGATCATGTTCTATGCACAAATGTTTATCTGCTGAATCCTTTTAACTGCTGTTTTATGCTGTTTATGTATATTATATACCGTGCCGGATAGCGATAGCGATCATGCTACTCCATCTTGTGCGGTCCTTGGTGTTTCCCATTAATTCAGATGATTTTCTTTTTCCATGTTAAAGAAATTTTGATTGTCTTTTTTTTTTACCATTTTAACTAGTCTTCGTTGTTCTGAAACATTTTTGAGGACTTCTTCGTTTGTTTTTCTCTCTGTCCGGGGTATCTGTTGCGTCTTTATCCAAAACCACATTTCTGTCGCTTCCAGTTTCTTTCTCATCTTTTTGCTGACTGTCCAAGTTTCACAACCATACATCAGTACTGGTTCTGCACTGCGACGTTTTTCGGTACAAACATCAAGGTACTTTCTAGATTTCGCGAAATTTGTTCAAGTTTCCATATATACGTATCGTAAACAATCCTGCTGTAATCGATTCTATAAATCTTAACATAATTGCTTGTTGGATACTTTTCTGTGAATGAGACAAATTGATTGTTTTGTTTCGTTTCGTTTCGTTTCGTTTTGTTTTTTAGTGAAAACTGAAAACAACATTGTATAAGAATGGCTATTCTGGCTCTGCAATAATATTTTTTAGAGTTTGTTTCCTGCCTGATTACCCTCTACACTGTTTTGTATTGACCAGATGTTTGTTCTTTTTCCTGAAGTCTGAGATCTGAATTTCTCTCCAGGCCCGCAAGTTCTGTCCGGATATTGCAGATTATTTTTCCTAGTAGTTTTTGTTTATTTTCAGAACTTGCCCTTACCATTTTTGTGCTTTCCATGACAGTTTTGTTTTCATGGATTGTCCAAAACTGAACATGTTTTCCATCTTTTTTTTCTGAATGTTCCATTAAAACCTTCTTATTTTTGTGTCGTTAAAATAAAGATGTATTACCAATGTTATTCTTACAATGTTTATCTTGTTTATTATTTACTTTCATAGATTATTTGGAAGCGTATTGTAAATGTCGATTGATGAACTCGAGAGCTCAAAAGAGGAATTTACTTTGGACATGAAATTACTCCAGAACTGTGATAACTGTTTCTTTACTGGATCTAAAAGATCAACAACGGAGTAATATAATGTAGTAGTAATATAATGTAGTAGTAATATAGTGGCTGTCCTTTCACTGTATAAAAATTCAGAAGTGAAAATGTTAATGACTGAATAGAATAAAACATGTAAGCACCCAGTTAACTTTTTAGAAGCAAAACTCAGTTATGTAGAGCGGTCCTGTGGCGTGAAAAGAGAACTGGTTAATGAATGGAAAATTCAAGGGAAAGATTGAGTGATTGAGTAAATTTTGTTATCTGCACAGGGCTGAAGAATTGGGCGGGCAAGAAACTCTGGCATTCTGTCCTTTATCATACAACTTCCTCTCTGTTCCAGACATTCAATAGCAGGCAGTGCAAATATGCTATTCATATAACAAACATGAAAGGCTGACATAACAAAGTAGAAATGACAAACATAATACGTTTAACTTACCCATATGCCCAATAAAGAAAATAACTACATACATGTAACAAAGTTACTCTCCCACTCTTGCACGTTAAATGAATATTTACCAAACTTCTAGGAAGTAGAAGAATTCAGTATAAAATCATTTACATTCAGTGCTTGCAGTAAGAGTCTAAAGTATTGTTAAGAAGTTTATGAATAGATAGAAAAATAGGTACATGGGCAAACAGTTTATGAATAGATAGAAAAACAGATACATGGACAAACAGGGAGGTCAAGAGAAAATTATCTCAGCACGCAAGCCAAGAGGCACAGACAAAAGAAAAGAATTTAAACTCATGGAAAACACCAAAGATCGCAATGGATGCAGGACCATAAATCCCGGCGTTGTCCGGGGCGATATGTAATGTGGATGACCGGGTAAAGAGACCAGACTCAAACCTGATTCAGTTTATTACTTCAGAAGACACTATCAGATCATCGTACAGCAGTTCAGAACTAGCCGCTGCAGACTGTGGAGTTACTTTTATGGATTCAAAATATCCCCCCCCCCCCAAACAAATGAACGCAATTGCAGGAATGGAATACAGACTGATGAACATCTGATCCGGGTGTACCAAAAGTTCGGAGGGCAACCAGCCAACTTGGGCACTGAATCTGGATCTGAAACAGAATCCATGAAGTTGTCGTAAAACCTGAAGAACCATGAAGTTGTCGTAAAACCTGAAGAACCATGAAGTTGTCGCAAAGCCTGAAGAACCATGAAGATGTCGTAAAACCTGAAGAACCATGAAGTTGTCATAAAACCTGAAGAACCATGATTGTCATAAAACCTGAAGAACCATGAAGTTGTCGTAAAACCTGAAGAACCATGAAGTTGTCGTAAAACCTGAAGAACCATGAAGTTGTCGTAAAACCTGAAGAACCACGTGGCCTTCATCCTAGTGTCGCGGGTGAAGACGGCGGATAAGGTAATCAGCGACCCATCATAACTGGCCAAGACCCTGTCTCACCTCTTCGTGGTACCCCCAGTAACAGGCATAGCCTGGCTAACGGGGCACCGATGGCCATAGTCCCCATGGTGGTGGAGTCTGCTAAAGAAGCATTGCACACCCCCTGCTTTTTAGCTGTACTCCGGGACTGAAAAAGTAGCTGCCATAACCCGCTCCCACGTCGATACGATGCTGTGCCCAACATCTCTACAGCATCGGCTGCAAAGAACAACAGCTCGCAGTTACAGGGAGTTCTTACAAGTACAAGTACAAGTACAAGTACAAGTGACCGTAGTGTCCAGGCTCCAGAGGTAGCATGGCCTTGAACTAGATCATTAAAAAAAATAAATCATCACAGCAGCTGGTGATGGATCTCCCTCTGGCTGCAAGGTGATAGCTCAAGGCAGCTGTTGTCATGGTGAAGAACTTGGTTCTTCTTCGTTCAGTCCTGGAATATAGACAGTTTGAACGTTAGGGTGTTTTGTAAGCATTTTTATTCATAGTTTATCTAGTTTGGAGCATTTAAGCAGGAACTGTTTCCTTCTCATTTGTAACAGTGTCTGCAATTTTGGCTGTGTTTTTTTTCCTTGATTTTGTTTAAGTGTTAGTTTAGTGTGACATGGTTTTCTCCTAGCCTGAAAATGATGCTCTGTTTGTTTAGTTCGTATGATTCACCATAAGGGTCATGTTTATCATTTATATGTGCAGAGCATGTCTAGAGTATCTTCTGTTCATTGGTTCAGTCATTTTTTCTTTAGTTAAGTTCCATAATAGTGTGGTAGAATTTTTTTTTATTGATTTGGCACATCGCAGCCAAATATAGAGAGATAGCAAACTCTGGATTCGTTTGGGGCATAGCAATAACTATAGAGAGATAGCAAACTCTTGGATTCGTTTGGGGAATAGCAACAACTATAGATAGATAGCAAACTCTTGGATTGGTTTGGAGGCATCGCAGCAACTGTAGAAAGATAGCAAACTCTTTGACTGATTTAGAGCATCGCAGCCAACTATAAAAAGATAGCAAACTCTTGGATTGGTTTGAAGGCATCGCAGCATCTATAGATAGATAGCAAACTCTTGGATTGGTTTAGAGGTATCGTAGCATCTATAGATAGATAGCAAATTCTTGGATTGGTTTGGAGGCATCGCAGCATCTATAGATAGATAGCAAACTCTTGGATTGGTTTGGAGGTATCGCAGCATCTATATATAGATAGCAAACTCTTGGATTGGTTTGAGGCATAGCAGCAACTATAGATAGATAGCAAACTCTTTGAATGATTTAGGGCATGGCAGCGAACTATAGATAGATAGCAAACTCTTGGACTGATTTAGGGCATCGCAGCGAACTATAGATAGCGAACAAAAGAAGACAATAACCTAGCCTTACTGCAACAGACTCTCATTTACTGCATTCAAAGGGGTTTGCTAGATGCCGGATAAAAGGAGTTTCTGGTTGCTTCAGAGTTACTATTAAAAAGCCTAACTAAATTTATACCCTAAACTATACTATACCATAAAATATGTGTTGACTTGCAATTTATATTGAAATATGGGAATTAAAAGCAAATTAAGACAAATAAAGAACACGTAACTTACTGTTACACAGCTTTAAAACAAACAGTTTTGTGAAGGCAGTGTGCAATTTAAGTTAAATGATAATCAATAAACTTTTCAACTTAATGAACTTCACAAACATTTTGTTTAAACTTTAAGTAACTTAGGAAAAAAAACACCCACAAACCCTCATACGCACTCAAGACTGTTACAGAAGGGGTAGGGCGTTTACTGGGTAGACATGGCATGATGATGATCATGATGATGATGATGTAGCTGGGACAGGATCAGGAGAAGTGGATGTGAATGGTTTTGTATGTACGTCAGTATATTATGCTCCATAATGGCAAACTTGGGTGCTGCTATCTTGAAAAATTAACCAAGTTTTAAACTTAAGTTCTGCTAGAAATTGATTTCATTTTAATTTTTACTCAGTGTATTAGTTCTTCGATTTGTTGCCGGTTGCTTGAGAATGCCGGTTGCTTAGATAAAATAAAACAGTCAGTAAACAAGTGGTCTTGGTTATATTCAGTAAACAAAGTGATTTCTCTTCTAGTCTCACCGATGTCTCCCAGTTCCATATACTTCCATACTCACGAAAAGATCCATATGTATTATACAGGGCACCATATAAACAGATCAAAGCAAGTGTCCTCAGTTTCCCCCGTAGAAGTCCCCAGAGATAAAAATTAGTGGACATTTGCAGGATCTGAGAATTTCGGTACAGAGACCTCCGAGCAGGAGGGCCACTAGCGTCTGTAAAACGTCAATATAGAACCCCAGTACGTTATCCCCCCTTTCTTCCTGATTGTCGCCCCTTGCTGTACTCTTGTGTACAGATCCCGCGTCTGGCGTTGATTCTTTCTCTTAAGTAGATTTCATTACTTTTTTATCTTCTGGTATCCCCTGTCCGGAGCTGCTTTCTATCTTTCCTGAGTTCTATAAACCTGAAGCAGATGAACAGAGGCGTCCCCTGTCCGGAGCTGCTTTCTATCTTTCCTGTTTTCTATAGAGCTCAAGCAACTGAACAGAGGCGTCCACTTTCCGGAGTTGCTTTCTATCTTTCCTGTTTTCTATAAAGCTCAAGCAGCTGAACAGAGGCGTCCCCTGTCCGGAGCTGCTTTCTATCTTTCCTGTTTTCTATAAAGCTCAAGCAGCTGAACAGAAGCGTCCCCTGTCTGGAGTTGCTTTCTATCTTTCCTGTTTTCTATAAAGCTCAAGCAGCTGAACAGAGGCGTCCCCTGTCCGGAGCTGCTTTCTATCTTTCCTGTTTTCTATAAAGCTCAAGCAGATGAACAGGGGCGTCCCCTGTCCGGAGCTGCTTTCTATCTTTCCTGTTTTCTATAGAGCTCAAGCAACTGAACAGAGGCGTCCACTTTCCGGAGTTGCTTTCTATCTTTCCTGTTTTCTATAGAGCTCAAGCAGATGAACAGAGGCGTCCCCTGTCCGGAGTTGCTTTCTATCTTTCCTGTTTTCTATAAAGCTGAAGCAGCTGAACAAGGCGTCCCCTGTCTGGAGTTGCTTCTGTTTTTTTTCTCCACCAGTTTTCTTCTCTAAAGCTGAAAATGAACAGAGCTATGTTGTCTGGAATGGCCTTCTTCGTAAGAATTTATTGTCTGTATCTTAAGCTCTCTCTCTAAAAGTTATCTTAAGCTGTTCTTACAGACACCGAATACAATTAATTGTTTTCTGAATAGTCCCGAAAATTTTGTTTAGTAGATAGTCATTTATAATGTATCTAGTTACTTCTGTACTGAGTGAATGTTTAAGAGCGAAACGTAAATGTTATATTTTATTTTATGTCTCTCAGCTTCAATGTTAGTTATGTTTGTTATATGAACAGCATATTTGTAGAATGTCTGGAATAGAGTGAAAGATGTATGATAAAGGGCAGAATGTCAGACGGGCCTGCGTGCCCAATTCTTAACCCTTTTGAAATAAAGATCAATCAATCAATCAATCTCTCTCTCTCTCTCTCTCTATATATATATATATATATATATATATATATATATATATATATATATATATACAATTTTGACGTTTTCATACAATTATAACAAGGCAGAGCTATGTTTATTTGCTAGTTTGACTGGACTAGCAGGTTCGTCTTGGGATTTTGTGCAGGGATATAAAGTATATGATGCAACTTTTTTTTTCAACCAAAATGATATAATACAAGGATCCTTTCCTATATTCCTTCACCAGACTGTCACCATCGCCCAGGTCTGTTAGGTACCAGTTTGACTTCAAAAGATGCCGGTAATTTGATTTTACTTTTACGTATGGGTAGCTAGGGGCAGAACAAATGAAAGAAAACTAAGACCCCATCACATGATTCATAACTATCAAGGTGCATGGATACCCCAACCCCTCCCACGCCACCAAATTAATAATCCCTTGCTATAATAGCTTTTGTTGTTAACGGAGTTCCCAGTATATGCAGACATCAAGAAACCAGGGACAGAATGATTCAGAGAATAAACTCGTTGAAGATACGACCATCGGGAAAAAACAGAAACATACAAATATCTAGGCACAACTTTCAACAGCGAGGAAATTAATAGTAGAGTACAGGTGGGGAATAAAATACACTTTGCTTTGTAACACCTAAAACAAAACCCTGTCACAAAACACCAAGATAACAATCTACACAACTATAATAAGACCAACCGTCATGTATGGATCAGAAACGTGGAGTACAACGCAGACAGATGAACAACAATTACAGGTCTTTGAGAACAAGATCCTAAGAAGAATCTTTGGGCCCGTAAAGATAAGGATACCAACGGTGGAGACTGGAGAGCTAGAAAGAACACTGAACTTATTTAAATCACAGATTACGTTGATTGGGTCATGTAGAAAGAATGGAAGAGAATAGACAAACGAAAATGATGTGTGTACAAGAGATGAAAGAAACATGGCGAGGTGTAGACCAAGACAGAGATGGAGAGACAACATGGAAGAGGATATGCAGGAAAATGGTGTCACCAACTGGAGAGAGAGAAGATTGGGGATAAAGAGGAATGGAGAAGAACTTTATCTGCAACATTGAGCCTTATAGGCTCGAAAAGCTGAGGCAGAAGTAGATCAGAACTCCCTGTTATTGCGGACTACAGGTTCTTTGCAACTGATGATGTGGTGTAGAAGTTGTAGTAGAGGCAAGTGAGAGAGGAATGCTGCTGTGAATGAGATAATATCATGGACGCTACTGCGGAGATTAGATGAAGACAAAGATGGCGATGATTAAAATCTTTCCTGCTTCGGGGCATTGACACTGATATGGGGTTAGATGATTTTACTACAGGTCTAGCCACAGTAACTGTGATGATGATGATGATGATGATGATGATGATGATGATACTTTTTATAATATTGATGCTCGTAGCAGGCCGTATGGGAGCTTTCTTACTCCCATGAACGTATGCAAGAAATAAGCTTCTCAACTAGCTCCACCTAGCTGTAGACAAACTGAAACACTGCCCCATCAACCTGCTTATAGCAGCTCATTACATGAGAATTAGTAACGTTTTTAATGTAACAGAGATTCTTAATCCATGTTGTCCATACAGAGGAACTTCCACTCATTCTTGCACTGAAGAGACGTGTCCATTATTGAAAATTATTCCCCCCTGAAGA
The DNA here is from genome assembly GCA_009760885.1 of Achatina immaculata. Lineage (NCBI taxonomy): Eukaryota > Metazoa > Mollusca > Gastropoda > Stylommatophora > Achatinidae > Lissachatina > Lissachatina immaculata. The sequence goes on from CM019714.1 coordinate 25,374,539, forward strand.
TTATCTTCTCCTGGCATGGATGACTGATTCTGAGGGCGTGGTTTTTAAGGTGTCAGTGATGCCCTATGTCTATCACCTCCCCGGGGGTGGCGGGGGGGGGGGTGGTGCGAAAATGCTGTTCCATGTGGCAGTCAACGACCCCGTAGCTGACCAAGACCCCGTCCCACCTCTTCTTTCGTACCCCCAGCAGCAGGCTTAGCTTGGCTAACGGAGCAGGGATCGCCACAATCCCCGCTGTGGCGTGGTCTACTAAACAAGTATTCCAATACAAACAGATAGTGCCATCATCATCATCATCATCAGGGGCCGTGCAGACTGGCGTTGACTATTATGCTTCTCCAGAGTACCTGATCCTTCATGGAAGCCATCAGTTCAGTTGGTGATCTCCTCTCACACCATCCCGTCAGACTGTCCAGTATCATTTCTCTTTGTCTTCCTCTTGATCTTCTTCCTTCTATTTTTCCTGTTGTTATAATATTTTCAATGCCCCTTCTTCTCATTGCATGTCCTATGAAAGTACATTGTCTCTCTCTTATCTTTTTGACACGGTTTTTTGTCTCTCCAGCTCTTCTCATACATTCTTCGTTGGTTATTTTTGCTGTCCAGGGGATTCGCAACATTCTTCTAATAAATCACATTTCTGCTGCTTCCAATGATTTTTGTGCACACTTGCCTACTGTCCATGATTCACTTCCATATAACAAGATAGGTTCAATATAGCATTTTAGGACTCGTTTTCTAACATTCATTGATAAGGATGTGTTGGTTAATATGTTTCTCATTCTCTGAAATGCAGTATTCTGTTCTTATTTCTGTTCTGCCTTTCCCATCTGAAGTTATTACTGCTCCAATTTTATTTTACTTATGAACAAAAAAGAAATCCTTCATCATAGTGACACACAACGGTATCAAACAATAAAAGAAGCACATTTCCGTCCAGCTTTTTCTACAGAAGTTATCTTAAATTCTTAAAAATACTGGACACGCCTTTGAGTTCGCGAGACGACGTCCTAAGGGAGATAACTGGGAAAATGCTCTACTAATAGATCTTGGCACAGGGACAACTCTGAGGGGAGTCTGAGTGGCATCACTTCGGGAATGAGCCTGGCATCCCACTCGCACTTTTTTTTAATGTTCACCTCTGATGGCAGACATCAGGGGCGTGGTCAAGAGTTGGTTTTAATCAGGGGTTTCGGCCCATTTCGCTGCTGTCCTGGAGCTTTTTAATATACTTGTTTTTAATAACTGAGTAAACTTAGTTAATGTAATCGAAACAAATTTTGTAAAAGCCTACAAGACAATCATGTACAAAATTCAGAATAAAACACTTAGAAAATACAGACAAAAATATCTCCACAAACATAGTAATACTGTTAGGTAAAATATGTCATATATCCTTTACAAACTACAAAAAAAAAGCTAGAATAAACATAAATATCATGTAAAATCGTAAATATCATATATACCGGAAAATCCTATTCCTGTCTTGTTCTTTACCTTTCACTTTTCAGGGAACAAATAATCGTCTTGATAGTGCTCTGCAGTTTCCTTCATAAAACAGAATATTTCAGGTTTCTGTTCATCTCCTCCACCCATGTCCTGCGTGGGCGGTCTCTACCTTTGTTTCCTGCAATTCTTAGCTTGGATTTTTTTTTCTGTTGTCTACTGTCTGGTTGTACTCGCTTGGCATGGTCAAACCATTTGACTTGTTTCTGGATGTACTGTAGTTCTGGCGCTACTCCTACAAGTTCTGGCGCTACTCCTACAAGTTCTGGCGCTACTCCTACAAGTTCTGGCGCTACTCCTACAAGTTCTGGCGCTACTCCTACAAGTTCTGGCGCTACTCCTACAAGTTCTGACGCTACTTCTACAAGTTCTGGCGCTACTCCTACAAGTTCTGACGCTACCTCCTACAAGTTCTGGCGCTACTCCTACAAGTTCTGGCGCTACTCCTACAAGTTCTGGCGCTACTCTTACAAGTTCTGGTTCTACTTCTACAAGTTCTGGTTCTACTCCTACAAGTTCTGGCGCTACTCCTACAAGTTCTGGCGCTACTCCTACAAGTTCTGGCGCTACTTCCTACAAGTTCTGGCGCTACTCCTACAAGTTCTGGCGCTACTCCTACAAGTTCTGGCGCTACTCCTACAAGTTCTGGCGCTACTCCTACAAGTTGTGGCGCTACTCCTACAAGTTGTGGCGCTACTCCTACAAGTTGTGGCGCTACTCCTACAAATTCTGGCGCTACTCCTACAAGTTCTGACGCTACTCCTACAAGTTCTGGCGCTACTCCTACAAGTTCTGGCGCTACTCCTACAAGTTCTGGCGCTACTCCTACAAGTTCTGACGCTACTCCTACAAGTTCTGGCGCTACTCCTACCAGTTCTGGCTCTACTTCTACAAGTTCTGACGCTACTACAACAAGTTCTGACGCTACTTCTACCAGTTCTGGCGCTACTTCTACAAGTTCTGACGCTATTTCTACAAGTTCTGACGCTACTCCTACAAGTTCTGACGCTACTCCTACAAGTTCTGGCGCTACTCCTACAAGTTCTGGCGCTACTCCTACAAGTTCTGGCGCTACTCCTACAAGTTGTGGCGCTCTCCTACCCTTGCTCTGATGTTGTAGTTTCTGATTTGGCCTTCTCTTGTCAGTTTTACTATTCTTATCAAACATCTCATTTGTGTCGTGACGTTTTCATTGTGTTTTAACTGTTAATGTCCATGTTTGATACTGACAGTACAGAGTTGGAAGGAAGATGTGTTGTATAAAGCAACATACTATACACAATTTAAATAATTTATGTAGAAGCCACAAAAGAAGTCATTTACACAGTAAGAAAAAAAAACTGTAAAAAACAACAGAAGAACCATCTGTAAAAGCTGAAATTAAAACTTTTTTTTTTAACTGTAAGAACAATCATTTGCAAACTGTACAAAAAAGAAAGAAAGAAAGAACACTGCGTAGAAAGATTGTGTGTGTGGTGGGGGTGGGGGATCCTGGACAAAGCCAAAGAAAAAATAAAGAAATCCAAACATTGTGGAAGAAATCGTGTACATCAGCTTTTGAGAATCTCCGGCCCCTACTGGTTGAAAACATAGGGACGTGCTTAATTCTGGGGAGGAACATGGCGGTAGTGTGCATATTTTCTTTGCCCTGTCGACGCACTAAAGGGTCACGTGATCGGCATCACGACTGGCAACCGTTACTTCTGCATACTCCAAGAGATACAAGGTACCCATATCTGTAAATGGGAGATTTCAACACCTTCAGCTAGATTCCAGACACCGATCTTCATCACTGGAGAACGACTGCACTAACCACTTGGCTACTCATTCGCCCTGATACACAGAGAGACAAACAGGTAAGAAGTATATGCACCTTACGGATTGTATCAGTTATTCTCCTCCACCTGTTCTTCGTCATGTCTGTAACTTGTCACCACATTACAGTCACGCCACTGGATGTCCAGAAAACAAGAAGACATAACTCTGTAGAACGACGGAAATATTTTATGGTGTACTGTCATCAAATGGGCCGGCTCTTCGCGCCCTCTTGCACTCTGACTTGTCTCTGTTTACATTAGTTTCGTACGCGCTAACACACCCAGCACAGTATCGGGTGTCCTACTGTGATAACAATATGCTCTATCATACAACGATGTGTGGAGGTTTCAGTTCTTTGCCTGCTTCCATTGACGATTTAAAGAAAGACTAACTGCGGAATATGTTGATGGTAAACGTGCCTATTTGTTGTTGTTTTTTTAATGTTTTCTGAGAATGGGAGTGTGCGACGCGGCTTCTCATGCTTAAGATCGTGGATTCTATCCCCACTGTCGTCGCCTTTCAGTTGATTAAGGATTTTCGTCGGATGCAGAGGAGTACCAGCTTGTACAGACTTTAATCTTCTCGTTTCTTTTTGAAACTATTTTAGTCCGTCATTTCCAAGTTAGAGCAACTGTTTTTAAATGAATGGATAATGGCTTCATAATTTTTGTATTACTGCGTGCTTGACCGCTCTTCGTGCATACTTCCGCCGGTTGCGATTTGAAAGCGAGTTGTTGGTTTAATCTTCATAGAACCGCGAGCTGATGCCGTGAATATTTCAGAATATAGGCCTTTACAGGATTGGAAGTGGGCTAAGATATTCATTCATTTGCATGTCCCATGTGGAACTTTGCCTCCCTACTCCTGTAGGCCTCTCGGTTGTGAGCAAGATGGCCTGTCGCGCTGCATCCATTTGCAGATCATCAATGCTGTCTTGCAGCCATCTTCGCCTTGGTCTGCCTCTCTTTCTTTTTCCCATTATGTACCTTTCCAAGACGGTCTTCTCTAGATTATCATGACGTTTAATGTGTCCAAAATATTTCAGTTTTCTCTCTTAAATCCTCTTTACTAGCCAGTCTTCTTCAATATTAAGTTCTTGTAGTATGGATATATTTGTTCTTTTTTGTGTCCACGATATTTGAAGAACTCTTTTGTAGCATTTTACATTCGAAGGCATTTATGTGTTTCTCAGCTGTTTTGTTAAGTGTTCAGGTCTCACAGGCATATGTTGCGATGGGAAAGATGCTTGCCCTTAAAAATCTTATTTTTGTGGTTCTGTCTGTTCCACTCCACAGATTCTTTAGTTGTTTTACTTTCTAAAGAGCGATAGATGTCCTCCTTTTAATTTTCCTCATTGTGTCTCCATTATTAGTTAGCAGTGACCATGTGTCCCATGGGACACTTTTTTTTATCATTAATTATGCATGCATTGTTTTAGTTACTAAGATACGAATATGTTTTTATACCAGTGTAATGTTTACTCTTAATAAAATGACAACCGCATGCATAATGTGCTTTAGTGCGCCTCGACTTACATGCACACAATTTCGGATCGATTTCAGGTGACATTTTTTTTTCCGAATCATAAGCATGGTCGCGCAGCCAGTTGGGTTGACATGAACGCGACAGAAGTGGTCATGAGAGGGAACGAACTTCTCAGAACGCTCCACTACCGCCACGGTAATTAAACGTCGATTTAAGTCTTCTTAGAGCTAAGTAACCGAGAATTTTACTAGCACGGTAAGCTGGGGCCTCGGAGACTAATTTTATAAGGTGGTAAGAAATATATCTGGGGCCCCTAACTTACTAATTTTTATAAGGTGGTAATAAAATATATATGTGGCCCTTTACCCTTCTAATTTTATAAGGCGGTGAGAAAATATATCTGGGGCCTCCTATCCTACTAAAGTTATAAGGTGTTAAGAAAATATATCAGGGGCCTTCTACTCTGCTAATTTTATAAGGTTTTAAGAAAATATATCTGGGGTCCTCTGTCCTACTAATTTTATAAGGTGGTAAGAAAATATATATGTGGCCCCTTGCCCCACTAATTTTATAAGGTGGTAAGAAAATATGTGGGGCCTCCTAACCTACTAATTTTACAAAGTGGTAATAATATATATATGGGGCCCCCTAAACTAATAATTTTATAAAGTGGTAAGAAAATATATATGGTGCCCTCTACCCTATAAATCAGTCATTACTTTTTCTTCTACGGCGTGTTCTACTTAAAATTATGAAAGCCCCCATCGCTCTCTCGGAGTCCCGAAGCGATATGCACCAGCTGCACTCCTTTTCATTTGGCCTGCCACAAGAATATGTCCCGTTTTGTACTACTGTAAAGCATCGTCTGTTGTTTTTCTTCAGCCTGTTTTTTTTCCATCCCGTGTGAACTCTTGAAATACTAATTCTTCAGATCTCGAGATTCATGATATTTAGATGACTATACCTACAAATCACGTGATGTTGGCGTAATCAATTCTCCCGGCTGATTTTACCAATATTTGATTTCCGTAACTGGCCGGTGGAGCAACAAACTGACGCTTATGTTGCACGACGGTCTCTTTTAGCTTGAGTTTTTTAATGTGTCCTCGAGTGTAGCAAATATTTTCTTCTCAATAATAATAATAATAGCAGTAATAATGATGATGATATAATAATAAAGAAGTGAAGAAGGAAGAAAAAAGTTTAGAAGGGAAGAAATATTTCTAAAGTTAGCTTCTATTTTCTGTACGGATGTTTTAAGATGCGAAAGTGTGTAGTAGTCCGTCGTTTAGACCAACTTTATCGTGCTATTTTTAGACCAGGTGGTTTCCGGCCCCATGATTTGCTGGCTTAGATCAGTAGTTCCCAAACTGGGAGACACTGCCCACTTGGGAGCGACGGGAAGATTCAGTGTGGCGGTGAGGGAAAGGAGTGGTAATATGGCATGGGGACCATTTGAATGAGAAAAAAAAAAAAATGCCAGGAACGTGGCCCTAAGGCAGGGGACGACAACCCGAAAAAAAAGTTTCGGAATCACTGATTTAGATGTTGCCTGACATTGAGGATGTTTTGAAGTAGTAGCATGAAAGACTATGTGTGTGATCAGTAATAAGTAGTATGATTAATTACTCACTATATGTATATGTGTTGTGATTTAACCGCTTAAATGTTTTTTTTTCAAACATTTAAATACTAATCTGAGAAATATGGTTTTGTTCCAAAGTGTGAGAGCCCGTTATTTTAAATTGGCGCAAATGCTAAAAAAATAGACTTCACATCATTTCTCAATAAAACATGGAGGCAATGATAAATGATGACAAATAATGTTACTGTGTCGTAGGTGTTGCTAGGCAGTCGAAAGGTTAATAAGTCTGGCCAGGTTTGGCTGCTGTCCCTCGGCAGAAAATAGCACTACACCAGTGGCTGGCAAAGCTACTGCCTGGGGGGTCATTCCGGGGCGTCAACAATTACGGGCGTTAACCTTCACAGACAAATCTTTAGGGAAATTTTCTAAAGCAGTTGATAACATCTTCTTCTTCTTCAGCGCTCGAGGAAAGTTGGTCATGCTAAGTCGGCAAACCTGCCGCCCAGATGAAGTCCACCGTCTTCTCCAGGCTTGAGTGTGAGCCCCACAGTTTTTCTTTCAGCTCCTCTCCCTAGGGCCAGATCTCTGCTCGGAGGTTCGAGTAGGTTGGACAGGTTTGCAGGATCTGTTCTGGTGTCTGGATCCCAAAGCCACAGAGACACTCATTTGTGTGTGATATTTTGAGACGATAGAGGTGGCTTAGAAGTCTGCAGTGTCCTGTTCTTAGTCGGAAGATTGCGGTTTGCTGGTATCTCAGAAAGCATCTTCTGACATCCTTTGAAAATTTAAGATGTATGGACCTAGGGCTCGCTTTGGATCCATTGCCGGATACAGACATAAGCTAAATAAACTACAGCTTAGAGTTTCATCTTCTTCTCCTTCTTCGTTTGCTTCTACCACGAAGACCGCCCCGTGATCCTACTGAATTTACTCCTGTGGTCCTCGATAGGTCCCCGTGTGAACCACACGAGATCCCCGAGAGGACCACAAGAGGTTCAGAGTATTACAGGGCTTGAGCCTGTATTCTCGGTGGGTCTCAGAAGCGGGATTGCGTGACACCGTGGTTTTCGTTGCACCAGTTTAATCTAGAGTTCGACTTTCTCACCGGAAAATCTCGACGTATTTTGGACATCAGTATATCCCCGTTGGGTGAGAAGTGGTTGCCAATCCAGTCCAGCGTTGGACTTTCTCACTGGAAAACCTCAGCGTGATTAGGATACGCATACATTTCCGTCAGGTGAGAGGTGGTTGCCTATCTAGACTGCACTGGTCCAGTGTCTCGACTTCAGCATTTTGTGGTCGTGGCCGCTACCTTCCTAGTTGTGACCAGAGCGGAGCTTTTGTCCAGGAGGACGAATCCTCGCCACTAGTAAGTTTCTCCCCTGGGTAAAACCGGTTTAGGCGTATTAGCCCAACATGGGCGTATTTAGGACGTGACCGACCTCTAGAGAGGAGGCACTGTGTCATGAGTAGTCATCAAGTTAAGCCGGTTTAGGCATATTTCACCAGTATGGGTGTATATCGGACATGGCCAGCCTCTAGAGCAGAGGTGCAGTGGTATGAGTAGCTCTCGCCGCGAGACTACTGGACATACTGATTAATCTTCACTTTATCCTTTCCATCACCTTTTCACAGCGGCGCCGCCCGGCTACCCTAGTCACATTTCCGAATTTTCTTCTTTGACCGGGAGGAGTTTCGCTCCACGCGCGGCAACGAAAGAATCTCGCCAGCAATGTCTTAATTTAACCCCTGGGTAAAGCCGGTTTAGGCAATCTGCCCCAGTATGTGTGTGTATAGGACGTGGCCGGCCTCTAGTGCAGAGGTGCCGTGATTTAAGCAGTCCTGACTTCGAGACTACTGGTCACTTCACTTAATCCTTCACCTTTTCCACGACGGCGCTGTGCTGCAACCCTAATCGAATTTTCTTCATTGGCCGGGAAGAGTTTCGCCCCACGCACGACAGCTGAAGAATCTCGCCAGCAGCGTAGGGTCTCATAATTTGCAATGCCGTCTTTTGTAATTCTCCAACAAGAGGGCTTCAAACTTTATATAGCCTAGATCCTCACCAAGCCTAAATCAGGCACTGTCTGAAACACACTGCCATAATCAAGTAAGGCCAGAAAATTTTGTGCAGCTTGCACAAAATTCCAGTCTCCCAAGCGAAGCAGTACATGCACACACAATGGAGATGCCATTCTCCTGCTTCAAAACCGCCCCATAAGAAGTAAACTGCCATTACATTTTTTGTTTATGATTTGTGTGAGCTAAAGTGTATGTATGACATAATGTCAAAAAAATCTTTGTTTGCTTCACAGTGAAAGGTAAACTGGACAGAGAGAAATGGGGCTACTAAGCAGATCTTGGTCGGAAAACAAAACATCTTCTGAAAGAAGTCCGAAAACTGGACTGCTTGAACACAACCATCCCCCACCATCGATGCCGCCTTGGCTGCTCCCCGTTCTGGTTACCGTGTCCATGGTGGTGTTCCTGGTGATTTCCTTCTCACTTCATCACAGACGGTTCGTGCAACAGCGGCGGCGGACATCTCAGTACTACATTCTACGTTACCACAGAGTTGCTGGTCCAATTTTCAGTTTCTCGTCTTTGCCAGAGACGCCAGGCAACAGCGACATAGGAAATGATGATGAGGAAGCAGATAAGCTCACCAACATCCCCTCGTCTTGTAAGTTAAAAGGCAGGCTTGGGCGGTTCAATACGTGGTCGCCGAGGATATTGAAAAGCAAAGTGATTGCTCGCTTTGTTAACAAGAACAATAAGTCAGAGGGAAAATGCAGCTACAAAAGCATTCGGCAGGTACTGGATGAGCTGGCTGCCCAGTCTACAGACGGTAATGCCGATATTGTTTCTCGACTCGACGCCATGCTCAGTAGACAGCTGTCACTGCCGACTTCGGAGATCATGTCACTGGCTGATATAACAGGCCTGGCCAGGTCTTACAGCTGCAGAATGCGACCTGTGGTGGTTACTACGTCATCTGGAACGCTTGCAATAGCAAAGCACGATCCAGAGAGTTCAGAAATGAATACAAACTGTCACAGCCCATCTACTGCACCTCTCGTGTCTAATCAGAACTTATCTCAAGACTTAAATAAATCTGGGATACCTGCCCGAGCCTACAGTCCTGACCTCCAAGATGCAGCTCACAATCCCAGGTCTGGAAGGGAGTCTCATCCACCCCTGGCACGCTATCTGGAAGATGATGATCCTGCAAGTCCCATCATTCCAGCGTCGTCCTTAGACGAGCCCACGACGAGTGTCATCTCATCACGTGACAGCACTAACACAGGAACAATAGATTTTCTAGGTTTCAATCCAACTAGGAGGGTACACGAACGTTCGTCAGACGAAGTCTCATCAGGCGAAACCTCTTCGGTTTCTTCTGCTGTAGAAAAACCTCCTCAAACAATTCAGAGTTCTTTTAGTCCTGACATTCCTCCAACCCTGCAAATCACAAACTCTTTCATAAATCAAGATAGCATAACTCTTGAAAGACAAAATCCTATCTCCAGTTACAGCCCTTCGTTTAGTGAAAGTCATTTTGGTCTTTCAACATCACAAATTTCATCTCGACTCTTTCCTGGCCTCGACCACGATGCCATTGCAGAAGAGTCATTCACTGATTCTACGACTTCGCTTTCAAGAAGGTCAAAACCCGCAAAACCTATGGACAGTTTGCGCAACATCACAAAAGTAACTAACGAACTTTTGATGCTCCATACAATGAAAAGTTCCTGTTCACATCAAGAGAATTCCGTAGAGCCAGGGAAAGAAACAAAATCTATGGCATGCCAAATGTGCCTACATACTACAGCTGTTATTGATACCCTACGCGACAGCGATTTGGAAAACGTTAAAAATTTTCTAATCAAGTGTGAGCAACCAGCGAACTCACCCCTTTCCACCTGTGAACTCGCATTAGGACCTCAGAGCCAAGCTAATACCAACAGAGGTATCAGAAACCGTTCTCGCGGGTCTACAGAATCAGCCCAGGAAAGCTGGGATGAGACGATGGACCGAGAGTATCTCGAGGAATCTATAGAATCGCTCCACAATTTTGTGTTCACGTGAAACGAAGCACTGCTTCATTTGAAATGTAGAGATTTCCTTCAGTCATGTATTTCTTGAACTTCAAAGCCTGGAGTTTTCAGAGTAAAACTGACTTCATTGTCCTGTTTCAGTAAGACTACATTCAATGGAACTTGTTTTAAAAACAAAAACAAAAAAAAATATGTAAATGCGCTGGTATTTATTTGCGGGTTGGACTATTTGCAGACAATTTCATTGAGAAGGTAAACATGTAAAGATACTGGCAAAGTGCACAGCCACATATGGTTAATATGGGTCAATGAACATAATAATTTATCAGTCCAAGACTGAAGATAATAGCAGTCTGGTGTCCATAGGTTAGTATGACAAATCTTATAAGAGATATGACAGATCTTACCACAATACATAATACAAACAAATTTGTTTAATGGAACTGTCTGTGATTTTTTTTTAATGAGTGGACTATCAAACAAATCTATTACACATGCTTCTTGAGATCGTTGGAATTTTTAACCCATCACAGCGTTTGACATTTTTTTAACCAGTCACGGCGTTTGACATTTTTTAACCAATCACAGCGTTTAACATTTTTTTAATCAGTCACAGCGTTTGACATTTTTTAACCAATCACAGCGTTTAACATTTTTTTAATCAGTCACAGCGTTTGACATTTTTTAACCAATCACAGCGTTTAACATTTTTTTAATCAGTCACAGCGTTTGACATTTTTTAACTAATCACAGCCTACAAGTTTCAGTGTGGTCAGTCACAACTTAGATATTTTACTGTCGCCAATCACAATCTAGATATCTTGAATTCTATTACTGCCTTTTCCAATCAGATTTTGTAGTTAAAAAGAATTATCATGAATATTCCTTGTGGTTTATTTTCTGTTCTTTTTGGCGCAAAAACATTTTTCTGCTTAATGTTTCTTTTTTCTCTTTTCTGAAGTAATTCGGTGAATGGACAGTAAACATGTAAAGTGAAAAACAAAGTGTTATAAGTGTTAATTCACTTCAGCCAGAGATGAGCCGAATCTTAAGTCGTCAATCTTATACGAATCTTCAGTTTTTTGTGTTTTTTTCTTAACCCAATACTTTTGAAGGGAGAACATCCTTGTGGAAGCTAGAGGATGGGTGTGCTAAAGTATGCGAGGTTTTTATCTGTCTACATGAGTGCTGAAAGTGAATAAACATGGAGTATATACCTAAAATCTTCAAGTTGGACTTATGCTCGGACTTGTTCTTCAATGTAGAACTCGTCCCTGAGTTGTGGTCAAATTCAGGGTTAAGTGTTTGTTTTTGTTTGCATGCTTGTTTGTTTTTTTTGTTTTTGTTTGTTTGTTTGTTTGTTTGTTTGTTTGTTTGTTTGTTTGTTTGGATGTTGGTGTATGTTGAGCTGTCACTACTTACAACATGAGCCATAACACATACTCTCATCCACTGCTAGATCACGCCATACAAGTAAGGTGGGGGAGAGAGACGTGTGGACATCGGTGTAGGCGCCTGCGGATTGTATATATTAAATACTAATGAACAGATCCTAGTATTTAATATCTAGTGACTAGATCCTTCTGGCAGACAGGGCTGGTAAACATTGGATGACAGCTCATCTAGGAGAAGGGAAACTCTGATATCATAATCACCTGCTGCTTCGTTGGTTAGACTCTTGACAGAGGCAGGGGCTAATGGAGAAAACCACAGGCAAAACCGTTGGAAGGCAATGGGAAACCACCAACGTAGCTTCCCAAGAATCAGTCATTGAGATCTGCAACCATTCAATCGAGATCGACGTAAATGGAGACATCAGAGATGTCACCTCGTCCGGTGGGGTTAATCACGTGGGACAGGTGATACCAGACCGCCAGCAAGCTAGTGTGCGCAATATTAAGAATAGTATAAAGTTTGGAACATGGAACATCAGAACATTAACAGAGCAGGGAAAGTTAGGCAACATACAGAACGGAATGAAGAGAACAGGAATCAACATACCTGGAACATGCGAAGTAAGATGGGAAGATAAGGGAGTTAGAATGTCTGAAAGATGCAAATTAATTTATTCAGAAGGTAACAAACACGAACATGGGGTAGCGGTCACTTTGGATAGAAACAACAAGAAGAATTCTGCTGCATATCAGACAGTCTTACTATAAAGCTGAAAGGACGCTCAACGGACATAAACTTCATCCAGATATACGCACCAACAACAGATAGTGTGGAGACAGACATAGAAGAATTTTATAAGAATGTGGATGAAGCAATAAGACAGTTTAAGCCAAAGGAAATCAACATAGTGCAAGGAGATTTAAATATAAAAGTAGGGAAATATCAAGAGGAAGCTTTAGAACACAGACAAGGGCAGAGAAGCGAAAGGGGAGATAAGTTAATAGAATGGGCAGAAAACAACAGGATGATAATTGGGAACACGTGGTTCCATCAATACCCCAGAAGGCTATGGACATGGGAATCACCAGATACGAAAACACGGAATCAAGCACTCTATATCATGATCAAGTCGCATCTGTTGCTAATAGGAAGCTCAAAGGTCAGGATGAAGAGACTAAGAGCAAAGGGAACAAATGAAACGCTAGATATAAGACAAAGGACCAAGACCTGCAAGAACAGTATCTTACATCTTACATCCTTCCCGTGCCGCTAAACGTCACATAGGGCCCGCATGGTAGTTCGCCAAGATGCCCTGTCTTCGGCGAGTTTTTCAATCTCATCAAGGGGTGTTATGCCCACTGAACTGGCTTCTCTTAACAATGTCCTCTTTAGAGTTTCGCGTGGTCGATCTCTTTTTCTTCTGCCTGTTGTGTTCCATTTGATAGCTTGTTTGGGGATTCTCTGAATATTATAGCATAATAATAAGGAACAGATATAGTGCAATAGAAAAAGATTGAGACAACTGATGAACATAGGGGCATGCTCAATGAATTTAGCCAGCAAACATCCATAGAGATCGCATTAAAGACAAAAAAGTGGCCAGCAAAGCAGCACTGGATGGCAAACGAGATACTGGGAATGATGGACAGGAGATGAGTGTTAAGAAATGCACAAACTAGAAACAGGTGAACAACACAATTAGCAATGATTATAACAAGGGTAAAGAAAAATGGCTGAATGAGAAATACAGGTAAACGTACGTCAGGGACTGGGGTATCTGGCTTGCTGTACACAGGGACCAGACTGAACACGTGACAACCAGCTGACCGCTAGGCAACTTTGGGGGTTGGGCCTGGATGACCCCCGAGAGACTGAAAAAGGGAGGCGTTCTGTATATAAGTGGGGGAGGTTGGTCAGAAAAGGGAGGAGAAAGAAAAGACAAGGGGGAAAGAAGACAAGGGGGAAAGGAAGACCGAGGAGGAAATGAAAACCAGGAGGAAAAGAAGACCGAGGAGGAAATGAAGACCAGGGGGAAAAGAAGATCGAGGAGGAAAGGAAGACCAGGGGGAAAAAGAGATCGAGGAGGAAAGGAAGGCCAGAGGGAAAGGAAGACCGAATAGGAAAGGAAGCCCATGGGGAAAAGAAGACCGAGGAGGAAAGGAAGGCCAGGGCAAAGGAATACTCAGGAGGAAAGGAAGGCCAGGGCAGAGGAAGACCGAAGAGGAAAGGAAGGCCGGGGGGGGGGGAAGACCGAGGAGGAAAGGAAGACCGATGGAAAAGAAGACCGAGGAGGAAAGGAAGACAGGGATAAAAGAAGATCGAGGAGGAAAGGAAGGCCAAAGGGAAAGGAAGACCGAAGAGGAAAGGAAGACCAGTGGGAAAGGAATACCGAGGAGGAAAGGAAGACCAGTGAGGAAAGAAGGAGAGAGAAGATCAAGGAGATCGATGGACAGTGATAAGATCCTCAAGGGGAAGAGAGACACGCGAGGAAAGAAACGAAAAAGACAGAAGAATGAATCCAGACGATGGCAGTCCACGAGCGCAGAGATGCGCGTGTTCCAGACTAATGCGGCACTTAAGAGTCGGGAATGTCTAAGATCACAGAAGCTCGAGACAGGGAATAGTGGGTTAAGAGCTGCACAGCAAAATGTACAGAGCTAAACCGTCAGCGTGCCTTGTTGTAAGTGATGTTTGCCAAGAAGTTCCTGCGTATTAATCTTTATGGATGAAATAGTACCAGTTAACATGCACAGACTTCTTGTATGTTTGAAGTGGTTAAGAACTATTACAAGATGCTTGAGATCATGCTATATCTGAGGTACGTCTCGTGGTGGTTCTATAGGAAATTGTGACACTATCAAAGGCAGTGTTTCCCAACGTGGACCTCAATTTAAATATTTGAGTGGGGGGGGGGGGCAATTACAAAATATTTATATTATACTTTTTCAAAAGTTGGATAACTAATTTTATTATGCTGGGGGGGGGGGGGGGGGGTGGAGGGTGTCAAATATTTGAGCCCTTGGGAGTAAAGCATAATCCCAAAAAATGTTGGGAAATGTTGGTCTGAAAAAAAAAAGTTCTCTGATAACGAATAATAAAGGCCATGAAGTCTCACTATTATAATAATGAAATAGTGTAGAGATGTAGAACAAATGTCAAGTATAGATTAGAGCAATTCTCAAGTATAGAGTGACATCAAGTGACGCCCAAGAATGATATAGATATATGAAACTCGACAGAAGGGGAGAGTGGTGGTGTATGTATGACATAAACGATATATGCTGTGTTGACCCCAATCAGTGGCTACCAAGAGAAGTGTCTTCCTTGATAATTACCAAAGTTAAAGCATGCAACATCATCTTTATACACATCTATTAAAACGCAGATAGATAAAACTCATATGTTAATCCTGTACCCGGTTATCAAGGAATATAGTTTTAATAACCCGATGTTCTTTCTTTAAATATTATTCTATTACGGGGTTTCCATAGATTCAGTAATGTGAGGATGGTGTTGGTTTTGTCGCTCCGAATTCGGCCGGTTCGGAGGGTTAAGTTCAACGTCACCTCTGTTTTCGGTCGGGGCTAACCTGTCTTTTGGTCATGTGATGTGAGGTGTGTAAGTTTAAGGTGTTAGTTTAAGTCTGTGTGCGAAGAAATGACTGGGTAACACGTTTGTTTTGGGGAGGCCGTTATTGTTGAAATGATTGGGCTTGTAGTTGTGAAGTTATGCTGATACTGTGATGGAAAATATGACTGCCTTGCTATGATCCCAAAATACCGAGCCGACCTCATGTTAGTAAGGTCTTTCTTGTCAGTTTTTGTAAGTATACTCATGTTTGTGAGAGGGTCGCTTTTTTGTGAAGTAGCCATGAATTCTCGTGTATTTCGTTGCTTGATAAGTTATGTCCTGATTTAAAAAAGTGATTAATGAGATATTGAGATTCAGTTTTTGTGTGGTGCGTGTGTGTGTTTAAGAGTCACTGCGCAAATTTTGTGTGTGATTAAATGTTTTAATCTATTGACATTACAAGTATGATTTTGATGATTAATGATACAGTAATGAGAATTTATGTTTGATTTGGTCACTGCGCAATCTGGTGTGCAAATATGTTTATTGCAGTAAAAGCTTGTGTCTTTGATGTGTTTCATTAATATAACGTGTAAAATTGTGTGTTTCATTGATCACTGCGCCATTTTGTATGAATATAAATTATGCAGTGACTTATCAGTTCATCTTTGTTGGTGTGTCCAGTCTGTGTTTATGTTAATCTATGTAGTTAATTTATGTCGCTCATTTATGTAGTTAAGTGGATTACTGCGAAACTTGTGAATAAAAATACTGATGCAGTGATTATATCAGTTTTTGCTGTTTGATGTGACTTTTCATGGCATGTAACTGTGTTGTCCAGCGCTGGTTTTGGTTATTTTATTCTGCAGTTTTGCCGTGTCAAGAGTTTTGTCTGGTGGCGTAATAAAGATAACCATTGGATAAAATACTGTGATTCTGTTGTGATTCTGTTGTGATTCTGTTGTGGTTTTGTTGTGCGTTTGGTGGTTGATGTTTGGTGTCAGTCAATATAGGAGAAAACACAATAGTTAATTTTGATCGAGTAGCTGATGTAACACTAGTTAGTTTTGATGGAGTAGCTGCTGTAACACTATTTGGTTTCGATCGGGTAGCTGCTGTAATATTAGCTAGTTTTGGTTATGTAGCTGCTGTAACACAATAGTTAGTTTTGATCAGGAAGCTGCTGCAACACTTAGTTTTGATCATGTAGCTGATGTAAGACTAGTTAGTTTGAATCGTGTAGCTGCTGTAAAGGTAGTTAGTTTTGATTGGGTAGCTACTGTAATACTAGTTAGTTTGATCGGGTAGCTGTTGCAACACTTAGTTTTGATCAGATAGCTGATGTTACACAAGTTACTTTTGATCGGGTAGCTGATATAACACGAGTTAATTTTGATCCGGTAGCTTATGTAACACGAGTTAGTTTTGATCAGATAGCTGATGTTACACAAGTTACTTTTGATCGAGTAGCTGCTAAAACACTAGTTGGTTTTGATTGTGTAGCTGTTGTAATACTAGCTATTTTTGTAACACTAGTTAGTTTTGATCTGGTATCTACTGTGAGACTAGTTAGTTTTGATGCTGTTAACATTAGTTAGTTTTGATCGTATAGCTGATGTAACACAATAGATAGTTTTTATAGATTAGCTACTCTAACACTATTTTGGTTGTGATCGGTTAGGTGCTGTAACACTAGTTAGTTTTGGTCATGTAGCTGCTGTAACACGAGTTAGTTTTGATCGTGTAGTTGCTGTAACAATTGACTTCATAATGAAAAAAAAATGCTGCACAGGTAACACAGGTATTTACTGGGTACATGGGACCCAACTAGAAGATTTTGATTTTGTAGATGACATAACTCTTATCAGTAACAATGTGAATTCAATGCAAGAAAAAAAAACAGATAGCCTGTTTTCAATGTCTAGCAAAATAAGACTTGAAATTAACAAGGACAAAACAAAAATAATAAAACTTCCCATTAATCAAAATGAAAAATACACACAGAAGGGACAGATATTGAAGAAGTCAGTCAACTTGCATACCTTGGCAGCTACATAGACCAAGATGATGACACCAGAAAGGAAGTTAGAATTATGCAAAAGCAGCATTAATCTTAAAAATTCTTGAGAATATGGCATTCAAAAGTTATAAGCACAAAAACCAAGTTAAGGCTATTCAATTCAAATGTAATATCCGCCCTCATTTATGCATGCGGAAGCTGGAAAAAAAATAAAGAAATAAACAAGAAATTAGACTCTTTTGAAAACAAACGCATAAGGAAAATACTTGGGATCAAGTGGAACTTATTTAAGAACAATGCAGAGATAAAACAGATGACTGAACAACAACCAGTCTCATGGGTGATCAGGAAAAGGATATGGACATAAGTTGATCACATGATGAGAAGAAACAGTCAGAGAATCCCAAAACAAGCTATCAAGTGGAACACAATAGGCCAAAGAAAAAAAAGGCAGACAACGTGAAACTCTAAAGAGGACATTATTAAGAGAGGCCAAATTAATAGTCATAAAATCCCTTGATGAGGTTAAAAGGCTAGTCGGAGACAAGAAAAACTGGTGAACTACCTTGCGAGTCTTATATGACGTTTGACGGCACGGGAAGGATATAAGATAAGATAAGAAGCTGATGTAACACTAGTTAGTTTTGATTCGGTAGCTCCTGTAACACTAGTTAGCTTTGACTGGGTAGCTGCTGTAACAAGAGTATGTTCAGATCTGGTAGCTGATGTAACAAGAGTATGTTCAGATCTGGCAGCTGATGTAACAAGAGTATGTTCAGATCTGGTAGCTGATGTAACAAGAGTATGTTCAGATCTGGCAGCTGATGTAACAAGAGTATGTTCAGATCTGGTAGCTGATGTAACAAGAGTATGTTCAGATCTGGTAGCTGATGTAACAAGAGTATGTTCAGATCTGGCAGCTGATGTAACAAGAGTATGTTCAGATCTGGCAGCTGATGTAACAAGAGTATGTTCAGATCTGGCAGCTGATGTAACAAGAGTATGTTCAGATCTGGTAGCTGATGTAACAAGAGTATGTTCAGATCTGGCAGCTGATGTAACAAGAGTATGTTCAGATCTGGCAGCTGATGTAACAAGAGTATGTTCAGATCTGATAGCTGATGTAACAAGAGTATGTTCAGATCTGGTAGCTGATGTAACAAGAGTATGTTTAGATCTGGCAGCTGATGTAACAAGAGTATGTTCAGATCTGGTAGCTGATGTAACACGAATCACCAGAAATGAAACGTAAAAGCTGGGGAGAAAAGGGAGGGTGCTACCTTGATGGAGCGCCCATTTGGTAGGACTGTACATTAGTAAGTAGAGAGGCGGAAGATTGTTCATTGAGTGCCACTTGGAGTAGAAATATATTATATTATAAATGAAGTGACAGTTTATAAGTGATAAATCAACAGCTGCCAGGCACACAAATAAAATTATTAAAAAGTAATATGGACCAAACTCTAAACGCAAAGGGAACTACATATAAAAAAAAAATCCAGACGATCATAGCGCCAGAAATGAAGAGTTCACGGAAGCGTGTCCAGTTCTTCACTCTTTGAAAATCAAGTTTGTTCCTTTGTTGATCTTTCCTGTTTCTTTCCGTAATTTCTTCTCCACGTGCATTTAATGCCTTTATTTACCTCTTTTTTTTTCTTTCCTATTCTCTCATCTCCTAACCAGTTTTACATACATTATGTGGCATACAAACCATCCATCATACACTCATAAAGGTCATATATCATTTGTTGTATAACTGCGCCATACGTTACAAAACCATTCTAAAGCTAAACAAGTTGTATGCTGCAGTGCTCAAAATTGTACTCTACAATTCAGTGGTTCCCAACTGGTGGAACGTTCAGTGGGTGCTACGTGACAAAAAATGAAGGTCCTTTTTTTTCATTTTCACTGTTAGATGTTAACAACCGATGTGGGACCAGATGTTTACAACCGATGTGGAGCTACATGTTTCCAACCGACGTGGAGCTAGATGTTTCCAACCGATGTGGAGATAGATGTTTACTACCGATGTGGGACCAGATGTTTACACCCGATGTAGGACCAGATGTTTTCAACCGATGTGGAGCTAGATGTTTACAACCGATGTGGAACCAGATGTTTACACCCGATGTAGGACCAGATGTTTACAACCGATGTGGAGCCAGATGTTTACATCCGATGTGGGACCAGATGTTTACAGCCGATGTGGTGCCAGATGTTTACAACCGATATGGAGCCAGATGTTTACAGCCCATGTGGGACCAGATGTTTACACCCGATGTGGTGCCAGATGTTTACAACCGATGTGGAACCAGAGGTTTACAGCCGATGTGGAAGCGATTGTTCGGCATAAAAAGAAGCATGAGTTCTCTCACCATATTTAGGTTAGTTAGATGTTCATTTGTCAGAACAAATCGGAATGTTAATTGGTGGCTATTTTAACTAGGTTATTGTCATATTGAAAGTTCATCAAGTTTGTGCTGCGTGTTTTAGTATAGTGTAGCGCTTAATCATTAAAGGTTACCCGCATTTTCTGATTTAAACAAAAACATTTTGCATTTAAAGCACATAGTTAACGTACAGACACGAAAGTTTCCAAAGTATGAGAGTCCGTGGCCTCGATTTTGAAACAACGGTTTGGGGAAGGGAGTGGGGGGGGGGGGAGTCCGGGTACTAATCTACACACCTCAAACAAAACAGCCAACCAAGAAAATATAAACTACAATCTGGTCTCATACACGCACATATACACATACACATCATATATCTGGAACTTTTACCTAGTTTCTCATACAGGCACACATACACATACAAACATATATGTGGAACTCTTACCCGTTGTCTCAGAGACGAATTTCCAAGACGATGACAAATCTGGGCACCATTTTGAACAACCTGGAACTACTCATCCAGTCCACACTACCCTCCCCCGTCTCTCTCCAACGCCCCCCCCCCCTTTTTCCCTTTCCATCAAAACAAAATGGATCTGCTTCTACACATACGTGCTACAGTAGAACCTCGTTTGTAAGAACTACTGCAGCATAATAATAATAATAATGTATCTCAGAGTACATAATAAGAATAACAATAATAGTAATAATAATTTATAGCTTTCTGTCCAAACTAGCTTAAAATCTTGGACTGCTAATGTCACGAAAGTTCTCAACATTCTTTGAGCATTTGGTTCAGTCAGTTGGGTCAGTCATAAAAAGTTTCTGTGGAGATATGGCTTCTAAAGAGAATGAGAGATCTCGCTGCGAAGAAAAAACAATGTTCTATGACTCGAAGAAAAAAAAAAGAATGTTCTATGGTTCGAAGAGAAAAAACAACAATGTTCTATGATTGGAAGAAAAAAAAAGTCAAGATTATTTTAGAAAATAAACGTTTTTAACATTAATTATGCAGTGAGCGCAGTGTGCATTTTTGTTTTGTTCTCTGTTGTTGTTTTCTGTTTATGTTAAAGGGAATTTGACAACTAGAACAACACTTGTATAACTGGTATAAATCAGTACATGTTTATCTATGTAACAGATACTCGTTACTTACACACATTTTAATTATTACGTGTACTTACAAATAAAAGCTTTTTTTAAGTCAGTTGTTTTCTGTAATAAATCATATTTCAAAATGCGGCAGAAATACTCTTGCATTCAAGAATTAATTTTAGACTTAACGGTAGTTTTAAAGGCATGTTTAATTATCCGAACTAGTTAATTAACGGAACCACCTTGGCCAAGAACTATTTCATTAACCGAACAGCCTTGACCAAGAACTATTTCATTAACCGAACCACCATGGCCAAGAACTATTTCATTAACCGAACCACCATGGCCAAGAACTATTTCATTAACCGAACCACCATGGCCAAGAACTATTTCATTAACCGAACCACCATGGCCAAGAACTGTTTCATTAACTGAACCACCATGGCCAAGAACTATTTCATTAACCGAACCACCATGGCCAAGAACTATTTCATTAACCGAACCACCATGGCCAAGAACTATTTCATTAGCCGAACCACCTTGGCCAAGAAATGTTTAATTAACCGAACCACCTTTGCCAAGAACTATTTAATTAACCGAACCACCTTGGCCAAGAACTATTTAATTAACTGAACCACCTTGGCCCCAGTTTAGTTCAGATAATAGTCGATCTACTGTATAATGCTCTCCCTCACACAAAACACACAGTTAAGAATATCTCCATACATAGATTTTTAATCTCTCCACACATACAGTTATGAATCTCTCCGTACACAATTATGAATCTATCCACACACACAATTATGAATCTCTCTATACATACAGTTATGAATCTATCCACGCACAAATCTCTCCATACACACAGTTATGGACCTCTCCACAAACAGTTATGAATCTGTAAACACACACAGTTATGAATCTCTCCATACAGTTATGGATCTCTCCACGCACGGGTATGAATCTCTCCATACAGTTATGGATCTCTCCACGCACGGCTATGAATCTCCCCCCACAAACGCAGGTATCTGTAAGTCAAACTGAAACATTCCTTGAATCTCACATCTTTAGATAAGACCAGCTTCGAGTAGAACCCTCTGCCCATAGTCCAGAAACGCCTGGACAGAAACCACAATTAAAACTTGTCAGTAAACTATTTTGATTGTTTGTCATGATTAGAGCCACATAGCAAAACAAGACAGATACAGCACAATACGATATGGGAAAGTATATAATAATACGGCTAAGGTATTAGGCTGGTGCAGCATTGCCGAGTATGTGTCACATATGGCCAGCAATAGGAGATACGGCAGGGTGACGTACAAGCACTCTCTATTTGCATGGACAGGTGAGAATATGAGATAATGTCAAGCACAGTCTCAAAGACAAACAACAACTGCATGACAGCCAGACAGAAAGATAGATAGATCGCACGACAAACAGAAAAACAGGGATACAGACAGAGTCAGCCGCGCAGAGCCGTGCCGAGCTGCACAGAGCGGGTTGCTGTTGCGCAGGCCGACCGTTCTTTTGGCGAAAAAGCGCCCTCGAGTTCTGTGCGTGGGGAGAAAGGCTTTCGCTCCCGTCCCGGACAGCGAGAGTTAAGGTGTTTCGATGCAGAAGAGAGTGATTTGTCCGTCGAGAGAAGCCTATAAACAGTTAACCAGCCAGGTTCATGCTAACGCGTCTGTGGTGTACTACGGTTTTGTCGACCGATGGTCTCGAAAGTGGCCCATCTCTCGCAAAGAGTATCGTGTCTTCAGTATGTAATGTGCGTTGGTTGTCGGTGCCGGGGTTTCTTCTCGTTCGTTAGAGCAGAGAGAGCCGGCCGCCGCCGGGGTCGAAACGGATCCGCTCTGAGCAGAGCGCTGTCTCCCTTGCCCAGCGTCGGTCTGTCGGCAGATATCCGACTAAGGTTCGGTGAACAAAGCTATCTGGTTGATCCTGCCAGTAGTCTCAAAGATTAAGCCATGTATGTCTAAGTTCACACTGTCTCACAGTAAAACCGCGAATGGCTCATTAAATCAGTCGAGGTTCCTTAGATGACATGATCCTACTTGGATAACTGTGGCAATTCTAGAGCTAATACCGCTGCTGGCGAGATTCTTGAGCTGCCGTGCGTGGGGTGAAACTCCTCCCGGCCAATGAAGAAAATGCGATTAGGGTTGTTGCGCAGTGCCGTCGTGGAAAAGGTGAAGGTTTAAGTGAAATGACCAGTAGTCTCGAAGTCAGAACTAATCAAATCACGGCACCTCTGCTCTAAAGTCGGCCACGTCCTATACACACCCATACTGGGGAGATTGCCTAAACCGGCTTGATCCAGTGGTTAAACTAAGACATTGCTGGCGACATTCTTCAGCTGCGGCGCGAGGAACGAAACTCTTCCTGGCCAAAGATGAAAATGCTGAAATGCGACTAGGGTTGCCGGGTGGCGCCGCTATGAAAGGGTGATGGAAAGGATAAAGCGAAGTTTAATCGGTATGTCTAGTAGTCCCGCGGCGAGAGCTACTCATACCACTGCACCTCTGCTCTAGAGGCCGGCCACGACCGATATACATCCGTACTGGTGAAATATGCCTAAACCGGCTTAACCCAAGGTGAAACGTGATGATTACTCATGACACGATACCTCCGCTCTAGATGTCGGTCACGTCCGAAACACGTCCATACTCGGATAACACGCCTAAACCGGCTTAACCCAGGGGTGAAACTTACTAGCGGCGAGGATTCGTTCTTACGGACAAAAGCTCCGTCCTGGTCACAACTAGGAAGGGTAGCGGCAATAACCACAAAATGCTGAAGTCAGAGACACTGGACCAAGGCAGTCTAGATAGGCAACCACCTTTCACCCGGCGGGATGTATGCGTATCCTAATCACACTGAGGTTTTCCAATGAGAAAGTCCAACTCTAGGCTGGATGGGCAACCACCTCTCACACAGCGGGGATGCACTGATATCCAAAACACGTCGTGGTTTTCCGATGAGAAAGTCTAACTCTAGACTAAACTGGTGCAACGAAAACCACGGTGTCATGCAGTACCGCTTCTGCGACACACTGAGAATACAGGTTCAAGCCCGCAATACTCTGAACCTCTTGTGGTCCTCTCGGGGATCTCGTGTGGTCTTTTCGGGAACCACAGGGGGACCACGGGACCTATCGAGGACCATAGGAGTAAATTCAGTAGTATCACGGGGCGGTCTTGGTGGTAGAAAAAGAAAAAGAAGAAGAAGAAGAAGATAGATAGGAAAGCAGTTAGACAGTCAGACATGAAAGCAGATAGACAGTCATATACGAAGGCAGGTAGGCAGACAGATAGGAAGACAGCAAGACAGTCAGACAGACAGACAGGTAGACAGACAGATAGAAAGGCAGGTAGACAGACAGAGAGGAAGGCAGGTATACAGATAGATAGAAAGGCAGGTAGACAGACAGATAGGAACGCAGATAGACAGACAGATAGAAAGGCAGGTAGATAGACGGATAGGAAGGCAGGTAGCTAGACAGAAAGGCAGGTAGATAAACAGATAGATAGGCAGGTAGACAGACAGATATAAAGGCAGGTAGACAGACAGATAGGAAGGCAGGCAGACAGAGGAAGGCATGTAGACAGAGAGGAAGGCAGGTAGACAGACAGATAGGAAGGCAGGGAGACAGAGAGGAAGGCATGTAGACAGACGGATAGGAAGGCATGTAGACAGACGGATAGGAAGGCATGTAGACAGACGGATAGGAAGGCATGTAGACAGACGGATAGGAAGGCATGTAGACAGACGGATAGGAAGGCATGTAGACAGACAGATAGGAAGGCAGGTAGGGAGACAGATAGGAAGGCAGGGAGACAGATAGGAAGGCAGGGAGACAGAAAGGAAGGCAGGGAGATAGAGAGGAAGGCAGGGAGACAGAGAGGAAGGCAGGGAGACAGATAGGAAGGCAGGGAGACAGATAGGAAGGCAGGGAGACAGACAGAGAGGAAGGCAGGGAGACAGATAGAGAGGAAAGCAGGGAGACAGATAGGAAGGCAGGGAGACAGATAGAGAGGAAGGCAGGGAGACAGATAGAGAGGAAGGCAGGGAGACAGATAGAGAGGAAGGCAGGGAGACAGATAGAGAGGAAGGCAGGGAGACAGATAGAGAGGAAGGCAGGGAGACAGATAGGAAGGCAGGGAGACAGATAGAGAAGAAGGCAGGGAGACAGAGAGGAAGGCAGGGAGACAGATAGAGAGGAAGGCAGGGAGACAGATAGAGAGGAAGGCAGGGAGACAGATAGAGAGGAAGGCAGGGAGACAGATAGAGAGGAAGGCAGGGAGACAGATAGGAAGGCAGGGAGACAGATAGAGAGGAAGGCAGGGAGACAGAGAGGAAGGCAGGGAGACAGATAGGAAGGCAGGGAGACAGATAGGAAGGCAGGGAGACAGATAGGAAGGCAGGGAGACAGATAGGAAGGCAGGGAGATAGAAAGGAAGGCAGGAAGACAGAGAGGAAGGCAGGGAGACAGATAGGAAGGCAGGGAGACAGATAGGAAGGCAGGGAGACAGAGAGGAAGGCAGGGAGACAGAGAGGAAGGCAGGGAGACAGACTGGTAGGAAGGCAGGTAGACAGACGGATAGGAAGGCAGGGAGACAGACAGAGAGAAAGGCAAAGAGACAGGAAGGAAGGGAGACATACAGAGAGGAAGGCAGGGAGACAGATAGGAAGGCAGGGAGACAGACAGATAGGAAGGAAGGGAGACAGACAGAGAGAAAGACATGGAGACAGACAGATAGGAAGGCAGGGAGACATAGGAAGGCAGGGAGACAGACAGATAGGAAGGCAGGGAGACAGATAGGTAGAAAGGCAGGTAGCCAGACAGAGATAGACAGATAGGAAGGCAGGGAGACAGACAGGTAGATAGACAGATAGGAAGGAAGGGAGACAGACAGGAAGGCAGGGAGACATATAGGAAGGCAGGGAGACAGACAGGTAGATAGACAGATATGAAGGAAGGGAGACAGATATGAAGGAAGGGAGACAGACAAAGAGGAAGGCAGGGAGACAGACAGATATGAAAGAAGGGAGACGGACAGATATGAAGGAAGGGAGACAGACAGATATGAAAGAAGGGAGACGGACAGATATGAAGGAAGGGAGACAAACAGAGAGGAAGGCAGAGGGATAGATATGAAGGCAGGGAGACAGACAGATATTAAGGCAGGTATACAGATAGATAGAAAGGCAGGTAGACAGACAGATAGAAAGGCAGGTAGCCAGACAGATAGGAACGCAGGTAGACGGACAGATAGGAAGGCAGGGTGACAAATAGACAGGAAGACAGACAGAACGAATGAACAAAGATCAAAGAGTAAAGAGGTAGGCACACATGCCCGCCTGATATTCTACACTTTATCTCTAAATTTTCATTCAAAATCAGTTTAGTACAAGCATTACAAACATATCAAATGTAATACTAAATACTAATTGAGAACATTTATATATAATCTATTACTCATAAAATCAACATCATATATGCAGATGCATGGATGGATGGACGGACGGACGGACGGACGGACGGACAGCAAGATAGATAGATAGATAGATAGATAGATAGATAGATAGATAGATAGATAGATAGATAGATAGATAGATAGATAGATAGATAGATGGATGGATGGACGGACGGACGGACGGACATACAGACAGACAGACAGACAGACAGACAGACAGACAGACAGATAGACAGATAGATAGATAGATAGATAGATAGATAGATAGATAGATAGATAGATAGATAGATAGATAGATAGATAGATAGATAGATAGATAGATAGATAGATACCCACTTACCCACAAACCCTTACAACTGATTGAAGTAGAAATTCACATACATCACAGTAACGACGTGTTCGTAGAAATATGGAAGAACCGTCAGCGAATTTCTGCTAATTTGGTATTCTCGAAAACCTAGTTCCCTCATTCGAGTAACTGTCTGTGTACATTAATGAATATTGTTTCAGAAGAAAAATGTACACACACTTCATACACACAAAATAACATTTCACATATTGTTCAAATTGTTATTATTGCATAATCTGCGTGAAGTTCACACAAACTGTGGTAGTACTCTTCATCGGCGGTTTCTGCTTCGGGTAAGATGGGTTCGAATCCTGGTTAAAAAAAAAAGGTAAAAATTAAAGGTACCCAAGGGATATACTGCTGGTGCCCGTATTTTCCTCGATCCTTTGGCACGCGAGAGGGTGAGGTGGTCAGCATCGTGACTGTCAGCTTGTACTTCTCAAGTTCCAGAAATGCCAGGAACCCATTTTAAAAGCTGATTGAGCAGAGCGCCTCCGGTCGGATTCGAACCATCGACTTCTCCATGAGGGAACACTATACCTAATCGCGGCAAGGTAAAGGTAAACTCCCCCCATCCGCCGTTCTCATGCCATTAAGACATACAGAGGAGACGGTGTCAGGCCCATACTTCCAAGATCTTCGGCCGCATTTACCGTCACAGATTTCTTTGGTAGCCGTTTTTAGAGGATGGGTGGACAGCGGGGCCTTTTTTATATGTAAGGTCTGCGGTTTATTTTCCAGTCTGCTTCAAGATACCACTCTCTCTCCTCTTCCTCCCCGCCTCCAGACACATACACATCCGCCCACCACCACCATTCTTCTGCGACACTTGGGGAAACAGGTAATACCCTGTTATGTGCACAGTTGTCATTTACGAAGGAGGAGAAAAATGGTCTCATTTTTTTTTCTTTCCCGCCATCTTCAATAGCTTCCTACAGGTGCCTTGGTGCCATGTGAATAGGATCGACAGTTAAAAGGTGAAGGTCGCCCTGTTGAGTCATGGAGGTACCTAGGAGATGTGTTGTTAGTGTCTACATTTTTCTATGGAGGCACCTAGGAGATGTGGTGTTAGTGTCTACATTTTTCTATGGAGGCACCTAGGAGATGTGGTGTTAGTGTCTACATTTTTCCATGGAGCCACCTTGGAGATGTGGTGTTAGTGTCTACATTTGTCTATGGAGGCACCTAGGAGATGTGGCGTTAGTGTCTACATTTTTCTATGGAGGCACCTAGGAGATGTGGTGTTAGTGTCTACATTTTTCCATGGAGCCACCTTGGAGATGTGGTGTTAGTGTCTACATTTTTCTATGGAGGCACCTGGGAGATGTGGTGTTAGTGTCTACATTTTTCTATGGAGGCACCTAGGAGATGTGGTGTTAGTGTCTACATTTTTCCATGGAGCCACCTTGGAGATGTGGTGTTAGTGTCTACATTTTTCTATGGAGGCACCTGGGAGATGTGGTGTTAGTGTCTACATTTTTCTATGGAGGCACCTGGGAGATGTGGTGTTAGTGTCTACATTTTTCTATGGAGGCACCTAGGAGATGTGGTGTTAGTGTCTACATTTTTCTATGGAGGCACCTAGAAGATGTGGTGTTAGTGTCTACATTTTTCTATGGAGGCACCTAGGAGATGTGATGCTAGTGTCTATATTTTTCTATGGAGGCACCTAGGAGATGTGATGCTAGTGTCTATATTTTTCTATGGAGGCACCTAGGAGATGTGATGCTAGTGTCTATATTTTTCTATGGAGGCACCTAGGAGATGTGATTCTAGTGTCTATATTTTTCTAGACCTGTCCTGACGTGGAGGGTGATGCACCTGTCAGCCTTTTCTTCCCCAGCTGTTAAAGAAACCAGGTATCAGTTTCTACAGGTGAGTCTCTGGGACTCCTCCAGCTATGTTCGAACCATCGACTTTAGCTGTGAGGGACTAGGGCACTAACCAGCACGCCATGTATTTCAAACACTGGCGGTTGCTTGCATCGTGGTATTCCGGTGTGCCCCGTCTTGCATGGCACATTTCATAGGCGGTTTTTCCTAATACAACGTGCCAGGTGCCATATTTTTATAGAAAGGCCGTTTGAAGTGGTTTTTGGCGAGGTGGGGGGACTGGAATTGACTCTAGTATGCTTCACCCTGCAGGTATAGACACTCTTTGAATCCAGAAGCAGTTTCTCCAGAAAATTTATTTCAGGTTGGTTAACTAGAGCGAAAGGGTAGAGGGTTTCCAACAATCTGCCTTGGCATAACATAATCAATTCACTATAGCAGTACTAGTGGAGCACTGAAAAAACCGACAGCTTTGATGACAGCCAGACATTGAATTCCGTATAAATACCCAGACATTGAATTCCGTATAAACAGCCAGACATTGAATTCCGTATATATAAATAGCCAGACATTGAATTCCGTATAAATAGCCAGACATTGAATTATGTATAAATAGCCAGACACTGAATTACGTATAAATAGCTAGACACTGAACTACGTATAAATAGCCAGACGTTGAATTACGCATAAATAGCCAGACACTGAATTACGTATAAATAGTTAGACACTGAATTACGTATAAATAGCCTGTCATTGAATTACGTATAAATAGCCTGACATTAAATTACGTATAAATAGCCAGATATTGAATCCCGTATAAATAGCCAACAACTGATACCCAATGTGCAGCAACAACTTACTGAAAGATGTATCACATAGTTTTCCCTCGGAGGGGTATCATTATGAAAGTGGTATCGGACGTGCAACTGGCGAATATACTTAAGCATGTCAGTCTCCAGGATGTTGTTGAGAACTCCCCACTCGTTGCCGTGTATGTCTATCTTCAGTAGGTCTATTGGACGCTGTGGAAGATTACAACAGTTTAATTCTCGATCTCAGAATGCTCGAAGACTGATACAGGAGGCAAACGAAGCTTTGTGCGTTACTGTCAGTATTTTTTGCGGGTGATTTTTTTTTTCTTGTGTGAATGTTTCCAAGCTGGAGCTGAATTATGTGGGATGTAGAAGGGGGTCAAAACCATAGAAAACAAGTTGAATTCTTTCCAGACTAAATGTTTACGAAGAATTAGAAAAATATTTTGGCCAAACACCATAAGAAACAACATCTTGTTGGCAGAAATGCAGATGAAGCCACTGACAGCAATTATTGAGGAAAGACGATGGCGATGGTTGGGACATGTGCTCCGAATGACTGATAACTCACTACCAAAAATAGCACTAAGATGGACACCACAGAGGAACAGAAGTAAAGGTAGACCAAAAGAGACATGTAGAAGAACAACAGAGAGGATGTTGTGCAATAGAGGGCTCACCTGGGCAAGAGCAGAAAAAAAGGCAAAGGACAGGCATTTGTGGAAGCCCCATGTGCCCTGGGCACTTAAGGTTCAGAGAGAGAGAGAGAGAGAGAGAGGGGGGCAGTCATTAGTTTTTGGAATAGGGGCCCGGAAAGACCGGAGAGCCCCGTTAAAAAAAAAAAAGCTCTCAAGTACAGATTGTTTCATGTCACAATCATTTATAAGTACTTTTTTTCGGCACCAACTCGTTGTTGTGCTAACCAGGAGACGGTGACCTGTCAGTCTGTGTTTGGTCTGTGCAGCACAGGGGCGTACAGCAACAGCAGAGATCACAACAGGAGGGGAGTTGGGCCCGTGTATCAGGAAATGTACAGGCCAGAGAGGGCGGGGCCCTTACTAATTTTAGCACAGGGGTCTAGATGGTGTTTAATCTGTCACTGGCAATGTTCCCTCTAAGCTGCGCGCATACACACACACACACCATAAAATCATATCGCGCAAGGAAAATAAAACTGCTATTTGTTGTTCACTTTCCTGATGTTACTGTAGGCCTTATTAAAACACAGTAGCGCTACATGGTTTGTTTTCCTGATTTATTTGAATTTTATTATTATTTTGTAAATGAGAACTGTAAATTATATCCTGTAGTTTCAAGTTATGACGTACATTTGTTCGCTATTTTATGTGGGAATGTTTTTGCACACGGGCTGATAATTTTGCGCTGAAACTCCAAAACACCTAGAGGGTGCAGTGGTCACTGCTGGCGTGATACTTCTTCTAGAAGATGCGTACAGGGTAGCCCCATCTGACTTTTGAATTTTTCACTTTACAAAACTGGACATTGACCTTTTTTAATCTGGACTTCGAGGGCACATTGGCCTTTTTTTAAATCTGGATTTCGAAGGGACATTGATCTTTTTTAATCTGGACTTCGAGGGGACATTGACTTTTTTTAAAAAATCTGGACTTAGAGGGTCTTGACGCAGAAGAAGATATCGCTTTGAATATCTGTTGTGGTATCCATCATGCATGTCATGCTATACTTTTAACAAAACTGGAAACGAGGCTTGCGCAAAGTAAAATAACAGAGCACAGTGTTATGATTATCATTATCATCAGATCAGTGCCGTGCCGACAGACGTAGGCGGTCATTTCTCTCCATCTCGCATTTCGTTCAATCTTCCGTGTCTCGAATCAATTCAATTGTTGTTTCCCCACCAAATCATGCAGTCAGGTCATCTAGGTATGTCTGTCTCTTTTGCCTTCTCTGTCTTTTGCCGTTTACCTTTACAGTCATGATCAATTTTTCGAGACCTTCACGTCTGCTGATGTGTCCGAGAAACTTTGATTGTCCTTTTCTTATATATATGGCACCAGCTTAGGATATTCTTTTGCCTGCTGTAATACTTCTTCATTTGTCTTTTCTGGCTGCCCATGGTAGAAAAAGCATCCTTCTTAGGAGCCACATTTCAGTAGCCTTTATTTTTTGTTCTAATTGTCATGGAAGGAAATCTCGCAATGTTATGATTAACCGAAACAGTTTCGGTACGAGAGAAAGAAGAAAAGTAATAGCAGTGGTTGGCCTACTTATGCTTGTCGGTGTCCATGGCAACCTAGACTAATTTTCCACCCCGCACCCTATCCCAAGAGTAAAAAAAAAAACGTGCATGTTCTATTTCTTTATGTAGATCATTTATTTATAAGCATCCAAACAAGTAGGAAGGGTAATAAATAGAGATGCACTGCTTCTACTCCCCGCTAACCG
Source organism: Achatina immaculata (assembly GCA_009760885.1). NCBI lineage: Eukaryota > Metazoa > Mollusca > Gastropoda > Stylommatophora > Achatinidae > Lissachatina > Lissachatina immaculata. The sequence continues at coordinate 25,406,358 of CM019714.1, forward strand.
CGGCACTCGATTACCCTTGCAACCTCCTTGACACGCCACTGAGTAAGAGAATGACTGCGCCTTCAGCCACGAACTATTTACCAACAAACTCTAATATTGCAGCTTCAGCCACGAACTATTTACCAACAATACTCTAATACTGCGGCTTCAGCCACGAACTATTTACCAACATACTCTAATACTGCGGCTTCAGCCACGAACTATTTACCAACAAACTCTAATACTGCGGCTTCAGCCACGAACTATTTACCAACAAACTCTAATACTGCGGCTTCAGCCACGAACTATTTACCAACAAACTCTAATACTGCGGCTTCAGCCACGAACTATTTACCAACATACTCTAATACTGCGGCTTCAGCCACGAACTATTTACCAACAAACTCTAATACTGCGGCTTCAGCCACGAACTATTTACCAACAAACTCTAATACTGCAGCTTCAGCCACGAACTATTTATCAACAAACTCTAATATTGCAGCTTCAGCCACGAACTATTTACCAACAAACTCTAATACTGCAGCTTCAGCCACGAACTATTTATCAACAAACTCTAATATTGCAGCTTCAACTACGAACTCTTTACCAACATACTCTAATATTGCAGCATCGGCCACGAACTAGTTACAAACAAATTCTAATATTGCAGCTTCAGGCACGAACTTTTACCAACAAACTATAATACTGCAGTTTCGGCCACGAACTATTTACCAACAAACTCTAATGTTTCGCTACAGAAGGTTATCATTATGCCTTTTGTTTCCCGTGAGTCGATTCATTGGAAGTACATTCTAATTTTTCGCTACGTAAGACTTCCGCTTCGAGTCGTTTGTAGCAAATTCTAGTATTTCGGTACAGAAGACTTACAGCCTCATCCCCCACGAGTCGAGTCAAAGACTTCAGGGTCCGGACCTGCCAGAAACTCTTATCGTCCTTGAAAAACCTCCTATCCGGGACGTGAGTGTTCGAGTTCATATCCATGATCCCCATGTTATAGTTGTGCACGTTTGCACCACTAAGAGACGAGTCGTTCCAACTGAAAAGAACAATTTTGTTTTCATTTTACAATATCAAGAAACAAGGTGAAAACAACGACGTTTCTGGTAAAGTTAACCCTTTAACTGTTGTACAAAAATCCTAATACATATAGAAAATGTATAATAAGTATGATCGCCATGTTCCTATCGCACAATAACCAAAAGCCTACGAGTTCTATATGGTAATATATATATATATATATATATATATATATATATATATATATATATATATATAAAATTATATAGTAATTTCTTTTATTAACATAAACTCTAAATTTCTGTAGCACCTTGAACAATTTTCTTCATATTTTGTATTTAGTTTTGAAAAGAAAAATCTGGTTGAAATAAAAGTTCTTTTTGAGTTCATATTTCTACTGTGTTTACAAACAAAGCACTGCTTGTTTTCCTTAATATGGAAATATAAATATATAAATATTCCAACATTTGAACACATAATAAAATATTATTTTTTCGTGATCAATTTATCCAACCACCGCCCTCAACTCTTTTGCATAAGATTCAAGGGTTTTTTAAATCGCCATTTAGAAGAAAAAAAAAAGGGGGGGTAAGGCCAACAAAACACTGTTTTCAGTGTCAGCTGAGGTGTCAACTCTGATAAGGAGCCCGTAACCAAGGAAGCCTTTACTTTGTTAGAATCCTTTCGTGATAAGAGGCTGCCCTATATCATCCTAGCTCGTGAGGCTTACTAAGAAATCTTGTACTTCTGATGCAGGGACAGCATTATTCTGTTTGTCCTATAGGGTCCCCTGGCGTGAGGAAAATATAAAGTCTATTATGTCCTCACCGGGGGTTGAAAACGCTGTCCATCTGACAATCAGCCACCCACGTCTGACAACCTGGCGTTAGGGTTGACGGGTTGGCGAACCACAGTTCTGTCTCACTTCCCTGTTACTACTCCCAGTAACAGCCACAGCCTAGTGGCTACCGGACCAGAGATCGCCATAGTCCTCCTGGTGGTGGAGCCTGCTAAAGAAGTACTGCGCACCCCTTGCTTTTTAGCTCCATTCAGGGACTGAAAAAAAAACAGCCGTCATAACCCGCTCGCAATCCGACACGACGCTGTCCCTAGAAATCTTCACTGCATCGGCTGCAGAGAACACCAGCTCGTAGTTTCAGGGAGACTGAACAAGTAGTAGTATGCGCATATTATCACGAGCAAGAAGGGCGCGGAATTAGATCTCAGTCAGTCATTTCAATGTCCCTTGCTGAACTTTGCCTCCCTAACAGCTCTCCTGTAGACCTCTCTGTTGTAAGTAACATGCCCTGCTACTTATGTATCCATTTGCAGACTATCAACGATTTCTTGCAGCCATCTTCGCCTTGGTCTTCCTCTCTTTTTTCCCCATTATGTACCATTCCAAGACTGTATTCTCTAGATTATCATGACGTTTAATGTGTCCAAAATATTTCAGTTTTCTCTCTTTAATCTTCTTTACTAGCCAGCCTTCTTCAATATTAAGTTCTTGTAGTATGGATATATTTGTTCTTTTTTGTGTGTGTCCATAATATTTGAAGAACTCTTCTGTGGCATCTACATTCAAAGGCATTTATGTATCTCTCAGATGTTTTGTTAAGTGTCCAGGTCTCACAGGCATATGTTTCGATGGGAAGAAATGGATCTTACAGAATCGATTTGACAACTCGTTCCCATTATACTTTCTACGCCAACATTTCAGCGTGGACTTTCTAGAACCATGCGAAGGGGCATCTAAGTTATATAGTATGTGGTGGTTTCACATAGCAAGGCCAGTAGTTCAAGGCGTCTCAGTCAGCCAGCTGTAGAAAATTATACCTGACTCTTTCTGAAACTGTAGAAACCTATACCTGACTCTTTCTGAAGCTGTAGAAAGTAGAACGGTCATTTGTGATGTGTACCACATCACCGTATCGTGTGCAAAACCAGGTTAGTGTAACTGATGACTCTAAGACTTAACATTGCCACGTCTTCTTTTTTTCCTCGCTTGTCAAACTATCATCATGTTTCTTCTCCGCAATGAAGACTGACAGCTCCTAATCTCCTGTCGTGTCACCTATTAATGATCATGTCCATATCTTGATGTTGTTCCCCCCCCCTCCTTTTATCCCTCATTCAGTGACATGATTCTGTATATCGTAACTAAGAGCACCTGGCACCTGGCTGTAGTGGAGATGTTCTTTTCAACCCTGGTTCTTCGCAAACGATCGCTGAGGGTTTCACGAAAATTCTCTGAAGGTTTCACGAGAGATCGCTAAGAGTTCCATGAGAAATCGCTAGCGGTTCCATGAAAGATCGCTAGGGGTTCCATGAGAGATCGCTAAGGGTTCCAATGAATGAATGAATGAATGATCTTTATTTTTAAAGGGTAAAGAACTGGGCACGCAGGCCCGTCTTACATTCTGCCCTTCATCACTCCATCTTTCATTCTTCCCACACACTCGATTTAATACAAGTATACAAATTACATTAGTGGAAAAACATATCAAAAGAGTGCAAGATTAAACTATCACATTCAAAGTAAAAGAGAAGAAGTAATTAGAAATCGCTAGGGGTTCCATGAGAGATCTCTAGGGGTTCCATGAGAGATAGCTTGGTGATCCATGAGAGGCCGCTAGGGGTTTCGTGATAATAAATGAAATCTCAATGCATAAAGAAATATCTTTGTTTTTTTTTCTTTTAACTTTCACGTGCAGGTAAAGCTAGCAGCTCTGTTATGACTCATAATAAAACATTGCTAATTATTCTTGTAGGATTCTTACATTTATAAACGTACAGATTACAGTAAGGTATCCCAAGCTGTGGAAGCAATAATAATGTTTACCATAACTCTATATGCCTTTAACTCTTTCCGTGCGGGAGGAAGAACACTCATTTTTTTCTTTCAGGATAAAGAGATGAGAATAGTAGGATTAGTTAATATAGTGTAGAAGACTGATTATTAGATGTAACAGTAAGAGAAATATATTTTCTGGGTTGTTTCCCTTACTTCTTATAAATTAGGTTAAGATGGCTGAGCTGATCTCCGCTGACTCGAGAAGCCTGGAGAACTTTCTAGTTGGCACGGGAAGAAAATTCTTGAATCGGATGGGTGAATGCGAGTGGAAACTCGAGGTCTTGGAATATATGAAATGAAGGATTTTAGAGATGTAAGAAATTCTGAATTGGCTTTCCAAAAGACAGGTAGACTTTAAGTGATAGAAAAAACAAATGGTTTAACATAAGGCTTGAGAAAACACAAGAAAAATGTCTCCCTTTACTGACTATTTTGGATTAATAACTACGTTTACGCTGTGTTTTGCAAGTTGCATTGAACTCTTTGATGATACAGAGTTATTGGATGCCGTCATTGTCTAAAATTTTGCTCATAGATCCACCACCAAACTTTCATCAGCAGACAGCGTTCAAACTAATGAAGCATGGTGGGCTTCAGTCACGGCGCCAAATGTGGACTTTGAACTATCGGAGAATATTCAACAGTTGCTGCTGTGCGTTCAAAACAACCTAATCAACAACCACGTCACAGAACTCTGCGCTGAACCTTCTAGCATTTCCGATCTAAGTCTTAAGTCATAAAAACTAATGCTAAACGACAGAATAAAAGGGGAATAATGCCATATAGAATGCTTTGTTACAATGCAGTTACATTTTCAGAGTGGCAGCCCTTGGTAAATCTAAATACCTTGGATTGAAGGTTCTCACAGTGCACCCACGTTCAGCCATCGCATTCTGAAACTGGAATTCGAGATTCGTTCTGTAAAAAAGAAAACATAAATAAACACAACCAATAATTGTGCAAAGAAATCAATATCGAGTCTTCTCTTTTTTTACGACACTTGTTTATAATACGATACAACTTGTGTACACATGCGGTGCAGTTCATTACATCACTGATGATGGTGCGTGTCTTTTTCTTTTGGATAGAAAGAAGAAATAAGAAGAGAAGGATAAGAATGGAGGTGAGAAGAAATGAATGAGGAGACAAAAGTAAGTGCTTGTAGAAATATAGGTCAATGTTTCAAGGAAGTGAAAAAAACCGGGTTAAGTAACAGAGGTCAGACCATAATGACATTATTTCACACAGGTCAGTCATTCATTCATTTGCATGTCTCTTGCGGAACTTTGCCTCCTAACAGCATTCCTGTAGGCCTCTCGGTTGTGAGCAAGACGGCCTGCTACTGATGCGTCCATTTGCAGATCATCAACGATGTCTTGCAGCCATCTTCGTTTTGGTTTTCCTCTCTTTCTTTTTCCCATTATGTATCCTTCCAATATGGTCTTCTCTAAATTATCATGACGTTTAATGTGTCCAAAATATTTCAGTTTTCTCTCTTTAATCCTCTTTACTAGCCAGCCTTCTTCAATATTAAGCTCTTGTAGTATAGATATATTTGTTCTTTTTTGTGTCCACGATATTTGGAGAACTCTTCTATAGCATTTACATTCAAAGGCATTTATGTGTTTCTCAGCTGTTTTGTTAAGTGTCCAGGTCTCACAGGCATATGCTGCGATGGGAAATATGCATGCCCTTAAAAATCTTATTTTTGTGGTTCTGTCTGTTCCTCTCCACAGATTCTTTATTTGTTTTACTTTCTGAAGAGCTATAGATGTCCTCCTTTTAATTTCCCTCATTGTATCTCCATTATTAGTTAGTAATGATCCAAGATATTCAAAGGTCACAAGGTCATAATTTTGGTATGAGATTCTTGCTGTGACAGATCTTGATGTGACAGATCTTGATGTGACAAATCTTGCTGTGACAGATCTTGATGTGGCAAATCTTGATGTGACAGATCTTGATGTGGCAAATCTTGATGTGACAGATCTTGATGTGACAAATCCTGCTGTGACAGATCTTGATGTGACAGATCTTGATGTGACAAATCTTGCTGTGACAGATCTTGATGTGGCAAATCTTGCTGTGACCGATCTTGATGTGACAGATCTTGATGTGTCAAATCTTGCTGTGACAGATCTTGATGTGACAAATCTTGCTGTGACCGATCTTGATGTGACAAATCTTGCTGTGACAAATCTTGCTGTGACAGATCTTGATGCGGCAAATCTTGATGTGACAACTGTTGAACTAGCGGGGTGATTTCAATGACAGTCCACTGATTAACTGACCTGTGAGCAGGTATGGTGACCACAACTTTGTTAGACGATCAATCACGTGACAGACGGACGGCTGACTTTCTTTCACCTGTGGTATCACTCGGCGGAGACTGTCTCAGTCTTAAACCTGACTATTCCATCATCATCATGTGTCGTACTCATTATGAAAGATAGTGGTAATGAATCTCCAGCTTCCATATTCCTTCGCTTTGATGATGTATATACCTAGGCTGTGTCCAGTCCAGTCTCGTATGTTATCTTATCATCTACATCTCTAATCCACCTTTCGGTATTTTTCGTCCTACTTTTCATTCTAGTATTGTCTTCAGTATATTGTTATGTCTTTTGATGTGACCGGAGTATTTCGTTTTCTTCATCTTTATTTTTTTTTTTAGATGTTCATGTTACATTTGTTGCTTTTCATGGCAATTGTGCCCGTCTTTCCCACAAGAAGAATACAAGAGAAGCTATTTGTTTAATTTTTTACCTATTTTTCGTGCTTTTATCCGATGTGCTGTTTTTGTATGTGATCCCTGAAAAAGGCTTTTGCCGAAATATTAGAATGTTGGATGTTCTTTTATTGCTCATCTTACTTTCTGATATTCTTGGTCCTGCTCACTTTACTCACTCTTACTATCTTTCTCTAAAACTGAACTATACACCTGGGTCTGGCTTCAAAAATTCTGCTTTGTTCTTCTCATCTTCCATGATATATGACCTACTTTTCTGCAGGACCTAAGTTTTTTTTGCATTTATTCTTCTCTGGAGACATCTAAGTTTCCTGCTTCCTGCGGTAGTACAGTATAGATAGATGATTATATAAATGTCATTTTGAAAAAAAAAAACTGTTATGGTCATAATCCTTGATAACAGCATTGTCTTCAGGGTGCTAGACACGTGACTGTCTAAATTTAGATTCTCTTTGGTTTTTTTTTTCCTTTGATTTAAAAAAAAATTTTTTTTGGCATTTAACAACCACCGAGAAACTGTTGTAAACACTAGACCTCTGGCGCTGCGAGCTGATGTTCTATGTAGCCAATACTGTGGAGATGTAGAGGCACAGCATCCTATAGGATTGGGAGCGGGCCAGTGGGAGCTATTCTTTTCAGGCCCTGGCTGCAGATAAAAAGCATGGGCGTGCAGTACTTCTTCAGCGGACTCCACCGCCTACGGCGATCTCTACCTCCCTGGCCACCAGGCTAGGTCTGTTACTGAGGCTACAAAAAAAAAAGGTGGGACAGGGTCTTGGTCAACTATGCTGGCCAACTCTGACGCCAACACGTCAGCTCTGGGTCTCTGGTTGCCAAAACCAGACAGAAACTTCGCCATCTCCCGTCAGACCTGAACCACTATCAAGCCACTTCACCGTCGTCATAAGTTCCGCGGCCTGGTTAGCTCAATGATGAGTGGTTAGTTGAGTGGTTAGTTGAGTGGTTAGGCGCTCGGCTTACTAATCCGGTGGTACTGGGTTCAAGTCCCAGCATTGGGACTGTTCCTGGTACACACCAAAAAAAGAAAAAGGCCCCAAGGTTCACCCAGCCTCCAGAAATGGATGCCAGAGAAATCTGGGAAGGTACATGCGGCCAGACTTGATACTGACCACATCAGACTTTCATGTGCCGAAGGTCAAGGAAATACGGGCCTAACACCGTACCTCCAAGATGCCTTAATGGCATGGAAAGGGAGGTTTCATCTTTATCTTTATCATGGGTTCGCTATCTTTTTTTATTTTGATTATTCCGTGTAGGTTTCATGATAGAAATCCCCAAACTATAAACCAAGCAATTTTTGTTTATGCTTTGCTTATCTTCTGTATGTTAAATTCTCAGGCTTTATACTTGCTAAGACTATGCATGAGCTACACTCCCTCGTTCAGCGTCAAGAAACTCACTCGAACAAATACACCAAACATGGCTTCTTGAACCCAAACTTCTCGTCCTGGCAGACGCTGCGCTGGAGAAAGTTACAAACGTACCGGCGTGGCCTGACTGTCAAGTACCTTTAAAATGAAATGGAAACTTCAAGTCAAGCCTCTGTTTGTCTTATGATTGATGTTTGTAGTAGATTTGCATGTGTTTTCTAGTCTACCACGTCTGTAAATTTATTATATTGTTTTCAAGATTTACGACAAATAATTAAATGTAGTACAATACTGTATAGCACGTATAGTATAGCATAGCATAATATATATATATATATATATATATATAACGGTATAGAATGGTATGGTATGGCATGTCATAGTATAGTATAGTATAGTATAGTATAGTATAGTATAGTATAGTATAGTATAGTACAATACAGCAAAAGTACAGCACAGTACGTACAGTACAGTATAATATAGTATAGTACAACATAATAGAGTATAATACACCACAGCACAGTATAGTACACTACAGTACAGTATAGTGCACTACAGTACAGTATAGTGCACTACACTACTGTACAGTACAGTGCAGTCGAGTACAGTACAGTAGAGTAAAGGGCAGTACAGCAAAATGCAGTACAGTACAGTATAGTGAGATGCAGCGCGGTGCGGTGCTGTGTAGTGTAGTGTAGTGCAGTGCAGCGTAGTATAGTGTAGTGCAGTGTAATGTAGTGTAGTGTAGTGTAGTGCAGTGCAGTGTAGTGTAGTGTAGTTTAGTGTAGTGTAGTGTAGTGTAGTGTAGCATAGCAGAGTACACTACAGTCACACGAAAAATTAATGTTACAAGTAAGAATTGGTGAAGCAGAACAGATTCAAATACTGACTGCAGGGGGTCTTTTCCCTTTCGCAGCCTTCCAGTAAAAGTGAATTCCCGGTACTTTGTGCTGTGAAAACTTCGCCCTGGAAGACTGAGAATATGTGCCTAAACCAGCGGTTCTCAGACCCTTTTGCTGCACGGCCCATATTTAAAACATTTTTGCAGCCCACTAATAAAGTGCTTTATATTTGCAAGGTATAAATATAATTTTATAACGTATTGCGTAATATTTTCTCTACATGTTTAACTGGATATTCATTGCTACACAAAAGTTCTTTTCGTTTACCTTAAAGATGGCACTGTTTCCAGTTGGATAGCATGTCTGTTGTGGCTGGAATAAAACAATTGCTTGGAATTATATTTCACTTCTGCTCTCTCGCAGAATCTACGCCGACTGTTCTCTAAAATTACATTGTAAAACTGCACGTCTCAGCACTTCTGTGTCGTACTTCAAAAGCGATGTCGTCTTTTTATGTCGTCACATTTCTGTTTGATGCTGGAAGAAACGCTGTCTGGACCATCCTTTCTCCAACAGCCGCACTGCGGACATACTAATAAAGCAACCTACAATTCTGCGGTTTGCATCCGTGCAGTCTGCCCCTAGGGCCTTTGCTTTGAGTAAAAAATGCAGATTAATTTTTTTTTGCTTTGATTTTTTTTCTGCTGCTGCTACTTTGAGACTTCAGCGCCGCCCACTATACTCCCTGTCACGGCCCACAATATTCCCTGTCACGGCCCACAATATTCACTGTCACGGTCCACCTCTGAGTCGCGACCCATAGTTGAAAACCACTGGCCTAAACGACAAGGTAAGCTATGAATTAACTGTACATGCAGCGGATAAGTGGGATCGGACTAAAGTCCATATTTGGGGTAACGGAAAAAAGTAGAGCTGTTATGCCACTGAGACAGCCAGGGGTTAGGGTTTAAGTGTTCTTATTTTCATTGACCTGTTCCACACTAAGGGTGATATGGTCAGCATCTCACCTGGCCAACCAGATCATCAACCTGTTGCACACTAAGGGTGATATGGTCAGAATCTCTCACCTTCTCACCTGGCCAACCTGATCATCGACCTGTTGCACACTAAGGGTGATATGGTCAGCATCTCTCACCTTCTCACCTGGCCAACCTGATCATCGACCTGTTGCACAAAGGGTGATATGGTCAGCATCTCTCACCTTCTCACCTGGCCAACCTGATCATCGACCTGTTGCGCACTAAGGGTGATATGGTCAGCATCTCACCTGACCAACCTTCCTTCTGTAAGTCCAGATAAAGCCTCGTGATCATTAATATCAGAGTGAACACGCTGTCCTTTTTTCGACGATCAACCATCCATACCTGACATGCTGGCGTCAGGGTTGGCGAACCATATCTGACCAAGACCCCGTCCAACCTCTTCTCTGTTACCCCCAGTAACAGACCTGACCTAGTTAATTGGTTAGGGATTGCCATAGTCCCCATGGTGGTGGAGTCTGCTAAAAAAGAATTGTATACCGTCTCCATGTTAGCTTCATTGAGAAACTTTAAAAAAAAAAATAGCAGGCGCCATAACCCGCTCCTGAGTCGACGAGATGCTGTTCCTCGCCATCTTCACCACATCGGCCGCCATGAACACCAGCTTCAGTTCCAGGGAGCCAGAAGACAGGGCCCATTGATACATCAGAGTGACCGGTGCAGCTCGGGCCCGAAGTGAAAGAGAAACTAAGTATTAGTGTAGGGGGTTATGGAGACAAGAAGTGCTGCAGTGCCTGTAATGTTAACATATGACAGCGACGTTTGGGGCCTTACCATGCAAAAACTGCCGCAGCCTGCCACCATTCCGTAATATCTTTGGGCTCCTTAATGGACATAGGTAAGCCTTTGTTCAATATGCGGTTGTATCTGTGCAATACCTCTGTGAAATAAGCACACATCGTTGTATTCTTTGATGGGGTTTGGGACATCAACCGCTCAGTTCCGTCTAACTGTTCTGTTGTGAGTCAAGATGAAGACAGATTTCATTTACACAAAATACTTCCCATACTTCTCATACTGAACGCACTGAAATAGTTGTGTGTGTTTGATTACCCCTGTGAGTTTTCATAAACTGGCATACGAGTAGATACGAGTACATACGAGTACACACGAGTACATACGAGTACATACGAGTACATACTTACGTGAGAAACTGAAGCCATATTTAATCCCTGTTCAGCGAATGTAAAGATTTGTTCTTCAATCTGTACATTTAGGAACCTTTTTAACCTGGAAAATCTAATGGCAACGAGTATTCCAAAGTAGTCTGATGATCCGTAGAGTCTGGTCGATTTAAGCGTATACAAAAATAGATTATGCTTAATCCGCGCTAGGGTAGTGGATTAGACACTCGCTTGCCGAACCAAGCCGACCTGGTTTCGATTTCCACCCACCTCAGTGGCGGTCAGAGCGTGGCTCGCAAAGAATTCCCCGGGTTCACTCAAGCTCAAGAAGAAATGTCTACCAGGGTTAACGCTGTGGGGAGGAAAAAGAATGACTCCGCTAGCTACGGAGTTAGTGCTGATGGAGACACCAGGTGGCAGTTTCTGATCAACTGCTGGCTAGGCGGCAAAGTTTTACCCTGTGCAATGACGCTGATTCGCAACTCATAGATTATAATTATTATTATAATTATTACTATTATTATCATTTCTTTGTGCATCATAAAGAATCTAACTTCATAGGTTCTTTAATGTAAATATTTAGAACGGTTCTCAATTTAACAGTAGTAGGTAAATACTGAAAAGAAAGGAGGAGATGGGATTATATCACAACTAAACAAGCTCCAGAACTCAACCATAGCCGTACAGTGACTCCTATCACACTGTGGAATAAATGGAAATGAAAAAGCAGATGACCTCTCCAAGGCAGGATGCAAAATGGAAGAGATTAACCACCCAGTAACATATCAAGAAGCAAAAACCCATCATCCACAGCAAACTAAACACCAGCTGGAAAACAAAAATAGAAATAGCATCGAAACTAGACCCCATTCTTCAGCCACAGAGATACCAGCAAACTACAATCTTTCGACTAAGAACAGGACACTGCAGACTTCTAAGCCACCTCTATCGTCTCAAAATATCACACACAAATGAGTGTTCCTGCGGATTTGATATCCTTCTTCATCACCATCTTCTTCTTCACTTTCTTCTTATTCTTCTTCCTCCTCCTGTTCTTCTTCTACTTTTCTTCTTCTTTTTCTTCTTTTACTTCTTCTTCCCTCAGATATCTCCCTCACAAATGCAGCAGTTCCTCTCTGGATTTTAGCTTCACCGTAGAGCTTCTCTGGTAAGGGTCAGGGGTCTGGCTTTTCCAAAGTGGGTTGTGTAGCAGGCAACTCTGAAGGATGTGTTGTGGTGTATGTTGCTCTTTGCCGCAGGCATATAGGTCTGCTGGCTCAATTTTCAGCTTGCCCTCTAGATTGTACCTCGGCATGCCTTCTGCGTAAGATTATAACTTGGTCGTTTCGCTATTTTGGATCCACCTCAGCAGACTGTTATAAATCAAGGCCCCTGTTAGTCACAACAAACTTATAAATCAAGGCCTTTAGTAGTCCAAGCTAACTGTTATAAATCAAGGTCCTTATTAGTCCCAGTTAGGTTCTAAGGACTGCAAACGCGCCACAAACAGCCTCTGGCAGTCAAGTCCAGCTCCTGGCCTTCCCGTGGCAGAACTGTTTAAACTGACAGGAGAAGGGGCGAGGGCGAATATCTGGCGCCTGAAAACCAGTTACTTAGGGTAGATGAGTGTCACGTTTGGTAGCTCATCTGCCGCTGTTGGCGAGATCTTCAGCTGCCGTGCGTGGAGCGGTGCTCTTCCCGGCCAATGAAGAAATTTGCAAATGAGGTTGCCGCGCAGCATCACTGCGGAAAAGGTGGTTGAAAGAATAAAGCGAAGCAAACAGTCAAATCACGGCACCTCTGGTCTGGAGGTCGGCCACGTCCTGAGTGCAGTCATATCGTGTGAAATGCATGAACCGGTTTGTCCCAGAGGTTAAGTCACTGCTGGCTTGACTTTTCAAATGCCGCGCGTGGAGTGAAGCTCCTCCCGGTTAAGGAAGTAAATGCGGAAATAAAGGTTGCTGTGCGGCGCCGATGGGAAAAGGTGGTGGAAAGTGAAGTTTAACCTGGTATGTCCAGTAGTATCGCTACGAGAGCTATACCACGGCACCTCTGCTCTAGAGGCCGCCTACGTCCGAAATACACCTACACTGGTGAAATATGCCTAAACCGGCACACACCAGGGGTGGAACTCGATGGCTAGACATGTCATGCCACCTCCGCTCTAGAGGTCGGTAACGCCTGATAAACACCCATACTGGTGAATTTTGCCTAAACCGGCTCATACCAGGGGTGAATCTTGAAGGCTATGAATGTCACAGTACCTCTGCCCTAGAGGTCGGTCCCGTCCCAAACATGCCCATACTGGGAAATGCCTAAACCGGCTCAACCCAGGGGTAGAAGTCACTAGTGGCGAGGATTCGTCCTCCTGGACAAAAGCTCCATCCTGGTCACAACTAGGAAGGGTAGCGGCCACGACCGCAAAATGCTGAAGTCGGAGACACTGGACCAGGGAAGTCTAGATAGGCAACCACCTCTCACCCGGCGGGGATGTCTGCGTATCCTAATCACGCTGAGGTTTTCCGGTGAGAAAGTCCAACCCTGGACTGGATGGGCAACCACCTCTCACCCGGCGGTGATACACGGGTATCTCAAAACACGTCGAGGTTTTCCGGTGAGAAAGTCCAACTCTGTCCTGGGTGGGCTAACGCCTCTCACCCAGCGGGGATGCACTGATATTCCAAACACGTCGAGGTCTTCCGGTGAGAAAGTCCAACCCTAGACCAAACTGGTGCAATGAAAACCACGGTGTCACGCAATCCCGCTTCCGAGACCCACCAAGAATACAGGCTAAAGCACTGTGATACTCTGAACCCCTTGTGGTCCTTCGTGGAACTCATGTGGTCTATTTTGGACCACACAGGGGACCACCGGACCTAACGAGGACCACATGTGTGAATTCAGTAGGTTCACAGTGCGGTTTTTGGTGGTAGAAGTGAACGAAGAAGAAGAAGAAGAAGAAGTCCCAGTTAAAAATCAAGGCCCTTATTAGTCTCGGAAAACTATTATAAATCAATTCCCTTATTAGTCCCAGCAAACTATTATAAATCAAGGCCCTTAGTAGTCCCAGCAAATTAGTATAAATCAAGCCCTTTTTAGTCTCAGCAAACTATTATAAATCTAATAACCCTTAGTAGAAGTTTGCACTTTCTTATAGATCAACAAACATCCAAAAACAGCAGTTTATCCATGTAGAGACGCAAACAGCCACAACAGAGGTCCAAGCCACATGAAGCTACACCCACGCTCTCGCCTTCCCAGACAACAGACAAGACTCACTATTTGCTGACTGGAAGTTCCAGGTATCCAAAGGTTTCTCTGCGTCGTAGTTACAATCCACGACAAATTTACCGCCAAGTGTCTCTTTAGTACGGCCTTGAAACTGGAGAATACAGAGCTGTTTAAACGAGACACGGGAGATAAGCAACATCGTCGCTATGACGACACAAACCATGGAAGAGAACACGGCCAGGAAGTGGATAACTCGTACTATCATATTCCCGCACGTTTCGTATGATCTCCCCTGTTCAACAATTTTTTAACACAAAAAATATGTAAATTAACCAGTTATGTGCGGAAGATTAAATAAACATTTAAATTTACAGCTGTAATATTCTTTGTAATGTGGTTCCTATGAACAATGTTAACAATACCATGAACAGCTAAAATAACAAATGAAGAATGCCCAAGAAAAGCCAGTGAGAAGAGAACCTTAATAAACACATTACCTGGGAGACAGTCAAGGTTCATTGGTCTTATAATGAGAAGAGAACCTTAATAAACACATTACCTGGGAGACAGTCAAGGTTCACTGGCCTTATAATGAGAAGAGAACCTTAATAAACACATTACCTGGGAGACAGTCAAGGTTCACTGGCCTTATAATGAGAAGAGAACCTTAATAAACACATTACCTGGGAGACAGTCAAGGTTCATTGGTCTTATAATGAGAAGAGAACCTTAATAAACACTTTAACTGGGAGACAGTCACGGTTCATTGGTCTTATAATGAGAAGAGAACTCGAAAATATCGCGACAACATGGAAAATTGGAGGCAGGAAAGGGAGAGGTAGACCAAGAGAGAAAATCTTAGATGGCATGAGAGAAGCACAACAACAGAACTGATGAATAACGTGAAAGACCGGAAACTGTGGAGAAACAACTTCGCCGGCGCCTCCAGCTATGGCAGATGATGATGAATCTTCTTTGTAATCTTCTCTATCTTCATCAACATTTTCATTACACATAGTCTTATCGTGTCATAGAGACACCCCAGGCACACAGCGAGCATATTTTCCTTGTCCAGTCGATTCACTTAAGACGATCTACTCATCATCATGCCTGGCCACCTTTTCTTGCTACAACTCCAGGGCCGTGGTGCCCATTTCAACAACCAGGATTCTTGGGCGCCATCTAACTGAACCGACTTGATTATACACATGTTAAAGAGGTGTCATTCTCAGTAGTAAAATGAAACTAACGACAAAGGAGACGGCATAGGAGGGCGGACAAGACAGCCTAGCTCAGTGCAGCATCAAGGGCAGAGAACGAGGAAACTGGAGATTCACTACCATCAACCTGTGTGAAGAGAACGGCACGCGATGATGATGATGATGATGATGATGACGATGATGTCACACATACACACACGCACACGCCTGCACCAGGCAAGGAGTTGTACAAACATCTTGTTCTATTTCCCTGGAACTACCAGGAACATGTTCCCCTGCAGCTGGTTCGGTGAAGCTGTCCCCTGCAGCTGGTTCGGTGAAGGTGTCCCCTGCAGCTGGTTCGGTGAAGGTGTCCCCTGCAGCTGGTTCGGTGAAGGTGTCCCCTGCAGCTGGTTCGGTGAAGGTGTCCCCTGCAGCTGGTTCGGTGAAGGTGTTGAAGCACAAGATCATATCTCCTGTGGATTAAGGTGCCCATTTCTGCAGACCCAGAATGTAGCTACAAAAACAAAGACAGGCCTAGTCCACCTTGATCAGATTCTGCTCCAGTTAACGCAGGCTGTGTGCTAGGGGTTCCAGCGAAGGGGTGGGGTAAGGTCTTGTTTGCCTGGAGGCAGCGGCGTTTAGCTGCCCGCTGTTTCACCTGGTTCTTCGTTTCTATTTTTATGGAGATTCATGTGCCTAAGAGCGGCCCGAGTGGATGAGTGGTTAGGAGTTTTGGTTTACTAATCCGTGGTACCGGATTCGAGTCCCAGCAGCGAGAATTGTTTTTTAAATAGTTACCTCCACGCCAGAAAGGCCCCAGGATCCACTCAGCCTGTAAGGACGGGTACCAGAGAAATCTGGAAAGGTAAATGTGGCCAGGTGTGATACCGACCACTTCAGACTTTCATGTGCTGATGGTCTTGGAAATACGGGGCTAACGCCGTATCCCTACTATGGCTTAAAGGCATGGAAAAGAGGATTTTACCTTTTACCTTTACATAAGGGTAGTTTGAGACTGCATATGTATGTGAGACCTGGACACTTAACAAAAGAGAAACACATAAATACCTTTGAATGTAAATAGTACAGAAGATTAATGACACAGAAAAGAACAAATATATCCATACTACAAGAACGTAATATTGAAGAAGGCTGGCTAGTAAAGAGGATTAAACAGAGAAAACTTAAATATTTCGGACACATTAAAACTCTTTCCGTGCCTCGGAGAGAAACGCGGACGTTCAGTTGGGTGCCGGATTAAAAGCGCGGGTCTTGATCTGTATAGGGGGTATAGTTGTAAAATTGAATGAAACACAGTATTTCCATGTACTTCCGCGTACTTAGTATGTTTCAAAATATAACTAAATGCATGAAGATTTCATAAATGCAGAGAGTTTTAGGAAAAAAAGAAGTAATGTTATGTTTTTAGACAATGATTGTGTCCAATTTACCATAGGAAAGGCCTAGAGGTACATTACGTACCATTTGAGATGAGTAGATCTACCTATTGACGTCGTATTGTGATTCAATGTTGCATTATCGGTAGAATAAAGTCTGAAATAACCTTCTAACTACTTCTCCAGTCGTCTAATATGTCTAGATCTACTTGGGATATTTTCAAGAACAGTGGTCTGGTCACAGGGCATGTCCATGCCCCTATCTACCCCTGTCCAGTGACTCGTAGTTGATGCAGTTCTGGAGGATATGTTCCACAGTTTGGGGCACCTGGGCACATGTACACAGATTAGTAGTACCAACCTTAAACTTTGTATACATATGACTTCGGAGTCGGCTGTGTCCTGTTCGGAGACGGAAGATGGTGACTTGTTCCTTTCTGTTTAGCATGTGATAGTCATCATGTGGTGGTGTTTGTGGCTTCCTGTAGGTTTTTATCATGCTTTTCTTCTGATTATAAGTGATTGGTATGTCTGGTTGCTCCATTTCAGTGCCCTCTTTGGCCAGTTGGTCAGCTTTCTCATTGCCTGGTATCCCACAGTGGGAGGGAATCCATTGCAAAGTGACTCCATGTTGTAAGCCAATTTTTGACAAGGCATCCTTAAGGTCTGGTAGTTTGTTGCACTGAAGAGCTTCCAGTACTGATCTTGCATCTGTGAGAATTACTACAGGACATGTATCAATTATGGAGTCTGATAGTTTTTCAACTGCAGCAATAATTGCCCTAACTTCTGCATCAAAGTTGTTGCAGTATTTACCAGTGGGTATGGAAATCTTGTCAATGGTGTTGTTTGGATATTCAATATATGCTCCTGCCCCTCCATTCTTTATGGCATTATGTGCAGATCCATCTGTATACACACGTATCCAGGTGTCACATGGATATTTGTCATCTAGAACACTAAGTGTGGCTGTTGATCTTACAAGACTGCTCTGCATCTCACCATTCTGCACACCTTTCACTTCAGTCTGAATAGATATTTGTGTATAATCTGCTTCTTTCCATGGTGTATGCTCTGGTACAGATGATAATGGAGCGACTACAGTTGGAAGGTCAGGTATCAGCTTACGCATACGCTTGGCCTGATGAATGAAGCTGCTTCTTTTAAGCCGTCCTAATGCCAAGTTATTGAATCTCTCCTTCAGGGGATGGCTTACAGAGCTAAGGAATTTTTCTCCCATGGTCATGACCTTTGTGTCTCTACGTTCCTTTAGCACTTGAACACCAACTATTTCTACTATTGGTGTGGACCTCATGGCACCTGTGATAATCCGTAGTGACTGATTTTAAACCTTGTCTAGATTATGCAGCGTAGTGTTTGATGCTGTGCACCAAGATGTTGAGCCATATTCTAAATGTGGTAGAATACTTTGCTGATATACATTCTTGAGGATTCTTTCACTAGCTCCCCATGTGGTTCCACTCAATTTTCTTAATATGGCTAGTTTTCTTCTGGCTTTTGCTTCTGCACTGTTGATGTGTTGCATGCGCACTAAATGTTTACAATCTAAACGTTACACCGGGTTTTTAATGAAACAAACTAAAAGTCGCTAGGGCGACTAAAGGCACCACGTGAGAAACCGTAACCGTCGACCAAACGACCAAAGGCACGGGAAGATATGGTAATTTTTAAAAGACCATTTTGGAATGGTACATAATGGGAAATAGAAAGAGAGGAGAGACCAAGGCGAAGATGACTGCAAGACATCGTTGATAATCTGCAAATGGACGCATCAGCAGCAGGGCATCTTGCTCACAACGGAGAGTCCTACATGAGAGCTTTTATGGAAGCAGAGTTCCGCAAGGGACATGCAAATGGCTGACTGACTGAGTTCGAGAGTGAACTCTGCTGCACCGCCATTATTTTAACTTTCTCAGAAATTAAAACCGGACGATGCAAACCTTCTCTAAGATGTTTACGTTTTACAGAACACTGTGGAAGGAAAACAAATCAATTCTGGCTCTCTTAACTTTGCAAAGAATGTCCGATCATCAGCAGAGAAACACGGAACAAGCAATGAAGTATCTTCAGCTGTGACGTTGTACGCATAAAAGCATACCACTTCCGCCAACATTTCTCATTTTTTTTTCTATGGTGATTCCTGAAACGACAAATTATCGTAACTGTACTCAGAGACTGGCATCCCCGCACTCCCCCACTCCCCTACTCCGGGTATTCCCATACGTGCTCCGCCTTCTGTTCTACCACCCACTGGAGTGTGCGCCTGCTGATGGAGCCAGTCACCACAAATTATCGCGAATATACGGTAATTTATCTGTGTTTTGTTACATTCCTTCTTCAAAAAGCAGTATAAACAGAACAAGAACAAATTTGCTATATACGTAGAAGGAACAGTTGTTGAAGAAGTGTACCAATTTGCATACCTCAGCAGCTACATAGACCAGGATGGTGACACTAGAAAGGAAGTTAGAATTCGAATTGCAAAAGGAGCATCGACCTTCAAGAATCTTGAGAACATATTGCACTCTAAAGTTATAAGCACAAAAAACAAGCTAAGATTATTCACTTCAAATGTGATAACCACCCTCATTTATGCATGCGAAAGCTGGAAAACAACTAAAGAAATAGAGAAGAAATTAGACGCTTTTGAAAACATATGCCTAAGGAAAATACTAGGTGTAAAGTGGAACGAATTCAGAAACAATATAGAGACAAGGCAGATGAGCGAACAGCAAATTGTCTCATGGGTGATCAGAAAAAAAGGAGATGGACATATGTCATTCATGTGATGAGAAGAAACATAGAATCCCCAAAAACAAGCTATCAAGTGGAAAACAGCAGGCCGAAGAAAAAGAGGTCGACCATGTGAAACTCTAAAGAGGATATTCTTAAGAGAGGCCAAATTCTTCATCTTACATCCTTTCCGTGCGTTAAACGTCACATAGGGCTCGCATGGTAGTTTGCCAGGTTTTCCTGTCTTCGACGAGCTCTTCAACCTCATCAAGGGATGTTATGCCTACTAAACTGGCCAGATTAGCAGGCCAATTAGTAGGCATACAATCCCTTGATGAGATTAAAAAACTCGTCGAGAACAGGAAAACTTGTCGAACTATCATGCGAGCCCTATGTGACGTTTAACGCACGGAAAGGATATATGACAGTCTACTTACAAGGCACATGTATTGTAAGTGGCTGCTTTTTCACCAGTAATGGGACCTGCTTTGGAAAGAGATCAGAAAAAAAGGCAAAGTCGAAAGAGGGCCCTGGATCAAAAAGGTTGAGGAACACTGCACAAATGTAGCATTTTTAACGTGAAAAGTTTCCACCTGAAGTAAGTCGAAAGAGGGCTCTGGATCAAAAAGGTTGAGGAACACTGCGCAAATGTAGTATTTTTTAACGTGAAAAGTTTCCACCTGAAGTAAGTAGAAAAGAGCATTCACGGGAATTAACCTATGAATGACACCATCCCAAAATGTAGCATGGATTATCTCCCGACATATCAACATCATCAGGTGCCGTGCCGACTGGCGCTGGCTATTATGCTTCTCCAGAGTACACGATCCTTCATGCAGGCCATCAGCTCAGTTGGTGATCTCCTCTCATACCATCCCGTCAGACTGTAGAGTCGTCTGTCATCCATTTATTTTTAGGGACTTCTTTTTTCGGTCCTTAACAGTTTGGTGGATAGAATCTCTTAACATTGCCCGTTGTTCATCTATACTACTTATCTTTGCTACTGCATTGTATCTATTTGTTATAATAACTTTGTATTGTTCTCGCAGTTCTTGGTCATTTTTAAGGAGTTCTATATTCAGTTTGATGTTTCTCACTTTTCTGCATCTCCCGACACAGCGTGAACTAAATTTTTACACCTGTAATTTTACTGACTTTTGTCAACTCGGGCACAATAGCCAGGCTAATGGTTTCTGTCTGGCTATTTTCTGTGTGAATGTCTGGCGAGGTCTGATGTTTTCTGTCGTGTCTCCCTGGAGCTACGAGCAGGATGCTGAAGCACACTTTAGCATCGGATTGGGAGTGGGTTTCTATATGGCTTGCTTCAAGACTCGAATTGGATTCAAAACAAGCATGTTTCTTCGCAGACTCCACCCCTCGCGGGGACTACGACGAGTCCTGTTCTTGTATCCAAACTTAGCCAGTTACTAGGAACGGCTACTAGGAGGTGGAATAGGGATGTTAGCCAGCTCTGATTGCCGCGCCCTGACACACTAATCTTTGCATGAAACCGGACTGATATCATTCTCGTTGACATCTTTCAAAGGACAATTTTCACTGCCACGATGTTCTCCGGATAATAGGGCCAGAGGCTCTACAGTTAAATTTGTTCTTGTTCTGTCTCCCCAGACAATAAGGCCAGAGGCTCTACAGTTAAATTTGTTCTTGTTCTTTCTCCCCAGACAAGAAGGCCAGAGGCTCTATAGTTAAATTTGTTCTTGTTCTGTCTCCCTTGACAAGAAGGCCAGAGGCTCTATAGTTAAATTTGTTCTTGTTCTGTCTCCCTTGACAAGAAGGCCAGAGGCTCTACAGTTAAATTTGTTCTTGTTCTGTCTCCCTAGACAATAAGGCCAGAGGCTCTACAGTTAAATTTGTTCTTGTTCTGTCTCCCTAGACAATAAGGCCAGAGGCTCTACAGTTAAACATGTGCATGTTGTTCTTGTTCTGTCTCTCTGGATAATAGGGCCAGAGGCTCTACAGTTAAACATGTTCATGTTGTTCTTGTTCTGTCTCTCTGGATAATAAGGCCAGAGGCTCTACAGTTAAACATGTTCATGTTGTTCTTGTTCTGTCTCTCTGGATAATAGGGCCAGAGGCTCTACAGTTAAATATGTTATTCTTGTTCTGTCTCTCTGGATAACAGGGCCAGAGCCTCTACAGTTAAATATGTTCAGGTTGTTCTTGTTCTCTCTCTGTGGATAATAGGACCAAAAGCTCTACAGTTAAACATGTTCAGGTTGTTCTTTTTCTGTCTCTCTGGGTAATAGGGCCTGAAGCTCTACAGTTAAGCATGTTCAGGTTGTTCTTCCCCCGTGTGGTAACTGGGATCTGCAAAGAATAGGACCACTGTACCCTACCACGCATGATCGTAAAAGGCGACTAAGGAGGGTTCAGCATAGGGCCAGCAACCCTATCTGGTAAAAAAAACTATCAGACTGCTACAGAAACGGAAGCAAGGGAAAAAACAAATGTATGTGGAAGGAGAAATGCTTATCAGGAAACTGACCCCATGAAGGTTGTGGGTGAAAGCCAACCATTGGAAGTCCCCAGCCCGACTGCAGACCTCCTGGAACCTAAACACAAGATGCAAATAGGCAGCTGGAATGTAAGAACACTAAACCAGACTGGAAAACTAGCACAAACCATCAAGGAAATGCACAGATACAAACTAGACATACTAGGAATACAAGAAATTATAGAGGAAAGACGCTGGCGATGGTTGGGACATGTGCTCCGAATGACTGACAACTCACTACCAAAAATAGCACTAAGATGGACACCACAGGGGAGCAGAAGTAAGGGTAGACCAAAAGAGACATGGAGAAGAACAACAGAAAGGATGTTGAGCAATAGAGGGCTCACCTGGGCAAGAGCAGAAAAAAAGGCGAAGGACAGGCATTTGTGGAAAACCCTTGCGGAAGCCCCATGTGCCCTGGGCACTTAAGGTTCAGAGAGAGAGAGAGAGAGAGAGAGAGAGAGAGAGAGAGATTGTTCTTGTTCTGTCTCCTTGGATAACAGGGCTAGAGACGCTACAGTTAAACATATTCAGGTTGTTCTTGTTCTGTCTCCCTGGATACTAGGGCCAGAGGCTGTACAGTTAAACATGTTCAGATTGTTCTTGTTCTGTCTCTCTATAAAGGAGAGAACAATGTTCTTTGCTGCTGGTGTGGTGAAGGCGTTGAAGCTTACGCACAATCTTGAATGGGGAGCGGGTTGTTACGGTGTTTAATTGTGCAGACATGGACTGTAAGCCAAACAGCAGGAAAAGGTGCAATGCTTCTTTACCAGAGTCCACCACCATGGGAGAGAGTGTTTAATGAGAAATGTCCTTCTTTCTTGGCCTCTCTAGAAGGGAGTAAATAAGATGGTCTGTCTAATAACCTCGTCTGGAGGAAAAAAATAATCTTATTTTATCTACCCCAGATAAATTTAGCAGAGATCATTCTTTTGACCGGTGGTTCTTAACATTTTCTTACCTTAGACCCCTTTCAGGTCTGAGAACAACTGTAGACCCTATCTCTCTCCGAACTGAGAACAACTGTAGATCCTCTCTCTCTCTCTCTCTCTCTCTCTCTCTCTCACTCTCTCTCTCTCTCTCTCTCTCTCTTCCGTCTGAAAACAACTGTAGATCCTCTCTCTCTCTCTTTTCGGCTGAAAACAACTGTAGACCCTCTCTCTTCGCCCTGAAAACAACTGTAGACCCTCTCTCTTCGGCCTGACAACAACTGTAGACCCTCTCTCTTCGGCCTGACAACAACTGTAGACCCTCTCTCTTCGGCCTGACAACAACTGTAGACCCTCTCTCTTCGGCCTGACAACAACTGTAGACCCTCTCTCTTCGGCCTGAAAACAACTGTAGACCCTCTCTCTTCGGCCTGACAACAACTGTAGACCCTCTCTCTTCGGCCTGACAACAACTGTAGACCCACTCTCTTCGTCCTGAAAACAACTGTAGACCCTCTCTCTCTCTCTCTCTCTCTCTCTCTCTCTCTCTCTCTTCGGTCTGAATAACATCTGCAGACCTTCTCTCTCTCCCGCATGTGAATAATTACAACCCCCACCCCACCACCCTCTCTAGTCTGAGAACATCCGTGGCCCTCATTAAAAATAAAAGCACTAAATAAACCCCACGTGATGCTAAGATTTTTTTTAATCGAGCCAAAAATCCTTACGTGGACCCTTCGAGGTTAAGAACCACTGCAGTAAATTGTAGGTTAGATACTGCAGTAAATTGTAGATTAGATACTGCAGTAAATGGTAGATTAGATACTGCAGTAAATGGTAGATTAGATACTGCAGTAAATGGTAGGTTAGATACTGCAGTAAATGGTAGATTAGATACTGCAGTAAATGGTAGATTAGATACTGCAGTAAATGGTAGGTTAGATACTGAAAAAGAATTTGCTGAACTGCAACACGCACAAACAACACACCTGCTGTTGAACGCTAGTTATATAAATAAATATGTCCCATGGCTTTTGCACTCGCTGGTGGGTAAATTTGCCCCGGGAAATTGGGACGGGGTGGTGCAGTATAGATATCTATCTCTGACTGACAGATGTTGACAGCTGGTACATTGAAAAAAAAAAAGATTATCTGATTTCTTCTGAGCAGGCGAATTTCGTGGAGAAGAGGCTGTTCGTTTTGGCAAACAGCGACCCACAGCTGACATGCTGACGTCAGGGCTGGCGACCCACAGCTGACATGCTGACGTCAGAGCTGGTGAGCAATCAGCGACCCACAGTTGACATGCTGGCGTCAGGGCTGGCGACCCACAGCTGACATGCTGACGTCAGGGCTGGCGACCCACAGCTGACATGCTAACGTCAGGACGGACGAGCAATCAGCGACCCACGGATGACATGCTGGCGTCAGGGCTGGCGAGCAATCAGCGATCCACAGTTGACATGCTGACATCAGGGCTGGCGAGCAATCAGCGATCCACAGTTGACATGCTGATGTCAGGGCTGGCGACCCACTGCTGACGTCAGGGCTGGCGACCCATAGCTGACCAAGACCCTGTCTTAACTCTCTCCCCAATAACAGGCCTAACATGGCTAACGGGGCAGGGATGGCCATAGAGGTGGAGTGTACTAAAAAACAAAAGAAGTATTGCACACTCCTTGTCCTTTAGCTCCACCCACGGACTGAAAAAATAGCTGCCATAACCCACTCACAATCCGACACGATGCTGTGCCTCAACACCTTCGCACTATCAGCTTTAAAGAACACCAGCTCGCAGTTCCATAAAGATACAGAACAAGGCAAGACGTCTTTAGACCAGGGTCCAAAAGCTCACAGCTATTGGCTGGAGAAGACTGCTTGATACCGCCCCGAGTCTGGTAACGAATAAGCTAATCACAGCTTCTGGTTTGGGAAGTGCGTCCTGTTTTGACCAAAGAAGCTCTGCCATGATGAGAAGAATTCAGTCTAGAGAGCCGAGTAGAGTGTCGTAGAAGAAACTGTACGATTTTGAACAGTTTAGTAAGAACTTCTCTCATTCAGGTTACCATTTTAATCTCATCACTCATAGTTCTAATCAGTGTGTTATTGTTTTGATCTACAGACGTTGTACAAAAGAAACGGATTAACCTGTTGGATAGATCTTGGGAAAGCAACTAAATGTGAACTCTTCGTGCGCTGAGCAGAGGTGTCGCAATATCATCATTGGCTGGTAAAAACCAAGAAGGTGTCTTTGTTTTTAAAGTGCTGAGAATATCAAAGCCGAAAACGAGATTTTTGAGAAGAATAATAGACGTAACAAGAAGACGCAGAATCAGAAATGATATCATCGTGGCAAGAGTTGGAGTAACAGCAATACTACACTACATCCAGACGTATCAAGTCAAATGGCCACGTTGCACGATTACCGCCAGAACATTCAAGCTATGAGTTGTGGAAAACAAGAAGAACATGTCGCCCACGGAGATGGATGGATGAAACAACAGAAACCTTAAATATCCCATGATACGAAGCAAACCTCCACATTTTATCAATAAAACTATCTATCCTATCGGCAGTGAAAAGTGCATGAGGAAAGAAAGAAACATCTTACATCTTCATCCTTCCCGTGCCGCTAAACGTCACATAGGGCCTGCATGGTAGTTTGCCAAGATTTCCTGTCTTCAGCGAGTTTTTCATTCTCATCAAGGGATGTTACGCGCACTGAAGTGGCCTCTTTTAACAATGTCCTCTTCAGAGTTTCACATGGTCGGCCTCTTTTTTATTCGGCCTGTTGTGTTCCACTTGATAGCTTGTTTTGGTATCCTCTGATTGTTTCTTCTCATCACATGACAGACAAATGTCCACCTGAAACAGATTTTGTATTTGTATTACTGAACACTAACATGTGTTTTGCTCACACTGTTCTATACTGTGTCTATTACGTGTTAACATGAGCATTAGGCCCAGTGACTACGTGTTAGCATGAGCATTAGGCCCAGTGACTACGTGTTAACATGAGCATTAGGCCCAGTGACATAACAGACGTTACATTGGTATACGTCGTGTAACAAGACAACCCAGATAACAATAACATAGAACTACACCTCAATACACGACATGACTAGTTACATGTAATCGACTAACTCAACACCACAGTTGACGCTTAACAAGAATCCAATAATCAAAGGATTCAGCAGTCAGCAAACAATCAGCAAATGTTTAATGATGAATCCCATTTGTTCGATGAGTGTTGCATAGATGTGGAGTGTAAACTGATGAGAACAATTACAATGATCATAAAAAATGTCCGGGATATTAACATCGCCACGGAACTAACTCAGTCATACAACATTGACAAAACGTGCTAAATTCAAAACTACAACATATCTTTCAACCTGAATGTACAACCTTGTCCAAAAACGGGACAAATCAAACACACACTCTACATGACAACTACAACATCTGTCCCGAAAAGGACAATCCGTCTAACTACAACACTGTCCTAAAAAGGACAATCCGTCTAACTACAACATTGTCCTAAAAAGGACAATCCGTCTAACTACAACATTGTCCTAAAAAGGACAATCCATCTAACTACAACACTGTCCTAAAAAGGACAATCCGTCTAACTACAACACTGTCCTAAAAAGGACAATCCGTCTAACTACAACATTGTCCTAAAAAGGACAATCCATCTAACTACAACACTGTCCTAAAATGGACAATCCATCTAACTACAACACTGTCCTAAAAAGGACAATCCGTCTAACTACAACATTGTCCTAAAAAGGACAATCCATCTAAGTACAACATTGTCCTAAAAAAGGACAATCCGTCTAACTATAACATTGTCCTAAAAAGGACAATCCATCTAACTACAACATTGTCCTAAAAAGGACAATCCGTCTAACTACAACATTGTCCTAAAAAGGACAATCCGTCTAACTACAACATTGTCCTAAAAAGGACAATCCGTCTAACTACAACATTGTCCTAAAAAGGACAATCCGTCTAACTACAACATTGTCCTAAAAAGGACAATCCGTCTAACTACAACATTGTCCTAAAAAGGACAATCCGTCTAACTACAACATTGTCCTAAAAAGGACAATCCGTCTAACTACAACATTGTCCTAAAAAGGACAATCCGTCTAACTACAACATTGTCCTAAAAAGGACAATCCGTCTAACTACAACATTGTCCTAAAAAGGACAATCCATCTAACTACAACATTGTCCTAAAAAGGATAATCCATCTAACTACAACATTGTCCATCTAATACAACAACGACACCTGTTGCCCTAAAAAGGACAAATAAACACAACCTCTACATACTAGATCAACAATTCTGTCCTAAAAGAGGACAATCACACCAAACTTACATAATGAGCCAAGAATCCTTAACATCCCTCTCTAGAAAATAAAACTCACACACGACATTCAGACCAAAAACTCACCCATTCATACATCCCGCCCATCAGATCCACGTGACTGAGCTCTCCCTCGGAACACGGATCTACTTTCTCTGTGCTAGCATAAACAGGTGAGTTGTGGTCTATTACTGTTTGACCACAACAACAGGGTTTCTCACCAAAAAAAAATATGTAACAGAATAACAGCTGTCTTATCTCTACGTTGTTCTTGAATTCTTTCCACTTTATACCGAGAATTTTCCTTACGAATTTGTTTCCGAAAGAGTCTAATTTCTTGTTTGTTTCTTTAGTTGTTTTCCAGCTTTCACTTGGATAAATGAGGGTGGATATCACATTTGAATTGAATAATCTGAACTTCGCTTTTGTGCTTATAACTTTGAGTGCCATATGTTCTCAGATTCTTGAAGGTCAGTGCTGCTTTTGCAATTCTTTTCTGGTGTCATTATCCTGGTCTATATAGCTGCAGAAATATGCAAAATGGTTTACTTCTTCAACAGTTGTTCCTTCTACGTATATTTGTCCTTCGTGGTTAATGAGAAGTTTCATTATTTTGTTTTATCCTTGTTAATTTCAAGTCATATTTTGCTAGCCATGGACGACAGGATATCTGTTTTTACTTGCATTGATTTCACATTGTCACTGACAAGAGTTATGTCATCTGCAAAATCAAGATCTTCCAGTTGGGTCTCATGTACCCAATCAATGCCAGTTTTTACCTGTGCAGCATTTCTTCATTATGAAGTCTATAGCAATTCCAAAAAGCAAGGGAGCTAATATACATCCTTGTTTCACGTCTGTTTCTGTCTAGAACCATTCGCTCACTTCTTCTGTGTTGACTACACAAACATATCCACTGTAGAAGTATCTAATGATGTTGACAATCTTAGATGGTATTCCATATATTATTAAAATTCTCCACAATTAATCTCTGTGTATGTTATCAAATGTCTTTTCAAAGTTTATGAAGTTTAGGATTAATGGTTTTTTATTTTCATTATGTTCTTCAAGTATTATTATTAGAGCAAAGATCTGGTCGAGACAGCTTCTCCCTTTTCGAAATCCTGCCTGTTCTTCTCTCATTGCAGGATACACTATATCTTGAATTCTATTCAGAATAACTTTGCAAAATACTTTTGACAAAAATGATAGTAAGGTTATTCCTCTCCAGTTATTTCAATCGCTAAGATTGCCTTTTTTCGGTTATTTTAACAATGACTCCTTTTATCTATTTAGAAGCGACCTTTTCTTCTTTCCAAACTTTGTTAAACATTCTCTGTAGCTGTCTCATGTTGTCACCGTTAATAGCTTTTAACATTTCGACTGTTATTTCATCTTCACATGCAGCTCTGCTGTTAACCTTTAGATTCACTGTTATTTCAATTTCATGCAATTTAATTTCATCTAGGCTGACATTTAGTTGTGGGAATGGTAAGTCAGTTTCAAGGTCTATCAATTCATTTGGGTGTAGTCAATTAAGTATTTCTTGGAAGTGTTGGGCCCATCTGTGCTTTTGGTCTTTATTTGAAGTTAATAGTATGCCAGTTTGCTAAGGATTGGTCTTTCTTTGGATACAAAGGATTGGTCTTTCTTTGGATACAATAGTACCTTTTTTTATTTAAAATAAAGACAGGGTCTTGATCAGCTTAAAAGAAAGAAACAAGCATATCCAAACTGGAATGCCTGGTCCACAACAAGATTGAATGGAGATGATTGTCTTTTCTACAAGAAGCTGAAGACAAATGACAGAAAACAATGCACTAGCAGCGTGCACTGTTCCAAATTATCTTTTAAAATCTTACTGTATTATCATATTCTATCGCCATTGTTAATTCTGCAACGGAACATGAAAGGAATGCCGGATGAAATGAAATGAAAGGGAGATAACCAAATATGAAGTAAGCAAAGTTGTAAATACCTAAACAGAAAACTAGTTCATGGGGTCAATGATGAACTGTGTTAATCGGAGGGTCAGAAAGCGGTCGACGTTGGTGAAAGGACTGTGTATGCCGAGTGAGGAACTGGAGGGAGCAAAAGAGGAGAGGGAGGAACCTGATTCGTAAAATCTGTAGGAGGTCTTTGACCTGCGCTCGTACGAGACTCGGTTAATGATTAATTTAGGTACCATTCTTCCCTTGCGGTATTTCCTGTTTTTCTCGAATGCAAGGTTTAGATGACCCTTGGAGACTGATCAGGACCCTATTCTCTGCAATCTGTGAACGATGTCATTGAGAGCAATGTTCTTCCATGGTGGTAGAGGTTAGATTTAAGAAGCTTAGATTTAAGTTTCTGATGAGTCTTAAAAGTACAGTACATCTAGGTTATCATCGCCTTTCACTTCCTTTGGAGCGTAGATCATAGATAAAGTCCCTCCAGTCATCCTTGTTTTGGGATGTGCTCTCTGCTTCCTTCCATGTGTATCCCTTGTCACTGAGCACTGTCATAATTTCCCTTCTCCAAGTAATTCTAGGTCTTCTTCGGTTTCTATTTCCCTTCTCCAAGTAGTTCTAGGTCTTCTTCGATTTCTATTTCCATTCTCCAAGTAGTTCTAGGTCTTCCTCGATTTCTATTTCATTCTTCAAGTAGTTCTAGGTTTTCCTCGATTTCTATTTCATTCTTCAAGTAGTTCTAGGTCTTCCTCGATTTCTATTTCATTCTTCAAGTAGTTCTAGGTCTTCCTCGATTTCTATTTCATTCTTCAAGTAGTTCTAGGTTTTCCTCGATTTCTATTTCCCTTCTCCAATTAGTTCTAGGTCTTCTTCGATTTCTATTTCTATTCTTCATGTAGTTCTAGGTCTTCCTTGATTTCTATTTCCCTTCTCCAAGTAGTTCTAGGTCTTCCTCGATTTCTATTTCCCTTCTCTAAGTAGTCCTATGTCCTCCTCGATTTCTATTTCCCTGACGATTCCACGTCAGTGACCCACGTTAGCCCTTTCTTTATCAGATCTAATTCAAATTTATATTTTACAGACAGCTGCAGCAACAGCAACAATTACAACAACAGAATCAACACCAACAACAGCACCAAAAAACATAGCAAGAACTACAAAAAAGTAACAACAATTAGCAAAACAACAACAGCTAGAACAGCAGAAAAACCATTGACTACACAGACAACAACAACAACAACACCAATAACAACAAAAAAACAACAACAATAACAAAAGCCAACTACAATATAAACAGCGACAACGGTCACAACAACCAAGAGCAACAAAACAACAACAAATAACATAAAAAAGAACAACATTAAAAAACCTTTTCACTTTTTCATTTCCTTCATTTCCATATTTTATTTCTGTCAGTCATGATTTTTTTAAGGTAGAGGTGACTGAATGAAGCAAATCGTCAAGCCCTATCAAGACGTCCATTTGTCTCCTAAACACCGAAAGGTACATATATGAGGTAGGAGACGAGACAAGAAAAGACAAGACAAGACAAGACAATAGTGACTGAATCAATCGAGACGCGACTTTTGGAACTATTTCTGCCTAGAGAGAGTGGACATCAGCCGGCGCTAAGGAGTAGGTACACTTATACCGAGATCTTCCTTCCAAGAAAGAGATAGAAGCAGCTGGGGACCATTCCAAAATTCAGTGATCATCCTCCTCCTCTTCCTCCTCCTCCTCCTCCTTCTTTTTCTTCTTCTTCTTCTGCTTCTTCTTCCCTATCATAACAAGCTCCTTAGCCAGTCAAGTTCGAGATGTATATATCCTTTCCTGCTATGTTAGCTTTAGTCTGGGTTAGCAAATATAGCTGCCTTAACCTACTTCCCATCCGATACGATGTATGTTTCTCAGTGCCTTCACCGTATCGGCTGAAAATGACATCTTACTTATAGTTCCAGGGAGATAGAACAAGAACAATAAAAAGATGGCGTCAACTGGAAAAACAAAACTGCAAGAAAATCCTCAGGATCTCACCCTTGAAATCTAAGAATGGAAATAAACAAGCACGTGTATTACACCGCAAAAGCAGAAGCCCGTCCTAAAAAGTCTGTCATAAAACGAGTATTGTTGACCTGTTTACCAAGCGACCTCGTGTCGAGATGGGAGAGGACTTCCCAGGTTAAACTATTCGGGTTCAAACTACGGTCGTCGGGTAAAGATAGCCAGGCTGTGACGTCACTTTGTCTCTGTCTTAACGGGTCATAACAGAATTCCAGCTTTCTTGGTGAACTGGAAAAGGAATGTTCTGTTGTTAAAACATTCTTGTTCTTCCCAGAACCTCTAACTTGTGTTCTTCTTAGCCGATGCCAACATGATCTTGAAAAGTATGTTCTGGATAAGGGAGTGGGTTATGGTGGCTTACTTGAAGTACCAGAAAGGACCCCAAAAAGTACAACTGACTATTATTCTCGCAATTGGCCAGTTACCGAAGAAAGTTGAAGGAGGAACAACAGCCTTCTTACTAGAAGCGCCACGAAGAAGAGGGTCTTGACCAGGTATTCTGCCATGATAACTGCGCTCCTCTTCTCACACAGCCATCTTTCCTACCGCAGACTTAACAGAGAACTTAACTCTGTGGCAGTTAAGTTTTAAAACTATGAAGAAAAGGCAAACAATTCTCTACGTAAGTCAAGCGAAGGCAGAATTAAGAGCGCATGACAGTCACAGCAAAACTAAAAGGTAAAAAGAGAGTGAGGCCCAGAGGACCTACCAACTGGCCACGGAAAGAAAAAAAATGAAAAAGAAAGAAACGGCATGAAAAGTGAGAGTAGTAACGAGTGTGGTCGCCAATGTCAAGGGCGCGGCTGAGCGGGTTAATAACTTAATTATTGCTCAATTAATTAATTATTAGCCAGTATAGTACCTCCTTCTGTTGGAAATGAAGAAAGATACCATCGGTTCTTAACTAGGAAAAAAAAACTGGGAAAAATGTAGGAACAGCTTTATTACTTAAATAGTACACAGTTGTGACGTTTCGGCCTGAGTCTTAATCATACAAGAACATACAGGACGAAGAAATAGACAGAGGAGATAAAAGTATAAATTCACATAAATTCTCTGTAAAAAAAAAATATGAATGGAAAGAAAAGAAAAAAAATTAGAAAAAAATAAAATAAATGAGGAGCACATGGCTGTGTAACAAAAACAGCTGAGAAACACATAAATGCCTTTGAATGTAAACGCTACAGAAGAGTCCTTCAAATAACTTGGACACAAAAAGAACACATATACTCATACTACAAAAACTTTAAAAAAACACCTGGGCAAGAGCGGGAAAAAAGGAAAAGGATAGGCATTTGTGGAAAACCTTTGCGGAAGCCCCATGTGCCCTGGGCACTTAAGGTTCAGAGAGAGAGAGAGAGAGAGAGAGAGAAGTTAATACTGAAGAAGGCTGGCTAGTAAAGAGGATTAAACAGAGAAAACTTATATATTTCGGACACATTAAACAGCATAAGAATTCGGAGAAAATTGTCTTGGAAGGGTACATAATGGGGAAAAGAAAGAGAGGAAGACCAAGGCGAAAATGGCTGCAAGACATCGTTGATGATCTACAAATGGATGCATCAGCAGCAGGCCATCTTGCTCACAACCGAGAGGCCTACAGGAGTGCTGTTTGGGAGGCAAAGTTCCGCAAGGGACATGCAAATGAATGAATGGGAAATATAATTGTCCGATATCTGATTGTTCGAATGTACTGAAATTCGAGTGTATATACGAGTTCTGTCATTATTAAAAACAAACCAATCGCAGACAGATTTATTATCGGTAAATCGTATGTTAAAACAATCAAGATTTTCGGTAAATCACATGTTTTAACAAAATCTTAAGTAAATCATATGTTAAAACAAATAGGATTTTTCAGTAAATCACATGTTAAAACAAACAAGATTTTCTGTAAATCACATGTTAAAACAAACAAGATTTTCTGTAAATCACATGTTAAAACAAACAAGATTTTCTGTAAATCACACTTTAGAACAAACAAGATTTTCAGTAAAT
Organism: Achatina immaculata; assembly: GCA_009760885.1. NCBI lineage: Eukaryota > Metazoa > Mollusca > Gastropoda > Stylommatophora > Achatinidae > Lissachatina > Lissachatina immaculata. The sequence goes on from CM019714.1 coordinate 25,439,803, forward strand.
CACATGTTAAAACAAACAAGATTTTCTGTAAATCACGTGTTAAAACAAACAAGATTTTCAGTAAATCACATATTAAAACAAACAAGATTTTCTGTAAATCACATGTTAAAACAAACAAGATTTTCTGTAAATCACACTTTAGAACAAACAAGATTTTCAGTAAATCACATGTTAGAACAAACACGAGTTTTTTGCTGACGATGGTTATAAAGTTCTCTTTCTCTCTACCTTTTAGGTTGGATTTTTGGAATGTACAACTGCATTATTATTATTTTCTTCTTCTTCTACGTACTACTAGTACTACTACTGCTACTACTACTACTACTACTACTACTACTACTACTACAACTACTACTATTTCTAGGTAAAGGTAAAGGTAATCCTGTCATGCCTTAGAGGCACATAGGGATATGGTGCTAGTGCCCATATTTTCCTTGACCCTGCCAGCACATTAGAAGGTGATGTGGTCAGTATCGCTCCTGGCCGCTTTTGCTTACCCAGCTCCAGAAGAAGTCAGGTACCCATTTCTACAGATGGGTAACTAGGGCGCCTCTGGCCAGATTCGAACCCCCGATCTTCGCCATGAGAGACTAGTGCACTGACCACTTCGGCACTCAGACGCCCACTACTACTACTATACTACTACTACTACTACTAATACTACTACTACTACTACTACTACTACTGCTACTACTACTACTCTACTACTACTACTACTACTACTACTACTACTACTACTACTACTACTACTGGTACTGGTACTTCTGTTATTTCCTTTTCTCTTCGCAGTGAATAATGATTTCATTTCAATTACTGATTATTATCATTATTATTATTATTATCATTATTATTATATCACTAACACACTTTTTAAACAACACCCAAGAAGACTTTACACATGGACTTCACCTGATGGGAAAATCAAGAACCAAATAGATTACATTTTAGTGCAAAGAAGGTGGAGATCAAGTATAACATCAGCAAACACTTTACTAGGTGCTGATTGTGACACGGACCATGAGTTATTAATAGCAGACATGAAGATAAAGATAAAAAAGACAGTTACGGGATCAAGACCACTCTGCTTTGATCTTACAAAAATACCAGAACAGTACGGTATAGAAGTGAAGAACTGTTTCGAAATCCTGATGGCTGTATAGGAGGAGATGACACCAGATGAATTGGCTAAGTAGGCCAGAGATATCTTAATAACAACAGCTAAAGATATGGTTCCAGTAAAGAAAACACAAAAGAATGGATGGATTACAGCAGGTACACTAGAACTGATAAAACAACGTAGAGAAACGAAGATGCAATTGAAAGTGACAAACAACAACAAAGAGAAATATAAAACTTTAACAAAAGAAGTACGAAGAAACATAAGAAAAGACAAAAAACAATACATACAAGATTGTTGTGAAAGAATAGAAGAACATCAGAAGTGTGGAAGAGATAGTGAAATGTTTAAAGAAATTAAGACATTGACGAGAAATGTCACACCTAAGCTAGATGTAATTTGTGATGAGATGGGGAATACCTTGACAGAGACAGAGGAAATTCTAGAAAGATGGAAGGAATATTGCAAAGGATTGTATGAAACAACCGACTGTGGAAGCAGAAATCAACAGTGTGAATTATTATTGGAGGAGAAAGAACCCGAACCGACAATAGAAGAAGTTTTATGGGCAATAAAGAATCTGAAAAATGGTAAATCACCAGGATGTGATGAGATAACAGCTGAATTTATTAAAGCAGGAGGAAAAGAATGTGCAACAATCTATCATGCACTATGTAAAAAGATATGGCATTCAGGTATTTGCCCAAAAGAATGGAAAAGAACTGCATTCATCTCTCTCTCTCCCCTGGGAACAACTGTGTTAAGAGCACACTTATCTTAACACAGTGTTTGTGAGACAGGGAACATAGATCTGTTTGCTTAAAAACTCTGACCTACCTCTGTAGCCCAGAAACTTGTAGCAATCAACACTAATTGTAATTGTAATTGTTATTTTTGCAAAATGTAATGTCAGGTTGGTGGACGGATGGGGACATGGAGATCTCTGGCGGGGATGGGGGAAGTCTGGTGTGAAACCAATGAATCCAGGACGTGACAAGCCTATGGGTCTTTACAACAATGGCTATCAGAATGATGTGAACAAAACAGAGCCAGTAGACTATAGGTGGCGGGGAATGGATATCGTTGAAGCACTCATCAGATTCCTCATCTCAGAGTCAGAGTGTCTTTGTGGAACTGTCTCAAACCATCTGACATGGAGAAGGGGTTTAAGTACAGCCACCAGAGGCTGGAAAACAAAGTTTTGGCCAGGCCAGCCACACTGTCTTCATGGCAGTCCGAGCAAGACCACAGTCTGCCCTAGCAAGGAAAGGTGCTGAAGTCGGAGTTACCCAGCCAAAAGGCGCATCGCAAAAATCAGGGTAACACGCATTATCGCTAATGAAATGTCTATATCTACAGTTTTCAAACATGGTGCTCGCCCTGTGAAGACTAACCAGGCAGGTGCAGTGCCGGGCCCCCTGCCTCGAAAGGGTCCACCCAATGCTACTGGAGGTCCTCTCAGTTCGTCTTGTGGAGTCAGGAGACATGAGAGTAGAGCTACTGGCCAAAAAATACAACAGAAGAAAACAGCCAAAAAGCAAGAACTTAAAATAATGCAGTGGAATGCTGAGGGTGTCAGCAGTGTTAGAGATGGCTATAGCAAAAAGGTTGAACTAGAGAACATACTTTTTGCAGAGCAGGTAAGTATATGCTGCATACAGGAGACACACCTAACCAAAGATGCCGCCTTTAAAATCAGAGGCTACCAGTGTTTTAGATCAGACCGACAGGACAGAAGAAAAGGAGGAGTACTCACACTTGTTAAGAATAACATCAGCGCATGTCAGGTGGGAGTGTACATGGAAGGAGCCGAATACCAGATGATCCATCTAAAAAGTAGTAATACAGATTTCCACCTCCTTAACTATTACTGTCCTAATGACCGCCCACTTGCTTTAGGAACAATCCCACACAAAGAGAGACTGATGGTCTGTGGTGATTTTAACAGTCATTCCCAGAGCTGGGGCTATGACCACATAGACAAGAGAGGAGAGGAAGTTGAGAGCTGGCAGGATGATAATGGACTTCTCCTGATCAACCAGCCAATGGATGCCCCAACATTTTACTCAAGGGCTTGGCATACAAAATCAACACCAGATCTGGCATTCCACTCTCCAGATCTGAAGTGGAACATTACACGTGAAGTTGGAAAACAACTTGGAGGTAGCGACCATCGACCAGTCTTCCTGACAATAGAAAATGAACTCCTTAACACCAGTAACCCTCTCCCCAGATGGAACTATAAAAAAGCAAACTGGACAATGTACAGACATCGTACAGGTATCCTGGTGGGACAGCTGTCCATAGAAGGTAAGGATATTAACAGCATAGTGAAGGAATTCAATGCTTGTATCCTTCAGGCCGCTCGTGAAACCATTCCCAGAGGAGCTCGCAGGGACTATAAACCATACTGGTCTAGTGAGCTGGGAAAACTCCATGATGACGTGGAAGCAGCTCGAAAGCAAGCAGAAAATAGACCATGCCAAGAACACCACAATAATTACCAACATTCTAAGGCCAAATTTCAGAGAGCAAAGCTGCAAGCCAGACGGGAAAGTTGGAGAGAGAAAACAGAGTCCCTAAACTTTGAAAAGGATGGAAGGAAACTGTGGAAACTAATCAAACAGTTAAATGATGAGAGTACTGGAAGAAGTACAAAGATTACACTAATAGAGGATGGGAAAACTCTTACAGGTAAGCAGGTAGCAGATCACTTTGCTCGCATGTTTGCACAGGACTGCAACATTGATATCCATCCAGAGAAGGAGCGTACAGTGCGCATCGAGCCACAGAAAGAGGAGGAACAAGTCAGAAAAGTGGAGGTCATGGATGCACCAATCACACGCAGTGAGTTAGACCTAGCAGTTAGTAAACTGAAACCAAGGAAATCACCAGGACCAGATGGAGTGTCCAATGAAATGATCAAGAACCTGGGAATGGCAGCAATGGGAAAGCTGTTGGATATTTTCAATATGTGCTGGAGCACAGGTAAGTTACCTCAAATCTGGAAGGAAGCAAGCATGGTACCACTGCTAAAACCAGGGAAAAACAGTGATACTGCCTCCAGCTACAGGCCAATCAGTCTCACTAGCTGCCTATGCAAAACGATGGAACGCATCATTGACCTGAGGCTAAAATGGTACCTAGAAAGTGAAAACCTTCTCGTTCCACAACAAGCAGGATTTAGGCAGTACTACAGTACGGAAGATCAAGTGACCTATCTCTCTCAAGAGATTGAGGATGCATTCCAAGAGAAAAACCTTGTACTAGCAGCGTGGATAGACCTGAAGAAAGCCTTTGATAAAGTATGGAAAAAAGGTCTGTTGTGGAAACTAAGAAACTGCAATGTGAATGGAAGACTGTACAACTGGATAAAGTCCTATTTACACAATAGAAGAGCTAGAGTAGTAATGGATGGACACAAAAGCCAGAAAGTACTTCTGCGACACGGTGTACCACAAGGAGGAGTCCTTTCGCCTACACTATTCCTTGTATTCATTAATGACCTGGTCAAGGAACTTCCCTATGGAATCAAAGCAGCACTGTATGCAGATGATCTGGTCATGTGGTGTACAGATGAATATGCGACAGTTGCTACACAGAGACTCCAAAGAGCAGCAGACATCTTGACATCATGGACAAACAAATGGTGTGTAAGTATCAACACAGAGAAATCAAGTACCACTCTGTTCACCCTCTCATCTAAACAGAAAGCAGGTAAGATCTTTGTAAATGAAATACCCTTAAGGATGGACAACCAACCCACTTACTTAGGAGTGACTCTTGACTCAAAACTGACTTGGAAGCAACACATCAACAGTGCAGAAGCAAAAGCCAGAAGAAAACTAGCCATATTAAGAAAATTGAGTGGGACTACATGGGGAGCTAGTGAAAGAATCCTCAAGAACGTATATCAGCAAAGTATTCTACCACATTTAGAATATGGCTCAACATCTTGGTGCACAGCATCAAACACTACGCTGCATAATCTAGACAAGTTCAAAATCAGTCACTACGGATTATCACAGGTGCCATGAGGTCCACACCAATAGTAGAAATGCAGAAAATAGTTGGTGTTCAACCGCTAAAGGAACGTAGAGACACAAAGGTCATGACCATGGGAGAAAAATTCCTTAGCTCTGTAAGCCATCCCCTGAAGGAGAGATTCAATAACTTGGCATTAGGACGGCTTAAAAGAAGCAGCTTCATTCATCAGGCCAAGCGTATGCGTAAGCTGATACCTGACCTTCCAACTGTAGTCACTCCATTATCATCTGTACCAGAGCATACACCATGGAAAGAAGCAGATTATACACAAATAACTATTCAGACTGAAGTGAAAGGTGTGCAGAATGGTGAGATGCAGAGCAGTCTTGTAAGATCAATAGCCACACTTAGTGTTCTAGATGACAAATATCCATGTGACACCTGGATACGTGTGTATACAGATGGATCTGCACATAATGCCATAAAAATGGTGGGGCAGGAGCATATATTGAATATCCAAACAACACCATTGACAAGATTTCCATACCCACTGGTAAATACTGCAACAACTTTGATGCAGAAGTTAGGGCAATTATTGCTGCAGTTGAAAAACTATCAGACTCCAGAATTGATACATGTCCTGTAGTAATTCTCACAGATGCAAGATCAGTACTGGAGGCTCTTCAGTGCAACAAACTACCAGACCTTAAGGATGCCTTGTCAAAAATTGGCTTACAACATGGAGTCACTTTGCAGTGGATTCCCTCCCACTGTGGGATACCAGGCAATGAGAAAGCTGACCATCTGGCCAAAGAGGGCACTGAAATGGAGCAACCAGACATACCAGTCACCTATAATCAGAAGAAAAGCATGATAAAAACCTACAGGAAGCCACAAACACCACCACATGATGACTATCACATGCTAAACAGAAAGGAACAAGTCACCATCTTCCGTCTCCGAACAGGACACAGCCGACTCCGAAGTCATATGTATACAAAGTTTAAGGTTGGTACTACTAATCTATGTACATGTGCCCAGGTGCCCCAAACCGTGGAACATATCCTCCAGAACTGCATCAACTACGAGACACTGAGAAATAATTACTGGCCCAGTGAAACCACTAAAGAAGATAAGCTCTACGGTTCCATACATGAGTTACAAAAAACAGTGAAATTTATCCAAGAGACAGGACTGCAGATATAGACAGACAGTGCGAACGAAGAAGAAGAAGAAGAAGATCTCTCTCTCTCTCTCTCTCTCTCTCTCTCTGAACCTTAAGTGCCCAGGGCACATGGGGCTTCCGCAAGGGTTTTCCACAAATGCCTGTCCTTCGCCTTTTTTTCTGCTCTTGCCCAGGTGAGCCCTCTATTGCTCAACATCCTTTCTGTTGTTCTTCTCCGTGCCTCTTTTGGTCTACTCTTATTTCTGTTCCCCTGTGGTGTCCATCTTAGTGCTATTTTTGGTAGTGAGTTGTCAGTCATTCGGAGCACATGTCCCAACCATCGCCAGCGTCTTTCCTCAATAATTGTTGTCAGTGGTTTCATCTGCATTTCTGCTAATAAGATGTTATTTCTTATGGTATTTGGCCAAAATATTTTTCTAATTCTTCGTAAACATTTAGTCTGGAAAGAATTCAACTTGTTTTCTATGGTTTTGGTGATTTTCCAGCATTCACTTCCATAGAGTAGTACACTTAGAACATTACTCTTAAATATCCTGATTTTCATATTTATGCTTAGTTTTTTTGATTTCCATATAGTCTGCAGCATTGCAAAAGCCTGGTTTGCTCTAGTAAGTCTGCTGTTGATGTCCTCTGTGCTGTCTCCATTTTCTACTACTCTGCTGCCAAGGTATACAAATTCGTTAACCTCCTCCACTAACTTGTTATCTACTCTGAGTACATTTCTGTTGTTCACATTTTGCTTCATTAACTTTGTCTTTCCTATGTTGATCTTTAGTCTTATGTTGTTTGCATTCTGAGTTAGCTTGTTTATTTTATCTTGCATATCTTTGTGACTGCTTGATAATAGACAAATGTCGTCCGCAAAGTCAAGGTCCTCCAGCACTGTGTCAAGGGTCCATTGTAATCCTCTGCGTTTGTCTGATGTTGCCTCCTTCATTAACCAGTCTACTGTCAAGATAAATAATGTTGGTGATAGTACACATCCCTGTTTCACTCCTGTTTGTACCCTAAAGCTGCTGGAGGTATGTTCTCCACAGATAATTTTGCACTGAAAACCCTCGTATAGGGCTTTGATTACATTAACTATTTTATGAGGGAGGCCACATGCCATCTTAGGATTTTCCACAGTGCATCTCTGTTGACACTGTCAAAGGTTTTCTCAAAATCTATGAATAATGCATATGTTGTGCTATGCCACTCATTTGCCTGTTCTAATATTTGTCTAAGTACAAATATGTGGTCTATGCATGATCTTCCTTTCCTAAATCCTGCCTGCTCTTTCCGAAGTTTTTCCTCAAGTGTTGGTACAATTCTGTTGATGATTATTCTGCAAAATACTTTACTGGTGAGTGGCAGTAGGGTAATGCCTCTCCAGTTCCCGCAATCTCTGAGGTCACCCTTCTTTGGTAGTTTTACTATAAGCCCAGTTTTCCACTCCTCTGGGGCTATTTCTAGATCCCAAATGTGTTATAATATCCGGCAAAGTTGTTTTGGTGTTTCTGTTTCTTCTGCTTTCAACATCTCAGCAGTCACTTCATCTTCACCTGGTGCCCTGTCTGATTTTAGCATCTTTATCGCCTCCTTTACTTCATTTATTGTTATTGGTCCTGTATTGATGTTTAGTTCCGTTTTTGCTTTAGGTATGTCTATTGTTTGTGCTGCTTGTGTTCTGTTTAGTAGGATGTTAAGTGTTCCCTCCATCTTTCAATTTTTTCTCTTTCTCCACTGACCAGTTGTCCATTTTGTGTTCTTACTGCACTTTCACATCTTGTGTTGAAGTTACCTGTCATCTGCTTTATGATTTTATATATGGTTTTCATGTCATTTGTATATGCTGCTTTCTCTGCTGTGTCTGCTAAGTTGTCATAATATTGACGTTTATCTTGACGGCATGATTCCTTCACTTCTTTGTCTTTTTGTGCATAATTACTTAAAACTCGTTCTTTAAGCCGTTGTGATTTGATGTTCAGTAATTTTTTCTTGATTTCTTTTCTTTGCTCTATCTTTTCCCATGTGGTCTGGCTTATCCATTCCTCTTTTCTCCTTTTCCGATATCCCAGCACCTCTTTTGCTGTTTCCTGTAGTGTTTTATTGAACTCTGGACATTTCTGCTTCGTCTTGTAGGACACTGAAGCGGTTCTCAAGTACTATTGAGAATTCATTTCTTGTTTGCTGGTCTATCAGTTTGCTTGTATCAAAATGTATCTTTCTGTGTTCTCCGATTTTGGCTTTCCTTAATTTTAGTTTTATTTTTGCTACCAGAAGGTTGTGATCACTTCCTACATCTGCTCCTTTCCTTGCTTGCACATCTTGTAGTGACCGTTTCCACTTGTTGTTTATTAGTATGTGATCGATTTGGTTTTCTGTGGTTTTATCTGGTGACCTCCAAGTCACCTTATGGATGTTTTTGTGTTGGAAAATTGTCCCTCCGATGGTCATTATGTTTTCTTCACAGAAACTGCACAGTCTTTCTCCATTTTCATTTATTTCTCCGATTCCTTCTCTTCCCATGATTCTTCTTCTATCTTCATTTCCTTCACCTACTTTTGCATTGAAGTCGCCCAAGATGAGTAACATATCATGCTTGGGTATTGTTTCTACTGTTGCTTGGAGGCTGTTGTAAAAATCTTCTTTTAATTCCTCTTCAGCTGCTTCTGTTGGTGCATAACAAACTATAATAGACAGCTTCGTGAATCTTGATTTGAACCGTGCATATAATAATCTCTCATTTATTGGGGTCCATTTCAGCAATGCTCTTGATGCTTCTTTTGTTATAATCAATGCTACTCCTCCTTCATGAAGATCTTCTTTACCTGACCATATTATTGTATCTTCTGTGTGCTGTGTTGTTAATTTCCTTCTGCCTTGTCCTGTCCATCTTGCTTCTTGTATTCCTAGTATGTCTAGTTTGTATCTGTGATGTATCACAATCTGTGATTGTATCCTTGATGGTTTGTGCTAGTTTTCCAGTCTGGTTTAGTGTTCTTACATTCCAGCTGCCTATTTGCATCTTGTGTTTAGGTTCCAGGAGGTCTGCAGTCGGACTGGGTACTTCCAGTGGCTGGCTTTCATCCACAACCTTCATGGGCTCAGTTTCCTGATAAGCATTTCTTCTTCCACCTGCATTTGTTTTTTCCCTTGCTTCCGTTTCTGTAGCAGTCTGATAGTTTGTTTTTTTTACCAGACAGGGTTGCTGGCCCTATGCCGAACCCTCCTTAGTCGCCTTTTACGATCATGCATGGTAGGGTACAGTGGTCCTATTCTTTGCAGATCCCGGGTACCACACGGGGGACTGTATTCATACCACTGCCAAAAAAAGGGTAACCTGAAATTATGTACAAACTACAGAACTGTTGCCCTGATTAAAAATCATAATGGGTAGACTTCGAAAGAAAATAGAAGAAGAAGTCAATATGGTCCAAGCTGGTTTCAGGCAAGGAAGAGGATCAAGAAATCATATATTCAATATAAGATTAATAATAGAGAAATGCAGAGGTTCTAAGGACTGTTATTGCCGGAGGTGGGGTGGAGAATTCAATCTCCCCTCCAACGGCGTGCGTCTCAATCAGCCTCAGCTACTGGCCTTCCCGTGGCAGAACTGTTTAAACTGACAGGAGAAGGGGCGAGGGCGAATATCTGGCGCCTGAAAACCAGATACTTAGGGTAGATGAGTGGCACGTTTGGTACCTCATCTACCGCTGTTGGCGAGATTCTTCAACTGCCGTGCGTGGAGCGGTGTCCTCCCGGCCAATGAAGAAAGGTGCAAATGGGGTTGCCGCGCAGCACCACTGCGGAAAAGGTGGTAGAAATGATAAAGCGAAGCACACAGTCAAATCATGGCACCTCTGGTCTGGAGGTCGGCCACGTCCTGAGTGCAGTCATATCGGGTGAAAAGCATGAACCGGCTTGTCCCAGAGGTTAAGACACTGCTGGCGAGACTCTTCGAATGCCGCGCGTGGAGTGAAGCTCCTCCTGGTCAAGGAAGAAAATGCAGAAAAGAAATAAAGGTTGCTGTGCGGCGCCGATGTGTAAAGGTGGTGGAAAGGATAAAGTGAAATCTAATCGGTATGTCCAGTAGTATCGCTGCGAGAGCTACACACACCACAGCGCCTCTGTTCTAGAGGTCGGCCACGTCCGAAATACACCTACACTGGTGAAATATACCTAAACCAGCACACACCAGGGGTGGAACTTGATGGCTAGGCATGTCATACCACCTCCGCTCTAGAGGTCGGTCACGCCTGTTATACACCCATACTGGTGAAATGTGCCTAAACCAGGTCACACCAGGGGTGAATCTTGAAGGCTACGCATGTCACAGTACCTCTGCTCTAGAGGTCGATCACTTCCCGAATACGCCCATACTGGGATAATATGCCTAAACCGGCTCAACCCAGGGGTGGAAGTCACTAGTGGCGAGGATTCGTCCTCCTGGACAAAAGCTCCATCCTGGTCACAACTAGGAAGGGTAGCGGCCACGACCGCAAAATGCTGAAGTCGGAGACACTGGACCAGGGCAGTCTAGATAGGCAACCACTTATCACCCGGCGGGGATGTTTGCGTATTCTAATCACGCTGAGGTTTTCCGGTGAGAAAGTCCAATTCTGGACTGGATGGGCAACCACCTCTCACCCGGCGGTGATACACGGGTATCTCAAAACACATCGAGGTTTTCCGGTGAGAAGGTCCAACTCTGGCCTGGGTGGGCTACCACCTCTCACCCAGCAGGGATGTACTGATATCCTAAACACGTCGAGGTCTTCCGGTGAGAAAGTCCAACTCTAGACTAAACTGCTGCAACGAAAACCACAGTGTCACACAATCTGCTTCAGAGAACCACCAAGAATACAGGCTAAAGCCTTGTGATACTCTGAACCTCTTGTGGTCCTCTCGGGGATCTCGTGTGGTCCTTTCGGGGACCACACAGGAGACCACGGGACCTAACGAGGACCACAGGTGTAAATTCAGTAGGATCACAGTGCGGTCTTGGTGGTAGAAGCGAACGAAGAAGAAGAAGAAGAGAAATGCAGAGAGTATAATGTGAATCTATATTTATCCTTTATAGACTACTCAAAGGCATTTGATTGTGTACAACACCAGAAACTTTGTGAAATAATGGGGAAAATGGGATTTCCAACACATTTGATACAATTAACATCACTGCTGTATTTAGACCAACAAGCAGCAGTAAGAATAAATGGTGAAACAACAACTTGATTTGACATAAAACAAGGGGTTCATTAGGGGTGCATATTGTCACCTTACTTATTTAACTTGTATACTGAAAATATAATGAGGAATGTTAGAGAAGATGTAGACAAAGAATATTACGATGACATAACAATTGGAGCTTATGAAATACCAGAGATTAGATATGCTGATGACACAGTGTTACTATCCACAACACAAAAAGGAATGGAAAAACTAATTATGTCAGTCCATAAGAACAGCGAAGAGCAACAGCTCTATCTTAATGCAAATAAAACTAAACTGATGACAACTGACAAAACAAACAAGGCAGCTGAAATATGTATCAATGAGGAAAAACTGGAAGAAGTGGAAAGTTTTGAATATCTTGGATCACTACTAACTAATAATGGAGATACAATGAGGGAAATTAAAAGGAGGACATCTATCGCTCTTCAGAAAGTAAAACAACTAAAGAATCTGTAGAGAGGAGCAGACAGAACCACAAAAATAAGATTTTTAAGGGCATGCATCTTTCCCATCGCAACATATGCCTGTGAGACCTGGACACTTAACAAAACAGCTGAGAAACACATAAATGCCTTTGAATGTAAATGCTATAGAAGAGTTCTCCAAATATCGTGGACACAAAAAAGAACAAATATATCTATACTACAAGAACTTAATATCGAAGAAGGCTGGCTAGTAAAGAGGATTAAACAGAGAAAACTTAAATATTTTGGAAACATTAAACGTCATGATAATTTAGAGAAGACCGTATTGGAAGGATACATAATGGGAAAAAGAAAGAGAGGAAGACCGAAACGAAGATGGCTGCAAGACATCGTTGACGATCTGCAAATGGATGCAGCAGCGGCAGGCCATCTTGCTCACAACCGAGAGGCCTACAGGAGTGCTGTTTGGGAGGCAAAGTTCCGCAAGGGACATGCAAATGAAATTATTATTATTATTTCATGGTTATGCCAGGGATGCCCTAGCTGAAGAAACTGGTACCTGATTCGAGTCGTTTTTTGAGCTGGGAAAGGGAAGACGGCCAGGCCTGATGCTGACCACATGACCCTTCAGTGCACCGACAGGTCAAGGAAAATACGCACACTAAAACCATGTTGCCCAAGTGCCACCATAGCTAACAAGGCTACTGTACTTTTATTGTACAATTCTCTCTCTGTCTCTCTCTGTCTCTCTGTGTCTCTCTCTCTGTGTCTCTCTCTCTGTCTCTCTCTCTCTCTCTCTCTCTCTCTCTCTCTGGATCAAACTGAGAAAATCAAAATCCAGGTCAAAGCAGGAAGAATGGTCGCACACTTTGGAATGGTGGAAATCCACTAAAGTAAAATCTCTACAGCGAAACGGTCGAGCGAAGGTTGACCAGTGTTCAAAGCAGGTGCCCTGTGCTGTTAGAGAATGAGGCTGCTAGGTGCCCATGCGCTGTGCTTTAATAACAAAACAAAACAAAACAAAAAACCCCAAAACAGAACTTCTCTTTCATTCTACTGCTCCATTTTGACAGGTGAGTTGAGGGGCAGTGGCCTTTTGCCTTTCTGAGTGAGTGTCCAGGTCTTTGGTCTCTTGGCCATGTTTCTGTATGTGTGTGTGTGTGTGTTTGTAATAAAGAGGGACTATGAAGAAAGAGGAGGGACTGTCTGGATCAACTTAATTACGCTGTATACAGCACATACGTTTTTTTTTACGAAGAAAGGAGGAAGAGGAAAAGGAAGAAGAGGAGAAGGGAGAAGGAGGGGGAAGGAAGAATAAGGAGGAGAATGGAATAAGAAGGAGAAGGAGGAAGAAGAAGAAGGAGGATGAGGAAGGAATGAAAAGAAGAAGGAAAGAAGGAAGGAAAGAAGAAGAAGAAGAACGACGAGGAGGAAGGAGCAGGAGGAAGAAGAAGAAGGAAGAGAAGGTGGAGGAAAAAAGGAGGAGGAAGAAGGAGAAAGAGGAGGAAGAAGGAGAGGAAAAAGGAGGAGGAAGAAGGAGAAGAAAGAAAGAAAGAGGAGGAGGAGGAAGAAGAAGAAGAAGAAGGAGTAGGAAGAAGGAGGAGGAGAAGGAGAAGAAAGAAAGAAAGAGGAGGAGGAAGAAGAAGAAGAAAGAGTAAGAAGAAAGAGGAGAAGGAGGAGGAGGGGGAGAAAAAAAGAGGAGAAGGAAGAAGAAGAAAGAGTAAGAAGAAGGAGGAGAAGGAGGAAGGAGGAGGAAGTGAAGGAAGAAGAAGAAGGAGGAGGAGAAAGAAGAACGAGGAGGAAGAAGAAAGACGAGGAGAATAAGGAGGAGGGAGGAGGAGGAGGAGGAAGAAGAGGGAGGAGGAGGAAGAAAGAGGAAGAGGAGGGAGAAGGAGGAGGAGGAGGAGGAAGAAGAAGGAGGAAGAAAGAGGAGGAGGAAGAAAGAGGAGGAGGAGGAGGAAGAAAAAGAAGGAGGAGGAAGAAAGTAGATGAGGAGGAAGAAAGAGGAGGAGGAGAAGGAGGAGGAGGAAGAAAGAGGAGGAGGGAGGAGGAGGATGATGAAGAAGAAAGAGGAGGAGGAAGAAAGAGGAGGAGGAAGAAGAAGGAAGAGGAGGATGAAATAAAAGGAGGAAGAAGAAGAAGGAAGGGGAGAAGAAAGAGGAGGAGGAGGAGGAGGAGGAAGAAAGGAGGAGGAGGAGGAGAAAGAAGAAGGAGGAGGAGCAGGAAGAAAGAGAAGGAGGAGAAGGAGGAGGAAAAAAAGAAGTCATAGCCTTGGTCTTCATATGTACTAATGACCGGCCAGCACCAGGGCACTCTGAAGCTATTTTTAGGTAGGAATGACCGTGACCTGTTTATGATCAGTGCAGGAAAGACCCCGATGCCGAACTCACGGCTATTTTTAGCCTTTTTTATTAACCCATTCTCCAATTTGCAGGTCACGTTCTGGGCCTATTCCAAACGGCTATACAAATGCCTTCGCATGTAAGGGATCTTCTGATTGGTTAAAACCCACCCTTGTGTTTTGCAGTGGAAATCATGCCTTCTTGGCATTTGACATTTAAAAACTCGTTGTTATTTAACTGAAAATACGAAAAACAAAAATAATTTGGACTTGAAATGTATTAGAAGGAAAACAAATAAACAAACGAAAGAAAGTTATGTCTGAGTTTCTTCCTTTTAGCCGTTCACTGGCCTAGTCGACAGCCTGGGAGGGTCAAATATAGGTCACGGTATCTTTAAAAAAAAAAAAAGTATGTCACTCGGCCGTTTTTTTTTTTCCTTTTTTAATTTACTAGAACTGGCAAACACTTCTGGACAACAAAATCTCCACACATGATTGCGTTTCTCTGCTGGGTGGATCGTTGTGAGCAGAACGGATCAGTTTTCATGACGGATTTACCACAAAGTGAAAAAAAAAAAATGTAGAAGACTTTGGAGCATTTGTTTAACAGTCCGCGTTTTTTTTTTCCTTAGTGCGATTTAGTTAACTTGCAAGGTGTTTATTTTAATGTGACTAAGTTAACTTGCAATGTGTTTATTTTAGTGTGATTTAGTTAACTTCGAAGGTGTTTATTTTAATGTGATTTAGTTAATTTGCAGGGTGTTTATTTTAGTGTGGTTTAGTTAACTTGCAAAGTGCTTATTTTGTTGTGGTTTAGTTAACTTGCAAGGTGTTTATTTTAGTGTGATTTACTTAACTTGCAAAGTGTTTATTTTAATGTGGTTTAGTTAGCTTGCAAGGTGTTTATTTTAATGTGATTTGGTTAATTTGCAGGGTGTTTATTTTAGTGTGGTTTAGTTAACTTGCAAAGTGCTTATTTTGGTGTGGTTTAGTTAACTTGCAAGGTGTTTATTTTAATGTGATTTACTTAACTTGCAAGGCGTTTATTTTTATGTGATTTAGTTAGCTTGCAATGTGTTTTTTTTAGTGTAACATCGTTAACTTGAAAGGTGTTTATTTTAATGTGATTTCGTTAACGTGCAAGGTGTTTATTTAAATGTGATTAAGTTAACTTGACACAAAGATATGCAAGATAAAATAAACAAGCTAACTCAGAATGCAAATAACATAGGACTAAAGATCAACATAGGAAAGACAAAGTTAATGAAGCAAAATGTGAACAACAGAAATGTACTCAGAGTAGATAACAAGTTAGTGGAGGAGGTCAACGAATTTGTATACCTTGGCAGCAGAGTAGTAGAAAATGGAGACAGCACAGAGGACATCAACAGCAGACTTACTAGAGCAACCCAGGCTTTTGCAATGCTGCAGACTCAATGGAAATCAAAAAAACTAAGCATAAATATGAAAATCAGGATATTTAAGAGTAATGTTCTAAGTGTACTACTCTATGGAAGTGAATGCTGGAAAATCACCAAAACCATAGAAACCAAGTTGAATTCTTTCCAGACTAAATGTTTACGAAGAATTAGAAAAATAGTTTGGCCAAACACCATAAGAAATAACATCTTATTAGCAGAAATGCAGATGAAACCACTGACAACAATTATTGAGGAAAGACGCTGGCGATGGTTGGGACATGTGCTCCGAATGACTGACAACTCACTACCAAAAATAGCACTAAGATGGACACCACAGGGGAAAAGAAGTAAGGGTAGACCAAAAGAGACATGGAGAAGAACAACAGAAAGGATGTTGAGCAATAGAGGGCTCACCTAGGCAAGAGCAGAAAAAAAGGCGAAGGACAGGCATTTGTGGAGGACCCTTGCGGAAGCCCTATGTGCCCTGGGCACTTAAAGTTCAGAGAGAGAGAAGTTAACTTGCAGGGTGTTTATTTTAATGTGATTGAGTTAACTTGCAATGTGTTTATTTTAATGTGATTTACTTAGCTTGGTAGGAATTTATGTCATGCGATCTCGTTAGCTTGCGAGAAGTTTATTTAAACGTGATTTATTTAGTGTTTCCATGAATGTACGAGTATTTCAGTATGGTCTACTTAGACTGGTGTGTATTTAAGTCACGTGATTTAGTCAGGTTTCGAGAAGTTTTTTAAACGTGATTTAGTTAGTGTTTCCGTGAATGTATTTCAGTGTGGTCTACTTAGATTGGTATGTATTTAAGTCACGTGATTTAGTCAGGTTTCGAGAAGTTTTTTAAACGTGATTTAGTTAGTGTTTCCATGAATGTATT
The DNA here is from genome assembly GCA_009760885.1 of Achatina immaculata. Lineage (NCBI taxonomy): Eukaryota > Metazoa > Mollusca > Gastropoda > Stylommatophora > Achatinidae > Lissachatina > Lissachatina immaculata. Next base: position 25,456,386 of record CM019714.1, read on the forward strand.
TCAGTGTGGTCTACTTAGATTGGTATGTATTTAAGTCACGTGATTTAGTCAGGTTTCGAGAAGTTTTTTAAACGTGATTTAGTTAGTGTTTCCGTGAATGTATTTCAGTGTGGTCTACTTAGATTGGTATGTATTTAAGTCACGTGATTTAGTCAGGTTTCGAGAAGTTTTTTAAACGTGATTTAGTTAGTGTTTCCGTGAATGTATTTCAGTGTGGTCTACTTAGATTGGTATGTATTTAAGTCACGTGATTTAGGCACGTTCCGAGAAGTTTATTTTAACTGGATTTACCTAACTTTCCCAGAAGTTTATTTCAGTTTGGTTTACTTAACTTACCAAGAGTTTATTTTAAATGTGATATAGTTACCTAACGAGGAGTTTATCTTAACATGTGATATATTATATAGACTGATATAACATAGCATAATGTGAATATAACAGGTATATAACTCTACATTTTTTTTAACCGTCGTAGTTTATTTTCCCACCTTGTAGCACACAAATGACCCAAAGAGTTTAAAGTTTAAAACTGTTCCAAATTAAACCTTGAAAATTCCTTATTAGAAAAAAGTAATGGCATTCTCTAGCCCATACCATTGATATATTTCTTACAGCTTTGTCAAAGTAAACTTTGACATCGGCTCGCGATAGAAAGAAAAGTAACCCAGGAATTCTGTGTGTATTTCTGTGGTGTAATCATCTCCCCTTATGTAAGATGTCCTTAGAGTGACATTTAAATCGTTGACCAGACGGTTGTCAGCTTTTGCGAGCCTACACTTCTCCAGCCGCTTGGGTAGTTAATTAAAATCCTTCACACATTCCTATGTTTGACATAATCTATAACAGTGGTTTTCAACTTGGGGTCCATGTGCCCTCTGAGAGTCACGGGACAACTTTATGGGCTCCATGGACCAGCAAATGATTTTAACAAAAGGTCTACATTTCTTCTCAGGCCGGAAAGGAGGTCCATAGCTGTTCTCAGAGCGGGAGAGGGGGTTCAAGGTTGTTCTCAGGCCGGAGAGGGGGTCCACAGTTGTTCTCAGGCAGGAGAGGGGGTCCACAGTTGTTCTCAGAGCGGAAAGGAGGTCCACAGTTGTTTTAAGGGTGGAAAGGAGGTCCACAGTTGTTCTCAGAGCGGAGAGTGGGCCCACAGTTGTTCACATTTGTTCTAAGGGCGAAAAAGGGGCCAATAGTTGTTCTCATGCTGGAAAAGGGGCCAACAAAAACACGTGTTAATAACACGGTGATCTGTACTTACTACTCGGGCCCCAGATTGTGAACTTGACATTATATAACATGTGCCTTTGTTCCAGGCTGTTTAGTGAGAGCTTTTGTTGTTTCTCCTTGGATGTGTGACCATGATCCTTCATCTGTCGTCGTATTTTACCTTGTATTTATTCTTTTGTTTTGCGGCTGATTTCTTGTCAAAGTCATGTTCAGCGTGCTGTCCTCTCATAATAAATGGTCCGAGCTAATGTCTCCTCTAAACGGGGCCAGCTAGCGATCGCTCACATATTTTGTTGGTGGCGGTTGTGGATTGTTCACATCATTCAGCTCCTTCGATTTCATTTACGTTAGTTTTTAGAGCATTCTTGTTGCTGAAGTCAGAGGTACCCAGCCAAAAGGCGCATCGCCAGTGTGCGTACGAAGCAGAAGAAGAAGAAAACCATTCTTAAGGGGGAAGTGGGGGGGGGGGGGAACTGTTAGATCTGGCAGTCAGCGAACCATAGCAGACACACATTCGTCAGGGTTGGTGAGCCATAACCGACCAAGACCCTGTCCCATCTCTCAGCTAGTACCCATAATAGCAAGGCTAACATAGCAGGGATCGCCGGAGTCTGCTAAAGTGTTTGAACCCTCCCCATCTCCAAACCCATCTAACCATCCACACACCCCCGTCCCGCTTTTAAGAAGAAGAAGAAGAAAATCATTTATATTCCTCCTGTTCTTAAATTATCGCACATACGAAAACATTTTTCCATGTGCCATCGAAACACTGCTTGTAGGGAACATATATTCGAACTATTCAAATGAGTTAAAACTTAAAGGAAACTTAACTCATTCACGCAGCCACTTTGCCACGGGATTACCATCATTCTCTTGTCATGTTGCTTTCCCTCTCGTCTATTCAATATAAGATTAATAATAGACAAATGTAGAGAATATTACGTGAATCTATATTTATCCTTTATAGACTATTAAAAGGCATTTGGTTGTGTACAACACCAGAAATTTTGGGAAATAATGGGAAAAAATGGGATTTCCAAAACATGTGATACAATTATTATCACTGCTGTATCTAGACCAACAGACAGCAGTGAGAATAAATGGTTGACATAAAACAAGGGGTCCGTCAGGGGTGCATACTGTCGCTTTACTTATTTAACTTGTGTACTGAAAATATAATGATCAATGTTAAAGAATATGTAGACAAAGAATATTACGATGCCATAACAATTGGAGGTTATGAAATACCAGAGATTAGATATGCTGATGACACAGTATTACTGTCCACAACACAAAAAAAGAATGGAAAAACTAATCCATTCAGTCCGTAAGAATAGTGTAGATCAAAATCTTTATATTAATGCAAAGAAAACAAAATTGATGACAGCTAACAAAACAAATAAGGCAGCTGAAATATATATCAATGAGGAAAAACTGGAAGAGGTAGAGAGTTTTGAATATCTTGGATCATTACTAACTAATAATGGAGATAAAATGAGGGAAATTAAAAGAAGGACATCTATCGCTCTTCAAAAATTGAAACAACTAAAGAATCTATGGAGAGGAACAGACAGAACTACAAAAATAAGATATTTTTAAGGGCATGCATCTTTCTTATCGCAACATATGCCTGCGAGACCTGGACACTTAACAAAACAGCTGAGAAACACATACATGCCTTTGAATGTAAATGTTACAGAAGAGTTCTTCAAATATCATGGGCACAAAAAGGAACAAATATATCCATACTACAAGAACTTAATATTGAATAAGGCTGGCTAGTAAAGAGGATTAGAGAAAACTTATTTTGGACACATTAAACGTCATGAGAATATAGAGAAGACATTCTTGGAATGGTACTTATTAGGAAAAAAGAAAGAGAGGAAGACCAAGGCGAAGATGGCTACAAAACATCGTTGACGATCTGCGAATGGATTCATCAGCAGCAAAGCATCTTTCTTACAACCTAGAGGGCTAGAGGAGAGCTGTTAGGGAGACAAAGTCCCCCCAAGGAACATGCAGATGACTGACTGACGATAAAGCAGTATACTAAAGCACGAAATACATTCAAAAGAATAATTAATTCGTTAACAAATATATTTTTCACCAATACGTGTCACAAGACAAGACGAACAAGGAGAAAACAAAGCAAATGAAGGTTTACTGAAACGAAATTTCTACATGTAAATATTGATATATGTGATTTGTATTTTATATTTAGGATTGTTTCAGAAAACTAGTTCATCAGCGCCACCAAGAAAAGAAAAAGAAGTTATCCTTCTTTGCTCATATTAGACGAGATGATCGCCTAGGACAGCAGCTCCCAGCGTCCCATGTCCTTGTCCCCACTTTTCAACCCAGGCTGTCCCTGAACCTACCTCTGTATATTAAATCATCATTCAAAAATGATTTTGACCTTTATACATACTTTTAAATTATCAACTTAAACTTGAAATTTCTCCCCATGGAGCCATCTACCTCCTGGTTGAGAATCACTGATCGAGAGAACAGAAAAAGACATGATATAATCCGAAAAGAAGATTGACCCAAAATGCCACTGATACTCAAACTGCCACACTCACTGAAGCAGACATCCTGGTTAGTCAATGAGACGTTTTCAGACTGCCTTTCAAATGAACATCGTTCTGTAAAGAACACGCCACGTGATGATAATGATCTAGAACTTAACCTTTCATTTGACGTGTGGTTTGTTTGCTGTAGTGGGCCATTGCGTCATTCAAAGATTGCTAGAGTCATTCAAGAGAGACGAAGCTCTACAACAACAACAACAATAACAACAACAACAACAACAACAACATTTGTTTTTAAATTCTCTGTGCTTCTTCTTCTTCGTTGTTCGGTCAGACATCTACACTAATCTCTTCCACAAATGCGGCAGTTCGTCTGAGGTTTTCATCATCACCCTAGAGCTTCTCTTTAGGGGATTTGGTGTCTGGCGGGACTTTGAGTGGGTTCTGTATCTTGCTCTACTTGTCATATGAGTGTGAGCTGTGTTGTACTGCGACTCTTCGCATGTCTGCGTCGCTTTATGCATGGGCCTAGTAACCAGTCTACAGCACGCATTTCTTTCGGGTTTGCATCCGCAGCCTTTGACAGTCCCCAGCCATCCTGCAAGTTGTGCTTTGTCTGGCCCCCTACCCTCAGACCTGTCTGGCTTGGGTGGCCCCGCCAGGAGATGCTGCTCCTTCTAGCATAGCTCTTTGGGTCGTGGGAACACACGAACTCTCTCACCACGGCAAGGTAACAACTCAAGAGAGTTTCTCAGCCCAAGTTCCATATGCTCAGCCATTTAGCTGTACAAAGAGGTGATACTTCTTCATGTGTACCTCACAAGGCAAAATATTTTATGTGCCTGGAACTGCAAGGAGATTGTTCTGTCTGTCATCGTGTTGGACCTGGGATAGTGTCTTGTTAGACGGTTAAGACTATTCAATTCAAATGTAATATCCACCCTCATTTATGCATGTAAAAGCTGGAAAACAACTAAAGAAATAGACAAGAAATTAGACTCTTTGGAAAATAGATGCCTAAGGAAAATACTCGGCATCAAGTGGAACGAATTCAAGAACAATGTAGAGATAAGACAGATGACTGAACAACAACCAGTCTCATGGGTGATCAGGAAAAGGAGATGGACATATGTTGGTCACGTGATGAGAAGAAACAGTCAGAGAATCCCAAAACAAGCTATAAAATGGAACACAACAGGACAAAGAAAAAGAGGCAGACCGAGTGAAACTCTGAAGAGGACATTGTTAAGAGAGGCCAAATTAATAGGCATAAAATCCCTTGATGAGGTTGAAAGACTCGCCGAAAACAGGAAAAATTGGCGAACTACCTTGCGAGCCCTATGTGACGTTTAACGGCACGGGAAGGATATAAGATAAGATAAGATACTTCTTGTCTGAAGATTTGGAGTAGTTTATACTGTTTTGCCTGAAGATTTGGAGTAGTTTATGTTGTCTTGCCTGGAGATTTGGAGTAGTTTATAGCGTCTTGCCTGAAGTTTTGGAGTTTTTCCTGGCTTGCTTGAAGATTTGGAGTGGTTTATACTGTCTTGCCTGAAGATTTGGAGTAGTTTATACTGTCTTGCCTGAAGATTTGAAGTAGTTTTTAGTGTCTTGCCTGAAGATTTGGGGTAGTTTCTCCTGGTTTGCTTGAAGATTTGGAGTAGACCCAGAGAGCGAGCTCCTAAAGTGGCTAGAAAAGTAGGAGCGCCGGGCAAGGTAAAGTAAAAGAAAGATCTAATAATGTTGCGTTTAAGTAACTGACTGCTCATTTAAGGAGTGACTTTGTCTAACTGGCCAGACTTTATGCGACTGGACCAGGTTAAATGTACTTTTAGTTTATAAATTCTGTAATCTTGTAGTGACATATCTACTTACATCCTTCCCGTGCCGTTAAACATCACATAGAGCTCGCACGGTAATTCACCAAGTTTTCTTGTCCTCGCCGCGCTTTTCAACCTCATCAAGGGATGTTATTCCCACTAAGCTGGCCTCTCTTAACAATGTCCTCTTTAGAGTTTCACGTGGTCAATCTCTTTTTCTTCGGCCTGCTGTGTTCCACTTGATAGCTTGTTTTGGGGATTCTCTGACTGTTTCTTCTCATCACGTGACCGACATATGTCCACCTCCTTCTGATCACCCATAGATAGGTTGTTGTTTGCTCATCTGCCTTATCTGCTATTGGCTGTGTATTTTTAGCATGACCACAATACTATGGTACCATTGGATGATAATTTTAGTTTTGAAATGTAATAAAGGTATCATTGGTTGTTTTATTTGTTTATTTATTTTGCCGACAGAAATACATTCATGTGACATGTGTTCCCTGTGAATTGTTTCAGTCAGTGCCAGCTGTCGTGATTGATAAATAATGAGAATAACACGAAATAGTATGATTTTTTTAGGTCATAAGTGAGTGTGAGTTACTTTGCCTCCGCCACTGCTCGTACTAAAGAGAAGCGGCCATTGATAAAGGGTGCGATGTGACACGGACAGATGAAGTGAAGTGGTTTATAGACAGATTATGTGAAGTGGTTTATAGTCAGATGATGTGAAGTGGTTTATAGACAGATGATGTGAAGTGGTTTATAGACAGATGATGTGAAGTGGTTTATAGACAGATGATGTGAAGTGGTTTATAAACAGATGATGTGAAGTGGTTTATAGACAGATGATGTGAAGTGGTTTATAGACAGATGATGTGAAGTGGTTTATAGACAGATGATGTGAAGTGGTTATAGACAGATGATGTGAAGTGGTTTATAGACAGGTGATGTGAAGTGGCTTATAGACAGATGATATGACGTGGTTTATAGACAGCTGATGTCAACTGATTTATAGGCAGATGATGTGTAGTTATTTATAGACAGATGGTGTAAAGTGACGGTGTGAACTGTTTTAAAGAGATGGTGTTGTGAGATTTATAAACTAATGATGTAGCGAGATTTATATATAAATGTTGCACTTTGATTTATTGACAGATTATGTGATGTCATTTATAGGCGGCTAAGAGATGCCATTTATAGAGGATGATGTTGTGTGAGATCATTTATAGACAGTTAAAGTGGTGTGATTTAGAGACAAATTATGTGATCTGGTTTATAGACAAATAATGTGACGTAATTTACAGATAAATAGTATGATACGATTTATAGCCACATAATGTGATGTTCGTTATAGGCAGATGATGTGATGTGATTTGTGGATAAGTGATATGATTTATAAACAAATGTTATGTGAAGTGTGGCTGTAGTAAATACATGATGTGATGCGTAGCTGTAATAAACACATGATGTGATGTGTGGGTGTTATCAACACATGATGCGACCTGATGTATTCACGTTGGTTTGAATTATTATGACAAGTATGGGCAAAGAGGCAAGCCTAGATGAACTTGGTAAGTCCCCCCCCACTTGCTCAGTTGCAAATGTTGCCTTTTCAATGTCTTTCTACATAACTTCTTTGGTGACGTTTAAATGAGGGCTGTTGATTGCAGATTATATTGACCTTAAAAATATGTTTGTGTCTTTGTGTAGTTCTCTATACTAATCATCATATAATCAGCATCTCACTGTACTCTTTGAAGATTATAATTTATTAACAGTAATCTTCTCTGGATATCATAATGAAACGCTACCTAATTGGCATGTCTTTATTTTTTTCAGCCAGTTCTTATCAGTTTAAATCTAATAAAGGCACCCAACACACTTTTGTTAGGAAAACTTCCCTTTACATCAGAAATTGTTTTGCCCGCGGGACCTAGTGCACTAAAGTGCACAGTAAGCACTGTTGTAAGTATATTAAAGGAAACGAATGTTCACGTTAAAAAAAGGGTTGAAAAAAAAAAACATCCTGTGTGCACGGGGAATGTCTTATAAGGCAGTGGCTCGTCCCAGTTTGATATGAAATTAATAAATCATGAATCTCCCTCACCAAAAAAAAAAGTTCTAAATCACCACCATCATCATCATGTAGCACGTCTTTCCCATAAATGTTTCTCTCTTGATAGCCAGTTTATGAAGCAAGCATTGGCTTTCTCCATGTCTTCAAGTATACGTGGGAGAGTTAGATTTTTTTTTAAAAAGTAACTGCAAATGAAGAAACATTACCAATTAAAATAAATAAAATGACTTTTTGCCTCCCCATATAGTCTTTTTAAATTATTACGTCCTTTGATTTGCCGTTACTTTATGACTCGCCCCCGAGTCTGTTCATATATCGTTCAGTGATTACGTCCCTTCTTGCTGTTACCTTATGACTTGCGCTTGTAGAATTTATCTCAAGAGAGTTCATTTTAATTGAATGTCCATTCTTCCATCCGTCCAGTGTTCCCTGGTCACTGATCAGTTAAGGAGTCATCCCCTCCCCCACTCCCCCATTCCCCCATGAGGCCTTGTGGGTCTTTCAGGCAGAAACAAGTTCTCTCCACTTCTCATGGTCCGCAGCCAGCCATTGCATCGTGTCACAGCTGTGCTGCATGCTGCTCATTTCTGCTTCAACAGTCCTCCACCAGGTAGCATTTTGTCGGCCTGTTTCCTTTTTTCACGTTGGCTTTGATCTCACGGCTGTTTCAGCCATGTTGTTAGAGTCCCCAGTAGCACAGGATCAATCCATTTCCTGCGGGTTTTTTTCTTCTATAATAATTATATATTCTTGCTCACGCTGGGCAAGTAGGTCTCCATTACTTGTTGTCTGTGGCCAGTAAATATTTAAAATCTTTCTGAGGCAGGTTGTGTGGAATGGTGATAATTTGCCTGTTTCCTTTACAATTGTTTTTCAACATTCTGCTCCATAGAAGAGTACGGATAACACATAACTTAGACTTGAGCATTGCAATGCAAATGTGATCAGCCTTGAAAATTTACAGACAAAGCAACTTTAACGAAACGAAAGAAAGAAAGAAAGAATAACATAATGTCTGAGACTGGAACCCCAGACTTCAGTGGAGTGATCAGCTGCCCAGCCGTGAAAGAATACTCCAACGAGAGTTTGATTCATTCTCTTACAGTTTTACTTTCTCTCATTCTCTTACACTTTTTCTCTCATTTTGTCAACATGTCCAGGTCGCCACATACAGTTTGCTCGAACACTTTGTTAAGCTTGTAAGGGCAGCCTGACTGGCTGAGAAGTTAGGCGCTCGGCCTACTAACCCGGTGTACCAGGTTCAAGTCCCTGCAGTGAGGATTTTTTGTCTAGCACCACCACACCCAAAAGTCCCCGGGGTACACCCAATCTCTAAAAATGGATACCAAAGAAACCTGAGAAGGCAAATTCGGCCAGGCGTGATACTGACAACATCAGACTTTCTTGTGCTGAAGGTCTTGGAAGTATGGACCTGTGTCCCCAGTGTGGCTTTATGGCATAGAATCTGGGAACGTCTTATAGGAAACTATCTCGCTTTTTTTTTCAGAAGCTTCATTGATTACACCAAGGCATTCGACAAGTGAAACATAATGAAATTATTAAAATGCTTGAAGACATCAATATAGACGGCAAAGACCTGAGGATTGTAAGACATCTATACTGGCAGCAAGAAGCAGCAATTCGAGTTGAAAATAGAACTGGAAAATATCAACCGATAAAACAAGGGGTGCGACAAGGATGTGTACTATCTCCAGACCTTTTTTCTATGTACAGCGAGAATATTCTAAGAACCATCATCACAGAACCAGGCATAAAAATTGGAGGATACAATATTAACAACCTTCGGTATGCTGACGACACAGTACTGATAGCTTAGAACCAACAAGACCTGCAAAATCTCTTGGATAAAGTCGCCAAAGAAAGTGAACAGAAAGGCCTTACTTTGAACATCAAAAAGACAGAGATACATCTAAGAAACAGAATCCACTAACAATGCAGTATAAAATTAAATGGAACTATTCTAAAGCAGGTGCAGAAATTCAAATATCTTGGAGCAGTAATAACTTAATGAAATGCAGAACAGAAATTAGGAACAGGATAGGCCAAGCAAAGACTGCATTTCAGAGAATGAGAAACATATTAGCCAACACATCCTTATCAATGAATGTTAGAAAAAGAGTCCTAAAATGCTATATTAAAGCTATCTTATCACATGGAAATGAATCAGGGACAATAGGCAGGTCTGCAAAAATCACTGGAAGCAGCAGAAATGTGGTTTATTAGAAGAATGTTGCGAATCCCCTGGACAGCAAAAATAACTAATGAAGAATGTATGAGAAGAGCTGGAGAGACAAAAAAAATCTTGTCAAAAAGATAAGAGAGAGACAATGTACTTTCATAGGACATGCAATGAGAAGAGGGGGCATTGAAAATATTATAACAACAGGAATTATAGAAGGAAGAAGACCAAGAGAAATGATACTGGACAGTCTGACGGGATGGTGTGAGAGGATATCACCAACTGAACTGATGGCCTGCATGAAGGATCGTGTACTCTGGAGAAACATAATAATAGCCAATGCCAGTCGGCACGGCACCTGATGATGATGATGATGATGATGATGATGATGATACAAAAGTAACGGAGGGGGTAGGGGAATGAAATTGTGCCTGGTACCTATTTCTACAACTAGTTTTATTAGGTGAAGTAGTGAGACCATCAGCTTACTCGTTCTTGTTGTCTTGAGAATAATACTCACTTTCTTCTGCGCAGTTCCTGCGCTTGTTTACGTGGCATATCTGAAATACTTGAGAAGGTCGTGCAGGAAGTATTGCCAGAAAATGAAATGTTCTGAGATAGCAGTTCCAAAACTTGTTCCGACTAGCGCCGTCTGTTTCGAATGTTTCCGATAATATGAAGAGAAAGCCGTCAGAAGGGGTCGTTGTTAAAATGTCGGTTACATTCTGAAAGCACATTCGGAGAACGAGAAGGGCGGTAATAACTGGTCTTCATAATTTTATTGGTTATTTCCCCTCAATCATTTTGTCACTTGGCGCCCAAGTCCATATTTTTGGAATTGTCACAGATAAGAAACTTTCCGCTACAGGCAACTAGGAGGAGAAGTAGCAAGACTTAAAGCTGGGAGTTAAATGATTCATGCACGAGATATCTTTACATCCTTCACAGAAGAGATAAGAGATCTACATGCAAATTACGTCGCAGAAATTAAATTCCTTCTAAGATTTCTCGGAGTCTCTGATGTAAAGCTATGATGTTCCATGAAAAGTTCCCTTTTTGTGTTGTTGTACCAGCCTGGATCTCTTGGCTAGAATGTTCTGTGCAACCGATGCCGTGAAGATGTAGGAAACACCAGCATCATGTCGGACATGGAGTGGCTGGAACAAAAACCGTTGTGAACACAAAAGAGAAGTTTCTTTTCAGACTCCACCACCAATGACGACCACAAGAGGCCCTCTCTTGTTCATCAGGTTAAGCCTGCTACTAGAAACACCGATGACGATGTGGGACAGAGCCTTGGCCAGCTATGGATTGCTAGACTTTAAGATGGCGCCATTACCGTAGCACAAACATAGTTGCTTCCATTTGTTGCTTCCCCCCCCCCCCCATAAACTATTTACCAGACAGTCTGTGGTCAGTAACAGATCAACCATCACTCAGCCCCTAGACTAAACTTAGTAAGCCCCTCCCCTCCAATATGTACCGCCCATCGCCTGATAAAATGTGAGAGAAGATGTACAGCTATTTTATAATGACACAGAGACAGCACTAAAACACACAAAGTCACATGAAGTTACCATAGTCATTGGAGATTTTAATGCCAAAGTTGGTAAAGGAAGAACTTCAGACATCGTTGGTGACCATGGACTGGGGGAGAGGAATGGCAGAGGTTATAAATTAATTGAATAGGCAAGAATTCACAGCATGGTTGTAGGAAACACCTGGTTTAAACAACATCCTCGAAGACTGGCAACGTGGTGCAGTCCAGACAAAAAGACTTTTAACCAGATAGACTACATATTAATCAACAAACGATTCTGCATGCATTACTGACAACAAAAACCATGCCAGGAGCTGACTGCAATAGTGACCATGATCCACTCTGTGGAAAAGTTAGAATAAAACTAAAGAAAGCAGGCAGAAAAGTGAGAAACATCAAACTGAATACAGAACTTCTTAAAAATGACCAAGAACTGAGAGAACAATACAAAGTTCTTATAACAAATAGATACAATGCAATAGCAAAGATAAATAGTATAGATGAACAATGGGAAATGTTAAGAGATTCTATCCACCAAACTGTTAAGGAGATAATACTACCAAAAAAAGAAGCCCCTAAAAATAAATGGATGACAGACGACATCTTAGGACTGATGGACAAGAGGAGGAGGAGTAAAAATAACGAGAAACAATATAACAAGATAAATAAAGAAATAAGACGCAAATGCAGAGAAGCAAAAGAAGTGTGGTTAAATGAACAGACAGATAGAGGACTCTCATATTAAAGACAGCAAAAACATGCACAAACGAATTAATGAATTCACAGGCAGGAAAACATAATATACCACAGGATGCCTGAAATCGAAAGAAGGTAAAATGTTAATGGGAAAGGAAGACATTGTGGACAGGTGGACAGAGTATATCGGTGAGCTATATGGAAGAGAAAGACCAGAATTAACACCAGATACTGAAAACTGTGAGGGACCACCAATACTTGAAGATGAAATCATAGATGCCATCAAACACATGAAGAAAGGAAAAGCGACTGGGCCTGATAATATAACAATAGAAGAAATAGAGGCACTAGAGGAGACAGGAATAAAAATAATAACCAAGTTACTGAATGACATTTACAACAGTGGTTATATTCCCAGTGACCTGATTAAATCCACGTTTATAGCACTACCAAAGAAACCAGGTGCAAAGGAATGTGACGACCACCGGACTATCAGCCTCTCATGTCACATAACGAAGCTACTTCTGAGAATAATTATGAGAAGAACAAGGAAAAAGATTAAAATGGAAATAGCAGATGAACAGGATTGGAAAATATGAACCGATAAAACAAGGGGTGCGACAAGGATGTGTACTATCTCCAGACCTTTTTTCTATGTACAGCGAGAATATTCTAAGAACAATCAACACAGAACCAGACATAAAAATTGGAGGATACAATATTAACAACCTTCGGTATGCTGACGACACAGTACTGATAGCTTAGAACCAACAAGACCTGCAAAATCTCTTGGATAAAGTCGCCAAAGAAAATGAACAGAAAGGCCTTACTTTGAACATCAAAAAGACAGAGACTATAGTTATATCTAAGAAACAGAATCCACCAGCATGCAGTATTAAATTAAACGGAAATATTCTAAAGCAGGTGCAGAAATTCAAATACCCTGGGGCAGTAATAACTTCAGATGGGAAATGCAAAACAGAAATTAGGAACAGAACAGGCCAAGCAAATACTGCATTTCAGAGAATGAGAAACATATTAGCTAACACATCTTTATCAATTAGTGATAGAAAACGAGTACTAAATGCTATATTGAACCTATCTTGTTATATGGAAGTGAATCATGGACAATAGGCAAGTCTGCACAAAAATCATTGGATGCAGTAGAAATGTGGTTTATTAGAAGAATGTTGCGAATCCCCTGGACAGCAAAAATAACTAATGTAGAATGTATGAGAAGAGCTGGAGAGACAAAAAACTCTGTCAAAAAGATAAGAGAGAGACAATGTACTTTCATAGGACATGCAATGAGAAGAGGCGGCATTGAAAATATTATAACAACAGGAAAAATAGAAGGAAGAAGATCAAGAGGAAGACCAAGAGAAATGATATTGGACAGTCTGATGGGATGGTGTGAGAGGAGATCACCAACTGAACTGATGGCCTGCATGAAGGATCGGGTACTCTGGAGAAGCATAATAGCCAACGCCAGTCGGCACGGCACATGATGATGATGATGATGATGATCGCCTGATATATAGCCTGATATTGGGGGGGGGGGTGAGGACTGTCCCTTTTGGCTGTCATCTATCTGTAACTGACATAAACCCTTTCTCATCTCCCCACTGGTACCCCCACTAACAGGCCTAGCCTGGCTAATGGGGCAAGAATAGCCATAGTCCCCTTGTTGGTGGAGTCTGCTAAAGAAGTATTGACCGCCCTCTGATTTTAGCTCCACCCACTGGCTGAAAAAAGGCAGCGGTCATAACCCGTTTCCCCAATGTGATACGATGCTGTGCCTCAACGGTTTCACCGAAACGGCTACAAAGCTCACCAGCTCGCACTTCCAGGAAGATAGAAGAAGATATTCTCTACTATTATTATCTCTTCATCCTATGCTCCCTACCCATGGAAGCTTGCCTGCAGTGGTCCTCTAGCATGCTCTGTTCTATGTTTCCAATGGTACATCCGTCCAAGATCTGTCCAGTCCCATCTTTTTATGCTATCTACGGTCCCATCGTTTTATGCTATCTACGAATATATACCACTGTCCATCTCTTGCTCTTTTTAACTGTTACGATGTGATTCTGTAGTACACAGATCAAACCCAATTTCTACGTTAGTCTTCTGGGCAACATAACGCGGTAGTAGAGCAGTGATACTTATAAGTAACTGTCATACTGAACACATGTATCTGTATCTGCAGTTTACGTTTTTTTCCTCACGCTAGGCCGGCCCCTAAGTCCTTCCGGGCCCTCAGTTTAAGTCTGTTCATTTCAATGGTTAATTCGCCATTGTCTGCAGTTATGAGACCGGAGATCCTCCGATATCATCAGGAAGTGTCTATTTGTCGGAAGAACAAATGAATAATGCCTACCTTTTCCTGTCCAAGCGCCTGTTCGCATTTCTTCACTCCCAAAGGCGGCAAGTACCGTTAGGTCATTCAGCTGTGACCTACTGAACTCCGCCCAGACCCAGTCCACATTCTCAGGTGGAAGGGGGGGGGGGCGGGGAATGAGGTCAGTGTGGGGTGACTAGGTCATGACGTTGGGGATAGTCAAAGTCACAAGAGATTTGTGAAAGAGTAGGTTGTTGTGATGTTGTTCTTTGTGCTGTCTATCTGTTTGTCAGTCTGTCTGCCCGTCCGCCCGTCTGTCGATCTTCCAGTGACCGTGAAATAGCCACGGTTATCACTACTGGTCATGGTTCAGCACACTACATCATCCATATTCTCCATCAGAACACGTTCACCTTTCTGCCCATGGACGAGAAAAGGAGCTACAGATCACAGGACACTTCGGAACTTCCTACCTCACTCATAAACTTGCTTCAGTGACAGACTGAACCTTCATTCGCCAATGAACTCCGACCGGTTCCACGTCTTCACTGCTCAAAAGTGGATGACAGAGCAGCGTCAGACTTTCATAGCGGCCTAGAGCTGGGCAGGAACCGAATTAGGAACCGGTTATTCCCGGTAAAAGAATGTACCCGGTTCCTACAAACCAATAGCTTCTTGTATATGCATAGGGGCATAGACATACACATATAAAAGGGATAGCGACTGCAGTAAAACTGGTTTAAATAATAAAAGTAGATAGAGGTGTATGGTGTAGTTAAAGTGGCAGAGGGAGTGAGTAAAGTGAGAAAAAACGAATAGAAAGTATGAGAATGTATAAATGAGAAACATACATCATCTGATATTTCGGCGTGAGCCTTTTTTGAAGATTACATACACAAACTAGACAAAAACAAAAACTAAACGAGGAACTTATCTTAATATGGCCTCCTCCAGAAGTAGGAAACAGAGAAATGCGTGTCCACTAGAAGATGCATAGAGACCACGCGGGCCACACAGAGGATAAGCCGATAGAGCCAATCGTAAAGAAGAGATGGAGAGAGAGGAGGAAAACAGGTGGTAGAGGGGGAGGGGAGAAGGCGACAGAAACATGATAGCCGCTAGAGGAGAAGGTGTCGGGGGGGGGGGGGGGGAGCGGAGAGATAATGAATGAAGAACATAAACACCTGCAGGGAGAAAATGTGAAACTGGTGAATAGGACAAGACCCTATAAACACCAATATGTTGCCAGAGAAGAAAAGAGGATGGTGGTAGGGAGGGGTAGCTAGCAGAAAGAAAGTAGAGTAAAAAAAAGGGGGAAGGAGGGTGGAAACTAAAGTAGTTACAGAAAGCTGAAGACATTGTTAATTCCAGCTAGGTGAAGACAGCCAGTCTGGAAAATAAGGCGCTGTTCTAGGACCCTCCGAGATCGTACATCAGCAGAACAAGAGCGCATCGCACTAACAGAAATGTCCTGTTTGCCCCTGTGGTTGCTAAGGAAAAAATGTTTAGCCACAGGCGTCCAGGCCCTTTTAGAAATATCATTAATCGTGGTCTCTATGCATCTTCTAGTGGACACGCATTTCTCTGCTTCCTACTTCTGGAGGAGGTCATATTAAGATAAGTTCTTCGTTTAGTTATTTGTTTTTGTCTTGTTTATTCATGTAATCCTCGAAAAAGGCTCACGCCGAAATATCGGATGTTGTTTGTTTTTTATTTATACATTCTCATACTTTCTATTCGTTTTTTCTCACTTTACTCACTCCCTCTGTCATTTTGTAAAACTACACCATACACCTCTATCTACCTTTAGACATACACATACACACATATACATACGCATTCGTACATATACATACATACATGTATTTATATACATATATATATATATATATAATACGTGCCAATGTATACACATTACATATTAAAAATGCATATAATCGACCGCACACGAATACTGACAAAGTTTGAAGTTATAAAAAGGAATACTGCTTTTGAGTTTTACGTGCGTAGGTAGGGTTTTCCAAAGGTGGGCAGCTGAGTAAGAGAAGCTTTTTATTTGACCAGATTAAGTCTCAGTTTTGGGAGAAGACAATCTTTTAACCGTTAACTGTTTTGGGTTGGATTTCAACACGACCACACATGAGGTGGAGATTTGTGCGATAGAATTTTATGAATTAACTTGGCCTTACTGAATAGAAATCTCTTCTTGAGGGGCAGAATATCAAGATGTTTGTCCCTATTTGTAATATGTGCTGCATGTTTGTTGTCTATAAAATTTACTGCTCGTTTCTGAAGTGAGTAAAGTCTTTTCATGTTAAACGTGGAGTAACCATCCCAGATTGTGAAACATAATCCAAGTTTTTTTTTTATTTGTGATATGTAGTATAGCATGGCCTTGTAAGTAATGATTATAGTATTGTTATTATTAATTAATATGATTATGAATGGGATTATGAATATGATTATTAGTGTGATTATGGATATCATTGTGAATATATATTATGCATAATAGTAACATCTAATAGCAGCAGAAAAAGTAAATAGGAAAATCAGAACAAGGTTAAAAAAAAACTCCATGACACTAGTATGACTGGACGCTGACACATGTGAACAGAATAGAAAAGACAAACAGAAGAGAAAGACACAAAGAAAAGCGAGGACACAATAAAACCTCCGACATGAAAGAGCAAGATAATGACTTAGATAAATGACAGATTTGACGCATCTGACACGTATGGCATGTTGTTAGTCTTAGGACGCTACTGCACACGGTTTTGAAATAAGGGAGTAGACCGACTCTACCAGTTGACCAATTAAATATTTAGAGATATTATTAATAAAATAAACACAGAAGAACTAGAAAGAGGACGAGACGATATAGAATCAGAAGTAGTGGTAGACGGAAGATGGGTTTCAAGTGACTCAAGTGATTAAGAAGAATTGAGACTTTTGAAACTTCAAGTACAGTGATTTAGACGAGAAATTAGCATACCACGTGTTGCACATCTATTAGAAAATAGAGTTAATAATCGTCCTAGTCGTCTTCTTCTTCTTCTTCTTCTTTACAATGTATTTTTGTTTATGTATATGTCTGCGTATGTATGTGTGCGTGAGTGCTATTTTATTAGGTTAATTACTTCTTCTCTTTTACTTTGAATGTAGTAGTTAAATCTTACACTCTTTTGATATGTTTTTTTCCTAATTTAATTTGTATATTTGTACTAAATCAAATGTGTGGGAAGAATGAAAGATGGAGTGATGAAGGGCAGAATGTAAGACGGGCCTGCGTGCCCAATTCTTTACCCTTGAAAAATAAAGATTATTCATTCATTCATTCATTCATTCTTCTTCTTCTTCTTCGTTCGCTTCTACCACCAAGACCGCCCCGTGATCCTATTGAATTTACTCCTGTGGTCCTCGATAGGTCCCGTGGTTCCCCAGTGTGGTCCCCAAAAGGACCACACGAGATCCCCGAGAGGACCACAAGAGGTTCAGAGTATCACACGGCTTGAGCCTGAATTCTTGGTGGGTCTCAGAAGTGGGATTGCGTGATCGTCCTAGTATCTCGTGTAGAACATCTTGAAGTTGAGAACATTGCCGAAATGCTGCATGAAGAATACGATATAGTTAGATACTGTGAACAAATGATTAACTGATTCAGTCCAAGTGATGTTATCGACGATACATCTTGATCTTAGGTGACAGAATAAATGAATTCAGCGAACTTTTCACCGGACTTGATCTAGCGAATGATGTAATGTTTATGAAACCTAATCTAGACAACAATAATCAGGTTACGTGTGAAGATAACCTGGGAAACATTCAGCAATATCATCGATAAAAGTGGCAGGATTACAAGACAGTATGAATAAGAGAACACGTCAATCCCTCAATATATAACTCAGAACCCTTTCTGTAGTTAGAAATATATAATTCATAATCATCAATATTATACTGAAGCCGGTGACCAGGAACAATATAAACAGTAAAGAACACAACTTCTCAAATCATCAGTATAATAAGAACTTCAGACAAACAATATTCGAACCAGAGTATCACAATCTAACTTGGTACAGCAGATCACAACTTGAAATTGTTTATATATATATTATATAGAAGAAGAAGAAGAAGATGATGATGATGATGATGATCTTCTTCTTCTTCTTCGTTCACTTCTACCACCAAAAACCGCACTGTGAACCTACTGAATTCACGCCTGTGGTCCTCGTTAGGTCCCGTGGTCCCCTGTGTGGTCCACAATAGACCACACGAGATCCACGAGAGGACCACAAGGGGTTCAGAGTATCACAGTGCTTTAGCCTGTATTCTTGGTGGGTCTCGGAAGCGGGATTACGTGACACCGTGGTTTTCATTGCACCAGTTTAGTCTAGGGTTGGACTTTCTCACCGGAAGACCTCGACGTGTTTAGGACATCAGTGCATCCCCGCTGGGTGAGAGGCGGTAGCCCACCCAGGCCAGAGTTGGACTTTCTCACCGGAAAACCTCGACGTGTTTTGAGATACCCGTGTATCACCGCCGGGTGAGAGGTGGTTGCCCATCCAGTCCAGGGTTGGACTTTCTCACCGGAAAACCTCAGCGTGATTAGGATACGCAAACATCCCCGCCGGGTGAGAGGTGGTTGCCTATTTAGACTTCCCTGGTCCAGTGTCTCCGACTTCAGCATTTTGCGGTCGTGGCCGCTATCCTTCCTAGTTGTGACCAGGATGGAGCTTTTGTCCAGGAGGACGAATCCTCGCCACTAGTGACTTATACCCCTGGGTTGAGCCGGTTTAGGCATTATCCCAGTATGGGCGTGTTTGGGACGGGACCGACCTCTAGGGCAGAGGTACTGTGACATCCATAGCCTTCAAGATTCACCCCTGGTATGAGCCGGTTTAGGCAAAATTCACCAGTATGGGTGTTTATCAGGCGTTACCGACCTCTAGAGCGGAGGTGGCATGACATGTCTAGCCATCAAGTTCCACCCCTGGTGTGTGCCGGTTTAGGCATATTTCACCAGTGTAGGTGTACTTCGGACGTGGGCGGCCTCTAGAGCAGAGGTGCCGTGGTATAGCTCTCGTAGCGATACTACTGGACATACCGGTTAAACTTCACTTTCCACCACCTTTTCCCATCGGCTCCGCACAGCAACCTTTATTTCTTTTCCGCATTTCTTTCCTTAACCGGGAGGAGCTTCACTCCACGCGCGGCATTTGAAGAGTCTCGCCAGCAGTGTCTTAACCTCTGGGACAAGCCGGTTCATGCATTTCACCCGATATGACTGCACTCAGGACGTGGCCGACCTCCAGACCAGAGGTGCCGTGATTTGACTGTTTGCTTCGCTTTATCCTTTCTGCCATCTTTTCCACAGTGATGCTGCGCGGCAACCCCATTTGCAAATTTCTTCATTGGCCGGGAGGAGCATCGCTCCACGCACGGCAGCTGAAGATCTCGCCAACAGCGGCAGATGAGCTACCAAACGTGACACTCATCTACCCTAAGTATCTGGTTTTCAGGCGCCAGATATTCGCCCTCGCCCCTTCTCCTGTCAGTTTAAACAGTTCTGCCACGGGAAGGCCAGGAGCTGGACTTGACTGCCAGAGGCTGTTTGTGGCGCGTTTGCAGTCCTTAGAACCGATGATGATGATGATGATGATGATGATGATGGATGCATGAGTTGTGGGGGTGAAGAGGGGTGATGGAGAAAAAGATAGAGAAGGATGCAGAGACAAACAAAGAGAGGAGGAGGAAAACAGACAAAGAGGAGACAGAGAGAAAAGGGGAAGGAAGAGTGAAAGAAAAATATAGAGATAAGAGAGGGAGACGGAGAGAACTGGAGAGAATGGGGAGAGGGTGGGGGAGAGAAAGAGAAGGACAGACAGAGAGAAAGAAAAAAGGGAGGAAAAAGAAGTGGAGGTTTGTTTGATAGCCCATATATGGATGATATATGAACAATATGGTTCACGCGCACTAGAAAGCAAAGAGAATATATATGTCATATATCACACACAGGGGTTTTCCTTCCAGTCATTCAAGTGGCACTTCACATCGTGAAAAAGTGGCCTACTTGTATGCATTAAACTTGATGATCTGTTAGAGTTTGGTGTATGTGTAGGTGTAAAGATTGCTGTACAAATTAGGCGTAGGTTATACGTGCTTGTGGATAATGATTAAGCAATACAAATTGTACCTTGTATATGCTCGTATATATGTTACTGATACAAGCATATTAATCATTGTACGTGTCTGTATGTATTACTGGATCAACAAAAAACTAAACATTGACTGCTCATCTGTATTGCCTGCAGAGAAAAAGAAGAAAAAAAGGAAACTAACTATTAGTTCTGTTATGTAGATATTTTTACACAATAAAAGATAAATTGTTATCTTATTAGTTCTGTTATGTAGATATTTTTACACAATAAAAGATAAATTGTTATCTTATTAGTTCTGTTATGTAGATATTTTTACACAATAAAAGATAACTTGTTATCTTATTAGTTCTGTTATGTAGATATTTTTACACAATAAAAGATAAATTGTTATCTTATTAGTTCTGTTATGTAGATATTTTTACACAATAAAAGATAAATTGTTATCTTATTAGTTCTGTTATGTAGATATTTTTACACAATAAAAGATAAATTGTTATCTTATTAGTTCTGTTATGTAGATATTTTTACACAATAAAAGATAAATTGTTATCAGCCTCGCCCACGTGGTCACCAG
The DNA here is from genome assembly GCA_009760885.1 of Achatina immaculata. Taxonomy (NCBI): domain Eukaryota; kingdom Metazoa; phylum Mollusca; class Gastropoda; order Stylommatophora; family Achatinidae; genus Lissachatina; species Lissachatina immaculata. The sequence goes on from CM019714.1 coordinate 25,477,547, forward strand.
GTCTAAGTTTGGGGCGGAAGGAGAAGTCCCACTGTCACCTTCCACGCTTGTCATAAGAGGGGACTAAATGGTTTAGGCCCACTGTCACCTTCCATGCTTGTCATAAGAGGGGACTAAATGGTTTAGGCCCACTGTCACCTTCCATGCTTGTCATAAGAGGGGACTAAATGGTTTAGGCCCACTGTCACTTTCCATGTTTGTCGTAAGAGGGGACTAAATGGTTTAGGCCCACTGTCACTTTCCATGTTTGTCGTAAGAGGGGACTAAATGGTTTAGGCCCACTGTCACTTTCCATGTTTGTCGTAAGAGGGGACTAAATGGTTTAGGCCCACTGTCACTTTCCATGTTTGTCGTAAGAGGGGACTAAATGGTTTAGGCCCACTGTCACTTTCCATGTTTGTCGTAAGAGGGGACTAAATGGTTTAGGCCCACTGTCACCTTCCATGCTTGTCGTAAGAGGGGACTAAATGGTTTAGGCCCACTGTCACCTTCCATGCTTGTCGTAAGAGGGGACTAAATGGTTTAGGCCCACTGTCACTTTCCATGTTTGTCGTAAGAGGGGACTAAATGGTTTAGGCCCACTGTCACTTTCCATGTTTGTCGTAAGAGGGGACTAAATGGTTTAGGCCCACTGTCACTTTCCATGTTTGTCGTAAGAGGGGACTAAATGGTTTAGGCCCACTGTCACTTTCCATGCTTGTCGTAAGAGGCTGTTTGTGACGCGTTTGCAGTCCTTAGAACCGATGATGATGATGATGATGATGATGGATGTGTGGTTGTGGGGGTGAAGAGGGGTGAAGAGGGGTGAGGGAAAAAAAGATAGAGAAGGATGCAGAGACAAACAAAGAGAGGAGGAGGAAAACAGATAAAGAGGAGACAGAGAGAAAAGGGGAAGGAAGAGTGAAAGAAAAATATAGAGATAAGAGAGGGAGACGGAGAGATCTGGAGAGAATGGGGAGAGGGTGGGGGAGAGAAAGAGAAGGTCAGACAGAGAGAAAGAAAAAAGGGAGGAAAAAGAAGTGGAGGTTTGTTTGATAGTCCATATATGGATGATATATGAACAATATGGTTCACGCGCACTAAAAAGCAAAGAGAATATATATGTCATATATCACATACAGGGGTTTTCCTTCCAGTCATTCAAGTGGCACTTCACATCGTGAAAAAGTGGCCTACTTGTATGCATTAAACTTGATGATCTGTTAGAGTTTGGTGTATGTGTAGGTGTAAAGATTGCTGTACAAATTAGGCGTAGGTTATACGTGCTTGTGGATAATGATTAAGCAATAAAAATTGTACCTTGTATATGCTTGTATATATGTTACTGATACAAGCATACTAATCATTGTACGTGTCTGTATGTATTACTGGATCAACAAAAAACTAAACATTGACTGCTCATCTATATTGCCTGCAGAGGAAAAGAAGAAAAAAAAGGAAACTAACTATTAGTTCTGTTATGTAGATATTTTTACACAATAAAAGATAACTTGTTATCTTATTAGTTCTGTTATGTAGATATTTTTACACAATAAAAGATAACTTGTTATCTTATTAGTTCTGTTATGTAGATATTTTTACACAATAAAAGATAACTTGTTATCTTATTAGTTCTGTTATGTAGATATTTTTACACAATAAAAGATAACTTGTTATCTTATTAGTTCTGTTATGTAGATATTTTTACACAATAAAAGATAACTTGTTATCTTATTAGTTCTGTTATGTAGATATTTTTACACAATAAAAGATAACTTGTTATCTTATTAGTTCTGTTATGTAGATATTTTTACACAATAAAAGATAACTTGTTATCTGCCTCGCCCACGTGGTCACCAGGTCTAAGTTTGGGGCGGAAGGAAAAGGCCCACTGTCACCTTCCATGTTTGTCGTAAGAGGGGACTAAAGGGTTTAGGCCCACTGTCACCTTCCATGCTTGTCATAAGAGGGGACTAAATGGTTTAGGCCCACTGTCACCTTCCATGCTTGTCATAAGAGGGGACTAAATGGTTTAGGCCCACTGTCACTTTCCATGCTTGTCGTAAGATGGGACTAAATAGTTTAGGCTCAGTGTCACCTTCCTTGCCTGTCATAAGAAGGGACTACATGGTTTAGGCCCACTGTCACCTTCCATGCTTGTCATAAGAGGGGACTAAAGGGGTTAGGCCCACTGTCACCTTCCACGCTTGTCATAAGAGGGGACTAAATGGTTTAGGCCCACTGTCACCTTCCACGCTTGTCATAAAAAGGAACTAAATGGTTTAGGCCCACTGTCACCTTCCTTGCCTGTCATAAGAAGGGACTAAATGGTTTAGGCCCACTGTCACCTTCCTTGCCTGTCATAAGAAGGGACTACATGGTTTAGGCCCACTGTCACCTTCCATGCTTGTCGTAAGAGGGGACTAAATGGTTTAGGCCCACTGTCACCTTCCTTGCCTGTCATAAGAAGGAACTAACTGGTTTAGGCCCACTGTCACCTTCCTTGCCTGTCATAAGAAGGAACTAACTGGTTTAGTCCCACTGTCACCTTCCACGCTTGTCATAAAAAGGAACTAAATGGTTTAGGTCCATTGTCACCTTCCGTGCTTGTCATAAAAAGGAACTAACTGGTTTAGGTCCATTGTCACCTTCCACGCTTGTCATAAAAAGGAACTAAATGGTTTAGGCCCACTGTCACCTTCCATGTTTGTCGTAAGAGGGAACTAAGGGGGGGGGGGGGAGGGGACATGCTGTCAACCTGTTCTCCTGGCAGAAACACGGAAAAGAACATCAGAAAACTTGGTCTTGGAAAAGGAAGCGACTCTGATAACAGAAAAGAAGCGCATGAAGTTCTGCAGCCAGAGTTGAGATGACGCTGCAGATCGGACGTCCCAACGAACTACCGGGACTCAGAGACAACTGATACACGTGGATGGAAACAAAGAACAAATCCAAGAACAAGGATGACTGGGGAGACTTTATCAGTGGCCTAAACTCCCAATGGAGTGACGGGGCCGTGATGATGATAATATTATCTACACCTTCCTTCTCTTGAAACTGTTGCTGATTTTTACCAACAAAATTAGCACAGACAAGAAACCCGCTTTGTTCAAATTTCACGTTGTTCTCTCTCTCTCCTCCCCCCCCCCCCTCTCTCTCTCTCTCTCTCTCTCCAGCTCAGTAGTTCTCAACCTTTTATGACCCTGGACCCCCTTTCTGCTCTGAGAACAGCTGTGGACCCTCTTTCTGCTCTGAGAACAGTTGTGGACCTCCTTTCTGCACTGAGAACAGTCAAAGACCCCCTTTCTGTCCTGAGAACAGCCGTGGACCCCCTTTCTGCTCTGAGAACAGCCGTAGACCCCTCTGTCTGCTCTGAGAACAGCCGTAGACCTTTTTTCTGGTCTGAGAACAGCCGTAGACCCCTCTGTCTGCTCTGAGAACAGCCGTAGACCTTTTTTCTGGTCTGAGAACAGCCGTAAACCATCTTTCTGCTCTGATAACAGACGTAGACTCTTATTCTGTTCTGAGAACAGCCGTGGACCCCCTTTCTGCTCTGAGAACAGCAGTAGACCTCTCATTAAAAAAAATAGAAAGCAATAAACAGAATCTAGATACGGCTAAGATTTCTCTAATCGACCCAATCTATTTTCTAGTCCATGGGCCCCCAAAAATCCCTCTGTGAAACCCTTGGGGTTGGGCAGGGTTCTAAGAAATCTTGGTTAAGATTCACTCGCAGTGAGGCTCCAAGTATGCGTTTAGCGGCACGAGAGGTTGATTTCCTCGGATGTGTCTTGCTTCTGCTTCCAAGGAGTTGTACACTTGTCACCCTGTCGCCACTTGATTTACTCATATAATCTTTAATTAAACGTGCTATACTGAAAAGACAGGCCTAGTCCTTGTTGAAATAAAGGCCCAGCTTTGAAGTCATTCTTTTCTGATATGCAGTCCCTTTTTTGACTAACAGATTCACTTCTAAAGTCATTCTCTTGTGGATATTTGTCTCTACTTCACCAACAGACTCAGTTCTAAAGTCACTCTCTCTCTCTCTCTCTCTCTCTCTCTCTCTCTCTCTCTCTCTCTCTCTCTTTCTCTATCTATCTCTCTCTCTCTCTCTTTCTCTGAACCTTAAGTGCCCAGGGCACATGGGGCTTCCTCAAGGGTTTTCCACAAATGCCTGCCCTTTGCTTTTTTTTTCTGCTCTTGCCCAGGTGAACCCCCTGTAACCATTTCTCCTTCCACCTGCATTTGTTTTTTTTTCCCCTTGCTTCTGTTTCTGTAGCAGTCTGATAGTTTTTTTTTAACCAGATAGGGTTGCTAGTCATTCTCTTAGGGATATTTGTCTCTACTTCACCAACAAACTCTGTTCTAAAGTCATTCTCTTAGGGATATTTGTCTCTACTCCACCAACAAACTCTGTTCTAAAGTCATTCTCTTAGAGATATTTGTCTCTACTTCACCAACAAACTCTGTTCTAAAGTCATTCTCTTGGGGATATTTGTCTCTACTTCACCAACAAACTCTGTTCTAAAGTCATTCTCTTAGGGATATTTGTCTCTACTTTACCAACAAACTCTGTTCTAAAGTCATTCTCTTAGGGATATTTGTCTCTACTTCACCAACAGACTCTGTTCTAAAGTCATTGTCTTAGGGATATTTGTCTCTACTTCACCAACAGACTCTGTTCTAAAGTCATTCTCTTAGGGATATTTGTCTCTACTTCACCAACAGACTCTGTTCTAAAGTCATTCTCTTGTGGATATTTGTCTCTACTTCACCAACAGACTCTGTTCTAAAGTCATTCTCTTAGGGATATTTGTCTCTATTTCACCAACACACTATGTTCTAAAGTCATTCTCTTAGGGATATTTGTCTCTACTTCACCAACAGACTCTGTTCTAAAGTCATTCTCTTAGGGATATTTGTCTCTACTTCACCAACACACTCTGTTCTAAAGTCATTCTCTTAGGGATATTTGTCTCTACTTCACCAACACACTATGTTCTAAAGTCATTCTCTTAGGGATATTTGTCTCTACTTCACCAACAGACTCTGTTCTAAAGTCATTCTCTTAGGGATATTTGTCTCTACTTCACCAACAAACTCAGTTCTAAAGTCATTCTCTTAGAGATATTTGTCTCTACTTCACCAACAAACTCAGTTCTAAAGTCATTGTCTTAGGGATATTTGTCTCTACTTCACCAACAGACTCTGTTCTAAAGTCATTCTCTTAGGGATATTTGTCTCTACTTCACCAACAGACTCTGTTCTAAAGTCATTCTCTTAGAGATATTTGTCTCTACTTCACCAACAGACTCAGTTCTAAAGTCATTCTCTTAGAGATATTTGTCTCTACTTCACCAACAGACTCAGTTCTAAAGTCATTCTCTTAGAGATATTTGTCTCTACTTCACCAACAGACTCAGTTCTAAAGTCATTCTCTTAGAGATATTTGTCTCTACTTCACCAACAGACTCAGTTCTAAAGTCATTCTCTTAGAGATATTTGTCTCTACTTCACCAACAGACTCAGTTCTAAAGTCATTCTCTTAGAGATATTTGTCTCTACTTCACCAACAGACTCTGTTCTAAAGTCATTCTCTTAGAGATATTTGTCTCTACTTCACCAACAGACTCTGTTCTAAAGTCATTCTCTTAGAGATATTTGTCTCTACTTCACCAACAGACTCTGTTCTAAAGTCATTCTCTTAGGGATATTTGTCTCTACTTCACCAACAGACTCTGTTCTAAAGTCATTCTCTTAGGGATATTTGTCTCTACTTCACCAACAGACTCTGTTCTAAAGTCATTCTCTTAGGGATATTTGTCTCTACTTCACCAACAGACTCTGTTCTAAAGTCATTCTCTTAGGGATATTTGTCTCTACTTCACCAACAGACTCTGTTCTAAAGTCATTCTCTTAGGGATATTTGTCTCTATTTCACCAACACACTATGTTCTAAAGTCATTCTCTTGTTGCCTTCCCAGTTCGATCCTTACCCACTGGGGCCAGACCTGTTACTAAGGAGGTACACCAGGGCTATGAGCAGCTGACCACTGTCTCGCTGGCTTGAATACTGCGACTTCTCGCCTTATCTGTCTCTTATTATAAAAGATAGGATAGGGTCTTGACTGTTTCTGATTCACAGGCGCCAACAACCGTGCCGCCACTCTAACATAGTTATCATTGCTTCCATAGGTTTTTTTTTCTTTTAAAACATCCTTTTCTAATTTGTGTTTCGTTTCTTAGTTATCTATTTGTAAATAAATGTTTATTTTTTCAAACAGTACTGCACTTTAGGGAGATATCTTACGGTGGTTATACAAAGTTTTACCAAAACCAGACCCCGCGTGTTATGCCCGTGTGCGTGATATACACGAAAATTGTGCAGATAACTAAAACTTCACCTTAAAATAGTAATAATAATTAGGAGATACTACTACAGAACGTGAAAAACAAATTATTTATGCTGTTATGAAGGCACACACAAATAAACCTTGAACCATAACCTTTGTCAGTTAATACCAATGTAGGGCCACACAAAAGTAAACCTTGAACCATAACCTTTGTCAGTTAATAACAATATATGGGAAAATGTACACAGAAAATGAAACTAATATAGGAAAAGAATTGTGCAATATTTGAATGACCTAAAACAGAAAACGTGCGATGGTCAGTCTGTCCACGGATGACCAAAACTTCGTGGGGGGGGGGGAACTTTCGGCGCGACCGCTGTTAATAGTACACGGGGACATTTTCGCCGGGAAAAATAATCTTGGTAGCGTCCCTTAGACGTCTCGAGTGATACCTACTTGGGCGGGGGTGGGGGGGGGGGGGGTAAATTTTTTTTTTACGTTTCTTTCAAAACTTATCAGAAACAGTGGCCGCGGCCAGAATAGTCATCTCTATAAGATTATCAAAGAATTACAGGACGAAAGTAACCATGATTCTTTTCTCTATCTCTCTCTCTTTTTCTCTCTCTCTCTCTCTGTCCCCCTCTCTGTCCCACCCTCTCTCTCTCTTACACATATACGCACACGTATATACGTACGTACGTACATACACACACACATACATACATACATGAAAACCAGACGTTTCGTGTAGATGAGAGTCATGTTTGGTAGCTCATCTACCGCTCTTGGCGAGATTCTTCAGCTGCCGTGCGTGGAGTGGGGCTCCTCTCGGCCAGTGAAGAAAGGTGCGGATGGGGTTGCCGCGCGGCACCACTGTGGAAAAGGTGAAAGAAAGGATAAAGCGAAGCAAACAGTAGTCAAATCACGGCATTTCTGGTCTGGAGGTCGGCCACGTCCTAAGTGCACTCATATCGGACGAAATGCCTGAACCGGCTTAACACAGAGGTTAAGACACTGCTGGCGAGATTCTTTGGATCCCGTGCGTGGAGTGAAGCTCCTCCCGCCCAAGGAAGAAAATGCAGAAAAGCAATCAGGGTTGGTGTGTGGTGCCGATGTGAAAAGGTGATGGAAAGAATAAAGTGAAGATTTATCGGTATGTCCAGTAGTATCGCGGCGAGAGCTACTCATATCACGGCACCTCTGCTCTAGAGGCCGGCCACGTCCGAAATACACCCATACTGGTGAAATATGTCTAAACTAGCTTACATTAGGGATGAAAATTGATAGCTACGCACGTCATGGCACCTCCGCTCTAGAGGTCGGTCACGTCCTAAACACGCCCATACTGGGATAATATGCCTAAACCGGCTCAACACAGGGGTGGAAGTCAATAGTGGCGAGGATTCGTCCTCCTGGACAAAAGCTCCGTCCTGGTCACAACTAGGAAGGGTAGCGGCCACGACCACAAAATGCTGAAGTCGGAGACACTGGACCATGGCAGTCTAGATAGGCAACCACACGGGTATCTCAAAACACGTCGAGGTCTTCCGGTGAGAAAGTCCAACTCTGGCCTGGGTGGGCTACCACCTCTCACCCAGCGGAGATATACTGATATCCAAAACACGTCGAGGTCTTCCGGTGAGAAAGTCCAACTCTAGACTAAACTGGAGCAACGAAAACCACTATGTTCTAAAGTCATTCTCTTGTTGCTTTCCCAGTTCGATCCTTACCCACTGGGACCAGACCTGTTGCTAAGGAGGTACGCCAGGGCTGTGAGCAGCTGACCACTGTCTCGCTGGCTTGAATACTGCGACTTCTCGCCTTATCTGTCTCTTATTATAAAAGATAGGATAAGGTCTTGACTGTTTCTGATTCACAGGCGCCAACAACCGTGCCGCCACTCTAACATAGTTATCATTGCTTCCATAGGTTTTTTTTTTTCTTTTAAAACACCCTTTTCTAATTTTTGTTTCGTTTCTTAGTTATCTATTTGTAAATAAATGTTTATTTTTTCAAACAGTAGTGCACTTTCGGGAGATATCTTACGGTGGTTATACAAAGTTTTACCAAAACCAGACCCCGCGTGTTATGCCCGTGTGCGTGATATACACGAAAATTGTGCAGATAACTAAAACTTCACCTTAAAATAGTAATAATAATTAGGAGATACTACTACAGAACGTGAAAAACAAATTATTTATGCTGTTATGAAGGCACACACAAATAAACCTTGAACCATAACCTTTGTCATTTAATACCAATGTAGGGCCACACAAAAGTAAACCTTGAACCATAACCTTTGTCAATTAATAACAATATATGGGAAAATGTACACAGAAAATGAAACTAATATAGGAAAAGAATTGTGCAATATTTGAATGACCTAAAACAGAAAACGTGCTATGGTCAGTCTGTCCACGGATGACCAAAACTTCGTGGGGGGAACTTTCGGCGCGACCGCTGTTAATAGTACACGGGGACATTTTCGCCGGGAAAAATAATCTTGGTAGCGTCCCTTAGACGTCTCGAGTGATACCTACTTGGGCGGGGGTGGGGGGGGGGGGGGTAAATTTTTTTTTTACGTTTCTTTCAAAACTTATCAGAAACAGTGGCCGCGGCCAGAATAGTCATCTCTATAAGATTATCAAAGAATTACAGGACGAAAGTAACCATGATTCTTTTCTCTATCTCTCTCTTTTTCTCTCTCTCTCTCTCTGTCCCCCTCTCTGTCCCACCCTCTCTCTCTCTTACACATATACGCACACGTATATACGTACGTACGTACATACACACACACATACATACATACATGAAAACCAGACGTTTCGTGTAGATGAGAGTCATGTTTGGTAGCTCATCTACCGCTCTTGGCGAGATTCTTCAGCTGCCGTGCGTGGAGTGGGGCTCCTCTCGGCCAGTGAAGAAAGGTGCGGATGGGGTTGCCGCGCGGCACCACTGTGGAAAAGGTGAAAGAAAGGATAAAGCGAAGCAAACAGTAGTCAAATCACGGCATTTCTGGTCTGGAGGTCGGCCACGTCCTAAGTGCACTCATATCGGACGAAATGCCTGAACCGGCTTAACACAGAGGTTAAGACACTGCTGGCGAGATTCTTTGGATCCCGTGCGTGGAGTGAAGCTCCTCCCGGCCAAGGAAGAAAATGCAGAAAAGCAATCAGGGTTGGTGTGTGGTGCCGATGTGAAAAGGTGATGGAAAGAATAAAGTGAAGATTTATCGGTATGTCCAGTAGTATCGCGGCGAGAGCTACTCATATCACGGCACCTCTGCTCTAGAGGCCGGCCACGTCCGAAATATACCCATACTGGTGAAATATGTCTAAACTAGCTTACATTAGGGATGAAAATTGATAGCTACGCACGTCATGGCACCTCCGCTCTAGAGGTCGGTCACGTCCTAAACACGCCCATACTGGGATAATATGCCTAAACCGGCTCAACACAGGGGTGGAAGTCAATAGTGGCGAGGATTCGTCCTCCTGGACAAAAGCTCCGTCCTGGTCACAACTAGGAAGGGTAGCGGCCACGACCACAAAATGCTGAAGTCGGAGACACTGAACCATGGCAGTCTAGATAGGCAACCACACGGGTATCTCAAAACACGTCGAGGTCTTCCGGTGAGAAAGTCCAACTCTGGCCTGAGTGGGCTACCACCTCTCACCCAGCGGAGATATACTGATATCCAAAACACGTCGAGGTCTTCCGGTGAGAAAGTCCAACTCTAGACTAAACTGATGCAACGAAAACCACGGTGTCACGCAATCCCGTTTCTGAGACCCAGCAAGAATACAGGCTCAAGCCCTGCGATACTCTGAACCTCTTGTGGTCCTCTCAGGAAGCTCGTGTAGTCTTTTCAGGGACCACACGGGGGACCACGGGACCTATCGAGGACCACAGTCACGTCCAAAATGACTTTTTTCGAGGTCTAACCACGCAACGCTGTATTCTGTTACTTTACATGTAAATGCGCCTTATATGTGTAAATTATGGTAATAAATGTCAGTAATAACTTCAGATGGGAAATGCAGAAGAGAAATTAAGAACAGAATAGGCCAAGCAAAGACTGCATTTCAGAGAATGTATTATGCAACACATCCTTATCAATGAATGTTAGAAAAAGAGTCCTAAAATGCTATATTGAACCTATCTTGTTATATGGAAGTGAATCATGGACAATAGACAAGTCTGCACAAAAATCATTGGAAGCAGCAGAAATGTGGTTTATTAGAAGAATGTTGCGAATCCCCTGGACAGCAAAAATAACTAATGAAGAATGTATGAGAAGAGCTGGAGAGACCAAAAAATCTTGTCAAAGAAAATAAGAGATAGGCAATGTACTTTGGGGCCGGCTAGCATAGAGGTTAGAGCACTCGTCTAGCAACCAAATGGTCGAGGGTTCGAATCCCCAGCTGAGCGGGATTTTTTTTTCCGACCAATACGGCCCCGAGGTCGACCCAGCCTCGTAAAATGGGTACCAGAGAAAATCTGGGAAGGAAAGGCAGCGAGGAAAGGAACTGGTCACCCTACCTCATACGCTGATGACCCAGCATAATGAGGTCTCTAACGCTTCACCCCCTACGGCATTTGCTATGGGACTATCTTTACTTTACTTTAATGTACTTTCATATGACATGCAATGAGAAGAGAAGGCATTGAAAATATTATAACAACAGGAAAAATAGAAGGAAGAAGAGCCAGGGGAAGACCGAGAGAAAAGATACTGAACAGTCTGACGAGATGGTGTGAGAGGAGATCACCAACTGAGCTGATGGCCTCTGGAGAAGCATAATAGCCAACGCCAGTCGGCACGGCACCTGATGATGATTTATTTCTCTGTACTCAGTTTCCTATTCATCTACACAAAGACACAGGTCGCACCCACGAATCTCAATGTCAGCTGTCATTCTTCGTACACACACCAGGTTCTTGTTCTGGTACAAGGTTTGGGTTCTTAACGTCTGCTACAACACTACGTACAGTTCTTCCAACTGCCGTGGGTTCCGAGTGGTTTGTCGAGGAATCAAGGTAGCGATAACAACTGTGACGACTGACCGCGTTTCCCTGGCTCCATCCAAGAAAACGATGATGCCGTTCCAGGAAAGCTACATTTAAGTCGTTGATTTGTATTTTATTTATACAGCAATCATTGTTGTATAACAACAAGTAAAGGCTGCAACTTATAAGATGACGCCCCTCCCCAATGTGGTCCTTAGATGTAAACAAAATGCCTGTAACCACTGGGCTAGATTGTCCATACACTCAATAAAGACAGTTAGCGACCCCTGTATACTGCGACGCCATGTACTGGAGGTCCGCTTGTGTGCCGTGAAAGTTCTTTGTTATTTATGAATTAACTCTTTAAAATAATTTTTCTTCTGCTTGGTCTGAGACATGTTTATATGTGTATATGTGGCCTTGAACTGATAAAAGTTTGACAACCGCTGACACAGCTTGAATATTACCTTCGATTTTTGTTGCACTATCCCTGTTAGAGCCCCACGAAACCCGCCATCGCCACTATCCCCCCACCCTCTCTTCCACAATCTCCGTTCGATGCTTGGCGTTAAGATACGTCATGGAAAGGTGGGGAAGACCTAACTTCGGGGCAATCAGGATCAGGGAGGAGGACACGAAACTAGGTCACTGTCATTGGGGGAAAAAGAAAAAAAAAACTAGGTTACTGTTCTCACGGCTGCGCTGTTTGGTGTGTGCGCTGTTGACACTAGCGTGTGAGTGAGTTAGCGTGGAGGCGGTAGCGTCGATCTGGCGGTGTAATAACTCGAGACCGCTGGCGAGGGGAAGATTTCAAGGGGAAGAGGGAGGAGGAGGGATTCACGAGGTAGATTTCTGTTTTCTTTCTTTCTCCTGTCAGGGACTAGCGTACTGTGTTATTGTATCCAGTCAGAAGTGGACTTGCCATGGTGATCACTGCAGTTTTTGTGTGTGTTTCTCTGCTTTAAGTGGACGTATTCATGAACTAAAACTGAATCACGATTATTATTCACGTGTTTCAGCTTAGTGTGTTCAATCTTAAATAAACACGTGGGACACAACAATGTGATTCTACGACGCGATTACTTTCTTGTTTCGACGCGAATGAATCAGTGTACTTTGTGTGATTCTTATTTGTTTCTTATTTATTATCACAGGTCTTAAGTTTACTTAACAAGATTAATAGTATTATCAGAAAAGAAGGTCTGCTTCAAGTACTTTACAATGTTCACAAAAATTTACAACATGAAAGCCCAGTGATCAAACTTTTAACTTTACGTTATACCCGCGTAACACATACTTATAAAATTGTTCTTACGAAACGTCTTAGTAAAGAAAGTTATCACCATAAATTTAAAAATCAATTTTCTCATTTATGTAGCTCTTTTCTATAATAAACATTAGCTTCTCCGAAAATCATATCATCAAATTTGATTGATTTTTTTTAATGGGAATTTTTTCCCTCAGTTATCTGCTTCACGTTTGCGGTTGCCGGGTAGTATTTTATTAAGTCAAATATTTTTAAAACTGGCTCTTTAATTTTCTCCCGCCATATTCTCATATTTTTTTTCCAAATTTAAATTTGTCTTGAACTTATGTGTGTGCGTGTAAAGACGTTAAATATTCACATAATGTGGTTCTTTTTCTGATTTTATTTTGAGTGACAGAAGCTAGTTGTCGAGAATGTCAGGATTTGTCAAAAGAAGGGGACACCTAACTGGTCACTTTCGTTGATCTGCCTGTTCCATATTTAACCTGGTTCTTGGGTAATAAACCTGGTTTCCGGGTGTCTATAAATAGCCTGACCTGAAGGCCTAATTTCGTTGTGGTGTTTTTGTCGGTGAGGCCTAGTTCATTGGGCCTTTGATCGTTATGGCCGGCTTCTGATACACGTCTGTTTGTCACTGAGTATTTCTTGTTTAGATTTTTTTTTAGAAGTATTTAAGATGTTTTGTTTAAGAAATAAATATAATGGAGTTTTCACTAGACTCGCTCCTCAGTGATTTCCTTGCAAGCTACGGAAGTTCTTTATTATGATTTCAGATGGAATTTCATATTAGAACTCTTAGCAGTGGTTCGTACCGTTCCTTTGTTCCATTAATCTTGTTCAACATAACGTAGGTGCATTTCTGGTTCTCAAGATTACAACTGTATATATTGCCTGACTATTTAATAGCACGAAGAGTTAGTTACAGTGCTGTATCACTAGATCCAGTGATTTATTTGGATATTAACAACCACTCGCCGGCTGTTATCAGAAGAAGAAAAACTAGTAAATGTGTATAACTAGCGAAGTTTTTATATAAAAGCTTTAGAATAATTCACTTAAAGAAGGACTGCCATACACCGCTAATAAAAGGTGTCCAAAATACGTCAGTCAGTCTTCTGCATGTCCATTGCGGAACTTTTGTCGTCTTAACAGCTCTAATGTAGGCCTCTCGGTTGTAAGCAAGATGCCCTGCTGCTGATGCATCCATTCGCAGATCATCAACGATGTCTTGCAGCCATCTTCGCCTTGGTCTTCCTCTCTTCCTTTTTCCCATTATGTATCCTGTCAACAAGGTCTTCTCCAAATTATCATGACGTTTAATGTGTCCAAAATATTTTCTCAGTTTAGTCTTCTTTACTAGCCAAACTTTTTCAATATTAAGTTCTTGTAGTATGGATATATTTGTTCTTTTTTGTGTGTCCATGATATTTGAAGAACTCTTCTATAGCATTTACATTCAAAGACATGTATGTGTTTCTCAGCTGTTTTATTAAGTGTCCGGGTCTCACAGGCATATGTTGCAATGGGAAAGATGCATGCTCTTAAAAATCTTATTTTTGTAATGTGCAAAATATAGTAAATAGTGTTTAATATTAACACTATATTATACATTATTAGAAATGTGAATATCTAATTTCACATTAGAATATTATTTACAAGCCTGCTAGTCGAAAATGTTTACTAGCTGTGGTTATTTCCTGAGGCAACAAATTATTAAGCCTGCGTCGGTCTATAAATAGAACTCCATGCTCAGTATTTATGCGGTGGATAATGTGTCAGTAAAGTTGTAGGTAGTAAACATGCACTGCTAAAAAAACATACATTTTAGTATACTGTATTCATCAGTAAAAGTATAGTTACATTATGTAAATTGTTGGTATTGAAACACTTATTAATACTGGTTCAGTTATAAAAGAACATAGGTTTCTACAAACAAACAATAAAATTTATAATGTGCAGATCATTTAACATAAATATGTATATACTTTTGTAGAATTTATGTATACGTTATTGGAAATTAATATTCAATAATAAATACCAGCAAAATTTAAAATTATACATATAAATTTGTTACATTATTTAAAGCTGGAAGTAAGTGTGCCTGCTTAAACTAGCATTAATAAATTTATAAGAAAATATATTCAGGCATAAAACTATTTTACTATATATATATATATATATAAGTGTTATTATTCACACTTGTTCCACATGCTTATCAGTGATGCTGTACTAAACAGTATAATAATATTCTGTTTCTTGAACATTGTATGCTTCAGTAGGTTTAACTCTTGTGCTAACAGTCCTAGCCTAACCAAAGACCACATAAGCAGCCTTATAGTTTAACATGCCTATCATTTATTAACACCAGGCATCATTTTTGTGGTATTTGAATGCAGGGAGTACATTTAATACTCAGACTACACGTAAGCAACCTATGAATCTTAAATACTTTGACAACATGTAATAAGCATAAGGTGAATCTTAAATAGTTGACTACATGTAAGTATCATCTGAATCTTAAATAGTTTGGCTACGTGTAGTTAACCTGTGAATCTACATTCCAAATTGATTAATTATAAACCTACTATTTGCTTATTAATCCATAAAAAAATAGCTAGGGATTTATAAAAAATATCAAGGGATTTACATATGTATGTATAAAAATACAAATTTCCATATTCATATATGTAAGTATGAAGTGTGCTTTGTAAAAAATAGTAAAGTTAAGCTGTGTCTTGATACAAGGAGTAGTAGTCCACATTATAATTTTAGTATATTCCTCGTCACATTCTTAACTCTTTGTAATGCATGAGTAGCAAGTTATCCATTCAGATATTTCTCTCCAGACCAAGTATTTTTCTTTTCTCATATCTTTGTCCTCCTTTTTTCCAACATATATTTTTTTTTCTTTTAGTTTCTCCAGAGTCATTTCTTTGACTTAAGGAAAGCTGCCTATAGGTATCCTTTCATCATCTTTAGTATGCTTACAGGACTCAACATCCTTGTAGAACTAGAATTCCGAGATATTCAGTGGATAACTGGGATAATATCAATTCTCCAATAGATATCTTGCATTTTTCCAGCATTTACTATCACTTGATGCAGGTAAAATTTGTAAAAGCAAAGATGTGAGCCACATTTAAGCTTTTTTTTTTTTAAGTGCTAGGTCTTTTAAAACTCCCAATTCCCAACAGCTCTGTGCGAAGGATAGGTAATGTGGATTTTTTTTTTCTAATTAACAAAATCAATATCAGAGTTCACTGTATTTGTGAATGTAAATTGCCATGTAAAAAGGCTTCATTTTATGTTACATTTAGCACAGCTAAAATAGAGGTTGCAGTTCTAAATCTGGATTGTTTTATATACATACATTAGTATTCTTTTGTGTTCGTTTCACAATGGGGGAAATGGTCGCGCTGTGTCATGGCTTGCAGATAGGCTGTGATGTCTGCGCGTTTTGGCATTGCCCAACCCATTCATTCTTCTTCGAACATTCTCAGATGTTAGATGTGCTGTCCTTGAAGAAAACACAGTTGTCCGCCTTAGGATTGTCGTCTTAACCGTACAGCTTGGTCTGGATTGATATTGGTGATGGCCATGACTGGTATCTTTTCTCGTGTGCCTTCGTTGTTGCCTATGTTTGCGGGGTAGTACTGCACCAGGTGTTGGGCTGTCATTATTTTTTTTTCTCCTGTGTCACAGGTGCATTCATTAATTTTGCCTGTCTTCACTTTGTTATGCGTGCCTGTCTTCACTTTGTTATGTGTGCCTGTCTTCACTTTGTTATGTGTGCCTGTCCATTCAGTCTTGTTATTCATTCATACTTTTTTTCCCTCTTGTCCAGTGCAACACATGAGGGTAGAATAGGGTTTGTGGTTACTTTTGATTAGCAACCCTAATTCTTCTTCTTTCTCTTCATACACACTCTCTGTCTATATGACAAAGGGGCTTCCTGTTATCCGGTTTATAGTTCTGTTCTGCATAATGACAAACGTGGAAAGTTCCATTTCCTCTCGCCTTGTTTTATGAAGATTTGTACCGAATATTCCTGTTCAACAACCCAGAAAATCAAGTATTACAACTCCATTATCGGTTTTATTAATTTTCTTAGTGAATATTTCGTATTCACTTGAGTTCTTTTAGAGACTTGTTGAAATGTTACGGTCAAGAATTTAAACTCGTGAAGTGTGGTGGCATTATAGAAATGAATGGACTACGTTGTTCATAATTTATATCATTTGTTTTCCATATGTAACTACAGATTCCATATATCAAGAATGAACAAATTGTGTTAAAGACATTAGATAATATGACGCTATAATCCAGGACTAAACCCGTTTTGGTTGAAATCGGGTATGTTTCACGGTCTGTGACTTTGATCATCAAGAAAATGTAACAGAACTTTATAAATCTCATGTTTTGTTTATCCCGGTGAAATTTGTTGCTGTTTGATTTACTTATATGCATATTGTTTGTTAAATGAATTTGTTGTTTGAATTCATCATCTGCAACGTTGTTTTGGTTATCTAAGTTCAGTAGAAAGAGAAAAGAAATCATTTGTATGTTAAATGGCAGTGTATTTGAATGTGCAACCCGAGTGATACCACGTGATCTTTCATTTTAATTAAATTTGCATAAGTGGAGTTAACCCCGCCTTCCAATTCGTTGGATCATCGTTTAGTTTAACGTGATTGGTGTGTATGTAAATCACGTGACCAGTTGATTCTGAGAAATGATGGAAAATTTGTTGTCTACGTCATCGTCCATGATTGAAACGTCATCGGTGGCCAGCCAGTCAGAACGAGCGTCTCCAGTTACTGTCGCAGGTACAGTGTTATCTATCTATCTATTTATCTATCTATCTATATATCTGTCTGTCTGTCTATCTATCTATCTATCTATATATCTATCTATCTATCTATCTGTCAATCTATCTATCTATCTATCTATCTATCTATCTATCTATCTATCTATCTATCTATATATCTATCTGTCTGTCTGTCTGTCTGTCTATCTATCTATCTATCTGTCTATCTATCTATCTATCTATCTATCTATCTATCTATTTTTTATTACAAATATATTGCCATGAATGCTATAGGTATAATGATAAATAAAGATAAGTAATATTCATAGATTTTTTTTTATCTCAGTAAAAAATAATAAAATAAAATTTTGAGCCAGTGCACTCATCAGTTATCAGCGTTTTTTGTTCTCCCAAACATTGGTTCATGTATTCATCAGCATGTCCCTTGCGGAACTTTGCTTCCCTAACTACAGCTTTCTTGAAGGCCTGTCGATTGTAAGCAAGATGCCCTGCAGCTATACATCCACTAGCAAATCATCAACAATGACTTGTTGCCATCTTCGCCTTGGTCTTCTCCAAACTCTCACCATGTTTAATGTCTGAAATATTTAAGTTTTTCTCTATTTAACCTTTTTTCAGTATTAGAATCTTGTAGTATGGATATATTGTGGTCTTTGTGTGTGTGTGTCTGTAGCATTTACATTCATAGGCACTTAACGTGTTTCTCAACTGGTTTGTTAAGTAGCATCTATGTCTGACGAGCATATGTTGTGACGCGAAGATGAAAACCTACTTACAACATACATGGAATATAGAAAATTCGTCTTCCTCACTTCGTCTTCTGGAAAACTTTTTCTAGAATGTGTGGAAGTATGGGAGACACAGTAGCAGCATCGCAACAAGAAGAACGTCCAAGGAAGGTCACAGAGGTTTTTGTGGGGCACTGCCTTTCCAAAATATACTGGTTCATCAAAGTGTATATCGTTATGATTGTGTGCAGTTGACGGGGGCATCAGGTCAGATAATTGCAAGAAAAAAAAACAGTCGTTCGCTCAGACATTTGATATTAATCTCTCTCACAAATGTGGAAGTTCGTCTTAGGTCTCTTGTAAAGGGGGGGGGGGGGGGGGGCTGGAGTCTGGCCAGTCCTTTGCACGAGTGGGTTGTGTAGCCGTGTATGATAAGTTGTGTTGTCTGTGATTCTTTGCTGCGGTCATTTAGGTCTGTCGAGCTACTCTCCTGTTTCTGTTATGGATGTTGTCTCAGCCGGTAATGTCCTGTTCTCAGTTGGAAGATTATAACTTGGGCGTTTCTTGGAGAGTTTGCGGCATTCGTCATCGGTTTTTCCTGTGCGATGTTGTTCTATCTAGCAGTCGTTATATTTTGCCTTTAGCGTGTTCTTTGTTTCTTCTGTTGTATTCTACCTCGGTCTTATGCCAGTCTATCTGCCTTTTGGCCTTTAGCGTGTTCTTTGTTTCTTCTGTTGTAGTCTACCTCGGTCTTATGCCAGTCTATCTGCCTTTTGGCCTTTAGCGTGTTCTTTGTTTCTTCTGTTGTAGTCTACCTCGGTCTTATGCCAGTCTATCTGCCTTTTGGCCTTTAGCGTGTTCTTTGTTTCTTCTGTTGTAGTCTACCTCGGTCTTATGCCAGTCTATCTGCCTTTTGGCCTTTAGCGTGTTCTTTGTTTCTTCTGTTGTATTCTACCTCGGTCTTATGCCAGTCTGTCTGCCTCGTCTTTTTCTTGGGTGATACTGTGGGCATCAGAAATCACGACAAGAGACAAACATTATTTTTTCACACACTCGCACATTCTGTCATAGAGAAGAAAGATTAACTTGTAGCATAGCCTTGTAAGTAATGATTATAGTTATTATAATTATTATTATTATTATTATTATTAGTGACATGATCAGGAATAAAGAATGTATTGGGGGGCAGAGAAGTTATAGTTAGAGGAGCGAGGAACGGATACTCGGTACTTCAAAGACCTGATCAAAGGTAAAACCGTATCGATAGATCTGATAGATCGTGAGAGTGGTCCAGTTCTAGAGGTGCGACTTCGCGCGCACATGCAGTAGCCCAGGGGGAACAATTGACCAGTAGATCAAAGACTGAACAGAGAACGGACTAGGTCCCGAAGCAGATAACTTGAAAGAGATGGTGGACTTGTTTAATTGGAGGTAGCAATACGCTAGTTGCGACTTGTAAGTAATGATTATAGTTATTATAATTATTATTATTATTATTAGTGACATGATCAGGAATAAAGAATGTATTGGGGGGCAGAGAAGTTATAGTTAGAGGAGCGAGGAACGGATACTCGGTACTTCAAAGACCTGATCAAAGGTAAAACCGTATCGATAGATCTGATAGATCGTGAGAGTGGTCCAGTTCTAGAGGTGCGACTTCGCGCGCACATGCAGTAGCCCAGGGGGAACAATTGACCAGTAGATCAAAGACTGAACAGAGAACGGACTAGGTCCCGAAGCAGATAACTTGAAAGAGATGGTGGACTTGTTTAATTGGAGGTAGCAATACGCTAGTTGCGACTTGTAAGTAATGATTATAGTTATTATAATTATTATTATTATTATTATTATTAGTGACATGATCAGGAATAAAGAATGTATTGGGGGGCAGAGAAGTTATAGTTAGAGGAGCGAGGAACGGATACTCGGTACTTCAAAGACCTGATCAAAGGTAAAACCGTATCGATAGATCTGATAGATCGTGAGAGTGGTCCAGTTCTAGAGGTGCGACTTCGCGCGCACATGCAGTAGCCCAGGGGGAACAATTGACCAGTAGATCAAAGACTGAACAGAGAACGGACTAGGTCCCGAAGCAGATAACTTGAAAGAGATGGTGGACTTGTTTAATTGGAGGTAGCAATACGCTAGTTGCGACTGGTTTTGGGCAACAAAGGATGACCCAATGACCCGATGACCCAATGACCGATACAACAATTGGAGGCGTGGTCTATGGAACGGAATTTACGAATATAAAAGGATGCAGATTCAGGTAGAGGGAGGTTCTGAGAGAGGAGGAGAAAGAGAGAGAGACGCAGAGAGGAGGGGAAGAGGCATTCAGCAAGAGAAATGTAGAGATAGAGACATAGTGTTAGATTGAACTAGTGTAGCAAGAGATCGTACAGTAATTGTTACCAAGAGCTTTTGTATTACTGAATATTGTGAACGCTGCTTAAATACTGCTTGTAGAATTATGAGAATTTTGATATTGTGATTTTGTGAGATTTCGTGCTACTATGATGAAAATAATGAAATGTGTATAATCTTGAATATGCCTATTATTACAAGTGAGTTATCAGCTATACGTATTGATCATATTGATATTATTTGTCAAATTAAAATGAATCAGTGAAATGTTCATGAGAAATCAACTATTGCCATGTATGTGAAACTTCGACGTGTGATGTACCAAGGTGAGAGGTGATGATAATAGAACATTCAATAATAACAATAATAATGAACAATATAAATGAACTAAAGATGTGTTAAAAACTCTTACATCCCCAAAGCAACACTGGCAGGGTCGGTATATCTTGCACGCCCATGCCAGTCAAAACAAGTTTAGGCAAAGTCTGATTAAGTGAAAAGTAACGTATTTCTAACCCAAGTCTCAATTTTATATTATAGAGTAGTTCCTTGGAGTTTCTTTCTGTCAAAATTTCTCATCAAAATTTGTTCAGGCTGAGCTTGGAAATTATTTCGAGAGTGAGACAACTTGCACATACTGAAATAAAAAGTACAAAACTCTTTGTAAGGAGATCGAAGATTATTACGGCTGACTAACGATCTATAAAGTTGAATATTTTCAACATATTTCTCCATCATCGCTTGCCGTACAAAGCAGGCATTAATGATCATGGTTCTCTATAGATCTGAGTGTTTGATAGTTTCCATTGGTTCATCCGGCAACTTTCTGTTGTGCCCATGATTTTTTGTTCTTTCTCTATCTTCCCCTGCCTCTCTTCCCATTTATCTTTCCTGTTGTTATGACTTATTTCCATATAACTTTCAATTCTAGACACGTCTTATACTTTAGTGGAGTGTTTTTAGCCATAAACAGCAAGTACTCGTAATTTCAGTAGTAATGGTATTTTATAATTCATGCCAACTTGGTGTGCCATATTTCTGTATCTTTATCTTTGCTTCATATTTTACTTACATGTAATCACATGTTGCTTGATCTGGGCGAAATGTAGGTGGGGATATGGCGCAGATTCCTAGAACATAGAACATTCATAACAACATAGTGTGTTATTTTATGGGAGATAAGAGAAATCCAGATAAAAACACGAAAAATAGATAAATACTTATCTTTTTGTATACTTGTAAGAGGAGGGAACGTTTTTTGTTCTTCTCATATTTCTTTTTTTTTTCATCTATTTTTCATTTTTTAAAATCTGTTGTATGTGTGTGTATGTTATCATTGAAAAAGACTTGCCGAAATATTGAATTGTTGTATGTTTTTCATTTATATGTGCTCATCTTACTTTCTGCCATTCTTGTTGTAAAACTGTACCACACACCTCTCTGTACCTTTTATTTTACTGTTAGGGAAGTTGGATTTACATGGGACCAGTCCCAAACTGCTTTACGCTCTAAGGCAAGGTTAACAGATCCGAGATCTGGGCCCCCATCTGCTGCCTGGTTGGCCTTATGGTCGTAGTGTGCGCGTCCTTGCCTGTCGATCAACCCAATCTTGCTTGCTATGGGCTTGTTATCTGGACAGGTTGTCCGGATTACGTCATTCGCCAGAGGAAGAAAAAAAAAAGGGGGGGGGGGGAGGAGGGAATTACCATGCTCGGTTATCTCCCACTTCAAACTGTTATAGAATATGGTGACCTCAATACAGACCCGACAGTTTTTTGCGAACGTGTGCTGTGTTGTGCATAAGAAAAGAAGAAGAAAGTATACGGCAGTGGGGAAATCGAACGCGCCGACTCCTCGTGTATATCATATTTTGTTGCATTTTTTCTTGTTTCATAATTTGATCATGTTATTTGAGGGGGGGGGGGTGGTCGTAATACAGTAAGAGCTACTTGAAGAGATACGTTTAAGTAGTGCTTCTTTATGATATAACGTTTTTCTCCTGTGTTCATATTCTCTAGACCAGTGTTTCCCGGACTTTTTTTCAGTCTAGAGCACATTTGCTAATGCATGTTTCTGTCGCGGTGCACCCGTGTTCTTTTATTTATATGGGCAGGTGAAAGCTAACACATCTTTATCAATGAATGTTAGAAAATGAGTCCTAAAATGCTATATTGAACCTATCTTATATGCGATATTGAACCTATCTTGTTATATGGAAGTGAATCATGGACAATAGGCAAGTCTGCACAAAAATCATTGGAAGCAGCAGAAATGTGGTTTATTAGAAGAATGTTGCGAATCCCTGGACAGCAAAAATAACTAATGAAGAATGTGTGAGAAGAGCTGGAGAGACAATGTACTTTCATAGGACATGCAATGAGAAAGGGGGGCATTGAAAATATTATAACAACAGGAAAAATATAAGGAAGAAGATCAAGAGGAAGACCAATAGAAATGATACAGGACAGTCTGACGGGATGGTGTGAGAGGAGATCACCAACTGAGCTGATGGCCTGCATGAAGGATCGGGTACTCTGGAGAAGCATAATAGCCAACGCCAGTCGGCACGGCAACTGATGATGATGATGACAGGTGAAAGAATGTTGAGACGTTCTTTTGATGTGAAATGTGAGCCTTCTCGTGGACACAGATCTCTTGTCGCTTCAGCTCGTACTGGACTGCGACTAAGAATTATATCGCCGTGGGTTCTCTGCCTGTCCCCCGGCTGTTTATCATTTACATCGGCAAAAACCATTTGAGGGCACATCTCTAGGTCTTCAGAGGCACACTATTTGAGGGCACATCTCTAGGTCTTCAGAAGCACACCATTTGAGGGCACATCTCTAGGTCTTCAGAGGCACACCATTTGAGGGCACATCTCTAGGTCTTCATAGGCACACCATTTGAGGGCACATCTCTAGGTCTTCAGAGGCACACCATTTGAGGGCACATCTCTAGGTCTTCAGAGGCACACCATTTGAGGGCACATCTCTAGGTCTTCAGAGGCACACCATTTGAAGGCACACATCTAGCTCTCCAGAGGCACACCATTTGAAGGCACATCTCTAGCTGTCCCGAGACACACAATTAAAAGGCACATCTCTCTCTCTCTCTCTCTCTCTCTCAGAAGGGCAGAATGTAAGACGGGCCTGCGTGCCCAATTCTTTACCCTTTAAAAATAAAGATTATTCATTCATTCTCTCTCTCTCTCTCACTCTCTCTCTCTAGAGGCACACCTCTAGCTCTCCCGAGACACACCATTTGAAGGCACACATATAGCTCTCCCGAAACACACCATTTGAAGGCACACATCTACCTCCCCCGAGACACACCATTTGAAGGCACACATATAGCTCTCCCGAGACACACCATTTAAAGGCACACCTCTACCTCTCCCGGGGCAAACCATTTGGGAAAAAAATCTATGCTCTAGACCAGTGGTTCTTAACTTGGGGTCCTTGGGAAAAAAAAATTAATGGTCCACAGAACAGCAGGAAATGGATGGGGGTCGATTAAAACAAAATTGTTAGCACCGATCTGTGTGCTTTTTGTTGCATTATTTGTTGTGAGGGGGTCCACGGCCGTTCTCAAGATGGAAAGGGGGTCCACAAAAAAAAAAAAACAGATTGAAGACCACTACTTTAGACATAGACGTTCATCTGTGTAATTCAGTTTTTCGTCTTAAAATTTATACCTCTAGTCTTTTCCATGAACTGAGAACTATGTAAAGCACTTGGTGCACTGGTAAAACATGTTAGCAGCGAGCGAAAGGTTTGATTGATTTTTATTTCCAAAGGATTTTAAGAATTAGGCAGGCAGGACCCTCTTCTGCGCTTTTATCATACAACTTTCTTTCTGCTCCAGGCATCCTACAGATATGTTGTTTATATAACCAACATAACTAAGAGGTGAGGCCAAGAGAGGTATAGTTTTAAAAAAATATTTTTATCGTCGAATAGTTTCCATACTTTGAACCAAAACTTATATTTTAATGTCTCCTCCCGTCATTTCTTCACGGGTTACAACTGTTACTAGTTGATAATCTGTTTTCAAAAGATATATTCAGGTAAACTCTTGACCTGCCTTGGCTCAGGTGACAGCGCGATATCGACATGAGTCTGTGGCATGACACACATACAGAAAAAAATAGTTACAGCATACATTCCTATGATATGAATACCAATATCCACTTAACCTTTGTCATTTTATACAAATGCAAAAAAAAACATGTTTATGACTCTCCTATTGTGTTGTTTATGCACATTTTATCCTCTGAAATGCTGTCTAGTTCGTTGTATACATATTTGTTTGTGACCTGGGTACTAAAAATCTATAATGTTACCTGTCCGGGAAATTGTGCAGGTATGCTTGAAAAACAACATTATTTCTGTGTTATGTGTCATTAATATGTGCTCGTGTCCAGTGACGTATCAAGAGTTGGTGGAGCCCATGGATGAGTATCCTAATGAAAAATATAAAACGAAATTCCTACCTCAGATAAGTGACACGTGGGATTTTTTTTGCTTTGCGTGTGATCATAATGGCGGTCTGGGTGGCCGAGTGGTTAGGCGCTTGGTCTGCTAATCCGGTGGTACCGGGTTCAGTTCCAACAGTAAGATTTTTTTTTCTGTTACTAACACAGCAAAAAGGTCCCGCGGTCTACCCAGCCTTAAGAAATGTTACCAGAGAAATCTGTGAAGCTAAATTCTTCTTCTTTTGCGTTCCAGGTTGTTGGTAACAGCAGATCCTGATCACTGTCGACACGGCAAAGCCCGCGGTCCTCTCCAGATCCTGATAGAAGCCCTAAAGCTTTTGCCCCAATTGTGTATCCTATGGCCATGTCTCACGCATCAGGTCTACATGGTTTGGGCACTCTTGAAGGATATGTTCTGGAGTCTGGGCTCCACTGCTACATGGACACTCATCTGTGTGAGACATTTTAGTCGATGTAGGTGGCTTAGTAGTCTGCAGTGGTCTGTGCTTAGGCGGAAGAGGATGGTTTGCTGATGTCTTTGTAGTTGGTGTATTGGATTTGGTTCATTGGTGCATTTCAGTTGCTTTTACCATTCAGATCTGCACTGGTTACGGATTATAGTTTTGGCTTCTTGATAGTTTACTGGATGATTTGTTTGATCTTGATTGCTGCCAGCAATTTCATTGCCAGCTATTCCACAGTGGGATTTTACCCATTGTAGGGCCACGGTTGTTGACATTGTAAGGTGCTTCAGTTCTGTTGTGCTTTCCTGTATGTTTGTCTGTGGGTTGCTTGTTGTTTTTAGATATTCTATAAGTGCCCTGCAGTCTGTGAAGGCATAAAATCCTTTGATGAGGTTGAAAGACTCGCCGAAGAAAGTTGGCGAACTACTTTGCGAGCCCTATGTGACGTTTAACGGCACGGGACGGATATAAGATATAAGTCTGTGAAGAAGGCTATGAAGGTAAATGAGACCCGGCCTGATACTGACCACATCCCCACTTTCAAGTGCCGAAGTTCGTGGAAATATGGGCCTGCTACCGTATCCCTATTATGCCTTAATGACATGGAAACGGGGATTTTACATTTACCATTTAATCATAATACTACGCCCGGCCCGATTTATAGATGTGGATAAATGCCCACACATGCCACGTCCTAGTTACGCCCCTATTTGCGTCGTTTGTATCTCCCCCAAGGCGTGTGGCCGCAGTTAGCTGTAACATAGTCACCGTGTGCTCTCCAAGAGAGACAGCGTCACAACGCATGTCGCTATCAGCTACACGCTCGCGCTGGTTGTTTTTCCTTACTGTGTAACGGGCAGGTAGCATGTCTGCTGATTGCTCTGATTATAGAGAGAAGCAGACAGACGACCGAGACAAGTCGTGGATCTGGGCGTGAGAGGGCAGGCCATGGAGTATGGCTGTGAGGTCAAGGAATCTAGTCGGCGTTGGATGATGAGTACTGTGTATGAAGGAGGCGGAGCGTTAGACAAGTGTATGACTCTCTAAGTCGGAAGCAGTCTGGAGTTACATGCGAAAGTAGACAAATGGAGGAGTCGGCCAGTAGAATATAGAGTCGGATAATAGAAAGAGGAGTCGGATAATACAAAATAGACAGTGGAAAATAAAGGATCCAGACAGTAGAAAATAGTGGAAAATAGAGGAGTCAGAAGAAAATATGGGAGTCAATTGAACAAATAGAGGAGTCAATAGAAAATAGAGGAGTCAGAAGAAAATATGGGAGTCAGTTGAACAAATAGAGGAGGGAAACTAGAAAATAGAGGGACCAGACAGTAGAAAATAGAGGAGGGAAACTGTAGAAAATAGAGGAGCCAGACTGAAAATAGAGGAGTAGGGTAGCAGAAAAATCTATGATCTTATGACAGAAGCAGATTCTGATGGAAATAAGAGCAGAAAAGCACTTTTAAAAAGTTGGAATCGGGCAGTAAAAAATAAAGGAATTATGACAGTAGAAAAATATGATAATTAGAGTAGGACAGTAGCAAAATATGATAATTAGAGTAGGACAGTAGCAAAATATGATAATTAGAGTAGGACAGTAGCAAAATATGATAATTAGAGTAGGACAGTAGCAAAATATGATAATTAGAGTAGGACAGTAGCAAAATATGATAATTGGAGTAGGACAGTAGAAAAATATAAGAATTGGAGTGGGACAGTAGAAAAATATAAGAATTGGAGTGGGACAGTAGAAAAGAGGGGTTTGAGTGGGACAGTAGAAAAATATAAGAATTGGAGTGGGACAGTAGAAAAATATAAGAATTGGAGTGGGACAGTAGAAAAATGTAAGAATTGGAGTGGGACGGTAGAAAAAAGAGGGGTTGGAGTAGGAAAGTAGTATAGGAGTAGTGCTGGGGACAGTAGAAAAATAGAGGAATTTGATAAAAAGGTCTGGAGTACAGATTCCACAGGATGGCCCACGTGGATTTAGAAAGACATAGGAAGAGACGGTCATCTGCTCCAAGTTGTGATGATGATGATGATAATGAGGAGAATTATTACCACAGGAGTCTGTAAAGACTGAGCGCAACTTCATTCTGGGTTATTGCTGGCGTTCAGTTTGAACATCTTTCTCTGACAGATGATTGCATGCTTCTGTCTGATCCACCCACTGACATATTGGATGTCTTGTCAAAATGAGTGCCCCCCCCCCCCACTGTATACCATTAAAGACAGCGGACCCTCATAGGATAGACAGCTGACCCTCATAGGATAGACAGCTGACCCTCATAGGATAGACAGCTGACCCTCATAGGATAGACAGCTGACCCTCATAGGATAGACAGCTCACCCTCATAGCGTAAACAGCTGACCTCATTTAGGCTGCTAATTCACTAGGAAAAAGTGTATTAAATCATCTTATTGTAACCATTGGTCGGCCCGTCAAAACAGCTTACATTATTCACTGTTTGTCCACTATAAAATGTCCACTTTATTCCGTGTAAAAGAAGTCCACTTTATTCAGACTGTTTTTGCCCATTATTAAAAAAGTCCGCTTTATGCAAACTACTGTCCTCTTTTTTTTTTTTTAAAGTCCAATTTATTCAATTTGCCCATTATAAAAAAGGGCACTTTATGCAGACCATCTGTCAAACTATTAAAAAAGAAAAACAGTCCACTCATTCAAACCGTTTATCCACTCTTAAATAAAACAATCCACTTTATTCTGACCACGTGTCCACTATTTAAAACAAACAAAAAAGGCAACGACAGCCCCCCATAGTATTCGTCCCTCCGAAGCGAGTGGCCCAAACCTGCGGATTTAGCACACAGCGGCAGCTTGGCAGACCTTGTTGACACACGAAGCCAAACTAAAATGTTTGGCCTGATTGATGGATAGCGTGTGTTTGACTGGGCCAGTGTTCTGCGCTGCCAGGGCTGTATTTAGGTCACTTGATAGCGAGCGCTGCACCGATGAGGGGAGGAGGGAAGAGGGGGGAAATTGGCGGGCCGGGGGGGGGGAGGGGAAAGAAAACGCCGAACACGTAAACAACTTACGGTGCGCCGAACTCGTGACCTCGTTCAGTTATTCAGGTCGAAAGCAGCGCTCCAGTTAACTTGATAGACGCCCGGATGGCGTGGTTTCTCCCGTAACATGGTGCCTTGTAGGTTTTTATTTTTTTTCCAAGGGAGTCGAGAGCCTGGAGGAAAAAAGGAAAATTGAGTGGGGGAGGGGGTGGTGGGGCCCCGCGAGAGTTTGGGAGGGGGGGGGGAGACAGAAAGGTTGTCTGGGTAATAGGGCAAATAGGTCAGTATGATCCCTAGGAAATCCTCTTCCTTGTCTAAGCATTGAGTGTGTTCTATTTTGGGCCATTTACTTTTAATGCTAGTCCCTTCCCTCTCTCCTCCTGTTTCTGCATTCAGTCACTTAGGTTAGAGAGTTCAGTTTTCTCAGCTTTTCGGTCAAAGTTCAGTTTCTCGACCGCTTTTTTTTAGCTCATAGTTCAGTGTTTCTCAACTTTAGCGCAGAGTTCAGTCTGAATTTTTTTTTCTTTTAGCTCATAGTTCAAAGTTTCTCAGCATTTTTCTAGCTCATAGTTCAAAGTTGAGAAACTTATTTTTAGTTCATAGTTGAGAGTTTCTCAACTTCTCATAGTTCAAAGTATCTTAACTTTTTTTTAGCTCATAGTTCAGAGTTTCTCAACTTGTGCCAGTATTTCAAAGAGCTGGGAGATGGGTAGAAAAAGACTATCACCCCCCACCCCTACCCCAACATACACGCGCCAATTCCTACCTATATGTTCTTTCTTCTACAGCCACTGTCCTTTTGTCCACCATAGTTTACAAGGATCACCAAGGTTACACAGCATGTAGACAACAGTTCTCAATCCCCCTCTTTTTTTTAGCGGAATCCTAAAATCAGTAATGGTGCATGGTGCCCCGCTGCTCATAAAAAAGACCTGTTGCAAGTCAGGCGTGACTGCTGTTGTTTTAATATTTAGTTTGGAGAACAGAAAGTAGGGGG
Source organism: Achatina immaculata (assembly GCA_009760885.1). Lineage (NCBI taxonomy): Eukaryota > Metazoa > Mollusca > Gastropoda > Stylommatophora > Achatinidae > Lissachatina > Lissachatina immaculata. The sequence goes on from CM019714.1 coordinate 25,507,038, forward strand.
ATTTCTCTAAAATCCCGTAAATTTGTTTTTATTTTATTATTATTTTTAATGTATTTTTTTCTGGATATTCTACTTCAGAAAGTTCAGATCCCTGGTTACCGTAATGTGGGCCACGACCTGAGGTTGGGAGCCACTGATGTACCGCCTAATTAAATTTAAAAAACAAATTTTTGCAATGAAGTATTTACCTAAGTGATCAGCAGTCATGATGGAGCTAGCGGAGAAGTCAGACATGGTAGTTTCATCTCACCAGACTGGGCGTGCTGAAGGAAAGAACTCGTCTATGGACAATCTCCAGAGCTTGGTACGGCTACCATCTCTAGACGAAGATATCAGGAAGATCTTCGTCCTGTAGCATTCTTTCTGTAATAGAGTTCTTGCCACGTGTAACAGAGTTCTTACCACGTGTAATAGAGTTCTTGCCACGTGTAACAGAGTTCTTTGCCACGTGTAGCAGAGTTCTTGCCACATGTAACAGTTCTTGCCACGTGTAGCAGAGTTCTTGCCACGTGTAACAGAGTTCTTGCCACGTGTAACAGAGTTCTTGCCACGTGTAGCAGAGTTCTTGCCACGTGTAACAGAGTTCTTGCCATGCTCGCTGGCACTATCGCTTTCCTCTTTCTAAATCGCCTTCTGCCTGCGATCGACTGTTCCAGACTCCAGAACATATCCTTCATGAGTGCCCAAACCATGCAGACCTGCCAGAGGACACAAGCTTGGGGCAAAAACTTTGGGAGATCTGAAGAGGACTACGAGCTTTGCCATGTCAACAGGGATCAGGATCTGATGTGACCTTCAACCTCGAACACAGAAGAAGGCTGGTCCGTGGTAGAAATGTATTCTCCAAAGATCAAAAGGGATGGCGACTGCAGTAAAACTGGTTTCAATTTTAAAAAAATGTAGATAGAGAGGTGTATAGTGCAGTTTTACAAAGTGAGGGAGGGAGTGAGTATGGTGAGAAAAAAAAAACGAACAGAAAGTATGAGAATGTATAAATGAAAAACATACAACATCCAATATTTCGGCATGAGCCTTTTTCGAGGATTACATGCACAACGAGACAAAAAAAACCCAAAGAACTTATCTGTTTTACTTTTCTACTTCTGGAGGAAGACACATTCAGATAAGTTCTTCGTTTTTTTTGTCTCGTTGTGCATGTAGTCCTCGAAAAAGGCTCACGCCGAAATATTGGATGTTGTATGTTTTTCATTTATACATTCTCATACTTTCTATTCGTTTTTTTTTCTCACCTTACTCACTCCCTCCCTCACTTTGTAAAACTGCACCATACACCTCTATCTACCTTTTTCTCGAAAGATCAGAAGAACAGCCGTTGGGGAATCTGATTTTAAAAAAATTATAATCAACTTTACCACAGTATTCTCTGTTACACTTTGTGAGTTAGTCAGTTTTCCAAAACAAAGAAAATTCAGTGATCGTGTCAGAATAAATGTTAACGTGATTATCACTCAAAATGTTTTTAACGAAAAGCTCCATCAGATCAGGCAGAGCCAGTACCCCTGGATATGTAGAGTTCAGTCCTCCAAGGAGAATAAACTTTTCTATTTCCAAGTCTCCCGGCTGTGTTGTTTCCATGCTGTAACTTCATATCCATGATACCCCAGAAGATGATAACCAGAGAGACAGAGAGAGCTGGCACTCTGTAATTAAAGAAGTTATCAGCTTCACTGCTGGACTTCTTCTCTAAGACGGACGAACCCCTCCCCCCTCCAAAAAAAAAAAAAAAGAGGTAGCTGACACTTCTGAGAAGATATCAGGCTTCACACCTGCCAGGTTGGACCTGTTTTATGTAATACTGATATGCGGAATATCAAAGAGTTTCATCTCTAAGACTTGGGCCACGACTAGCCTAGACTGTACCCCTCCCGAGGAAACCTTTCTCCATGTCCTGCGGTCCACTGAATCCCACGCTTGTTGTTGGGGTTTTTTTTTTCCAGTCCGTGGAGAGTTTCTATATTCCCTGAAACTGCTTTAAGCCTTTCCGTCAAGTTTAGGATAGTTTAGCATCGCCATTAGGACTAGTCCATGGGAACATAGATCTCCACCAGGTATTATATCCCTCAGTGCAGAGCATCTGATGACAACACTCCATTGTTTATAGAGATATCTTGTGTCTAAAACATAACGCTAGCATATCTTGTGTCTAAAACATAACACTAGCATATCTTGTGTCTAAAACATAACGCTAACATATCTTGTGTCTAAAACATAACACTAGCATATCTTGTGTCTAAAACATAACGCTAGCATATCTTGTGTCTAAAACATAACGCTAACATATCTTGTGTCTAAAACATAACGCTAACATATCTTGTGTCTAAAACATAACACTAGCATATCTTGTGTCTAAAACATAACACTAGCATATCTTGTGTCTAAAACATAACGCTAACATATCTTGTGTCTAAAACATAATGCTAACATATATTCTATCTAAAACATAACGGTAAAATCTAATTATGCTTCAGCCTGTATAGTTTATTAAGCGATGTTTCATTCAGACCGTGCCCACCGAGTAGAAGCCAGGATTGCTTCCCTTGTTTTAAGAGAGACTGCAGGGGGAGCCCTAAGGACAAATGTACGGGAGGCGGGGGGGGGGGATAGTTTTCCACTGACTTATAGAACTCCTCTAGTGGACTGTATATTAAGATGCGTGCACTCTCTCTCTCTCTCTCTCTCTCTCACACACACATTCTCTCACTCACTCTCTCTGTCTCTCTCTTACTCACACAAACACAATAGTAGTTCATTAAAAATGAATGTGAACAACCGTATTAATGGATGAACCTCAAATAACCCCCCCCCCCCCAAACCCAGGAAAATTGTTCAGATGCACATTAACCTTTGCCAACCTTAACCCAAGCCGAGGTCCCTGATCTATAGACACCAAAGGGAGGTTATTCACAGTGTATCGACCGAGGGGGGTGGTTTCCTCCCTTGTGTTGGCATTTAATGGGCGCGGTCATTTGAAGCCAAGGTCAGATGCCGCTAGTGTGCCCCTTAACTCCCTCGAGCAGTCGTGCTCGTGAGTTCTTTGGCCATCTTGTGAGGGCGCGAGCACTTATTTTTCAGGTTCCGGATGTTATTACCCTTCCCCTCTCCCCAACACTCCCCCCCCTTTTCTCTCAAACCCTTGTGCAAAGGGAAAAAAAAACCTCATTAAATCCACACACGTCTTTCAGATCCAAACAAGTATTTACACGAGCTCAGAGAAATGGTAAGTGTTTGTTGCTCAAGCGAAGGATGATGGGGCAACATGTAGGAACTCTGAACGCTGCTGCTGCTGATGATGATGATGGCCAGGGAGTCAGAATCAGTAGCAACTTTGGGTGGAGTATGAGGCTGTAGAGGGCGTCTAAGTGGCGAAGTGGTTAGTCCCCTAGTCTCTAATGGCGAAGGTCTGGGGTTCGAATCCGGCCGGAGGATTCCCAGTCACCCAGCTGTAGAAATGGGTACCCGACTTCTTCTGGAGTTGGGGAAGGAAAGGCGGCCAGGCGTGATACCAACCATATCACCCCCTAGTGTGCTGACAGGTCAAGGAAAATATGGGCACTAACACCATATCCCTATGTGCCTCTAAGGCATGACAGGGCTCGGACGGTTAAGGTACCAGTCCTCGAATTACGAACGCGTTTCCTTCCCAAGGCTGTCTGTAAGTCGAGTTTGTACGTAAATCGGACACTTAGGTCAAATTCACACCCAGCATCAGTTGCTTGGTGACAGCTGTAGATCTCATCGTCACTGGGCCTTTAACATGCTCCATTATTTTCGCTGTGTCGTTTAAAATGTACCCAGATTGTTGGCTGGCTGCAGCCTAATGCTTTTCCAACTTCGTTGACGTTTGACCCCCCCCCCCCACCCCCACCCGTTTTGTTATTTCCCCCTTTTGTTTCAGTCGTCATTGTTTTCCTTTTATTCTTGCATCGCCACCACTTGCATCTCGTTTACGCTTTTAGTGCCATGGTTACAGTTCTAAAACAGTATGGTTAACATGCATGAATGTACGAGGCACACGATCCTGGAAACAACCAAGTCTGTGTGTTCTACTTTTTCCCCCACGGGGCGACGAACAGCTGTAAACGCAGAATGTTTTGATGCGCGTCGCAAAGTAGCGCCTGCTTTGTTGTTACTACGGTAAAGTAAGAGAACACAGTTTTGTAGGATTAGACCTGGAAAAAAATCGTAGACAAAGCACTTTAGTGAGACGTGAGAGAAAGAAAAATCACAAGAGAATTACCTGGGATTCGAACACAGACTCCGGTAGGATGAGCAGCCGTCTAGCCACGAGAGAACAGCGTGCTATCGACTTAGCCAACTAGCATCCGCTTAGTAGAAGTATATATATATAAGAGAGAGAGAGAGAGAGAGAGAAAGAGAGAGAGAATAGAGTTCCGTTCGTATCCTACGGGTTGTCCGTAAATCGGGTTGTCGTAACCAGAGGATTACTGTTTCCAAGAAGTGAGGGCTCTTAAACAGTCATGACATCAGAACTACGGTTTTCTTTTTCTTCCCAATTTGTTCTTGACTTGGGGAGATAGTAGTAAAACTTGCTACAGATTTGTAATAGATAAGTGTTATCCGGTCTTCGGCCTTATTACAGATTGTAATGTAATAACTTCTCTGGACATCGAGTTATTACAGACTGTAAAGCGGTCATTTGTCTGGGCATAGACTGTATTACAGATTGTAATGTAGCCATTATTCATGGCATAGGCTTTTATTACAGATTTTAATGTAGTCATATTTCAGGGCATAGATTTTATTACAGATTGTAATGTAGCTATTTTTCAGGGCATAGAGTTTATTACAGATTGTGGTGTAGTCATTTCTCTGGGCATCGACTTTATTACATATTGTAATTTAGCCATTTTTCATGGCATAGAGTTTATTACAGATTGAAGTGTAGTCTGGGCATCGACTTTTACAGACTATAAAGCGGTCATTTCTCTGGTCATCGACCTTATTACCGATTGTAGTGCAATCATTTCTCAGGGAACTGGCCTCTTTACAGATGTGGTGCAGAAAGTTGCCCGGACAACGGCCTCTTGACCCTGGCTTTTGAGAGCTTGTTAGGTCAAGGGATCATTAACTTCATGTAAGCCTCGCCCCACACCCCCCACCCCCCAGTTCTACAGCACCGCACTCCCCCTCCCTCTGGGGATTCTCGCACGTCCGTCACACATCTTAAAATTCTCCCATGCGTGAGTACTTACGTCATAAGCATTACTCTTCCACAGTTGGCGTGGTTAATGGACTCGTTTTCTGCATGTTGTTTATAGCTAACTGTCAAATATAATGGCAGCTCTTCACGGTCCAGTAAATTTGCCAGTCTTTGTTTCCTAAGAACTTCATTTTTATTTCTCATCTCAGTTGTCAAATACAAGGACGAGTTAAAAAAAAAACAAATTAAAAAGTAACCGCAAAACAAGGAGCGCAAGCATTGAAAATATATAGAGAGGCTTGAAGCGAGTCAAAAAGTCTTTTCATATATTTTTTTCACCGGTTGTGTCCCTTGACTTGCGGTTATTCAGTAATGAAACTTTTTTTTTTCCTGAAAAAAAGCCAGTGTCAAAAATATTTATTACAGACTGAGACACCACATGCTTAACGGGCTCAAGGAAGGCACATCCGACGACTGTACCTGTGGTACCGACAAAATAACTGCCCGACGCCTGTTGCAGGGCTGTCCTTCATGTGAAGAACCGAGACGGCGCTTTTGGTCATCGCCTGTACTAATTCGTGACAAGCTACAAGGTGATCTTGACAGCCTAAGACTGACTGCAGCATTCTTCAGAGATATCCAAATTAACGTAGGGTTAGAAGAAGAAGAAGAAGAAGAAGAAGAAGAAGAAGAATAACAGTTATGTATTATATTATCTTTTGAAAATTGCACCTTTGGCCTGGTCAGATTCACCTGCTCACATATCACAGCAATCCTTGTCAGAGCCACGGCCTTGTGTCAGAGTCACGGTCTTGTGTCAGAGTCACGGTCTTGTGTCAGAGTCACGGTCTTGTGTCAGAGCTACGGTCTTCTGTCAGAGCCACGGTCTTCTGTCAGAGCCACGGTCTTCTGTCAGAGTCACGGTCTTGTGTCAGAGCTACGGTCTTCTGTCAGAGCTACGGTCTTCTGTCAGAGCTACGGTCTTGTGTCAGAGCTACGGTCTTGTGTCAGAGCTACGGTCTTGTGTCAGAGCTACGGTCTTGTGTCAGAGCTACGGTCTTGTGTCAGAGCTACGGTCTTCTGTCAGAGCTACGGTCTTGTGTCAAGAGTCACGGTCTTCTGTCAGAGCTACGGTCTTCTGTCAGAGCTACGGTCTTGTGTCAGAGTCGCGGTCTCGTGTCAGAGTCGCGGTCTTCTGTCAGAACCACAGTCTCCTGTCAGAACCACGGTCTTCTGGGAGTCAGAGCGTACGGGCATGAACCCCCGAAAGATCAGTTCAGAGAGAGGAACCCTGTACGGGTTGAGTGAGCATTATCCGAAAATCCCAAATCCGGAATGTTCCAAAATCTGAAACTTGTTTATCACCCTCATGAAGTCATACTTTCATTCGTATGCATGTCCCTTGCGGAACTGCCTCCCTAACAGTTCTCCTGAGGGCTCTCGCTTGTAAGCAAGATGGCCTGCTGCTGATACATCCACTCGCACTTCATCAACGATCTCATTATTGATCCTTCTTTGCCTTGGTCTTCCTCTCTTTCTTTTTCCCATTATGTACCCTTCCAAGACTGTCTTCTTCAAACTCTCATGATGTTTAATATATCGGAAATAGTTAAGTTTTCTCTGTTTAGTCTTCTTTACCAACCAACCTTCCACAATGTTACAATCTTGTAGTATGACGCCACAAGTGGAAAAATCCACACCTGATCTCATGAGACGGGTCGCAGTCAAAATGCAGCCCAAATAGTTTATTTTTAGCGGTCCTAAAAACTCTGCGCGCCCACACACACACACACACACACGCACATGCTGTAGTCTGCCGAGGGATAGGCTAATAAGAGGAGAACCCCCCCCCCCCCTCCCGGGCCACCTTCATCTGCATTATTCATATTTTTAACTTGTTAAATATTCATGTTAAATATTCGTGTGTAAATGTAAAGAAATGATTGCTTATCGATAGCGGAAAACAGTTCAGAGTCAGTGATGATGATGATGATGATGATGCCACATAATAGCAGATTATCCACGTGGGTGGGCTGAGATACTACACCTTAGCTTCATGATGGTTCAGTGTACATTTGAATCATTGACAAACTTATTTAAAATGCTGTGTACAGTTACCCTCAGGTGAATCTGAGAAATGAAGTTACCCTCAGGTGAATCTGAGAAATGAATGAATTTTGTGTTTAGACCAGGGGCCTATCCCAAAGATCTCATTATGTATAAGAAAATATTCAGGAATCAGAGGAAATCCGAAACATTTCATGACCCAAGCATTCCTTTAATGGGATGCTTGACCTGTATATAATATGATACATTGAGAATTTATAAAATAACGTCCATAGAAGAATCATAGTATTCCCAAAGCAGACCATTGGGGACATGGCGATGAAGAAACAGGAAGAACTAAAGGAACCAGGAAAGACATGGTTTAGGGTATCCCGATGTGCTCAAGATATGACTAGCTGGGAAACCTTTGTTGATGCCTTGAGCTTCGCTGGGAGTATAGAGGACTTATCGGTATAAAGTGTAATTTATTGTTCATATTTTTTTCTATTTTATTGTTCATTAGTTCTTATTTATAGGCTGGAGTTTCATCTTTCTATTTATTGTTCTCGTTATTGTAAAGTATACCCAATAACTATACTGTATTTACTTCACTCAGGCATACAGTGGTTTCAAAGAGAACTTGTTAGACCATGCCGATTAGCTTGAAAATCATAAAAGTTTATTTAAACTCGGCCTGACAGGCGTTCGAGCACATTCAATATAGACAGGTTGTAGGTTGTTCCGTTAGTTACCAAACAAAAGAATGCAAATCAAAAGCATTAACAGGCAGAGGTTATAAGTCTCCGCTGTGGAAATATTTTAGCAGTGATCGCGTTAGGAAAAACCCGTGCTGTTATACCTGTCTTTACTTTGCATGAAGTATTTTCCGAAATAACGGTTGTTTTTTTTTTCTTTTTCAATGCAACTTTCGATACTTTATACCTTTTTTTCTTAATGTAAAAGTAAACTTATTTTACAAACATTAGTGGAAAGTAAACGTTCCTGTGAATGTTTTTTTTTTTTGTTTTCTTTTCTTATTTGTGGCGAGATTAAATCTTTTCAGAATGCTCACATGCCGAAACAGAGTCATAACTGGTGATTGTCCTCTATGTAGACTAAGAGTCATCAACTTACTAAGAGTCATCAACTTACTAAGAGTCATCAACCTGCTGACTCGATTATCCTCCCACCGATTTATCTGGTTGCTTTCTGCTAGGTTGTTTGATAATATCCGTTTTGCTAGGTTGTTTGATAATATCCGTTTTGCCAGGATGTTTGATAATATAAACCGGCTATGGTAACCGCCGACCTCCAAAAGTTTCGGCTTTTACTGGTAATTGCCAGTTAACACGTTTACTGTTTTATGTACAACTTTTTACATACGGGAAACAGCGAAGCTTTCGTACAGTAAAGTAACAGCTAGAGGTGCTAGATAGCAAAGTTCATTAATACGCTGCTATCTCGTGGCTAGGCGGCTGCTCGTCCTTCCGAAGTTCGTGGTTCAAGTCCCGTGTAATTCTCTTGTCGTTGTAATCTTAGCTTGCGCTAAATCTGCATTTTTATTTATAATTGGAAGAAAATAGATCAACCCAGCTGGTCAGGCATTCCCTTGGCATGTACTACCGTACTGCATGGCCAAGATCTCGCGACCCCCATGACCGCTAACCCAGATTCTCCCCTCCAAGGATACTGTATGCCAGTTGGACGTCAGGTTAAACATATATCACAACATTACAACAACATGCCCCAAAATATTACTAAGTCATCCATTAAAATACATGAACGTTTATTTACTCAGCTACATAGGTCATGGTAATAACAGGACCTTATATCATACAGAACATACAGGACATAGCATAAATATATATATACAGGCATAATGATCATCAATGCAGTGCTCTTAACTAATGTAACTAATGGCTCAGCTAGAGTGGCCTTGGTATTCTGGCTTTCTCTCCCCTTCACAATCACATTATAAATCTTCCCGTGTGCTAACGCACTTATAAATGTGGCAGCCTATGCTGCGTAACTACACCACTCTCTCCATGAATGATCTATGTGCCAGTGCACTTCACCTCACGGCTGACTTGTCTGGACTCTCGTCCTCACTTCATGGATAATCACATGTGCTAACGCACTATTTCTCTGCCTCAATTCATGAATAATCACACGTGCTAACGCACTATTTCTCTGCCTCACTTCATGAATATTCATTATGTGCTAAACGCACTACTCTCAGCCTTACTTCAACGGCTCCATTTCTACCATATCCTTGATGTAGCTGTTGTTGTCGGGATCCTCATCCCAACATACATCTTGAAAAGCCTACAATAGATCCACCTGAATATAACAGCAATATATGTGACATCGCTCGTGTCCTTCAAGAAACTATATTAGAACCAATCACCCAGATACTTCTCCTCAATGATCGTGCAGTACACATGCTTATTCTGCACATCACTATATATATATATATATATATATATATATATGAACATTATTCATCATGAATCACAATCATATATAACACATATATTAGGCCGGATGGGCTAAGTGCTACATATGCAACCAACACAGACGAGATTGACTTGCCCGCCATAGGCCTCTGGTTCTACTGTTCCCCCCCCCCCCCCCCCCCGCATTCCTCGGTATTAATAGATCCTATCTTCCCGATCACGTGACGAGCGACTCGTTTCTCTCACCCTGTTCACTGGTGGGAGTATCGAATGACCCCTCACCTCATTTTTCTTTCTCTTATGTCTAAAAATGTTTTGTTTACATTTTTTTAGGTCTGTCATACAGCACTGTGTTCAGTTTTATAGTTCACTATGGGTATTATTACTGGCGGAAGACACTGACCAATGAGGCACTCAACTACCCATCGCTGATATGCCAGCGTCAGGGTTAGCGAACCATAGCTGACCAAGACCCTGTCCCTACCTCACCGTGGTATCCCTAGTAAAAGGCCTAGCCTGGCTAACGGGCAGGGATCGCCATAGTCCCCATGGTGGTGGAGTCTGCTAAAGAAGCATTGCACACCCTCTGCTTTTTAGCTGTACTCCGGGACTGAAAAAGTAGCCGCCATAACCCGCTCCCACACCGATACGACGCTGTGCCTCAACATCTCTACAGCACCGGCTGCAAAGAACAGCAGATCGCAGTTACAGGGAGTTCGTACAAGTACACGTATTATTATTATTGGTGGTGAGGTTTTTTGTTTGTATGTTTGGCCTAACCACCTTCCAGCGCCCACCGTAGCTCCCCTTTGCTTTCATAGCATGCCCTTCCTTTGAAGCTGATTCACCGAATAAAAAAGGGGAAAATGCAAAATATGCAAGGCACTTTCTCCATAGCACATACTGAGCCAGAGCATGATATGTACACAGCTAACATCTGCCTGCTTAATGCCATGATATACAGGGTGGTTTAAAAAAACACTGTATGGTACTATTCATATTAATTCATAGGGTCGCCACTTGTTCGCCATTGGCGTCAGCACATTTCTTAAACCTATCCCATGTGCTCTGTACATCCTTGAAGCACATTTTTTTTTTGTGGTGGTAATGTTGTTCTATATTTCATTTAGCAGTCTGAGAAAATGAAAATGAAAAAGAAATGGCTTAATAAAGGTAATAAATGCAAACAAATAGATTTCTGCAATAGTTCATTATTCTCTGGTAAAGATAAAACGGGATAAATAAAATACACAATTAAAGTGAACAACCGTCCCGTACTGTACGAGGCCTCGCATTACTTCCGTCCGGACACTAAAATATCCCGCATATTAAAATACGTGTTCCATATTGTCTGGTATTATCATCTTTGATCGTCGCATGTTCGGAAATACCCAGATCATTAATCGTCGGATGTTTGGAAATACCCAGATCATTGATCGTCTGAGCTTTGGAAATACCCAGATCATTGATCGTTTGATCTTTGGAAATACCCAGATCATTGATCGTCGCACGTTCAGTAATACCCAGATCATTAATCGTCGCATGTTCTGAAATACCCAGATCATTAATCGTCGCATGTTCTGAAATACCCAGATCATTGATCTGAGCCTTAAGTGCCCAGGGCACATGGGGCTTCCGCAAGGGTTTTTCATAAATTCCTGTCCTTTGCTTTTTTTCCGCTCTTGCCCAGGCGAGTCCTCTATTGCTCAACATCCTCTCTGTTGTTCTTCATGTCTCTTTTGGTCTACCCTTACCTCTTTTCCTCTGTGGTGTCCATCTTAGTGCTGTTATAATAGATTTTTTTTTGTGTATGTGTTTTCCGTCGTTCTTCGTCGTGGTGTCTGTGTATATGACACTCGTTAGTTGGCCGCGTCGACATGAGTCGTGCTGATTCACGATACGCACGTGAATACCAAGGTCGACTTCTATCTTGCTTCTTGAGAGTTGAGGTTACCGGACCAGTTACACACATAATTCCAGCTCTCACTCTCACCTTCTGGATTAGTTACACACCGTTCCTGACATACTTCTCATCCAGGCTCTTTAAACCTCACGTTGACGACAGCTGGTACAGATAGTCAAGTAAATCCTGGGTGACGGTGACTTGGAACATTTATTTTATGGGATGATGAAAATGCTGATGAAAAATAACATTACAGTCGACTGCCGGCTGGTTATCCCTGCCATGTGACCAGTCCATTCATACGTACAACTAAAATGTGCATCTGTTCCACGAAGACATCACACAGCTCGACAAAACCACGTCCACACAGTTCCACGTTCAAACCAAGACTCTTCACGACGTGCTTTGCACACGGACACCTAACGACGTGCCTTGCACACGGACGTTTCTAACGACGTGCTTTGCACACGTACTTTCCTAACGACGTGCGTTGCACACGGACATGAGTTGTGGTCTACGAGAACACAACTACTAGCAATACACAAATACTCTCTGTACAGAATTGCTATTCTGTTACACTGTTTTTGGTAGTGAGTTGTCAGTTATTCGGAGCACATGTCCCAACCATAGCCATATATATATATATATATATATATATATATAATATATATATAATATATATATATATATATATATATATATAATATATATATAATATAATATATATTATATATATATAATATATATTATATATATAATATATATATATATTATATATAATATATATATTATATATATAAATATATATTATATATATAAATATGTTATATATATAATATATATATATTATATATAATATATAATATATATATGAGAAGTACAACAAAAAGACCCGATTTGTACATTCATTATAAACCTAGGCATTGATTAAAATTTGGGATTACAATTATAATTTCAGTTTAAAAACATCCCATATCGAACGTGTGTCCCCCCCCCCCCCCACACACACACACAAAAAACCTCAGAAAAAATCGTCAGGTTAGAGTACAAGGAAAGAAGAGTTTTGCAATCAGCCTCGTGAAGAAAAGAGTTATTGTTCTTTGGTTATGCTTAACGACATGATAGATGATAGCCTAGTGATAAAAATAATGGGGGGGGGGTATGGTTCATAGTAAACGAGAAAAGAGACTGTATATAATGTTTTTAAGCTTTGAATACTTTATTGCCTTTAGTATTCTCGTTATATTTTAAAGCTTTGAATTCTATATTGTCTTGAGTGTTCTCACTATATTTTAAAGCTTTGAGTTCTATATTGTCTTTAGTGTTCTCATAATATTTTAAGAAAAGTGTTCTCTGATTAATACTGTCTTATAATTCTGCCACTTGAATCGATGATATTACTGGACTTTGTGAGTGATGGCGATTGTCACATATAGCAGCACACTTTGCCCGTTTACAGCACTTTTCATACAGCATTGTTAACACTTCGTGACCACAACGATATTATCTTTCTCCATTGTCATTTTAAAGTTATTAATACAATTTACTACGTCTTCTTTTTGTTCACTTTACAAATTCAGAATGTCACTACAAGTGATATTATATGGTTCACTACAAGACTGAAATCTTAATACACATACTCACTTTAAAATTCAGATGGTTCGTTCCAGAATCAAAGTATAGTTCACTTTTAATACCCATCAAGCGAAATTCACAAGTATCAGCTTAAGGCATCTTTAAAAGCATTTTACACAAAGTTTCAAAAATATCAAATCTTCTGCATTTCTCGTCCAGTACTAATAATCACTTTATAAATTGAAATGCTATCTTCTGTCTGTCATAAACTACTTCTGGTTCTAAACTGCTTCTCTGTCTCCTGAATATCTATTGGCTGTACCTGTCCATCTGTTCTATCTGCCTTTGCTATCCTTTCTATCTTTTTGTTGTTCTTTTCTCTGTCCTCCCTGTCTACCCTGCGTGTCCGGCTTATATATAAGTCAGTTGTCCAACAGGACACACCTCTAGATCTTTCTATTGGTCAGCTGGTTGACTACATACTGATTGAACTTCAAGAAGAGTCTGTCCCCTCCCCTTGGTCATTATATTGCCCTTAAAGGACTATTCGTGTGTGCAGTTTGCGTCCTAAGATTTGCAAATAATTCTTCACCTGTCAGTAAGTCTGTTGCGTTAAATCCGTCTGTTCACTTGTCATGGGGGATGTTATCCAGTCCACCATCTCTTTCATATCGTAGGTATCAGGGATTAGTCCGTTCTCTACTTTTATTGTTTCATCCCTTTTCATTGTGCCTTTTTTTTTTGGGGGGGGGGGGGTATCTACTTAGTCTGATTACCCTTCTGAGCGTCCTGTCGTAATATTACTACTAATGCCGTGGGAGTGTTCCTCTCCCACCGGATCTCATACTTTCCATCGTTTCTTACCTACGTTCTTCTTATCAATAATAATCATAACTATAATAAGAAAATGCTAATAATAATAACACTAATAACAATAATACTGTCCTAACTTACCTATAATAATACTATAATCATAACTTACAATGTTACATGTAGAGGAGACAATGGGCTTAGAAAATAACTGATAATCTGAACATCACGCTCATTGGTTAGACCGGTGTTTCCAAACGTGGGGCGTAGGCCCCACACATGGACAATTTGAATATTTTGGGGGAGGAATTAGAATATATTTATATTATGCTTTTTTTTCTTCAAAGCTTGGATGACTATTATGCTGCGAGGCGACAGGCATCAAACTCTTTTTAGGCGTTAAGGTGGAGCATAATCCAAAAAAATGTTAGGAAACACTGGGCTAGACAGTGACAAGTTTTCAGACAGGGTTTCATGAGAGCGACGCTCTGCGGAAAAAAAAAAAAAAACCTTTCACGCGAGATAAGGGAGAGAAAGAGACAGAGCATGTCTGTACAAACTCCGTGACCACTCGTTTTCCTATGTTTGTTCTGCCATTATTTGACTTGCGGTGCCGACATGGAAACTTATTTATCCACATGCTAGTCTCACTCACTCAGTTTAATCTCCCTCGCTTTTCTCCTCAGAATTTGACGGAGAGACCGTTCTTTGTAGAGTCTGTGGAGACCGAGCGAGTGGCTTCCACTATGGTGTACACGCTTGTGAGGGCTGTAAGGTGAGTTATATTGTTAAACGAGTCACATCCATGCACTTCTTGTGTGGACTTCTCCTGTTAACATCCTCTGTTTGGAAGTAATATATTGTCAGCGTCAATCTGCGTCTACCTCACCCCGAAGTGACGTTTCGTTAGCATTCATCTGTTTTTATTTTGTAGAATTAACTTGAGTTTAACATCCACCTGAGTTTGGTTTTGTTCTGTAGAACTAACGTGTCGTTAACATTCACTACTACGAATGGAAAGAACAGGACACCCCTATACCACTTGACATTGACACCTCAAGGCCATTGGGAACATGGAGACGCAGAATACAAGAGGAAGAGCTAAAGGAAGCCGGAAAGACTTGCTGAAGACAGAATTGGCTGGAGAACCTTTGGTGATGCCTTATGCTCCATTGGGAGTACAGATGATGACGATGATGATGATGATCCACCTAGTCTTATCGTGTAGAATTAACATGTCGTTACCATCCACCTGATTTTGTTCTGTAGAATTAACATAATGTTTTACCTTTACCTTTATCATCCACCTGATTCTGCTTTGTAGAATTAACGTATTGTTGTCATCCACCTGGTTTTGTTCTGTAGAATTAACATGTCGTTAACATCTAGTATCCTTTGACGTCTTTGGTCTGTGATAGATTAAGCAGTCACAAATCACCTGTCATCGTTACATTTTATTACTA
Organism: Achatina immaculata; assembly: GCA_009760885.1. Classification (NCBI taxonomy): domain Eukaryota; kingdom Metazoa; phylum Mollusca; class Gastropoda; order Stylommatophora; family Achatinidae; genus Lissachatina; species Lissachatina immaculata. Next base: position 25,522,473 of record CM019714.1, read on the forward strand.
TTGCTGTTTGCTACATTTAAAACATGCGGTATAGCATTGCGAAATAAAAGCGACAGGAAAAACGTAATATAGTTATTTTAGTTTGTCTTTTCCGAGGAATCAGTGTGTTGACCCCCCCCCCCCCCCCCCGCGTTTTCATTGCTTTAAAATCTTTAACGTCTGTCATGATGAGAAAAGATCAGGTGATGAGACACACACTTGTCTCACTCCGTGGCTTCTTTCATGATATCCAGTGCGTCTGATGGTGCATGTCCTGTGTTGGTTAGGCTGTATTTATAAAATTAGTAACTTTTTTACAATTGGTCGTGATGCTTTTTCATGTCTGTCCGTTTTAGTGCATTTCTAATTTCGGTTTCCCGTGTCGATGGGTTGGTTTTTTCTCTGGTAATGAAAGAGTTAACAAAAGTTGATTCTTTCATTACCAGAGAAAAACTTACAAGACTTGGGGGGGGGGGGTTATTAAGGACAACCGCCATGTTTTACCGCAAGATGCGAATTTCCATTCTGTATATCCTCATTATCACCCACCTGTGGTGGATATTACCTAGACTTACTGATATTGCCTAGACTATATAAAATGATATTACCTAGACTTACTGATATTGCCTAGACTATATAAAATGATATTACTTAGACTTACTGATATTGCCTAGACTATATAAAAATGATATTACCTAGACTTACTTGAAGAAGAGAAATTATGACAGTGCTCAGAGACAAGGGATGCACATGGAAGGAAGCAGAGAATGATTCCAAGAACAGGGATGACTGGAAAGCCTTTATCCGTGGCCTATGCTCTCAAGGGAGTGAAAGGCGATGATGATGATGATGATGATGATGATGATATTCGCATTGCTTGATGAACGAGAGAATCTGAGACATTCGTGTCATTTGGGTTTGTTATATCTAGAAAATAACTAAATAATCAAGAAAGAGTTTAATTTTCTTGGCGAGATGTTGGGAGTGAAACTTTACGTGGTTAACCGCAGGAATTGTAGACGAAACACCTCAAACGTGGGAGAAATAGAAAATGACCGTGACCTTTGATTCCCGTAGGACGAGGAACCAGCCTACACATCACTTCCGTTCCATTTTCTTAGACTTGATTTAATGGGAGCGTCGTGCATTCTACGCTGTCGGAGGGCACCTGACTTTCAATAGGAGCACCGCGAGTATAGCTCATCGTTCTGATGTGACGGTGCAATTATCCGGACCAGTGAACGGCAGCAGTCCAAGGCCTTGTTCCATCACTTTATCGGTGCTTAAGCCTGACTGGCGAACGGGACAGAGCTCGCCGTAGTCCCCCATGATGATGTTATCTGCAGAGACTTGCCTGTTTTTTGTTTTTTTTTTGGGGGGGGGGGAGTAAATTTAAGGTCTTTCGGTTGATTCTGTTGTAAGGTAAAGGCAAAGGTAAATCCTGTCGTGGCTTAGAGGTAGTTAGGGACGTGGTGTTAGTGCCCATATTTTCCTTGACCTGTCAGCACACTAGAGGGTGATGTGGTCAGCATCACGCCTGGCCGCTTTTCCTTCCCTAACTCCGAAGTCAGGTACCCATTTCTATAGTTGAGGGTGACTGGGGCGCCTCTGGCCGGATTCGAACCCACGACCTTCGCTTTGAGAGACCATTACACTAACTACTCCGTTACTCAGACGGTATTCTCTTGTAACCCACTTACAGTTGGATACGGTGCTTGTGTTCCAAATTCTTCACTTCATGGACTGCAAACAGCATCCCTCCTCCAAACATTTACAAGGAGATACAATTTTAACCAAAAGCACAGCAAAAGTTGGTAGATACATCAGCTAAGAGCACCACAAAAGTAGGGAGATACAACATCAGTTAAAAAAGCACTGCAAAAGTAGAGAGATACAGCATTAGCTAAAAGCACAGCGAAAGTAGGGAGATACAGCATTAGCTAAAAGCACAGCGAAAGTAGGGAGATACAGCATTAGCTAAAAGCACAGCGAAAGTAGGGAGATACAGCATTAGCTAAAAGCACAGCGAAAGTAGGGAGATACAGCATTAGCTAAAAGCACAGCGAAAGTAGGGAGATACAGCATTAGCTAAAAGCACAGCGAAAGTAGAGAGATACAGCATTAGCTAAAAGCACAGCGAAAGTAGGGAGATATACCATTAGTTAAAAGGATCGCAAAAGGAGGGAGATACAACATTAACTAAGAGCACCTCGAAAGTAGGGAGATACAACATCAACTAAGAGCACCTCGAAAGTAGGGAGATACAACATCAACTAAGAGCACCTCGAAAGTAGGGAGATACAACATCAACTAAGAGCACCTCGAAAGTAGGGAGATACAACATTAACTAAGAGCACCTCGAAAGTAGGGAGATACAACATTAACTAAGAGCACCTCGAAAGTAGGGAGATACAACATCAACTAAGAGCACCTCGAAAGTAGGGAGATACAACATCAACTAAGAGCACCTCGAAAGTAGGTTGGGATACGATGTTGCCTGAAAGCATTCCGCTGCCCTAGTGACCGCACTTTCTCTGGTACAGTCGTTCTATACTTGTTAGCGCAAACTGTACTCTAGGCGCAAAAATTGCGTTCTATGCATAATCTATAATGATTAAAAGTGCGAATATGTTCACGTTTATTCGTTAAAGCTGTTTCGTGTCAACATGTTTTTGTGTGCGCAAATTACTAGGTAAGATTATGTACTTTTCCTGCCTTTTTTTCCCCCTTTACTTTGTTTTTTTTTAACTGTAAAACTTTCAACAAAGAATATAGTGTATGGAAAATATCACTCTTTTTTCCCGCAATCAACTTAAAAAAAAAACAGAAGACATCTTTATAAATATTTCCTTTTTCTGACTTAGTTTTTATATTTTTTGCAATGCTATATTTTAATGCATGTTTTCGCTGTGTGTGTATGTATGTATGTATGTATGTATGTATAGAGAGAGAGAGAGAAAGAGAGAGGGGGGAGGAGGAATGATCGTGTTGGGTTGGTAATGCTGCCGAAGGCTTGCTGTGAATGATTGTTGTGATAAATGGAGGGCCAATGCACAATTGTTTTGTACTCTACGCCCGGTGGTGTCATTAATGCCCATCAAAGGTCACATCAGCGCCCCCTGCGGTCTGCACCCCTAGATGCCCGCCTCGTTTGCATACAGTAGCAGAAGCCTTGTGATATATGTTACTGCTCCAGTAGGTAGTATAGAACTATGGTGGCTTGTAAAATACTCAGATAACTCTTCACTGAAGTGGTCTGGGGGGGGGGGGATGATGTGTCAGCTAATCCTAATCGTTGTGGATGCATCTCCTCCTTTGGTATTTCAGCTGTCAGGGCAGACTACAATAGTCAGTTGTTTGTGTACATACAAAAAAAGTGATGATAGTCCCAGATGTCCACTGTTGTGATTGTTACAATAATCAGTTGTTTGTGTACATATAAAAAGTGATGATAGTCCCAGATGTCCACTGTTGTGATTGTTACAATAATCAGTTGTTTGTGTACATACAAAAAAGTGATGATAGTCCCAGATGTCCTCTGTTGTGATTGTTATCATGGTCATAGGGAAAGAATCCACCATCTTGACACTGAAAATGCCTGTAACAACAAAAGACGATGCCCATTAGAATCCATTTTGTCAGTCAGAGTTTGGGCTCATAATTCATTTATTATATGACAGCTTTTTACATTACTCTAGTTTTTGTTGTTGAATCATTTACCATATGATTTATATGATTGTGTTTGTTGTTGACCCATTTACCATATGATTTATATGATTGTATTTGTTGTTGACCCATTTACCATATGATTTATATCATTGTATTTGTTGTTGACCCATTTACCATATGATTTATATCATTGTGTTTGTTATTGACTCATTTACCATATGATTTCCATGACTGTGCTTGTTGTTCACACATTTACCACATATGATTTTTCGTTTTCTGACTCACCACATTTTATTTATATATTTTTTTACTCATTCATCACATGTACTGTATATGTTTATTGTCTACTCATTTATCACATATAATGTATGTGTTTGTTTGCTCATTTATGACAAGTGATTTATATGTTTATGTTTACCAATTTACCACGTATGATTTACATATTTATGTTTCTTTACCTATTTACCACATTTGATTTATGTGTTTATGTTTGTTGATTCCTCATTTACCACATGATTTATATATTTATGTTTGTTATTTACTACATATGATTTATATATTTATATTTATCTACTCATTAGTTCATTCATTCATTCATTTTCTGTCCCTTGCAGAACTTTGCCTCCCTAACAGCTCTCCTGTAGGCTTCTCGGTTGTAAGCAAGATGGCCTGCTGCTGATGCATCCATTTGCAGATCATCAACGGTGTCTTGCATCCATCTTCACCTTGGTCTTCCTCTCTTTCTTTTTCCCATTATGTACCCTTCCAAGACAGTCTTCTCCATATATCATGACGTTTAATGTGTCCAGAATATTTAAGTTTTCTTTGTTTAGTCCTCTTTACTAGCCAGCCTTCTTCAATATTAAGTTCTTGTAGTATAGATATATTTGTTCCTTTTTGTGTCCATGATATTTGAAGAATTCTTCTGTAGCATTTACATTCAAAGGCTTTTATGTGTTTCTCATCTGTTTTGTTAAGTGTCCAGGTCTCACAGGCATATGTTGCGATGGGAAAGATGCATGCCCTTAAAAATCTCATTTGTGCATATGATTTACGTTTCTTTACTTTTTAAACATTTAATTAATGTTTATGTTGTTTTTTTTTGTAGGATATTTCTTTACTTTGTATTTTAAAGTTGATTGTGTTGTTATTTCTATAAGAAATAACATCTTGTTGGCAGAAATGCAGATGAAGCCACTGACAGCAGTTATTGAGGAAAGACGCTGGCGATGGTCGGAACATGTGCTCTGAATGACTGACAACTCACTACCAAAAATAACTCTAAGATGGGCACCACAGGGGAACAGAAATAAGGGCAGACCAAAAGAGACATGGAGAAGAACAACAGAGAGGATGTTGAGCAATAGAGGGTTCACCTGGGCAAGGGCGGAAAAAATGACAAAAGACAGGCATTTGTTGAAAACCCTTGCAGAACCCCCATGTGCCTTGGGCACTTATGGTTCAGAGAGAGAGATGTTAAAGTATTTAGCATATATATGTGTGTGATTTAATTTATATGCCATGTTCTTGCATGAAATATTTGGAAATTTTATATTTTTAATATTGTTGTTTCTGAACATGTCCCCGTTGTCAAACTAAAATCTCCGTTTTGAAACGTTCTCCAATTATTCTTTTTTTTTTTTTTCTTCCTTTACATCATCCAGGGCTTCTTTCGTAGGTCGATTCAGCAAAAAATTCAGTACAGACCCTGTCTGAAAAACCAGCAATGCAACATTCAAAGAGTGAACAGAAACCGGTGCCAGTATTGTCGGTAGGCCATGAATTTATGTTCATTTTTTAAATGTAAAATCATATAACCCCTACAGGGTAGGAGTTATGTTACAGATAACAGGGTAGGAGTTATATTACATCCTAAGCAACAGGGTAGGAGTTATGTTACATCCTAAGCAACAGGGTAGGAGTTATGTTACATTATAAGCAACAGGGTAGGAGTTATGTTACATTATAAGCAACAGGGTAGGAGTTATGTTACATTATAAGCAACAGGGTAGGAGTTATGTTACATTATAAGCAACAGGGTAGGAGTTATGTTACATTATAAGCAACAGGGTAGGAGTTATGTTACATCCTAAGCAACAGGGTAGGAGTTATGTTACATCCTAGGAAACAGGGTAGGAGTTATGTTACTTCCTAGGAAACAGGGTAGGAGTTATGCTACATCTTAGGCAACAGGGTAGGAGTTATGCTACATCTTAGGCAACAGGGTAGGAGTTATGTTACATCCTAAGGCATGTCTTTCTTCTGCCTTATTTTAATATTTAGTTACTGTTTCAATTTAAAAAAATTTCTTTAGAATGATTTTGACAATTGATTATTGACTGTCTACCATTTATTTTTAGTCTTCCTGTGGAAAAAGATATGTGTGTGTGTGCGTGCATGTTTTTTTTTAAAAATTGCCTCTCTGCTAACAGTTTCTGCTTTTATGTCTTTCAAAATTGTCCCAGGCTCAAAAAGTGTATCGCAGTCGGAATGTCCAGAGATGGTAAGATTCTGTTGTGTCTTTGTTTTTTATTTTGTTTTTCTGGTGTACACGTGCTCATGTGTGTTACTAAGCTTTGCTTTGGAAAGCTTGGCTGTTTATAGCAGTTGGGGAGCTGGCTAATCATGATGAAGGAAATGGGTTCTGATCTGGATCCTGTCCCCAGGAAATGATGAAGTTATTGAAAGTGTGAAAGGGCTCAGATTTTGAGAGTATCAAAGTCACAATTGTCATAAGTATCAGAGACTCAGTTTTGAAAGCATCAACCCAAATTTTTTTTTTTTTTTACATATACAGAAGAAACTTGTTTAAAAAATTATATGGAGCTAGTCTTGTATCTAGCCAAAGTTATAAAACTGATGGGCCTGACAAAACTGAACATTAGCAGAGTTAGCCATGAGAGAAGTTTCCCACTAAGATGATGCTTGACAAAACTGAACATTAGCAGAGTTAGCTATGAGCGAAGCTGCCCACCAAGATGATGCTTGGCAAAACTGAACATTAGCAGAGTTAGCTATGAGAGAAGCTGCCCACCAAGATGATGCTTGACAAAACTGAACATTAGCAGAGTTAGCCATGAGAGAAGCTGCCCACCAAGATGATGCTTGGCAAAACTGAACATTAGCAGAGTTAGCCATGAGAGAAGCTGCCCACCAAGATGATGCTTGGCAAAACTCACAACAGCTGATTTCTGCCTGCTTTAGAACTGTCTCTGTAGATAAAAAGTGCTGATATGTGTACAGTACTCTCTCTGATCAGACTTTAGAAAGGTATATATATAATGAGAAAAAGAAAGAGAGTAAGACCAAGGTGAAGATGGCTGCAAGACATCATTGATGATCTGTGAATGGACGCGTCAGCAGCAGGCCATCTTGCTTACAACTGAGAGGCCTACAGGAGGAGGGAGGGGGAGGGGGGGGCAAAGTTCCCCAAGGGACATGCCTGACTGACTGATTGACTGACTCTGATCAGAAGATGAAAGGTAAAGTTGAAATGAACAGAAAAAAATAAAAAGAAGTTTGCTTGAGTCTGACCTCCATACCTATTTAGGTTTTTATCTGTGATATGTTCATACAGTTTAGGAGATACAAAATTCAGCAGCAGCTTGCTCATAAATATAGTGCCTGCTAGTGTTACTAGAGCTGGTGTCATTGGTGCCTCAGTTATTTCTAGAGCTGGTGTCATTGGTGCCTCAGTTATTTCTAGAGCTGGTGTCATTGATGCCTCTATTATTTCTAGAGCTGGTGTCATTGGTGCCTGAGTTATTTCTAGAGCTGGTATCATTGGTGCCTCTATTATTTCTAGAGCTGGTGTCATTGGTGCCTGAGTTATTTCTAGAGCTGGTGTCATTGGTGCCTGAGTTATTTCTAGAGCTGGTGTCATTGGTGCCTCAGTTATTTCTAGAGCTGGTGTCATTGGTGCCTCAGTTATTTCTAGAGCTGGTGTCATTGATGCCTGAGTTATTTCTAGAGCTGGTGTCATTGATGCCTCAGTTATTTCTAGAGCTGGTGTCATTGGTGCCTCAGTTATTTCTAGAGCTGGTATCATTGGTGCCTCTATTATTTCTAGAGCTGGTGTCATTGGTGCCTGAGTTATTTCTAGAGCTGGTATCATTGGTGCCTCTATTATTTCTAGAGCTGGTGTCATTGGTGCCTGAGTTATTTCTAGAGCTGGTATCATTGGTGCCTGAGTTATTTCTAGAGCTGGTGTCATTGGTGCCTCAGTTATTTCTAGAGCTGGTGTCATTGGTGCCTCAGTTATTTCTAGAGCTGGTGTCATTGATGCCTGAGTTATTTCTAGAGCTGGTGTCATTGATGCCTCAGTTATTTCTAGAGCTGGTGTCATTGGTGCCTCAGTTATTTCTAGAGCTGGTATCATTGGTGCCTCTATTATTTCTAGAGCTGGTGTCATTGGTGCCTGAGTTATTTCTAGAGCTGGTATCATTGGTGCCTCTATTATTTCTAGAGCTGGTGTCATTGGTGCCTCAGTTATTTCTAGAGCTGGTATCATTGGTGCCTGAGTTATTTCTAGAGCTGGTGTCATTGGTGCCTCAGTTATTTCTAGAGCTGGTGTCATTGGTGCCTCAGTTATTTCTAGAGCTGGTGTCATTGGTGCCTCAGTTATTTCTAGAGCTGGTGTCATTGGTGCCTCAGTTATTTCTAGAGCTGGTGTCATTGGTGCCTGAGTTATTTCTAGAGCTGGTATCATTGGTGCCTCTATTATTTCTAGAGCTGGTGTCATTGGTGCCTGAGTTATTTCTAGAGCTGGTATCATTGGTGCCTGAGTTATTTCTAGAGCTAGTGTCATTGGTGCCTGAGTTATTTCTAGAGCTGGTATCATTGGTGCCTGAGTTATTTCTAGAGCTGGTGTCATTGGTGCCTCAGTTATTTCTAGAGCTGGTGTCATTGGTGCCTGAGTTATTTCTAGAGCTGGTGTCATTGGTGCCTCAGTTATTTCTAGAGCTGGTATCATTGGTGCCTCTATTATTTCTAGAGCTGGTGTCATTGGTGCCTGAGTTATTTCTAGAGCTGGTATCATTGGTGCCTCAGTTATTTCTGGCATACTTGAGTGTGAGCTTCAGTCATATCCCCAAGAACTTTAATGTTTACAGCTTTAATACTGATATGAGATCCTCAGAACTTTATTGTTTACAGCTTTAATCTTGTAATGAAATTCTCAGATTTTTAATGTTTAGAGCTTTAATCCTGTAATGAAATCCTCAGATTTTTTTATGTTTGGAGCTTTAATCCTTTGATGAGATTCTTAGAACTTTAATGCCTGGAACTTTAATCTTTTTTTTTTTTCTGATAAACAGCTGTGAGATTTGGCCGTGTTCCAAAAAAAGAAAAAGCAAGGATCATTGAACAGATGCAGAAAAAGAACTTGGCTTCACAATCCAGTGAACTCAACAGCTTGCTGGCCAATGACCTTGATTTTGTGCATGCGGTTGTGACTGCTCATCGCCACACTTGTGAGATTACACAATTCCGTGCCTGCCAGATGAGAGAAGCAGCACTACACAAACAGGAGTACATCAACTGTCCAGCTAACATGGTAAGCAAATTTTGATCTGGTTCTGAAAGTTTCGGGCAGAGTTTTATAGTCAGTGTGCTGAAGCTTTTGGCTCCAAAGGTGGTAACTACCACTTTTCTGTTTTTCTTCTGTCCATTTCTTACTGAGAATGCCTGAATGGTTCAGTAGTTAGTGCTCACATCTCGCATGGGCAGGATTGGTGGTTCAGTTCATGCCAGAGTTGCCTCAGCTGTAGGATACGGGTATCCATGGAAGTGGAGCCATGTGACAACACGTCAAGAAAAAATATGGACACTGACACAGATAACTGGGTGCCTTTATGGCATGGAGGGTTTCATTTTAATTTTTTAAATTCTGACTCAAGATTTCTTCAATGAACAGTGCATTTCTACCTACTTTAGGTCCACCCAAAATTGCTTCCAAATCTGGCTCATCCCTGCTTTAACTAGGTCAGTTCTGCTGACTCTGGAATCACGCAGAAATGTTAGTGACTCTTGAACCCTGGTTTCAGGTGGTAGAAAATATAATTGTCATGCACTTTTGATCAAAACTGGCGAACCATACAGGAAAGCCTGGATAGAACCGTTTAATGAACAATACAACATCCCATACAGAATGTGTATTTATAATATGAATTATTTATTTGTTGCATTAATTATTTAACTTTCCTAAGAACTGCTTAAACTACTTGCACATAAATTTATCACTTGGAGCTTCTTTTATATTCCGTTCTAAAGTGCTTTCTTTCATACATTTCTGCTCTGCAGCTACTGCCACCTAGTGGTAACATTTAACTAAAACTAGACTAACGTAACATTTAACTAAAACTAGACTAACGTGAAGCTTTAACGTGCGCAGCCAAAGTTCTGTACCAGAATGTTTGACAACTTTTTTTATAATGCACGCAGAAGTTCTGATAAATAAGTAAAGAAGACTCAGGAGTGGTTTGCTAATTCTGTTTTAGAGATAATTGAGGAGTGGTTTTCTGGTTATTTCATGTATGCTTAAAAATTACTAAGGACTGGTTTACTGGTTGTGTTACACATGATTTAAGATTGCTCAGAAGTGGTTGCAAGTTCTGTTACATATGAATACAGATTACTGAGGAATGGTTTACTGGTTCTGTTATATATGATTAAAGATTACTCATTAGTGGTTTGCCTGTTCTCTTATGTATAATTAAAGGTTACTAAGGACCGTTTTACCTATTCTGTTATATATGATTAAAGATTACTGAACAGTGGTTTATGGTTCTGTTACATGTTTTCATTTATTTTTTTAAAAAAATCTCACACAGAAATATGTTTTCTTTTTTCCCCAGGCTTGTCCCTTAAATAACGAGATTGGCATGGACACAGATGCCAACAGGAATAACTTGAGTGACTTCTCCGAGAGTTTTACTCCAGCCATTAAGTCGGTGGTGGACTTTGCCAAAGGGATCCCAGGGTTTGTCCTGCTCAATCAGGACGATCAGGTCACCTTGCTTAAGGCAAGTCTTTGGTCATAAATTAGTATTATTATTATGTGCCAGGGCAAGTCAAGTGATTGAGGAGTTGGGGGGAGAATATGAGAGATTAGGCAAGGAGGAAGAATTGGATACATGGCACATTTATAACTTGAAAAAACATCTTAAAAACTAAATATAATAGATATGGCTGTTTTAAATGGATGGCACTTGCCATCAAGGCTAGCAAACTAAATGTTGGTCAAGATTTTATCCTATATTGTTTGTTTTGTTACTGTATATAACTGAATTACGTATCCCAAGTATATGTACGTGGGGAAATATACTGAAGACCCAGAAGATGATGCTACAACAGCATCTAATGGTGTAACATATTCTCAAGAATGACTGGAGTACTCAGTGCAGTGCTGTGTGCCGTGCTGAAAACAGTGCTATGTGCAGTGCTTAAAAAAAAACATTTTGCAGTGCTCTGTGCAATGCTAAAATCAGTGCAGTATGAAGTGCTGAAAGCAGTGCTGAAGACAGTGCAGTCTGCAAATGGACTGTTATGTTGCATCCTAAGCAACAGGGTAGGAGTTATGTTACATCCTAAGCAACAGGGTAGGAGTTATGTTACATCTTAGGTAACAGGGTAGGAGTTACTGTTATTTTAGTTGATTTGTTTAGTGAGTCACAGTTGCATGGAGTATCCTATAGTCAAAGTTGCATGGAGTATCCTATAGTCAAAGTTGCATGGAGTATCCTATAGTCAAAGTTGCATGGAGTATCCTATAGTCAAAGTTGCATGGAGTATCCTATATTCTCATAATGTCAGCACTTGATGACAAGCATAGTTTTCCAGCTGCTCACAGAGAGGATATCATCCTGTCATTTGCTGACCTCCTTGTGTGCAGTATTGTCTAGTGTGCCTCTCCATACAGGAAGATATTAGCCCTTTTCATAGACAGTTTTCCTGAACACATTATATCAAGTACCATTTTTTACAGCTGAGTTGCTTGTGAGAGTGAAACCCATTGGTCCAGTTCTGATTGGGAGCTATTGTTTACCTTACTGGGGTGTGAGGATATTGCCCTAGTCATTCTCTTTCTTTCATGTCCAAAATGATTGTTCTATAAGGTTCAAAGATATTAATACCTGTTATGCTTCCTAGCTTTCCTATGAACATGCCTAATGTGTGGAGATGAGGTAGTGAAAGAAACTCTACCTGCCTTGACACAGACAACATTTGTTGTTTTGTCTATAGCTTACAGGGCACCTGAATGGCATAGAGGAGGTTAGTCTGCTCATCTCTGACAGTAAGATCAGATATCCCAGTCACTCAGCTGTAGAAATAGGTAGCAGGTTTCCTCCAAAGCTGGCAAAGTAAAGGTGAAAAGGCGTCACGGGTGAGATCACAAGACCATGTCACATTTGGTGACAGATCATGGACAGTATAAACACTAGCAGTTATTTCCTCTAGGTGCCTCACTGACTTGACAGAGCTTTTTTTTTTGTCAGTTACTTGAATTAAAATGTTGGTACTCAGTATGTCTGATACATTGTACACCTGTACAGAGATTAGCAGGAGCTTTATGTGTACTTTGCACTGGTTTTCATCACAGGCTGGAACATTTGAAGTCTTGTTGGTTCGACTGGCTTGTTTGTTTGACCCACATTCAAACACCATGATGTTCACTGGTGGAAAACTATTTAAGAGACAGTCATTAACTGTAAGTTTTTAATAATTAAAATTATGTAATATGAATATCTTACATCCTTCCTGTGCCATTAAACATCACATAGGGCTCACGTTGTAGTTTGCCATGTTTTCCTGTTTTCGCTGAGTTTTTCAACCTCATCTTATGCCCACTAATTTAGCCTCACATAACAATATTTTCTTTAGAGCTTCATGTGGTTGACCTTTTTTTTTTCTTTGTCCTGTTGTGTCCAATTTGATAGCTTAGTTTTGGAATTCTCTGATTGTTTCTTCTCAGAACGTGACCGATATATGTCTGTCTTGCTTTTTTTATCACTGATGAAACATGTTGCGTGTTCATCTTTCCTATCTCTGCGTTGGTCTTGAATTCATTCCATTGTATGCAGAATATTCTTCATGGACATTTTTTTTTCAAATGTACCTAATTTGTTTTCTATTTCTTTACATATTCTCCAGCTTTCGCATACATAAACAAGGATGGTTATTACATTTTAGTTGAATAATCTTTACTTTGTTTTCATATGTATAAGTTTTGATTGCCATATTTTTTCAAGATTTTCAAATCTCAAATAAATTTTAAATGTGAATATGAAATCTTCATTATTATTTAGATAACTTCACACACATCTTCTTTTGTTGTTTCATATATATGGGAGCTTTAGACAACTATACACAGCTTTTATTGTTGCTTCATATGTACAGGAGCTTTAGATAACTTCACACAACTTATACTGCTCTTCACATTATGGGAGCTTTAGATAACTTCACACAACATATACTGCTCTTCACATTATGGGAGCTTTAGATAACTTCACACAACTTATACTGCTTTTCACATTATGGGAGCTTTAGATAACTTCACACAACTTGTACTGCTTTTCACATTATGGGAGCTTTAGATAACTTCACAAAGCATGTAATGCTGTTTCATATGTATGGGAGCTTTAAGACAACTTCACACAGTCATCTTGTACTGTTGCTTCATATACATGAAAGGTTTAGATAACTTTACATTTAGCTTGTACTGTTGTTACAAGTGAATGGGAAGAAGCAAGACTGCATTCAGGTGCTGATACAGATACTGAGGTTACCAAAGCTAGGTCATGTCTCACTTTTTCTTCATTGTGCACCCACTAACAAGCTTGTGTGTAACTTCATGAAGGGGAAAGTTGCTGCAGTCTCCATGGAGTGAGTGCCTGCAAGGAAGCTTGTCTCTTGGTTCCCTGCTGGATCTTCAAGTAAACATTAGTAACCTACTCCCCATCCAGCACAGTGCTGTTATTCAGAATCACTATTGCACCAGTTGAAGAAGAACAAAAGATCACAGTTCCAAGGAGATTACAAAAAAAAAAAAAAAAAGGCAAACATATATTTCATATAGAACTTGAGAAGGAGCATGGATGATTGTCCTTCAATGACAGAACAGTTGTCAGGATCAGTGAAACAGAACAGGCCAGGACACTGTCCTATCCCACCTCTCAATGGATGGTCCTAGGAACTCTTAACTAGCCAACAGGAGGATGGCTTTGTTGTGGTATGATTAAAAAACTTTATTATAATTATTTTTTTTTTTTTTGGAATGGGGGGGTCCCTTTGGGTCTTTGAGCAAGCCACCATAACCCATTTGCAGTCTGATATGCTCATTGTCTTCCAACATCTTCATGGCATTGGCTTCTAGAATCATTTGCAGTTTCATGGAAAAACCACCTATAACAATATTAGAACATAAGAACATTAATAATAAATTCCTTTTGATAATTTATTTCTCTTTCCCAGATGACAACCAATGCTGGTTTCCTGTTGGACTCTATGTTTGACTTTGCTGAGCGCTTCAACAAAATGTGCCTATTTGATGATGAGATTGCTCTCTTCTCAGCAGTAGTTCTATTGTCACCAGGTCAGTATTTTTCTGCTTTGTTTTGAGAACATCTCTTTACCAGACTTCTCCACGATGACGTTTATGCATTACAGTGGCCTTATGGAAGATGACAAAAGCAGACAAGCTTCACCCTTAATGGCAGTATGTGCTGAGATGACTTAATGTTGTAGCTACTTCCAGGGAGGACAGCATTCTGGCAGTCCTTTCCTAGAGAGATGATTCTTTGGAGCACTAAAATAATTCCAATGCTTCTGCTGGGAAAACTTGATGGAAAATAATGATCAGTGAGTTACAAAACAAAGATGCTGGCAGTGGTTGGGACATGTGCTCCAGATGACTGACAGGACACCACAGGGGAACAGAAGTAAGGGGAGACCAAAGGAGACATGGAGAAGAACAACAGAGAGGATGTTGAGCAATAGAGGGCCCACCTGGGCAAGAGTGGAAAAAAAGGCAAAGGATAGGCATTTGTGGAAAACCCTTGCAGAAGCCCCATGTGCCCTGGGCACTTAAGATTCAGAGAGAGAGAGAGTTACAAAACAATAATCATCAATTACTGTCTGCACAGATATTGTTTATGACTGACATTGCCACAGCTGATGTTCAAAATTAGGTCACATCTTTAAATGCTTCTTTCTTTCATTTGTTATAATCTTTTGAGTTTTTAAAACTTATTTTATTTTCTGTGATTTTCCGGTTTCTTATCCATGTCCTTTTCATTCATTTTTAAGAGAATCTAATTGCTGAAGTTTTGTTCTTTAGATCGACCTGGCCTGCGGAATGTGGAACAAGTGGAGAAAGTTCAGAACAAGCTGACAGAGGCTCTTCAGAACATTGTTAACACCAATCACAAAGAGGATGGAACTTTGTTTGCCAAACTTCTTATGAAGACAACAGACTTGAGGACATTGAACACATTACATTCTGAGAAATCAATAGGTAATTATAAGTTGGTGTCTTCTGTTTTCTAAAAATTGTGTTTGTTTTTGTACTCCTGTGGGTTTTGTCTTTATTTGATGCCAGAACTGTTCAGGGTCATTTGATGTAGGTTACTTTTTAATTGGCTGGTGTGTAAGTGGGGGGGGGGGACTGCCACAGATGATGGTGATGAGAATGAGGTAGACTGGTAAGATTGTCACAGATGATGGTGATGAGAATGAGGTAGACTGGTAAGATTGTCACAGATTATGGTGATGAGACTGAGGTAGACTAGTAAGATTGTCACAGATTATGGTGATGAGAATGAGGTAGACTGGTAAGATTGTCACAGATGATGGTGATGAGAATGAGGTAGACTGGTAAGATTGTCACAGATGATGGTGATGAGAATGAGGTAGACTGGTAAGATTGTCACAGATTATGGTGATGAGAATGAGGTAGACTGGTAAGATTGTCACAGATGATGGTGATGAGAATGAGGTAGACTGGTAAGATTGTCACAGATGATGGTGATGAGACTGAGGTAGACTAGTAAGATTGTCACAGATGATGGTGATGAGAATGAGGTAGACTGGTAAGATTGTCACAGATGATGGTGATGAGAATGAGGTAGACTGGTAAGATTGTCACAGATGATGGTGATGAGACTGAGGTAGACTAGTAAGATTGTCACAGATGATGGTGATGAGACTGAGGTAGACTAGTAAGATTGTCACAGATGATGGTGATGAGAAAAGCAGACAAGCTTCACCCTTAATGGCAGTATGTGCTGAGATGACTTAATGTTGTAGCTACTTCCAGGGAGGACAGCATTCTGGCAGTCCTTTCCTAGAGAGATGATTCTTTGGAGCACTAAAATAATTCCAATGCTTCTGCTGGGAAAACTTGATGGAAATAATGATCAGTGAGTTACAAAACAAAGATGCTGGCAGTGGTTGGGACATGTGCTCCAGATGACTGACAGGACACCACAGGGGAACAGAAGTAAGGGGAGACCAAAGGAGACATGGAGAAGAACAACAGAGAGGATGTTGAGCAATAGAGGGCCCACCTGGGCAAGAGTGGAAAAAAAGGCAAAGGATAGGCATTTGTGGAAAACCTTGCAGAAGCCCCATGTGCCCTGGGCACTTAAGATTCAGAGAGAGAGAGAGTTACAAAACAATAATCATCAATTACTGTCTGCACAGATATTGTTTATGACTGACATTGCCACAGCTGATGTTCAAAATTAGGTCACATCTTTAAATGCTTCTTTCTTTCATTTGTTATAATCTTTTGAGTTTTTAAAACTTATTTTATTTTCTGTGATTTTCCGGTTTCTTATCCATGTCCTTTTCATTCATTTTTAAGAGAATCTAATTGCTGAAGTTTTGTTCTTTAGATCGACCTGGCCTGCGAATGTGGAACAAGTGGAGAAAGTTCAGAACAAGCTGACAGAGGCTCTTCAGAACATTGTTAACACCAATCACAAAGAGGATGGAACTTTGTTTGCCAAACTTCTTATGAAGACAACAGACTTGAGGACATTGAACACATTACATTCTGAGAAATCAATAGGTAATTATAAGTTGGTGTCTTCTGTTTTCTAAAAATTGTGTTTGTTTTTGTACTCCTGTGGGTTTTGTCTTTATTTGATGCCAGAACTGTTCAGGGTCATTTGATGTAGGTTACTTTTTAATTGGCTGGTGTGTAAGTGGGGGGGGGACTGCCACAGATGATGGTGATGAGAATGAGGTAGACTGGTAAGATTGTCACAGATGATGGTGATGAGAATGAGGTAGACTGGTAAGATTGTCACAGATGATGGTGATGAGAATGAGGTAGACTGGTAAGATTGTCACAGATGATGGTG
This sequence comes from Achatina immaculata, assembly GCA_009760885.1. Classification (NCBI taxonomy): domain Eukaryota; kingdom Metazoa; phylum Mollusca; class Gastropoda; order Stylommatophora; family Achatinidae; genus Lissachatina; species Lissachatina immaculata. The sequence goes on from CM019714.1 coordinate 25,539,485, forward strand.
ATGAGACTGAGGTAGACTGGTAAGATTGTCACAGATGATGGTGATGAGACTGAGGTAGACTAGTAAGATTGTCACAGATGATGGTGATGAGAATGAGGTAGACTGGTAAGATTGACACAGATGATGGTGATGAGACCAAAATGGACTGGTATGATTGACACAGATGATAGTGATGAGATCGAGATGAACTGGTAAGACTTGATAGCTAGAAGTAAAGAGACTGACAGAGGAAATGTGAGTCAGACTGAAACTACTAAGACCAATGTTCTCTCTAAAAAATGACTGGGCTTTTGCGAAAACTTTTTTGCGTGAGTGATAAATTATGTAATCCAGCAATTTTTGAGTCAGCAAGTTTCAGTTTGCATGTAAATGAAAACAGATGAACTGAGCGACATGCAACATTTATGAGCCAGTGCTGAAAAAAAGAAATATGCAGGTGATCACTCATTTGCTTCACTTAGAGGGAACATTGATTGCGACTGACATATGGAAATGGTGTGATTTGATGAAGGTGAATTGGTCAGAGTGATATATGAAAGTTGAAGATTGATAACGGTGGATTGGTTAGAATGATATATGAAAATTGTGAGGCTGATGGGTGAATTTGGTGAGGCTGAGGTGGAAGAGACAAGCAGAAGTAAGACCTGACTGTCATGACTTGGGTAATGGAGAGGAGGTGAGTGACTGAGAAGAAAAATGTCAGGGTTTTAAGTGGAGGATGTGAGGCGTGGTTTTAAGTGGAGGATGTGAGGCGTGGTTTTAAGTGGAGGATGTGAGGCATGGTTTTAAGTGGAGGATGTGAGGCATGGTTTTAAGTGGAGGATGTGAGGTAGGGTTTTAAGTGGAGGATGTGAGGCATGGTTTTAAGTGGAGGATGTGAGGCATGGTTTTAAGTGGAGGGTATGAGGCATGGTTTTAAGTGGAGGTGTGAGGCAGGGTTTTAAGTGGAGGGTGTGAGACATGGTTTTAAGTGGAGGGTGTGAGACAGGGTTTTAAGTGGAGGATGTGAGGTGTGGTTTTAAGTGGAGGATGTGAGGCGTGGTTTTAGGTGGAGGATGTGAGGCATGGTTTTAAGTGGAGGATGTGAGGCATGGTTTTAAGTGGAGGGTGTGAGACAGGGTTTTAAGTGGAGGATGTGAGGTGTGGTTTTAAGTGGAGGATGTGAGGCGTGGTTTTAGGTGGAGGATGTGAGGCATGGTTTTAAGTGGAGGATGTGAGGCATGGTTTTAAGTGGAGGATGTGAGGCATGGTTTTAAGTGGAGGGTGTGAGGCATGGTTTTAAGTGGAGGGTGGACTGCCACAGATGATGGTGATGAGAATGAGGTAGACTGGTAAGATTGTCACAGATGATGGTGATGAGAATGAGGTAGACTGGTAAGATTGTCACAGATGATGGTGATGAGAATGAGGTAGACTGGTAAGATTGTCACAGATGATGGTGATGAGACTGAGGTAGACTGGTAAGATTGTCACAGATGATGGTGATGAGACTGAGGTAGACTAGTAAGATTGTCACAGATGATGGTGATGAGAATGAGGTAGACTGGTAAGATTGACACAGATGATGGTGATGAGACCAAAATGGACTGGTATGATTGACACAGATGATAGTGATGAGATCGAGATGAACTGGTAAGACTTGATAGCTAGAAGTAAAGAGACTGACAGAGGAAATGTGAGTCAGACTGAAACTACTAAGACCAATGTTCTCTCTAAAAAATGACTGGGCTTTTGCGAAAACTTTTTTGCGTGAGTGATAAATTATGTAATCCAGCAATTTTTGAGTCAGCAAGTTTCAGTTTGCATGTAAATGAAAACAGATGAACTGAGCGACATGCAAAATTTATGAGCCAGTGCTGAAAAAAAGAAATATGCAGGTGATCACTCATTTGCTTCACTTAGAGGGAACATTGATTGCGACTGACATATGGAAATGGTGTGATTTGATGAAGGTGAATTGGTCAGAGTGATATATGAAAGTTGAAGATTGATAACGGTGGATTGGTTAGAATGATATATGAAAATTGTGAGGCTGATGGGTGAATTTGGTGAGGCTGAGGTGGAAGAGACAAGCAGAAGTAAGACCTGACTGTCATGACTTGGGTAATGGAGAGGAGGTGAGTGACTGAGAAGAAAAATGTCAGGGTTTTAAGTGGAGGATGTGAGGCGTGGTTTTAAGTGGAGGATGTGAGGCGTGGTTTTAAGTGGAGGATGTGAGGCATGGTTTTAAGTGGAGGATGTGAGGCATGGTTTTAAGTGGAGGATGTGAGGTAGGGTTTTAAGTGGAGGATGTGAGGCATGGTTTTAAGTGGAGGATGTGAGGCATGGTTTTAAGTGGAGGGTATGAGGCATGGTTTTAAGTGGAGGGTGTGAGACAGGGTTTTAAGTGGAGGGTGTGAGACATGGTTTTAAGTGGAGGGTGTGAGACAGGGTTTTAAGTGGAGGATGTGAGGTGTGGTTTTAAGTGGAGGATGTGAGGCGTGGTTTTAGGTGGAGGATGTGAGGCATGGTTTTAAGTGGAGGATGTGAGGCATGGTTTTAAGTGGAGGGTGTGAGACAGGGTTTTAAGTGGAGGATGTGAGGTGTGGTTTTAAGTGGAGGATGTGAGGCGTGGTTTTAGGTGGAGGATGTGAGGCATGGTTTTAAGTGGAGGATGTGAGGCATGGTTTTAAGTGGAGGATGTGAGGCATGGTTTTAAGTGGAGGGTGTGAGGCATGGTTTTAAGTGGAGGGTGTGAGGCAGGGTTTTAAGTGGAGGATGTGAGGTAGGGTTTTAAGTGGAGGATGTGAGGCGTGGTTTTAAGTGGAGGATGTGAGGCGTGGTTTTAAGTGGAGGATGTGAGGCATGGTTTTAAGTGGAGGGTGTGAGGTAGGGTTTTAAGTGGAGGGTGTGAGGCAGGGTTTTAAGTGGAGGATGTGAGGCATGGTTTTAAGTGGAGGATGTGAGGCATGGTTTTAAGTGGAGGATGTGAGGCATGGTTTTAAGTGGAGGGTGTGAGGCATGGTTTTAAGTGGAGGGTGTGAGGCAGGGTTTTAAGTGGAGGATGTGAGGCAGGGTTTTAAGTGGAGGATGTGAGGCAGTGTTTTAAGTGGAGGATGTGAGGCAGTGTTTTAAGTGGAGGATGTGAGGCAGTGTTTTAAGTGGAGGATGTGAGGCATGGTTTTAAGTGGAGGGTGTGAGGCAGTGTTTTAAGTTGAGGATGTGAGGCAGTGTTTGAAGTGGAGGATGTGAGGCATAGTTTTAAGTGGCGGGTGTGAGGCAGTGTTTTAAGTGGAGTATGTGAGACAGGGTTTTAAGTGGAGGATGTGAGGCAGTGTTTTAAGTGGAGGATGTGAGGTAGTGTTTTAAGTGGAGGATGTGAGGCATGGTTTTAAGTGGAGGGTGTGAGGCAGGATTTTAAGTGGAGGATGTGAGGCATGGTTTTAAGTGGCGGGTGTGAGGCAGGGTTTTAAGTTGAGGATGTGAGGCATGGTTTTAAGTGGAGGGTGTGAGGCAGTGTTTTAAGTGGAGGATGTGAGGCAGTGTTTTAAGTTGAGGATGTGAGGCAGTGTTTTAAGTGGAGTATGTGAGGCATGGTTTTAAGTGGAGGGTGTGAGGCAGTGTTTTAAGTGGAGGGTGTGAGGCAGGGTTTTAAGTGGAGGATGTGAGGCATGGTTTTAAGTGGAGGGAGTGACACCGAATGAATGAGAGCTGGGCAGAATGAAAGTCTGCGATGAAAGAGCTCTACTTGATGGATGATCTGAACATGATCGTCAAGAAAGGGTGATTTATATATGGGAGCCGGAATTCCCTGACCTGGGACCTTCAGTAAGGATAAAAAAGTGAAGGGTAAATGTGCAAGAAATAAAGATGTTCCAAAATCAGAAATTAGTGAAGGGTAAATGTGCAAGAAATAAAGATGTTCCAGAATCAGAAATTAGTGAAGGGTAAATGTGCAAGAAATAAAGATGCTCCAGAATCAAAAATTAGTGAAGGGTAAATGTGCAAGAAATAAAGATGTTCCAGAATCAAAAATTAGTGAAGGGTAAATGTGCAAGAAATAAAAATGTTCCAGAATCAGAAATTAGTGAAGGGTAAATGTGCAAGAAATAAAGATGTTCCAGAATCAGAAATTAGTGAAGGGTAAATGTGCAAGAAATAAAGATGTTCCAGAATCAGAAATTAGTGAAGGGTAAATGTGCAAGAAATAAAGATGTTCCAGAATCAGAAATTAGTGAAGGGTAAATGTGCAAGAAATAAAGATGTTCCAGAATCAGAAATTAGTGAAGGGTAAATGCGCAAGAAATAAGGATGTTCCAGAATCAGAAATTAGTGAAGGGTAAATGTGCAAGAAATAAAGATGTTCCAGAATCAGAAATTAGTGAAGGGTAAATGTGCAAGAAATAAAGATGTTCCAGAATCAGAAATTAGTGAAGGGTAAATGCGCAAGAAATAAGGATGTTCCAGAAGCAGAAATAATAGCCAGATACGATGAGAATAAGCAGATGGTGCCCGGGTGGTGTAGTGGTTAGCGCACTCCCTGCCAATCAAGAGGTCCCTCGTTCAGTTTTGCACTCGAAGTTTGTTTTTTTTTTTTAAGTTAGTTTCCGACCGGCTGGCAGGCACCGTGATCAACTCAGCCTCAGAAACTGCCTAGCCTGGGTCTCCTTGGGAAAATGAAGATGGTGAGGCTAGGTGTTCGCTTCCATAAATGCTGTAGTGGCTTAGAAATGTGAAGACGCTAACACTTGGCACCCCTACGGCATGAGATGCTACGGAACATATATTTTGTTTGTCTCTACCCCACCCCCACGGTAACTGAAAATAAATGCTACACGGAAACTGAATCTTAGAGAAACAGATAAGAAATGCATAGATCATGAGAAATAACTGGGTGTAGCTTCAAAAGTCATTGTTTAGAAGACTCGGAAATAATTTATGAGACTTATTTTAAAACTGAGGATAGAACTTTGACAAGTTAAAAAAAAAAAGGCCAAGGAGTTGTTAAATGAGTTAACAAAAAGTACATCGTACTGGAATAAAGGGCGAAATTTATGCTTCAGACCATGTGGATGCAAATATCGCAAAAGAGTAATTGCAAATCCTGTGAATATTTAGTTAATTTTTTAAAAAATAATAGTGAAATAAGATGTGAGAGAGGGGTAATAAGAATCATTTTTAGAAACGAGAAAGAATTTCACATCAATACACGTAGTAAATCCAAAACGCTCTGGTAAAGAAGAAAATCTGCCGCACCTTAAGGAGAGTTTAAGCTGCGGGTATAATGCTTCCAGTACGGTCAATATTCAGAAATGAGGGCTCCGTTAATATGCTGCTTTTTTTTGTGTGTGTGTCTTTTCTTGTCGGGCCAAGGAACGTAAAATCGGTGAAGTTCTGTAATAACTGTTATGTTAAATTTAGAACTGCTTCTAATGGTGTAGAACCGTGGTCCACTGGTTTTAGTTCTTTGAAACAAAACAGAAAGGTATGACCCCATGTTGTCTTTTATATTTGTACAGACGGTCTTGAAGAAGTATGTTAGATGTGAATTCTTAATCTCTTGAAGAAGTATGTTAGATGTGAATTCTTTATCTTTGAGTATTTGTAGCCTTTTTTTAAAGAAAAGGAAAAGAAAGACAGGAAAATAAAACAACTATATTCATATGATTTTGTTCCATAGCTGGAAGTTCGTAACTTTAAGTTACCGTAAATGCTGACAGTAGACATCGTGTTATTTCCTTGTAAAACATGACGCCGCCATGTTTAATCACAAAAAATGTTCTTTAGTCGCGGACGAATTATTGAAGAAGTCAATCAATTTACATACCTTGGCAGCTGCATAGACCAGGATGGTAACACCAGAAAGGAAGTTAGAATTAGAATTGCAAAAGCAGCATCGATCTTCAAGAATCTTGAGAACATATTGCATTCAAAAGTTATAAGCACAAAAACCAAGTTAAGACTATTCAGTTCAAATGTATTATCCACCCTCATTTATGCATGTGAAAGCTGGAAAACAACTAAAGAAAGAGACAAGAAATTAGACTCTTTTGAAAACAAATATCTAAGGAAAATACTCGGCATCAAGTAGAACGAATTCAAGAACAATGCAGAGATAAGACAGATGATTGAACAACAACCAGTCTCATGGGTGATCAGGAAAAGGAGATGGACATATGTTGGTCACGTGATGAGAAGAAATGATCAGAGAATCCCAAAACAAGCTTTAAAATGGAACACAACAGGCCAAAGAAAAGAGGCAGACCGCGTGAAACTCTGAAGAGGACATTGTTAAGAGAGGCCAAATTAACAGGCATAAAATCCCGAGGCCAAATTAACAGGCATAAAATCCCTTGATGAGGTTGAAAGACTCACCGAAGACAGGAAAAATTGGCGAACTACACTGCGAGCCCTGTGTGACGTTTAACGGCACGGGAAGGATATAAGATAAGTCGCGGATGCAGTTCAGACGGATTGAAATGTTATCTGCCAGCTGTTATTACGCAGAGCAATGTCACTTCTACACAGAAAGATGAAGAGAGCAGAGGATTAAAACTGAAAACGCCCTTTTAGACGATCTGCCTAATACCGTATGTGTTTTTGTACAATCTCTTTTTCGCGGAAACGTGAGAACAAAGTAAACAGGATTCTTGCACGCTCTTTTCTTTTGTTATTTATATGAGGCTCATGAAATCCGTAGCTCAGCAAACCTGGCAAGAATTATGGAAGATCAAATTGATAAACAGCGTTTTGTAATGTCAGATTAAGGCCCTTTTAAAAAGATATATGAAATTTTTTAAAATGAAAATGTGCAAAGAAAATGAAAAGCGGGCCTAGCACACAGAAGACATTCAATACCGGACAGTGCTTGTGTATGAAGGGAAAATGTTATCTCCCGTTAAAAAAAAATTGTCGGTATTATGTAATTATATGGTAAAGTTCTGGAAAAGAGGAGGGGTGAGGTGGAAGCTGACCTGGAGAAACAAAGAGAACACTGACAAGAGAGGCTAAGATGAGTGCCATCAGAGCCCTTGATGAGACTGAGAAGCTGGCCGAGAATAGAGACACTGCGAGCCCTGTGTGACCTCTGACAGCACGGGAAGGATGTAAGAAGTTTATGTAATTATAGGTAAAGATAAATTAAAGACAACCTTGTTATACTTTGGAGGCACATAGGGACGTAGAATTAGTGTCCAAATTTTCGTTGGCCGGGAGGCACGCTAGAGGGTGATGTGGTCAGCACCACGTCCGGCAGCCGTTCCTTCCCCAACGCCAGAAGCCAGATACCCATTTCTGCAGCTGGATTCGAACCACCGACTTTCACCATGTGGACTAACCACTTCGCCACTCCGGTGCCCATTATATAATTATACTTTAGTTCATGCTGCGGTGATGCAGTGGTTAGTGCTCTCGCCTGGTTCGATTTCGCACTCGGGCGGTGTTTTTTCGCACCGACCGACACCTGGGTCAACCCAGCCATAAAAAGGGCACCTGGGGGTTTCCCTAGGGAAAAAAAGTAAGCAAGGATGCGTGCTGACATCCCTACCTCAAATTCTTTAGTGGCCTAGAAATGTGAAGGCACCAACACTTCTCATCCCTCAGGCAGGCAGATGCTAAGAGACCAACACACATACTAGGGGAAAATGTCGTAATAAAATACAGCAGCGACAATAGTGCTGATATTAGCTAAGAGAGAATGTAGTGGTGGAAAGGTTGGCGGGGAGTGGGTGGTGCAAGGGTTGGCGGGGAGTGGGATGATGGAATGGTAGAAAAGTGAGGGGCACGCAAGAGAGAAGGAAGATGAAGCGTGTCTGACATGGCCCCCGACATGGTTTAGCTACTGTGTACCACCCCCGACGTGGTTTAGCTACTGTGTACCATCCCCGACGTGGTTTAGCTACTGTGTACCACTCCCAAAGTGGTTTAGCTACTGTGTACCACCCCCGACGTGGTTTAGCTACTGTGTACCACCTCCGACGTGGTTTAGCTACTGTGTATCATCCCCGACGTTCCTTGCAGAGTGTATTATCTGTATGGAGCTCGTTCACGTTATGAGGTTAAGAGGGTAGCGAAAGTAACTGGCTTTTTTCTGTCTACCTGGAACTGTCATCTGGTGTTCTTTGCAGCCGATGTGGTGGAGATGGTGAGACACAGCTTCGTATCGGATTGGGAGTGGGCAGTTGCAGCTATTTTTTTCAGTCCCTGTGTGGAACTAAAAAAGGGTGTGCAGTGCTTCTTTAGCAGACTCCACCACCGTGGGGACTGTGACGGTCCCTGTCCTGTTAGCCAGGCTAGGCTTGTTACTAGAGATGCCAGCGGAGAGGTGGGACAGGGTCTTTGTCAGCTATGGTTCCACTAACCATTATGCTAGCATGTCAGGTATGGGTCGCTTGATTGTCAAATCGGACAGCGTCTTTGCCTCGGAAAGCAACTACATAACGAGTGAAAATGTAGCGAAGATGTCGACTTCGGTTGTAGCAAACTTTGTTGTCGCGTATATTATTTGTAGAGAATTAGTGAATGTGATGAAATAAAACTGTAATGAACAGAACAATGTCATTCATTCATTCATTTGCATGTCCCTTGCGGAACTTTGCCTCCCAAACAGCACTCCTATAGGCCTCTCGGTTGTGAGCAAGATGGCCTGCTGCTGATGCATCCATTTGCAGATCATCAACGATGTCTTGCAGCCATCTTCGCCTCGGTCTTCCTTTCTTTCTTTTTCCCATTATGTATCCTTCCAATACGGTCTTCTCTAAATTATCATGACGTTTAATGTGTCCAAAATATTTCAGTTTTCTCTCTTTAATTCTCTTTATTAGCCGGCCTTATTCAATATTAAGCTCTTGTAGTATAGATATATTTGTTCTTTTTTGTGTCCACGATATTTAGAGAACTCTTCTGTAGCATTTACATTCAAAGGCATTTATGTGTTTCTCAGCTGTTCTGTTAAGTGTCCACGTCTCACAGGCATATGTTGCGATGGGAAAGATGCATGCCCTTAAAAATCTTATTTTTGTGGTTCTGTCTGCTCCTCTCCACAGAACAATGTCACTAGTTACAATAATATGTGTCTTATGGTGCCGACCTCAGTTTGTAGTAAGTTTTATATTTCATGTATCATAGCGGTGGAGTCTGCTAAAGAAGTATTGCATATCCCTTGCCTTTTAGCAGCACGCAGGGACTGAAAACATAGCCGCCATAATACGCTTCCAAGCCAACATGATGCTGTGCCCCCAACTCCTTCATAGCATCGGCTACGAAGGACACCGGCTCGTAGTTACATGGAGATACAGGACAAGACACACCCCGTGTATCGCTGTAGCCAATCGTATGTTTAGCCGGTTAGTGTACGTAACGAGAACTACGCGAGACTTTGAAGTACGCAAGCAGCGAAAGAAAGAAAGAAAGAAAGAAAAGAAAGAAAGAAATAGGTCTTTAGAACACCGAAAAAAAAAACAATCCGAAACTGTGACATTACTTATACACCTCCCCTCCTGTCTGATGCCACATAGTCTCTGCTTGCGTGTAAACATGCGAGATATTAGCGACAGCCTCCGAAACGTCGTCAGCAGTAAATAAATGTAAGCTTTTGTGAAAACTGTTAACATTTTTTTTTTACCTTAAATGCCATTGGTCCATTTTCAGGTCTTGATCAGCAGGTAGAGATAACCCGGTTGCTGTGGTTTGTTTTGTGGAAATGTTTGTCCTTCGACTTCCTGTTCTGGTTTTTTTTTTAATGTTACCGGGCCCAAGTTTGTTTTTTTGTTTCAATGTCCTTGAATGGTGAAAGGAGATAAAGATCCTAGATGATGCCCATTCATTATCGATTGTCAGTGTTTTTTTTTTTTGTTTTGTTTTGTTTCGTTTTTTTTCATGAAACAAATAATTATTTTTTGTTTTTCATTTCTTGAGAAAAGCGTGCTAAACTTCCATCCATAATGATAGCTGTCAGTATCAGAGAACTAAGATGGCGGCGGCACGTGGCAGGGTCGGATAACAACAGCGTCCTTTAAAATAAAAATGTGCAAGACAAACTTCCAGAGAGATAATTGCAGGTCCGGTACACGCCGGAAAAGGGGAGGGGGCGGGGTTTAGAGACATAATGCTGATTAAGATGAGGAGCTGTGAAAATGGGGAAGAGGGAGGGAGGGGGGTTTATGCCTCTTTACAAAATTCCTGGCCAAGGCCTTGGAAGAAGTCACGTGAGATACGAGAATATTTGTGTGCCCAGTCAGGAGAGATGTGATGTAGTAACCTGTGCTGGTAGAGGGGACAGTTCTCTGCCAGGAGAGATGTGATGTAGTAACCTGTGCTGGTAGAGGGGACAGTTCTCTGCCAGGAGAGATGTGATGTAGTAACCTGTGCTGGTAGAGGGGACAGTTCTCTGCCAGGAGAGATGTGATGTAGTAACCTGTGCTGGTAGAGGGGACAGTTCTCTGCCAGGAGAGATGTGATGTAGTAACCTGTGCTGGTAGAGGGGACAGTTCTCTGCCAGGAGAGATGTGATGTAGTAACCTGTGCTGGTAGAGGGGACAGTTCTCTGCCAGGAGAGATGTGATGTAGTAACCTGTGCTGGTAGAGGGGACAGTTCCCTGCCAGGAGAGATGTGATGTAGTAACCTGTGCTGGTAGAGGGGACAGTTCCCTGCCAGGAGAGATGTGATGTAGTAACCTGTGCTGGTAGAGGGGACAGTTCCCTGCCAGGAGAGGTGTGATGTAGTAACCTGTGCTGGTAGAGGGGACAGTTCCCTGCCAGGAGAGGTGTGATGTAGTAACCTGTGCTGGTAGAGGGGACAGTTCCCTGCCAGGAGAGGTGTGATGTAGTAACCTGTGCTGGTAGGAGACAGTTCCCTGCCAGGAGAGGTGTGATGTAGTAACCTGTGCTGGTAGGAGACAGTTCCCTGCCAGGAGAGATGTGATGTAGTAACCTGTGCTGGTAGAGGAGACAGTTCCCTGCCAGGAGAGATGTGATGTAGTAACCTGTGCTGGTAGGAGACAGTTCCCTGCCAGGAGAGATGTGATGTAGTAACCTGTGCTGGTAGGAGACAGTTCCCTGCCAGGAGAGATGTGATGTAGTAACCTGTGCTGGTAGGAGACAGTTCCCTGCCAGGAGAGATGTGATGTAGTAACCTGTGCTGGTAGGAGACAGTTCCCTGCCAGGAGAGGTGTGATGTAGTAACCTGTGCTGGTAGGAGACAGTTCCCTGCCAGGAGAGGTGTGATGTAGTAACCTGTGCTGGTAGGAGGGACAGTTCCCTGCGAATGGTGAGCGCCTAGCGAGGCGGGGCGGGGCGGGGAGCCACACTGCTTCAACTTATAGAAAAACAAATCTGAGGACCAGACGTCATAACCACAGACGGCAAGAGCAGGCTTGACTAAAAGAGAGGGGGCAGGAAGAGAAAACTTGGGTTATACCCCTGGGGGTCGAGTTGTTTAGGAGTCCTGATGGCAGTCCCCCCTCCCCTCCCCTTTTTTTAAAATTAGAGACAAAATTATATGAGAGTTGCCTTTCGTGTTTGGATAAGGGGCCTGATAGTAACGAACCCGGAGCCACGAGCTGGCTTTCCGCCGCCCAGGCCAAGGGAAAATCGTTGTTGGCGTTGCCGATGGTGTCAGTCAGATATAGGTAGAATCAGTTATAAGAGACTACGGGGTCAAATAATGCTTAGAAACTTCAACAAACACGTGACATTTGCCTGGTCTAGCTTTTAGACAGCCTTTTATATCCTCAAGGTTTTAATGTCCCCGTTGGTGAAGTACATTTTTGTCGAAAGATATCCTACTTTGGGGGAGTTCCTTGTTGCCGTAAAAATGGTGGCAGCAAGATATGCATACTTACATGACTATGGTTTTGTCAATGGTTCGTTGTTGAACGTTCTCTTGGGTGAAAGCTGGTGACAGCATCCTTGCTGTAGCTACACCCCCAACTCGTTTATTTCTGTTTCCCTAGTATTATATCATCATCATCTTCTTCTTCTGTGTTGCATGGTTCTAGCCTCAGATATCCATATTTACTGTTTGGATAGACTGTGCAGTCAGTCTTCTGGGGGTCTTGCCTTGCGCTGCGAAGTCTGCCTTCCAGCGTAGCTCTCTTGGGGCCAGTGCTGAGGTTTGGGTTTCTTGGTATAGGGGGCAGGGGAGCTGCAGGATGTGCTCTGGCCAGAATTTGGATGCCTGTTTCGCATATGCAGTCAGGTGTGTGACAGGCCGAGGCGACACAGTTTGGCTCATGGACATCATCATTACCAGGTGCTCTGCTTCTGCACAGATCTCGATCCCTGACATTTTCCCCCAGCTCAGTCTTTTTATTGTGCCACCGGGTTAAACTTTTCCTGGTCTTGTGTGTTCCTGCTTTTCCACAGTGATGCGTTGCATAACATCCGCGATATGTTCTATAAAATAGTATGTTACGTGATTTAAGCTTGCGCGAACACATATATACGTTCGCAGTGACGGATGGGTAGTTCGAACACGCACAACGCAGTGCTTCGCTCTGCCGTTAGTCCAGTTGAAGTACGGAAAGTTCGCATTGTAATAATAGTTGAAAGAACAGCACAGCACAGCACATACAGCGCTTATTATGATTATCAAGACATAATATCTCTCTCTCTCTCTCTCTCTGAACCTTAAGTGCCCAGGGCACATGGGGCTTCCGCAAGGGTTTTCCACAAATGCCTGTCCTTCGCCTTTTTTTCTGCTTTTGCCCAGGTGAGCCCTCTATTGCTCAACATCCTTTCTGTTGTTCTTCTCCATGTCTCTTTTGGTCTACCCTTATTTTTGTTCCCCTGTGGTGTCCATCTTAGTGCTATTTTTGGTAGTGAGTTGTCAGTCATTCGGAGCACATGTCCCAACCATCGCCAGCGTCTTTCCTCAATAACTGTTGTCAGTGGTTTCATCTGCATTTCTGCTAATAAGATGTTATTTCTTATGGTGTTTGGCCAAAATATTTTTCTAATTCTACGTAAACATTTAGTCTGGAAAGAATTCAGCTTGTTTTCTATGGTTTTGGTGATTTTCCAGCATTCACTTCCATAGAGTAGTACACTTAGAACATTACTCTTAAATATCCTGATTTTCATATTTATGCTTAGTTTTTTTTATTTCCATATAGTCTGCAGCATTGCAAAAGCCTGGTTTGCTCTAGTAAGTCTGCTGTTGATGTCCTCTGTGCTGTCTCCATTTTCTACTACTCTACTGCCAAGGTATACAAATTCGTTGACCTCCTCCACTAACTTGTTATCTACTCTGAGTACATTTCTATTGTTCACATTTTGCTTCATTAACTTTGTCTTTCCTACGTTGATCTTTAGTCCTGTGTTGTTTGCATTCTGAGTTAGCTTATTTATTTTATCTTGCATATCTTTGTGACTGCTTGATAATAGACAAATGTCGTCCGCAAAGTCAAGGTCCTCCAGCACTGTGTCAAGGGTCCATTGTAATCCTCTGCGTTTGTCTGATGTTGCCTCCTTCATTAACCAGTCTTCTGCCAAGATAGATAATATTGGTGATAGTACACATCCCTGCTTCACTCCTGTTTGTACCCTAAAGCTGCTGGAGGTATGTTCTCCACAGATAACTTTGCACTGAAAACCCTCGTATAGGGCTTTGATTACATTAACTATTTTATGGGGGAGGCCATGCCATCATAGGATTTTCCACAGTGCATCTCTGGTGACACTGTCAAAGGCTTTCTCAAAATCTATGAATAATGCATATGTTGTGCTATGCCACTCATTTGCCTGTTCTAATATTTGTCTAAGTACAAATATGTGGTCTATGCATGATCTTCCTTTCCTAAATCCTGCCTGCTTTCCGAAGTTTTTCCTCAAGTGTTGGTACAATTCTGTTGATGATTATTCTGCAAAATACTTTACTGGTGAGTGGCAGTAGAGTAATGCCTCTCCAGTTCCCGCTATCGCTGAGGTCACCCTTCTTTGGTAGTTTTACTATAAGCCCATTTTTCCACTCCTCTGGGGCTTTTTCTAGATCCCAAATTTGTTGTAATATCCAAGACATAATATATTATAGGTTATATATGTGCTGTACTATTATACACCTGACAAGTCGTCTTCTTTACGTGAGACATGAGACATGCACGTGTTGCGTGCGGAAAGTTAATAAGTCGTTACGTCCACTACGTCCCGTTACGTCCGCTACGTCTCGTTTTCCAGTCAGGATTTTTTAGAAACTCTTATTATAACATACTGGACGTGTAAACAGTAGGACGTTGTTGGAACTGACGTTATGCGGCGTATGACTGTATATTTGGTTATTAACTCTTGTAATATCGCCCGCATCAGAGCGTCTTTTCCAGATCTTTGCCTGTAAGAGACCAGGTGATTTCAGGATTGGCTGCCAAAGAACAGATAACCTATAAATGTCTAATTTTCGACATTATTTTTTTTTTCTTTCTTGTTAATGTGTCGTTGCTGTAATTGTTTGTAGGAGAAAAAGGTACCAAGTTCTTGGGAATAAATGTCGCTTTTTTCCTCCTCTTGTTTTTTTTTTTTTCCTTTCTTTTAATGTGAAGAAAATGGCGAACAGAATTGATCTCCGTTAAAGGTCAAATCGAAGTTGAGAATATATGTTTCTAGACCAAAAATTTTTGGTCCACTGACAGTATGATTGGTCCTTTTTATGGCTGTACGGGCAATCCCAGCGGAATCAAGGAAGCATAGATTGGTAAGATGAAGCTCAGGGATTGGGGGGGGGGGGGGGGGGTAGATAATACGTTTGGATGAGGCTGAATGTCATAGCTAGTTCTGTGTACAGCACTGTAGCACTGTATTACATGGCTACAGCTGTAATCATGGTGAAATCGTCTATTCATTTGTTTGCTTGTTTGTTTCGTAGTCGTTCCATTCCTCTTTTTTTTTAAATTTAGTTCAATAAATAAGGTAATTGCTTGTTTACTCAGCAAGTCTTACATTACAAAGTATACTTCTTCCCCCCCCCCCCCTTTTGTAATTATTTCCTTACATCGAAACACTATTTCCTAAAATGAGGGACAATATAGAGGACAAGTATTTTGCGTTCCTTAAGTAAGTTTTTAATTTTATTTAGTTGGCAGTTTTATTTTGCTAAAAAAAAAACCAGGCTAATATTTCAGATATACCGAGTCCGTAAATATTAATATGGCGTCGTTGAACTAGTACAGAGATATGGGTTAACAAAGGAGAACCGTGGACTGTAATGGGGGATTTTTAAAATTATTTTTCTTTGGAAGGAAAAGGGTTAAAAGGGAAAGCTGTGAGTGAAGGGTAGTGGTAAAGAAGAACTCTTCAGCGTTCTGGATGTGGGACACACTGAGTCTACAGTCTTGTCTCCGGGGGTGAAGTTCGTCGTTTTCTCCGGGGTTTTTGGTTTTGGTTTTGTTTTGTTTTGTTTTTTAAATAGCGAATTCTTTGGACGTGTCTGGCGACATAATTTGGCTTAGCCTTGGGGTTTCTTTATGAGCCACAAGTTCTTGACGGGGAAAATGATGAGGAAGAGGAGATGAAAGTGAAAGATTTCTCAAACGATTCGTTTTGTAACAAGAGTTGTGAGGAAAGTCATGGTGGGGAAAACGGTAACAAATATTGGGGGGGGGGGTACCGAAAGAGAGGAACAAGAGGCAGGATGAGTAGTAAAGCCAGACCTTTTATGCCATGGAGACACACAGGAGGTGTGTACAGTGATGCGTCGCGTAATGTCCGCAACACGTTCAGTAAAATAGTATGTTACATGATTTAAACCTTGTGCGAACACAATTATATTCACGTTCGCAATGACGGATGGGTAGTTCGAACACCCGCAGTGCAGCGCTGCGCTCTGCCATTAGTGCCCGTATTTCCGTGACCTGTTGGCACACTAGAAGTGATGTGGTCAGCATCACGCCTGCCCGCCTTTCCTTGCCCATCTCCAGAAGAAGCCAGGTACCTGTTTCTACAGCTGGGCGACTGGGACACCTCCGGCCGAATTCGGACCACTAACCTTCACCATAAGAGGCAGTGCACTAATCACTTCGCCTCTCGGACGCTCTTACGGGCGAGTTAATTTCGAGGAGATACGTCAGCCACCTGTGAATCAGTCTTTCGTCGGTTAGAGGAAATACGCCAGACACCGGTGTATCAGTCTTTCGTCAGTTAGAGGAAATACGTCAGCCACCGGTGGCTCAGTCTTTCGTCGGTTAGAGGAAATACGTCAGCCACCGGTGGCTCAGTCTTTCGTCAGTTAGAGGAAATACGTCAGCCACCGGTGGCTCAGTCTTTCGTCGGTCTGGCTTATATCAGTTACTTATTACAAATAAAAACTAATATGACATTGCCAAACCTTTGTATACTTACATAGTTTACGTCCAGAGAACAAGTCAAAGAACAGGGACGACTGGAGAACCTTTATCTTTGGCCTGTTCTCCGGAAGGAGTGAAAGACATTGTTGCTGTTGATGATGATGATGATGATGATGATGATGATGATTAACGTCATCTGTATGATATTTATTTACAACGTTAATTAGAGGAAGTATATATCAGGTTTATGTTTTTTCCCCAACTCTTGACATAAACTGCCAGGTCTGAAACTGGGTCAGCTGGGGGCGGGGGGCCACTAGAGGTTACATGTTGATCCATGACAAGTATAAATTGTATAGTAGGATTTTTCTACCAGTGTGGAATCCCAAAGAGACTTGCAGACTGTTGGAATATTATATGCATTTTTGAACTTTTGAATCAGACAGGAGAGTGGAGGGGAGAAATGAGCGAGGAAGAGAGAGAGTGAGAGAGAGAGAGACAGGGAATGAGTGAAGGGACGAAGTAGTGAGAGAGGGAGTGAGTGATGGAACAAAGTAGTGAGTGAGGGAACAAAGTAGTGAGTGAGTGAGCGAGGGAGAGAGAGATTGAGTGAGGGAGAGAGGGAGGGAGAGAGGGAGAGAGGGAGTGAGTGAGGGAACAAAGTAGTGAGTGAGTGAGCGAGGGAGAGGGAGATTGAATGAGGGAACGAAGTAGTGAGTGAGGGAGAGAGGGAGTGAGCGAGGGAACAAAGTAGTGAGTGAGTGAGCGAGGGAGAGAGAGATTGAATGAAGGAACGAAGTAGTGAGTGAGGGAGAGAGGGAATGAGTGAGGGAACAAAGTAGTGAGTGAGGGAGAGAGTGAGTGAGGGAACAAAGTAGTGAGTGAAGGAGAGAGTGAGTGAGGGAACAAAGTAGTGAGTGAGGGAACAAAGTAGTGAGTGAGAGAGAGAGGGAGAGAGTGAGTGAGTGAGGGAACGAAGTAGTGAGTGAGGGAGAGAGGGAGAGGGAGTGAGTGAGTGAGGGAACGAAGTAGTGCGTGAATGAGCGGGGGAGAGAGTGAGTGAGTGAACGAAGTAGTGAGAGAGGGATTGAGTGAGGAAGAGATTGAGTGAATAAGAAAGGGAGTGAGCAAAAGAGTATATCTTCTTTTATTTTCCTATCGTAGTTTACGAGTGCAGATGATAGTGTTTTCTCCAGAATGCCGGCTAAGAAAATTGCGAAATGTTCGATGGTCGTTTTTTAAAACAAAATGGTTCCTTGGTTCTCCATAACTTCTTCTTCTTTGGCCGTGATCGCTGTCTTGATTGTTACAATAATTGCCTCTTCCCGCTGAATATTTCATGTCTGGACCAATACTTCCCATTGAAGTGGTCATGCCAAATCTCCAGAATTCCCCCCCCCCCCCACCCCCACCCTGTCACCGATTTCTTGTCTTTTGTACGAATTTCCACATTCACTTGACACGTTGTAAGACTTGATCTAAAATATTCGCAGGGTTGATTTTTCTAAGCTCCCCCCCCCCTCCCTTATTGCAATGACAGCGGTGTGTACAGTGTAGTGTGCCTCGCCTTGCAGGTAGGTGCTGTCCATTTTTCGGAGACATGGTATTCGGTGTCTGCTTAATACAAAATCATAGCAGACTTAACATATATCGTGTAGATGGCCGGTCTTTTCGCATGAGAAGGTGTGTCACTATAGACTGTATTTCTCCTCTTCGGAGAGGGGAGGGGAAGGGTGATCAGACCTTGAGGTTTGCAAATAAAATAAACTTAAGGTAACAGCCTTTTGCTTCACAGAGAATGAGATGGTGTTCACCTGGCACCAAGTTTGTTTTAAATATTTCCCTTGTGCTTACTATCAGCACAAGAATCCTCAGACCACAGTGACAAACTTTATAGTAAGATAGTAAACATATCTGCCATTTTTATAGCGAGAAATGACGCGATACCTGTAATTAGCTTACAGTGGATCTTCTCAAATCTGGATAATAAAAACGTTTAGCAATTATTATTATTATTATTATTCAAAGCGACTTGGCTACCTTGAGTTAGAAAACAACCTTTATATTCAACATTGTAATTATACTAGTTTTAATTTTTTTTACATTAAAATTAAATGCGTAAAATTAAATGGAACTATTCTAAAGCAGGTGCAGAAATTCAGGAACCTTGAAGGAGTAATAACTTCAGATGGGAAATACAGAACAGAAATTACGAACAGAATAGGTCGAGCAAAGATTGCGTTTCAGAGAATGAGAAACATATTAGCCAACACATCCTTATCAATGAATGTTAGAAAACGAGTTCTGAAATGCTGTATTGAACCTATATTGTTATATGGAAGTGAATCATGGACAATAGGCAAGTCTGCACAAAAATCATTGGAAGCAGCAGAAATGTGGTTTATTAGAAGAATGTTGCGAATCCCCTGAACAGCAAAAATAACTAATGAAGAATGTATGAGAAGAGCTGGAGAGACAAAAAATCTTGTCAAAAAGATAAGAGAGAGACAATGTACTTTCATAGGACATGCAATGAGAAGAGAGGGCATTGAAATTATTATAACAACAGGAAAAATAGAAGGAAGAAGAGGAAGGGGAAGACCAATACAAGAGAAATGATACTGAACTGAACAGTCTGACGAGATAGTGTGAGAGGAGATCACCAACTGAAGTAATAACCTGCATGAAGGATCGTAAAATAGCCAACGCCAGCCGGCACGGCACCTGATGATGATGATGATGAAGTATACTCGTTACTTTTCTTTATAGAATGGCGTTATTTTAAAGTTTAATTTCTTCATTAATTTACCTAAAATTCGTGACCACTGAAACAAATATGATATACAATGCAATTTTCTTGATATGGCGTACCGATTGCATAAAATTCTAATTTCTTTGTTTGCCTCGTTGGTAAGAGGACATTAATTTTAGAATCAATCAACATTCATTCATTTGCATGTCCCTTGCGGAACTTTGCCTCCCAAACAGCACTCCTGTAGGCCTCTCGGTTGTGAGCAAGATGGCCTGCTGCTGTTGCATCCATTTCCAGATCGTCAACGATGTCTTGCAGCCATCTTCGTCTTGGTCTTCCTCTTTTTCTTTTTCCCATTATGTATCCTTCCAATACGGTCTTCTCTAAATTATCATGACGTTTAATGTGTCCAAAATATTTCAGTTTTCTCTCTTTAATCCTCTTCAACAATAGCCGTTAAATAAATAAGGAAAGGTGACCAGGAAATAGTGGTTACACTGGTTTCCAAGAAGGAAAGCTAGCAAAGGAAAACGTGTGTACAAGGATTTCTCGTCGACGCGGTCTGACACCGAAGATGCAGATGCTGATCGCGGTGATGATGATGATGATGATGATGATGATGATGATGATGATGAATTATTGACATTCGTATTAAGTGAAACCTTGTCAGCAAACTGGGTCATCTGCATCACATGTCGCCAGGCTTTCGATCATGACACCCAGCCATCCAGTGCTCGAAGGTGTATCGCGCGTCAGTACTCGCGGTCGGAAGGCGTAAACAGAACGAATCGCTAGCTCTCTTGACTCACAGTGGGTTTTTTTTTTCACTATTCTTTTAGCGCCACCATAAATGTGACCCCCGACACTCAGCAACCAGTGGCATATCACCCATGACCCCAGATCAGCAATGGTAACGTGACCCGAAACCACCGACGATACGTCGTGACCCGCGACTCTAAACAAGCAATGATACATGACCCGCGACCCTAAACAAGCAATGATACATGACCCACGACCCTTAAAACAAACAACGGTACGTGACCTATGACCCTTAAACAAGCAGTGGTACGTGACCTACGACCCTTAAACAAGCAATGGTGCATGACCCATGACCTTTAAACAAGCAACGGTACTTGACCCGCGACACATGAAAAAGATAATAAATATTGAAACTCAGTAAAACTGATAATATATAACGTCTTCTCGCGACCCTATCTCAGACCCTCTCCCCCCTCCTCCTAGGACACCCTAATTTGGGTCGCAACCTGAGGTTGGGATCCATTGTAATGTAAGCAATTTAAGTGGTTTAGTAGGCCAGGTGCTGCGTTATTTTACTGTGTCATTCTTACACTAACGCGGAGATCTTTACCGTGAATGGACTTAATGAAACACACATCTTTCTTATTGTTTAGACCATCATCATCATCATCATCTTTCACTCCCTTGAGAGCATAGGCCACGGATAAAGGCTCTCCAGTCATCCCTGTGCTTGGAGTTATTCTCTGCTTCCTTCCATGTGCATCCATTGTCTCTGGGCACTGTCATAATTTCTCTTCTTCAAGTAAGTCTAGGTCTTCCTCGTTTTCTATTTCCTTGAGGATTCCATGTCAGTGCCTGTCTCGCTATGTTAGTGTCGAGTTTCCTCGGAGTGTGGCCAGTTCACCCCCACTTCCTAGACACGATTTGTAGGTTCATAGGTTCTTGTCCTGCCCTTTCCCAGACCTCCTCGTTCCTGATCTTGTCCTACCATTTAATGTTTAAAATCCACCTCAAGCAGTAGTTCATGAATGTTTGTATCCTCTGTTGTATTGTCGTGGTCATAATCCATGTCTATGAACAGTATAGTAGGACAGTCATTACGTTTGTAAATTGTCTAGACCAGCGGTTCCTAAAGTTTTCAAGTTTTGGGCCCTTGATGTTAGTGATAGTATATGACACTTCGCAGACCTCACTAGGGATCCAGGGACCTCAGTTTCAAAACCACAGGTCTAGATTTAGTATAGAGAGGGGGAGAGGGGAGATAGAACATAGCCACCGTGATAAAATATAGAGGTGTATGGTTCAGTTTTATGAAAAGATAGAAAGAATGAGGAAAGCAGGTGGAAATGACAGTGGGAGAAAGTAAGATGAGCACATATAAAAGAAGAACATACAACAGTCCAATATTTTGGCAAAAGCCTTTTTCAAGGATCGCATACAAAAACAACACTATAGATTAAAAACACGAAAAACAGACAAAAATTACTTTAACTGTTTTTTTTTCATACTTATTGCATGTTACTTTAACTGATTGTATTTGCGACTTATGATCTGATAAGAACTCTTCTTTTTTTATGTGTGTGTGTGTGTGCGTGGGTGCGTGCGTGCGTGTGTGTGTGTGTGTGTGTGTCTCCGTCCATCTTTCTTCCTGCCCGCTCTGCTCCCACTTCACTCTCATATTTATATATCTCTCAGTATCTTTCATTTCACTCACATATTTATATATGTATCGCTCAGTATCTTTCATTTCACTCACATATTTATATATGTATCGCTCAGTATCTTTCATTTCACTCACATATTTATATATGTATCGCTCAGTATCTTTCATTTCACTCACATATTTATATATGTATCGCTCAGTATCTTTCATTTCACTCACATATTTATATATGTATCTCTCAGTATCTTTCATTTCACTCACATATTTATATATGTATCGCTCAGTATCTTTCATTTTACTCTTATATTTATATATGTATCTCTCAGTATCTTTCATTTCACTCTTATATTTACATCTATATCTATCATTTCACTCTCATGTTTACATCTTATCTCTCAATATATCCCTCAGTATCTTTCATTTCACTCTTATATTTATATATGTAAATCTAAGTTTCTTTCATTTCACTCTTATATATGTATCTCTCAGTATCTTTCATTTCACTCTCATATTTATATATGTAAATCTAAGTTTCTTTCATTTCACTCTTATATTTATATATGTATCTCTCAGTATCTTTCATTTCACTCTTATATTTACATCTGTATATATCATTTCACTCTCATGTTTACATCTCATCTCTCAATATATCTCTCAATATCTTTCATTTCACTCTTATATTTATATATGTATCTCTCAGTATCTTTCATTTTGCTCTCATATTTATATATGTATCTCTCAGTATCTTTCATTTTGCTCTCATATTTAGATATGTATCTCTCAGTATCTTTCATTTCACTCTTATATTTATATATGTATCTCTCAGTATCTTTCATTTCACTCTTATATTTATATATGTATCTCTCAGTATCTTTCATTTCACTCTTATATTTACATCTGTATCTATCATTTCACTCTCATGTTTGCATCTCATCTTTCAATATATCTCTGAGTATCTTTCATTTCACTCTCATATTTATATCTTTATCTCTTAGTATCTTTCATTTCATCCCTCATACCACATTATTTCTCCCACAGCCCACTAAGTACCCAGTAACGATGCCTGTGTTGCATTGTATTAACCTCTAGAGCAGCCATTTCCAACCTGTGTCGGGTGGGGGGTTGGAGGTTGGGGAAAGGGGGGGGAGTGAGGCGGTGGGCGAGAAAGAAACCTTTCAGCTGAGTTTTAATAATAAAACCTATCATCCCTTGAAAAAGTATGGGTTGTCCTGGGGCCAACCCCCGCCTCCCATCTTTTTTTTTTCCCTCCTGTTCTGTTAGGTGTGTCTTGAGTTAGGGGGGGGGGAAGGTTTACAATCGCTTTGCAAGTTACAAATCCAGTTACGTGTACAAGATCTGTGTAACAACAATAAAAGTTACATCATAGTGTTATTTTTAGCACAACAAATCCAGCGGGGGGGGGGGGGGGCACCCCATTTCTTGTTTTATCTTGTCTGGCCCATGACCTAGCTTCTGTTCCCTCTTCTTTTCTTGTTTTTTTTTCCGTGAATGTTGATCTATGTAAAATTAAATCATGTAATTTAATTACAAATGTTAACGGTGGAAATGGGCTTAATGCACACACTGGGCTTAATGCACACGTGAAGATGGAATCATTAGTTAAGATGACTCACAGGCAAATAGTTTGTGACACAGAGATCCAGTGCAACAAGTGACGCTACCAGGTAGTGATAGCTCAACCCTTCTCCCCTTTCCACGCTGTACTCGCACGCGCAAGGGAAGTAATTAGTTTTTAACATGGATAACCCTACAACTGTGCTATACTTCATTGTCCTTGTCTCTTTTCAGTCTTAGTCATTCAATTTTTTTTCTCTCTCTCTCACTCTCACCTTCTGTCCTCTCAGCCTGTGACATGCCCCATGCTGTCAATGTACTGTACATTACACCATGACTGCAGCGGCAATTAAGTCGGTGCAAAAGT
Source organism: Achatina immaculata (assembly GCA_009760885.1). Classification (NCBI taxonomy): domain Eukaryota; kingdom Metazoa; phylum Mollusca; class Gastropoda; order Stylommatophora; family Achatinidae; genus Lissachatina; species Lissachatina immaculata. The sequence goes on from CM019714.1 coordinate 25,562,851, forward strand.
AAACCTTTACTGTACAGTTAACTAACATGTGTGGAGTGAATACATAATTGCTGGCTGTATTTATATTGTTCAATGTGTGATTAAGAGGATTAATGCTTGAAAAAAAAGTGTTATCATTTGAAAATTATGCATATAGTACGTAGGTACTAAACTGATGGTTGCATGTTTGTGATAGAGAATGAAGAGCTAGCTGCTAGATGAGTGTGGTGGAATTTGTAACATTTTGGGGAAAATTTCTTTCAGAGTGTTTATTTGTCTGCTTGTCTGTCTATCTATTCATCTTTTATCTCTGATCACCTTCAGAGTCTCTTTCTCACACACTGTCTGTCTTTCTATCTCTGTCTGTCTATGACAATTGGTTACATCTCTTATCACCTTCAACATTCTCTCTCTCTCTCTCTCTCTCTCTCTCTCACTGGCTGTCTATCTATCTCTGTCTGTCTATGATAGTTTGTTACATCTCTTATCACCTTCAACATTCTCTCTCTCTCTCTCTCTCTCTCTCTCTCTCACTGGCTGTCTATCTATCTCTGTCTGTCTATGACAGTTTGTTACATCTCTTATCACCTTCAACATTCTCTCTCTCTCTCACACACAATTTGTTACATCTCTTATCACCTTCAACATTCTCTCTCTCTCTCTCTCACACACACACACACACAATTTGTTACATCTCTTATCACCTTCAACATTCTTCTCTCTCTCTCTCTCTCTCTCACACACACACACAATTTGTTACATCTCTTATCATCTTCAACATTCTCTCTCTCTCTCTCTCTCTCTCTCTCTCACACACACTGTCTGTCTGTCTATCTCTGTCTGTCTATGACAATTGGTTACATCTCTATCACCTTCAACATTCTCTTTCTCTCTCTCTCTCTCTCTCTCTCTCTCACTGTCTGTCTGTCTATCTCTGTCTGTCTATGACAATTGGTTACATCTCTTATCACCTTCAACATTCTCTCTCTCACACTGTCTGTCTGTCTATCTCTATCTGTCTATGACAGTTGGTTACATCTCTTATCACCTTCAACATTCTCTCTCTCTCTCTCTCTCTCTCACACGCACTCCCTCCCTCTCCACTCTCCCCTCTCCCCTCTCCCTACTCTCTCTTTCCTTCCCTCCACCATACCTTCTTCTGTCAATCACACAAAAAAGAGAAAAAGAATGGTCAAGTCTTATCAGCTGCCCAATTCCAGTAATGAGTCATCCATGCATGTAGTCAGCCCTTTGACCTTAGCCTGCACCTTACATCCTGCACCTTACATCCTGCTTTATACTTGCAGCAGGACAGCGCTCACATCATGAAAGAAGGGACAGGCAAAACACAGATGACTCAGATATGGATTTCCAGGACTCTCTCAGTACCAGGTCTGGCTCTTTGTGCACATTTTATTTTCTCCCATAATTCCTTCTGTGTAACCTTTTTTTTTTTTTTCTGGCTTTAAACTCATTGAGGCTGGATATAATCCCAGAATTATGGGATCAGTTTTTACAAGAAAGACCTGTAGCTTCTACCTGGTGTTCCTTGCAGCTGATGCTGTGAAGATGTTGAGGCACAATGTGGTATCAGCATGGAGGGGGGGGGGTATGGCTATTTTTTTTTCAGCCCTGGAGTGCAATACTTCTTTAGCAGACTCCACCACCATAGGGACTATGGTGATCCCTGCCCTGTTAGCCAGACTATGGTTGTTACTGGGGGTACCAACGGAGATGTGGGACAGGGTCTTGGTCAGCTATGGTTCACTAACCCTGACACTAGCATATGAGCTATGGGTCACTGATTGCTTAATCAGACAAGCATCTTTACCCCTGAATGTCCTTCATACATGAGCTCTATATATAGTTTTCTTGTGGCTAGATATTCCCCATCATCAGAGGCCAAACTGTCAGTAATTTTTATTTACTTGGCTGCCTTTTTAGTTTTATGAACTCAGAATTGTATGGCTCATATTTTTCCTGAATCTGTTTATTCTGTGCTGCATTGGTTCCCAACTTCAGGTCATTTTGGAATCTGCCTGACAGGAATAGATTTTCAATCAATCAATCAAGTGTTGTGCCACATGGTGTAGGCGATCATTTCTCTCCACAATTCCCTGTCTTTAGACTTGATTATGAGATCCGCCAGTGACTTTCTACTCAGCCACGCTGACAGCCCATCCAGTAACTTCTATCTCTGTCTTCCTTTGTCTCTTCTTCCCTCAATTTTTCCTGTTGCCACAATGCGTTCAAATTTTCCTCTTCTCAGAAAATGTCCTACGAATCTTGCTTGTCTGCCTCTGATCTTTGCTGTAATTTGCCTTTTAACTCCAGCCTCTCTTAAGACTTCTTCACTGGTTTTCTTAGCTGTCCGTGGTACCTTCAACATCCTTCTTATGAACCACATTTCCATGGCCTCCATTTCTCGCTGTACTCTCTTATTCATGGACCATGCTTCACATCCATAAAACAAAATTGGCTTGATGTAACATTTAAGTACTTGAAATCTTGTTGTCATTGATATGGATCTGTTTGCACAAGATGTTTCTCATTTTCTGGAATGCTGACTTGGCCTGAATAGATTTTAATTTTTTTTTTAATTTTTTTTTTTTTAACATAAAAAAAAAAGTTCAAGGTGATAGCTTCTCAGAATATGATTATCTGGAATTTTTAAAATTTGATGTCAAATGTGGAAGACTGTCACTGTGAAATTATCACTGACCTTAGAAGTCTTTGATCTGAAAAAGGCAGAGAAAAGACAACCTGGCAAAGGATGTTTTGAAGGTTTGCAAGTTTGTCTTTGTTATAAGGAACATTTTTATCTCAAACCTGTTGATCAGATTGAATTTACAAGGTCTTGGCAAGAAGATTCAGTGAACTGTTGACCAGCTCTGAGAGCTTAGACAGCTATATTCTCTAAAAAAAAAAAAAAAAAAAAAAAAACAAAAAAAAAACCACCTGCACTCTTACATCCCTCAGCATGTAAGCTCTTGAAAGTCTTGATAAAGATCTTGAATCAAAGACATTAGATTGAATATGGAGTGAGCCGACGTGGCCTTTCTCTCCCGCCTGCTGCAGACATAAGAAGCAAGGTTCTTAGCAGATTCTGCCTTCGTGTAGAATAAATCATCCCTGATACAGCCAAGCTAGCTTTCAGCATTTTTTTTTCATAATAAAATTTATGAGAAGGTCAAGTGGCAAAGTGGTTAGAGCACTGGTCTCTCATGGCAAAGGTGGAGGGTTCAAATCCGGCCGGAGGCACCCCAGTCACCCAGGCTGTAGAAATGGGTAGCCAACTTCATTTGGAGTTGGGGAAGGAAAGGGGGGCAGGTGTGATACTGACCATATCACCTTCTAGTGTACTGACAGGCCAAGGAGTATATGGGCACTAATACTGTATCCCTATGTGTCTCTAAGGCTTGACAGGATTACCGTTACCTTTTTTTTTTTTTACAACTGTAACATCGTTATGAAACTGACCTTCTCTAATTCATATTAAATTATCTTGGATAACATATATAGGTCAAGCCGTTCATCACCAACTTTATCCGAGACATCCCACATGACAATGACATCAGGATACAGTGGGGATACAGATAGTGGTAACATTGTCATTGGTCATCGCTTGCCCTTAGATGCCTCAGGCCATCAGCAGGTATGCATTCCTTCTTTTGTAAAGTTTATTCTCATTTTTTTCTGTTAAGCATTAGCATTTCATTCAGACTGTGAGATCTGATTATGAAGTATGAAGCGCACAAGAAAACGGACAAGAAAACATCCCAGACACCCTGGAGAAAATGAACTTAGTAATTGTATAGTAGCCATTTTTTTTTATCATTTTTGATCTTGGTCTGCATCTTCAAAGTGAAGCTAGTAAAAAGTTTTGGTACACATTAGTAGCTAAAAGCGTTGGTGTGGTCAGGTGTGAGTTAGTTTGCTTTACCTTGCAGGCAGATAATCTCTATTTTCCTCAATACAATGCTCAGAGTATCCATTTTTTACAACTGGTTCAGTGGGAGGTTTCCTCTTCTAGCACAGGTTTAAAGAGGTTTATAAAAAGACATCTGTCCATGCAGCATGTGTTCACATAAATTGCTGAGAGAGCAAAATAAAAAAGTGGCTAACAGAATTCTGTGACTAGAAGATGTGCCAGACATATGCAGCATGTATCAAAATGTGAACTGTCAATTACAGTGCTTATATATTAGTTTCCTGGGTTCCATTGGATGAATAACTTGAAGCAGAGGAATTAATGACCAACTGCATAGAGCATTCTTCATGAAGTCTACAGTGTGGATTTTTAAATTGTCCCCACAAAAGAAGATTGGATATATGTTTATTTAAATGTATGTGTTATGAGTTGTAGTAGTATTACCTTCTTATGCAAGGATGAAATAAACTAGCCAGGTGTATCAGAGTGCTGCCACAACCAAAAAAGACCCCAGGATCCACCCAGGCTCTTAAAAATGGGTACCAGAGAAATCTAGGAAGGCAAATTTGGCCAGCCGTGACAATGACCACATCACACTTTCATATGCTGAAGGTCTTGGAAATACGGGCCTAACACCATATCCCTGATGTTCCTTAATGGCAGGGAAACAGGGATTAGATTATAGGCATATCAGGCAACAGCAATTTTGATCATGGTAGAAATTATATATATAATATATATATATATATATATATATTTATAATATAGGAAATAGTCACAAATTTTAGTTTGAATAATTTTAGAGCAGGAATGGATTTCAGTGTAGTTTTCATGTTTTAACAGAATCTGAAGTAAGATGTGTGCATACTAGTAATGTTTGTGCTTGTATACCAGGTCGTACTGAGAACACCTTATGGGACTTTTTTCCGTGAGGAGTTGTCAGGGTTCTATGGCATGATGGCAGATCAGCCAAGACGTAGGTGCAATACACTGGACCGTGACACGCTGACACGCCCAAGGTTGCACACTATTGAAGAGGGTAACCGTCGCCGCTACACGCTTGATAGGGACTACATAAACAAGATGGTGAATCGGTGAGTGCATCGAATATGCTCTTGTTTTTGGGGGGGTTTTTTTTTGGAGGGGGGAGTGTTCTATGTTTCAGTTTTGTTTGTTTGTTTTGTAAATGTTTGGGCATAGTGGTTAGTGTGATAATCTCTCACGCAGAAGTCAGTGGTTTAACTCCAACTGGAGATGCCCCAGTCACCCTGCTATAAATAATACTACTTCTTCTAGAGCTAGGGGAGGAATGGTGGCTACATGTGACACTGGCCATATCATCCTCTACTGTACTGTCAGATCAAGGCAAGCATGAACACTAACATTACATCCCTCTAGATGACTCAGTGTTACAGGAAAGCATGGGCACTAACATTACATCCCCTAGATGACTCAGTGTTACAGGAAAGCATGGACACTAACATTACATCCCTCTAGATTGACTCAGTGTCACCAGAAAGCATGAACACTAACATTACATCCCTCTAGATTGACTCAGTGTCACAGGAAAGCATGAACACTAACATTACATCCCTCTAGATTGACTCAGTGTCACAGGAAAGCATGAACACTAACATTACATCCCTCTAGATGACTCATTGTCACAGGAAAGCATGGACACCAACATTACATCCCTCTAGATGATTCGGTGTCACAGGAAAGCATGGACACTAATATTACATCCCCCTAGATGACTCAATAGTGTCACAGGAAAGCATGGGCACCAACATTACATCCCTCTAGATGACTCATTGTCACAGGAAAGCGTGGGCACTAATATTACGTACTCCTAGATGACTCAGTGTCACAGGAAAGCATGGACACTAACATTATATCCCTCTAGATGACCCAGTGTTACAGGAAAGCATGGGCACTAACATTATATCCCTCTAGATGACCCAGTGTTACAGGAAAGCATGGGCACTAACATTATATCCCTCTAGATGACTCAGTGTCACAGGAAAGCATGGGCACTAACATTATATCCCTCTAGATGACCCAGTGTTACAGGAAAGCATGGGCACTAACATTATATCCCTCTAGATGACCCAGTGTTACAGGAAAGCATGGGCACTAACATTATATCCCTCTAGATGACCCAGTGTTACAGGAAAGCATGGGCACTAACATTATATCCCTCTAGATGACTCAATGTCACAGGAAAGCATGGGCACTAACATTATATCCCTCTAGATGACCCAGTGTTACAGGAAAGCATGGGCACTAACATTATATCCCTCTAGATGACTCAGTGTCACAGGAAAGCATGGGCACTAACATTATATCCCTCTAGATGACTCAGTGTTGTGATAGAAATATTCTCTTTAAATATAATTTAGGGGAAATAAGATTCAACCAGGCACCCGGAAAAAAAAAGTGTTGAGAACCATAAAGAAAATACTTTCAAATTTTTAGACAAGTCCTAAGAAGACAAGCTAGAGAGCCAGAACATCAGTGGAAAGCAACAAGGTAGCAGAAGGAAATAGAGATCAGTAGAAAAATGCCTTAATAGGTCAGTAAAAGAACATAGGAAAAGAGGGGGCATGAAATGACTGGAAATACCAAGAATCACACAAAACCATGAAGTAGAGCCACAAGTATTTATATGCATGGTCTTTTTATCCCTTTCAAAGTTATGTTTACTGAATGAACTTGTTATTGTTGGAAAGGCAAACTGTGAGATAGAATAAGTTTACATACACAGTTTTACATACATCCTTTTATGTTCCTTGTTATAATGGTGACCACCAGAAAGTAAGTTAGAAAAAGCTGCGTTGACCTTCAAGAATCTTGAAAACAGATAGCACTCAAAAGTTAGAAGCACAAATACCAAGTTAAGATTATTCAATTCAGATATGATATCCACCATCATTTATGCATATGAAAGCTGGAAAACAACTAAAGAAATAGACAACAAAGTAGACTCTTTTGAAAACAAATGCCTAAGGAAAATCATTCATTCATTTGCATGTCCCTTGTGGAACTTTGCCTCCCTAACAGCACTCCTGTAGGCCTCTCGGTTGTGAGCAAGATGGCCTGCTGCTGATGCATCCATTTGTAGATCATCAACGATGTCTTGCAGCCATCTTCGCCTTGATCTTCCTCTCTTTCTTTTTCCCATTATGTACCCTTCCAAGATGGTCTTCTCTAAATTATCTAAACTTTTAATGTGTCCAAAATATTTAAGTTTTCTTTGTTTAATTCTCTTTACTAGCCAGCCTTCTTCAATATTAAGTTCTTGTAGTATGGGTATATTTGTTCTTTTTTGTGTCTAAAGAAAATACTCCGTATAAAGTGGAATAAATTCAAGAACAATGCAGAGATAAGGCAGATGAGTGAACAACAACCTGTCTTGTGGGTGATCAGAAAGAGGAGATGGACATATGTCGGTCATGTGATGAGAAGAAACAGTCAGGGAATCCCAAAACAAGCTGTGAAGTGTGGAACACAACAGGCTGAAGAAAAAGAGGTTGACCACATGAAACTCTAAAGAGGACATTGTTAAGAGAAGCTAAATTAACAATCATAAAATCCCTTGATGAGGTTGAAAAGCTCACTGAAAACAGGAAAACTTTGCAAACTACCATGTGAGCCTATATGATGTTTAACGGCACGGGAAGGATATAAAATGGCCAAAAAGCACAAGTCCTCTGATAGGCCAGACAACACATTTTATCTGGTAGATGAGAGAGCACATTTTCTATGAAGTTCCTCTTAATATACATGAGGCTTGTTAGTCTGCATACAGGCAAAATGATTGTGTAAGTAGGACAAGGCAGACAAGAGCCCATGTACCACAGCAAGAGCATATCTACCAAAGCAAGAGCGCTATACCACAACAAGAGCACATATACTGCAACAAGAGCACATATACTGCAACAAGAGCACATCTACCGCAACAAGAGCACATCTACCACAACAAGAGCACATATACTGCAACAAGAGCACATATACTGCAACAAGAGCACATATACCAAAACAAGAGCACATATACTGCAACAAGAGCACATATACTGCAACAAGAGCACATATACCACAACAAGAGCACATCTACCACAACAAGAGCACATATACTGCAACAAGAGCACATATACCGCAACAAGAGCACATCTACCACAACAAGAGCACATCTACCACAACAAGAGCACATCTACCACAACAAGAGCACATCTACCACAACAAGAGCACATATACCACAACAAGAGCACATCTACCACAACAAGAGCACATATACCACAACAAGAGCACATATACCAAAACAAGAGCACATATACTGCAACAAGAGCACATATACCACAACAAGAGCACATCTACCACAACAAGAGCACATATACCACAACAAGAGCACATCTACCACAACAAGAGTACATCTACAACAAGAGCTCATATGTCACAACAAGAGCACATCTACCACAACAGGAGCACATCTACCACAACAAGAGCACATATACCACAATAAGAGCATGTCTACCACAACAGGAGTACATCTACCACAACAAGAGCACATCTACCACAACAAGAGTACATCTACCACAACAAGAGCACATCTACAACAAGAGCTCATATGTCACAACAAGAGCACATCTACCACAACAAGAGCACATATACCACAAGAGCATGTCTACCACAACAAGAGTACATCTACCACAACAAGAGCACATCTACCACAACAAGAGCACATCTACCACAAGAGCATGTCTACCACAACAAGAGCACATCTACCACAACAAGAGCACATCTACCACAAGAGCATGTCTACCACAGCAAGAGTACATCTACCACAACAAGAGCACATCTACCATAACAAGAGCACATCTACCACAACAAGAGTACATCTACCACAACAAGAGCACATCTACCACAAGAGCATGTCTACCACAACAAGAGCACATCTACCACAGCAAGTGCACATCTACCACAACAAGTGCACGTCTACCACAGCAAGAGCACATCTACCACAATAAGAGCATATATACCATAACAAGAGCACATCTGCCACAACAAGAGCACATCTACCACAACAAGAGCACATATACCACAACAAGAGCACATCTACCACAACAAGAGCACATATACCACAACAAGAGCACATATACCAAAACAAGAGCACATATACTGCAACAAGAGCACATATACCACAACAAGAGCACATCTACCACAACAAGAGCACATATACCACAACAAGAGCACATCTACCACAACAAGAGTACATCTACAACAAGAGCTCATATGTCACAACAAGAGCACATCTACCACAACAGGAGCACATCTACCACAACAAGAGCACATATACCACAATAAGAGCATGTCTACCACAACAGGAGTACATCTACCACAACAAGAGCACATCTACCACAACAAGAGTACATCTACCACAACAAGAGCACATCTACAACAAGAGCTCATATGTCACAACAAGAGCACATCTACCACAACAAGAGCACATATACCACAAGAGCATGTCTACCACAACAAGAGTACATCTACCACAACAAGAGCACATCTACCACAACAAGAGCACATCTACCACAAGAGCATGTCTACCACAACAAGAGCACATCTACCACAACAAGAGCACATCTACCACAAGAGCATGTCTACCACAGCAAGAGTACATCTACCACAACAAGAGCACATCTACCATAACAAGAGCACATCTACCACAACAAGAGTACATCTACCACAACAAGAGCACATCTACCACAAGAGCATGTCTACCACAACAAGAGCACATCTACCACAGCAAGTGCACATCTACCACAACAAGTGCACGTCTACCACAGCAAGAGCACATCTACCACAATAAGAGCATATATACCATAACAAGAGCACATCTGCCACAACAAGAGCACATCTACCACAACAAGAGCATGTCTACCACAACAAGAGCACATCTACCACAACAAGACCATGTCTACCACTCTGTTCTCTCAAAAGTAATTTCCCTCCATCACTCAAGCCAAGCTGAACCAGGTTCAGCATGATCCCTGTGTTTGCTGATAAACTTATATCATGCAGTAAGCTCAGAGTGGGTTTTATCCCCATTGCCAGAATCCTCCTCTTGACCCATGTGTACAAAACAAGGGTACTCTGCACATTAAACTGAGGAAAACAGAGATTGTCCACCTGCATGGTAAGACATACTGGAATTCACTGCTTATAAGGCTTTCAGTTAGTAATGTGTACTAGGACATATGCACCTCAGTTCCTTCAGCAGGGGACTTCACTCCAGTCACAGCAGCTGAGTTAAAAAAAAAATGTCAGGGGTTCTCAACCAGTGAGAATATATTTCCTTTTTTTTTAAAGTTAAACAATCTTGGAAGGTTGGGAGATGACATTATGATATGATGAAAAGAGTACATGGGGCAAAAAATGTTGAGAACCACTGAATACTGCATGACCCCTTTGATTAATTCCTCTATTCTGAGATGATATAGGGGGTTTTGCTGTTAAAGGAAGATCCTCCAGCGAGAGGAAGTTGCTTTTCCTGTTTTGCTTACTGGAACAAGTATAATAATAATGGTGAACTAACAGTGCTGTTCAGTGTGTGCACTTCCTATGAAGTCCTTCTGCTGATAGTAGGATTCATGGAGGTGGCCCAGACGCCCGTTTAGCAAGGTGAGCATATGAAACTGAACACTGGAGAAGAAGGAGAATGTGTGCACAGATGTGTTAAAATAATACAAATCTTAATCCTTTAAAATATTTTTAAAGAATAATTTTTTGATCTTATAATCCATTTTGTGCAAAAAAAGTAAGCAGTAACACAGTCACAGCTAAAGTAAGCTTATGGTGGTTAACTCACAGTTTCTTGGTGATTCACTGACAGAGTCTCATGGTGGTTCACTGACAGAATCTCAGTAATAGTCTAAATAGTTAATATGTATCTTCTTCAATTACCATTCTGCTATATACTACTTTTTCAAAATTCCTTTTCACTTTTAATCTACAATTATCTTATAATCTTTTTTTTCCCAAGAGGATTCTGTCATTTTAATTGACTGGTTGGAAAATGTTAGTTTGCGAAGAGATTTGTTCTGAAATTTTATTGTCATCAGAATTTGTTGGGGGTCAGTATGTTTAGTCAGAAATCTCATTCAGCCATTTCTAACCTTTTAGAGTCATGTGCCCTTGAAGCAAAATCAATCTTGCATGCGCATTTTTTTCCCCCTTAATGTTCCTTTTATTTCATGCCCCCCCCCCCCTTTTTTTTTTCTCCTGCTCTACCTCAGGCTGAAGTTTGTCTTGGCTCATCCCACTTTGGTGACTAACAGTGCAGCCCTGCCTGGGCTATAAACTGTGTGGTCTTCTCATGATAGTTATTCTGTTCATAGCTGTTTGTGTTATTGATCGTTCTTTGCATGGAACCTGAACCCAAGACACTTGAACCAGATTATGATAAACGTTTCTCTGCATGTAAAATCTTCATGCTGGATAATGTATGAGTATTTGTAACTGGAGAGTTATGACCCTCGGTTATTTTTAAATATATATCGGAGAAGAAAACATCTACCACAAGAGCATGTCTACCACAACAAGAGCACATCTACCACAGCAAGTGCACATCTACCACAACAAGTGCACGTCTACCACAGCAAGAGCACATCTACCACAATAAGAGCATATATACCATAACAAGAGCACATCTGCCACAACAAGAGCACATCTACCACAACAAGAGCATGTCTACCACAACAAGAGCACATCTACCACAACAAGACCATGTCTACCACTCTGTTCTCTCAAAAGTAATTTCCCTCCATCACTCAAGCCAAGCTGAACCAGGTTCAGCATGATCCCTGTGTTTGCTGATAAACTTATATCATGCAGTAAGCTCAGAGTGGGTTTTATCCCCATTGCCAGAATCCTCCTCTTGACCCATGTGTACAAAACAAGGGTACTCTGCACATTAAACTGAGGAAAACAGAGATTGTCCACCTGCATGGTAAGACATACTGGAATTCACTGCTTATAAGGCTTTCAGTTAGTAATGTGTACTAGGACATATGCACCTCAGTTCCTTCAGCAGGGGACTTCACTCCAGTCACAGCAGCTGAGTAAAAAAAAAAATGTCAGGGGTTCTCAACCAGTGAGAATATATTTCCTTTTTTTTTAAAGTTAAACAATCTTGGAAGGTTGGGAGATGACATTATGATATGATGAAAAGAGTACATGGGGCAAAAAATGTTGAGAACCACTGAATACTGCATGACCCCTTTGATTAATTCCTCTATTCTGAGATGATATAGGGGGTTTTGCTGTTAAAGGAAGATCCTCCAGCGAGAGGAAGTTGCTTTTCCTGTTTTGCTTACTGGAACAAGTATAATAATAATGGTGAACTAACAGTGCTGTTCAGTGTGTGCACTTCCTATGAAGTCCTTCTGCTGATAGTAGGATTCATGGAGGTGGCCCAGACGCCCGTTTAGCAAGGTGAGCATATGAAACTGAACACTGGAGAAGAAGGAGAATGTGTGCACAGATGTGTTAAAATAATACAAATCTTAATCCTTTAAAATATTTTTAAAGAATAATTTTTTGATCTTATAATCCATTTTGTGCAAAAAAAGTAAGCAGTAACACAGTCACAGCTAAAGTAAGCTTATGGTGGTTAACTCACAGTTTCTTGGTGATTCACTGACAGAGTCTCATGGTGGTTCACTGACAGAATCTCAGTAATAGTCTAAATAGTTGAATATGTATCTTCTTCAATTACCATTCTGCTATATACTACTTTTTCAAAATTCCTTTTCACTTTTAATCTACAATTATCTTATAATCTTTTTTTTCCCAAGAGGATTCTGTCATTTTAATTGACTGGTTGGAAAATGTTAGTTTGCGAAGAGATTTGTTCTGAAATTTTATTGTCATCAGAATTTGTTGGGGGTCAGTATGTTTAGTCAGAAATCTCATTCAGCCATTTCTAACCTTTTAGAGTCATGTGCCCTTGAAGCAAAATCAATCTTGCATGCGCATTTTTTTCCCCCTTAATGTTCCTTTTATTTCATGCCCCCCCCCCCCTTTTTTTTTCTCCTGCTCTACCTCAGGCTGAAGTTTGTCTTGGCTCATCCCACTTTGGTGACTAACAGTGCAGCCTGCCTGGGCTATAACTGTGTGGTCTTCTCATGATAGTTATTCTGTTCATAGCTGTTTGTGTTATTGATCGTTCTTTGCATGGAACCTGAACCCAAGACACTTGAACCAGATTATGATAAACGTTTCTCTGCATGTAAAATCTTCATGCTGGATAATGTATGAGTATTTGTAACTGGAGAGTTATGACCCTCGGTTATTTTTAAATATATCGGAGAAGAAAACATCTTTTGACTCCCAGAAGAAAAAAAAAAGAAAAATCTGGTGGTGTGTGTTGTGTGTTGTTGTGTGTTGTCGTTTTATTGCCTGGTCAAAAAAATAGTTTGCAGGTCACTAGGTCAGTAGGTGTTATGTAGGAAATTATGGTGTAATAGCTGGGGTGGGAAAAGTTAGAGAGGGGGTGGAGGGGGGGGGAGATGTTTGCAACAGATTTATGAAATTATGTCTGTTCATAGATTTTTTAAGATTTACTTTTTGATGTGGTGGGGGGTCTGTGTGGAATGTGTAAGGATTCAGGAGTGAGGGGGGTCTTGGGTTGAATAGATGGGGCATGAACAGAAATAAATATTTTTGGATGGGGATAGTTGGTGGGTGGAGGTGGTGGGAAGTGAGATGTTATTGATAAAGAGTTTTAGCATTAGTGTGCAAGATGGAAAGAGTGGAGGTTAAGAGGCAGTGCAGAAAGCGTGACCCTGTTTGTTAAGACTGGGTCAGCTGAATGCTAGAAGAATTTGCTGCGTTTGCTGGGTGAAAAAGAATGCCTGGAGATGATGTAGTCTCACTGCAGAGCTGTGGTCATTGGGTCCGAGTCTTTTCTGTGTACCTTACCCTCCACATACAGTATTATGGATGTCTTGTTAGAGTGTGCACTTCCTATGAAGTCCTTCTGCTGATAGTAGGATTCATGGAGGTGGCCCAGACGCCCGTTTAGCAAGGTGAGCATATGAAACTGAACACTGGAGAAGAAGGAGAATGTGTGCACAGATGTGTTAAAATAATACAAATCTAATCCTTTAAAATATTTTTAAAGAATAATTTTTGATCTTATAATCCATTTGTGCAAAAAAAGTAAGCAGTAACACAGTCACAGCTAAAGTAAGCTTATGGTGGTTAACTCACAGTTTCTTGGTGATTCACTGACAGAGTCTCATGGTGGTTCACTGACAGAATCTCAGTAATAGTCTAAATAGTTAATATGTATCTTCTTCAATTACCATTCTGCTATATACTACTTTTTCAAAATTCCTTTTCACTTTTAATCTACAATTATCTTATAATCTTTTTTTCCCAAGAGGATTCTGTCATTTTAATTGACTGGTTGGAAAATGTTAGTTTGCGAAGAGATTTGTTCTGAAATTTTATTGTCATCAGAATTTGTTGGGGGTCAGTATGTTTAGTCAGAAATCTCATTCAGCCATTTCTAACCTTTTAGAGTCATGTGCCCTTGAAGCAAAATCAATCTTGCATGCGCATTTTTTTCCCCCTTAATGTTCCTTTTATTTCATGCCCCCCCCCCCCTTTTTTTTTCTCCTGCTCTACCTCAGGCTGAAGTTTGTCTTGGCTCATCCCACTTTGGTGACTAACAGTGCAGCCCTGCCTGGGCTATAAACTGTGTGGTCTTCTCATGATAGTTATTCTGTTCATAGCTGTTTGTGTTATTGATCGTTCTTTGCATGGAACCTGAACCCAAGACACTTGAACCAGATTATGATAAACGTTTCTCTGCATGTAAAATCTTCATGCTGGATAATGTATGAGTATTTGTAACTGGAGAGTTATGACTCTCGGTTATTTTTAAATATATATCGGAGAAGAAAACATCTTTTGACTCCCAGAAGAAAAAAAAAAGAAAAATCTGGTGGTGTGTTGTTGTGTGTTGTTGTGTTGTCGTTTTATTGCCTGGTCAAAAAAATAGTTTGCAGGTCACTAGGTCAGTAGGTGTTATGTAGGAAATTATGGTGTAATAGCTGGGGTGGGAAAAGTTAGAGAGGGGGTGGAGGGGGGGGGAGATGTTTGCAACAGATTTATGAAATTATGTCTGTTCATAGATTTTTTAAGATTTACTTTTTGATGTGGGGGGGTCTGTGTGGAATGTGTAAGGATTCAGGAGTGAGGGGGGTCTTGGGTTGAATAGATGGGGCATGAACAGAAATAAATATTTTTGGATGGGGATAGTTGGTGGGTGGAGGTGGTGGGAAGTGAGATGTTATTGATAAAGAGTTTTAGCATTAGTGTGCAAGATGGAAAGAGTGGAGGTTAAGAGGCAGTGCAGAAAGCGTGACCCTGTTTGTTAAGACTGGGTCAGCTGAATGCTAGAAGAATTTGCTGCGTTTGCTGGGTGAAAAAGAATGCCTGGAGATGATGTAGTCTCACTGCAGAGCTGTGGTCATTGGGTCCGAGTCTTTTCTGTGTACCTTACCCTCCACATACAGTATTATGGATGTCTTGTTAGAGTGTACCTTACCCTCCACATACAGTATTATGGATGTCTTGTTAGAGTATACCTTACCCTCCACATACAATATTATGGCTGTCTCGTTAGTGTACCTTACCCTCCACATATAATATTATGGCTGTCTTGTTAGAGTGTACCTTACCCTCCACATACAATATTATGACTGTCTTGTTAGAGTGTACCTTACCCTTCACATACAGTATTATGGCTTTCTTGTTAGAGTGTACCTTACCCTCCACATACAGTATTATGGCTGTCTCGTCAGAGCAGTAGTTCTCAATTTCAGGTCTTGACCCAAATTAAGGACATGGGGGTTCAGAGTTAAGGATGCGAGAACACTTTTTTGTTTAATTGTAGAAATTTTAATTAAATCTTACAACTTTTAAGTCTTAAAGCCCAAATATTTAAAGTAACGGCAGCACATTGACATCTATCAGTTGATTATTTTTGTTGTTATCTTTTGCGTGCATCATGAGTCACGTACCAATAATGGTTTAGGGTCATGCTCATAAAAGGTTGGGAACTGTTGTGCTAGAGTCTGTGGTTACAAGAGAGATACATTAATGTTAACAACATGTTATGGGTTCAGATTGTGTGGCATTTTGTATTTTGTGTGTGCTTTTTTTTCCTCTGTCCATTTTCTTGTCATCTGCCAATATCCTTATATCAGGCTCCTGCAGACTCTACAGCCCCTCCAGACCCCACTGCCACTCCAGACCCCTCTTCTTCTGTCCCCACTGCCACTCCAGACCCCACTGCCACTCCAGACCCCACTGCCACTCCAGACCCCACTGCCACTCCAGACCCCTCTTCTTCTGTCCCCACTGCCCCCACTTCCCCTCCAGACTCCACTACCACTCCAGATCCCACTGCCACTCCAGACCCCACTGCCACTCCAGACCCCACTTCCCCTCCAGACCCCACTACCACTCCAGACCCCACTTCCCCTCCAGACTCCACTACCACTCCAGATCCCACTGCCACTCCAGACCCCACTGCCACTCCAGACCCCACTGCCACTCCAGACCCCACTGCCACTCCAGACCCCACTTCCCCTCCAGACTCCACTGCCACTCCAGATCCCACTGCCACTCCAGACCCCACTGCCACTCCAGACCCCACTTCCCCTCCAGACCCCACTGCCACTCCAGACCCCTCTTCTTCTTTCCCCACTGCCACTCCAGACCCCACTTCCCCTTTTAGTTTAAACTGAGTTGTGTTGCAAGAAGTTTAGATTGTATCATGTTGATTATAGATTTTGTTTTGTCCCTAATAATAGCCTTCCCCCCCCCCCCCCTTGAAAATTGATATCAGATATAATGCAAATCAGGTTCAGGCAAACTGTGTTATGCCAAATGGGAAGTCATACACAGTGAGATGACACACTGACACAACATGGAGCTGAAGTAAAGGTCACCACCCTTCTCTATGTGGGACAAGGGAGGGAATTTTTCACAAAAATGAAGTGAAGATTTTGTTTGTTTGTTGAGGTGAATGGTTCATATCTGGCCCAGTCACCCAGCTATAGATGTGGGAGAGGAAAGAATCTGCATCAGACCACAGTGTGCTGATAAATCAAGGGAAATAATGTGACACTAACACCATATTGCTTAGGCCGCGCTGTTGAACAGTGGTTCTCAGACCTTTTTTTTTTCTTTCAGACTGTGCCACACTTGGTAAGGCACATTTCTCTCACACCACAGCTCATGCTGTTAACTGTACATATTTTCAATGTGAAATGTGAGCCTGCTTGGAAGCAGAGATCTCAGGCCGTTTAATCTCACACTGCGGCTGGACTAATAACTAAATTGCTGCGAGTTCTCTACCTGGCGGCTATTTGTCATATAAATCAGCAAAAATGTGCTATAATTTAGCGGGAAAATATTTATTTACTTTTAAAATTTGGCGGAACACTTCTGGCTCAATGTGGCACTGCGCACATTATTTGAAAAATTTATACTTTGAGGGATGCTAGGGATGCATTTTTAAAAAATCCTCTTTGTTTTGAGAAGCGTTTTCATGAAGGATTACAAGGATATTAATCAAGATAATTTGACCTGAGCAGAAATGTAGGATATGGACTGTGAAGAGTATCAACAGAGGCTCATGGGATTGTGTTTTTTTTTTTCAAATGAGTGTAATGATTGTCAAAAATAAAATGTAATGATAGAAGGATGATGGAAAATAAAATGTAATGATAGAGGAATGATGGAAAATAAAATAGAATGATGGAAAATAAAATGTAATGATAGAAGAATGATGGAAGAACAGTTATAGGTTAGCTTTAGAAGTAGCACTTCTATCAGTCATGAAGGCAGACTTTCAGCTGGAGCAGGAATGGTCAATCTCAGTCTCTCAAACTGAGCATTGCATGGGTTCAAACCCCAGCCATCACAGTGCACTACTTCTGATCATCGGCGTTCTTGTTGGTGTTACAGAGTTCATAAACAGAGCTGAGATCCTGCTACACAGATCAGAGTACCTATGGACTTGTCTTTCTAATGCAGTTATCACATTTCCTTTGTTTGTGTATGATTTATTTTTCTTTCTGTTTAAATGTGGTTTCACTTTCTTCCTTTTTGTTTCATTTTTTTTCATTCTTTTTATGTATAATTTCTCTTTATTCCTTTCTGTTTACATTTGATTTTACTTTTTTCATTTCTGTTTATGTGTGATTTCACCTCCTCCTTCTTCCTGTTTATTATGATTTCACCTTCCTTCTTTCATTTTTTATATATTTCATATCTTTTTTCCTTTCTTTCTGTTTGTATTTGGTTTTTTGTTTTTTTCCTTCCCTTCTTGTTTTTGTTTTTTTTCCTTCCCTTCTTGTTTTTGTTTTTTTCCTCCCCTTGTTGTTGTTTTTTATTTTTCCTTCTCTTCTTGTTGTTTTTTCTTTTTCTTTCTCTTCTTGTTGTTTTTTTTTTTTTCCTTCTGTTTAAATGTGGTTTCACTTTCTTCCTTTTGTTTCATTTTTTTTTCATTCTTTTTATGTATAATTTCTCTTTATTCCTTTCTGTTTACATTTGATTTTACTTTTTTCATTTCTGTTTATGTGTGATTTCACCTCCTCCTTCTTCCTGTTTATTATGATTTCACCTTCCTTCTTTCATTTTTTATATATTTCATATCTTTTTTCCTTTCTTTCTGTTTGTATTTGGTTTTTTGTTTTTTTCCTTCCCTTCTTGTTTTTGTTTTTTTCCTTCCCTTCTTGTTTTTGTTTTTTTCCTCCCCTTGTTGTTGTTTTTTATTTTTCCTTCTCTTCTTGTTGTTTTTCTTTTTCTTTCTCTTCTTGTTGTTTTTTTTTTTTTCCTTCTGTTTAAATGTGGTTTCACTTTCTTCCTTTTTGTTTCATTTTTTTTTCATTCTTTTTATGTATAATTTCTCTTTATTCCTTTCTGTTTACATTTGATTTTACTTTTTTCATTTCTGTTTATGTGTGATTTCACCTCCTCCTTCTTCCTGTTTATTATGATTTCACCTTCCTTCTTTCATTTTTTATATATTTCATATCTTTTTTCCTTTCTTTCTGTTTGTATTTGGTTTTTTGTTTTTTTCCTTCCCTTCTTGTTGTTTTTTATTTTTCTTTCTCTTCTTGTTGTTTTTTATTTTTCTTTCTCTTCTTGTTGTTTTTTATTTTTCTTTCTCTTCTTGTTGTTTTTTATTTTTCTTTCTCTTCTTGTTGTTTTTTATTTTTCTTTCTCTTCTTGTTGTTTTTTATTTTTCTTTCTCTTCTTGTTGTTTTTTATTTTTCTTTCTCTTCTTGTTGTTTTTTATTTTTCTTTCTATTCTTGTTTTTTATTTTTCTTCTCTTCTTGTTGTTTTTTATTTTTCTTTCTCTTCTTGTTGTTTTTTATTTTTCCTTCTCTTCTTGTTGTTTTTTATTTTTCTTTCTCTTCTTGTTGTTTTTTTATTTTTCTTTCTCTTCTTGTTGTTTTTTATTTTTCCTTCTCTTCTTGTTGTTTTTTATTTTTCCTTCTCTTCTTGTTGTTTTTTATTTTTCCTCCCCTTCTTGTTGTTTTTGTTTTTTTTCCCCTTCTTGTTGTTTTTTATTTTTCCTTCTCTTCTTGTTGTTTTTTATTTTTCCTTCTCTTCTTGTTGTTTTTTTATTTTTCCTTCTCTTCTTGTTGTTTTTTATTTTTCCTTCTCTTCTTGTTGTTTTTTATTTTTCCTCCCCTTCTTGTTGTTTTTGTTTTTTTTCCCCTTCCCTTCTTGTTGCTGTTCTTTATGAGGCTTATCTTCTCTTTATATTCTGTCTTCTGCTGTGGCTCATATTTTGTTTTTTTTTTACCCATCTGAGTCAAACACTGCCATCTTTTTCATTATCTTCCCCCCCCCCCCCCCCCACAAGTTCGTCCTACATCATAGCTTAACTTACCATATTGTTAGAAATGTGTTTGCCACGGGATAAGGAAAGAGGATGCAACTAATTTGTTTAGTGAGGGAATGATGTGTGGGTGTGTTCATGTGTGTGTGGAAGCATTGTGGGATTGAGGGTTGGATTTGTAAATCAGGGAGCAGGCATTGAATGTGATATATTTCAAATGTCAAGCATATTACCACACGATTTCAAACGACAGCAGCACAAAGCATGATGGGGTCTGAATATCAGATGTATTACAGTAATTTATAGCAATTTTTTTTTTTTTTTTTGCTGATAAACGACAAGTTTGATCAATATGTGCTGATCTAATGCTACTTTGCCATATCCCAATATTTTTTTTTCCTCGTATTTTATCTTTTAGAGCTCAAGAAGAGGGGGAGAGGGATGAGAGGATTGAAACTTAATGAGATCGTAAACCTGAGTGTGGCCTATCAGGGCCCATCCTGGCCCATCCCATTGCCACTTTGCTCTGTTGAAATAATCAGGAATGCAGAATTTGCATTTTTTGTTTTTCCTGGAATGGTATTTAGTTACTCAAGATAAAATGCTCTGTATTCTAAAACATTTAATGAGACATGGATTAGAGCAATATCGATTATACATGCTCGGAAAAGTTGATTATACATGCTCGGAAAAGTTGATTATACATGCTGGGAAAAGTTCGGTGTGAGAAGTTCTTGTAGTAAAACTAGTAGGAAGATGCCAGGGAGAGTTCAGTGCAGGTGTTATTAGTGGTGGTATCTGTGTTGTTATTGTTGTAATCATCATCATCGCCTTTCACTCCCTTGAGAGCATAGGTCACGGATAAAGGCTCTCCGGTCATCCCTGTTCGTGGAATTATCCTCTGCTTCCTTCCATGTGTATCCCTTGTGTATCCTAATTGTTGTAATACCTCACTGTATATTGCAGTGCAGTAATGGATCTACCAGAAAAAGGATAAGAAACAGCAGAGTGGAGATTCATTTCAACCAGCCTTCTGTGGGGAAACGGCACAAAATGATGATGATGGTGATATTGCAGTGGCTAATGAAAAGTTATCATCACCCCATAACATAGGGAGGAGCTTGTAATACAGATATGGTGTCATAACAAACAAACAAAAAAAAACACGTTACTTTCCATATTTTGTGATAAAGGAACTAGGAAAAAACAGGTTTCTGCAAAAGCTCCGCCCTGGCATAGAGTAATTTTGTCCCACTTCATTTGGGTATGCTGTACAGGAATGAGCAAACTTTGGTTTCAGAGCGTGAAGAATTTGGCATGCAGGATATTCTGCCCTTCATCATTTAGCTCCCGCTCCAGTTTTCAAACATTCAATGTAGTGTCATGCCAAAAGTTGCATGTATGCACATTTTTTTTTTGTTGGTTTCTTTCTTCATAATCTCTCCTCTGTACTTCCAGTGGAGCGTGAAGCATCAACAAAGGTTCCCCAACCAATCCTGTTTTGAGCATGCTGGGATACTTCAAACCATGTCTTTCTTGCTACTTTCTTCCTGTGTTCCTAATAGTGTGCCCCTCTTTCTTTCTTCTTGAGGTGTCCAGGTCAAGGTGGCACAGGGGTGTCCTTTTTTGTTTGTTGTTGTTTTGACAGACTAAAAATGTGAACATTTCATATTTCAAAATATAATAAAAGGGACATTTTTAAAGAAAAATATGAAGTGCTTTGACTGGTGTTGCTTCAACTCATGCAGTTTTATGCTGTTCATATCTCTGTTTGCTTCGGTAGAATGGTCTAACATTTGTAGTTCTTCTGTTTTTTTTAAATTTTCTCCATATTCATCAGGACTTAACACAAACTTACTGTAGAAACTCCATTGCATGCTGCAGTAGGAAAATTAGTTGTGAACCATCATAAATGATGGGAGATGAAAAGAAAAATATGATTTTTTTTTTTTTACTTAACACTGTATAACTTTTCATAACTTTTCATAATTGTTAAACCTTACAGAGACTTTTGGTTTAAAAAAAAAAAACTGGTTCTTGTTTTAAAAAAAAAAAAAATTATATATACTCCTCAGTCACCAAAATATGTTAATTTTGATGTTCTGTAGATGAGTGACAGTTTAAGTCATGAATACCTCTAACCATGTTCTTAAATCACTGCAGCCCTTTCTGAATGCTAACTGCTATGACTGATTTTTGGATCTGTAGTTTATATAGCTTCATGGGTGTTGCTTGAGTTCTGCCAAACTGCTACCAAGACCAAACAAAAAAATGCTGATTTTCTTATTACCATTTCCACTCGTCACAAAGGCAGGCACAGTTCTACGTTGTCTGCAGGCACAGTTCTACGTTGTCTGCAGGCACAGTTCTACGTTGTCTGCAGGCACAGTTCTACGTTGTCTGCAGGCACAGTTCTACGTTGTCTGCAGGCACAGTTCTACATTGTCTGCAGGCACAGTTCTACATTGTCTGCAGGCACAGTTCTACATTGTCTACAGGCACAGTTCTACATTGTCTGCAGGCACAGTTCTACATTGTCTGCAGACACTTGATGTCTATGTTTAAGTTTTTACTCATACAGATTAAAAGCAGGCCTAGGTGCATAGTCAAACCAAGCAAATTATATAGATAGATTATTGACTTAGGCTCTTCTAGTTAGAATGATTGTTGACCCAGGCTCCTGTAGTTAGAATGATTGTTGACCCAGGCTCCTGTAGTTAGAATGATTGTTGACTCAGGCTCCTGTAGTTAGAACGATTGTTGACCCAGGCTCCTAGTTAAAATGACCGTTGACCCAGACTTCTCTAGTTAGAATGATTGTTGACCCAGGCTGCTATGGTTAAAATGATTGTTGACCCAGGCTCCTCTGATTAGAATGATTATTAACCTAGGCTGCTGTAGTTAGAACACTTGAACCAAAAATTTAGGAGTTCTATTTAGAGTATCAAACACTTGAACCAGAAAGTTACAACTTCTATTTAGAGTATCATTGTTATCTCTTTGTAGACTGAGTGATCATTATTTAGAGTATCATTGTTAGCTCTCTTTGTAGACTGAGTGATTGCTATTTAGAGTATCATTGTTATCTCTCTTTGTAGACTGAGTGATCGCTTGGAGACTAGAAATGCCATGAGAGGAGATTCCGTGCCACCTTCCATCTCAAACTCAACAACAAGTTCTCCAATACAAGAGGAAGGAAACAATCCATATACCAGCTCCAGCTTCACACCAATCACAGTTCTTGATGGCATAGCAGGGAGGCCCCAATCCATAACAACTCGGACAAGTCCGCTGAATGGTAATGAAGCTTTGATGGCAGCGGCTAGAGCTGGTTCTTCACCGGGGTCTCCTAAGTCTAGGTGAGCATTTATTCAGCCTTGGCCTTCCATCTGTGTTGTGCCATGCTCTTGTTCAGCTAAATGTTTCTCTCCATACCCTAACCAGTTTTCTAGTCCATGGTTTGTGAGCTGTTTACTCCCATGGACATTTTTAGGAAACTAAACGCACATTTTCTGAGATAAATCAGAAGCAGTGATTGGCCCGGCTTCTCTTGTTAGAACAGTTGAATATAAGATTACAGAAACATTTGAACCTAGGGTTATAAGTTTTGTGTAGATAAGATCTCAAGAATGAGGTGTTATTGCTGTTCTTTGTGGAAATTATACTTACAGTTAAAGCTGAGTTCTGTTTTTATACATTCTTCAGGTCAAGGAAAATATGGTCACTAACACCATATCCCTATGTGCCTCTAAGGCATGACAGGGTTACCTTTACTTTTTACTTTTTTTTTTTAATGGTAAAATAATTTTAGATCGTATCTTACTAAACAATTCTGAGTGAAGAGACCAAAATTACTTCATTGCTTAACTTTTAGTGTTGTGACAGGCTCAGATTGTATGTCTCTCTCTCTCTCTCTCTAAATATATATATATATATATATCGCACACCCACTCTCTCTCTCTCTCTCTCTCTCTCTCATTATATTTTAAATATAATTTTTTTTGCCCAAAACTTTTGTTCAGGTCTCGATCGGGTTCATTCACCCAGGAAGATTATGCCAATGCTCGACCACGTTGTTATAGCTTTCACCTGAACAGTGAAGGCAGAGCAGCACGTATGACTCTGCAGCATCGAATGCTGGAAGCTGAACAAGGAGAGGACTGGGATAGCAAGTTTTCAGCAGAGAACAGCAACCCTTATTTGTCTCCGGATATGCGGCGAGGAAGTGTCGGAGCAACTGTTGGCCTACGCAGTCACAAGCAGTCCTTGATGGTGGATCGGCCACTTTCGTATATCAGAGGGAGAGGAGAATTAGAAAAAAGAACTGAGACTGATGGTCTGCCAATCATCAAAGTAAGAGAAACTTTTTAATCTGTTTTGTTGTTATTGTTCATTTTCTTTTCTTTTTCATTTTTCTTTGGCCCATATTATGATTGCAATAAGTCACTATCTGTGAGAGTCAGAAAGATTGTGCTGCATTGAACCAGTCCTGTTCTGTGAAGAATGCAGAGCCTGGAATGTCAATAAAGCAATACAGAGTAGGCTGGGGTCACCTGAAATGGAGTTCTTAATCTTGAAGGAACCATGGACAGTGAGAAAATTGGAACGAGGAAGTTCTGAAAGAGGCACAAGAAACCAGGAAAATTATAACAAAGATCAGAGAACAACAATCCAAATTTGTGGGGCATGTTTGGAGGAGGGGCAGGCTAGAGCACCGGTGGCAACAGGGAAGATCGAAGGCGGAAAAGACAGAGGTAGACAGAGAGAAAAGATGTTTGATGGTTTGTCATCCTGGCATGAGAACTGCTCAGTGGCAAGCCTGTTGAGATGCACAAGGGATTGAGGGTTATGGAAGGACATGATCTCCTACACTTGTTGGCAGGCATCTTGAGAGAAAAATATGATTTCAAGAACAGTTGAAACAGGTTTTCTAGAGAAGATCCGTCATTAGAAGCATGTTAATCTTTCTTATACAGGAAAATGATAAAATAAGAACGGTAAAAGTAAAATTTCCAGCTCAGACACAATCCTCTTATTTCCTGATAAACCTTATTTACCAGTGCAAATTATTTGTAAATTATCTTTTCTGATAATCTCCTGTATCAGATTACCTGTAAATTACCTAATTTTTATTTGTGAATCTAATCAATATCTGAATTATCTGACATCCTTCACCAACCAATATAGGATCACAGAAAGTTAGAATAGTATTAACCCATAATTTATAGTTTAATAGCTTCCTTCCACGACATGTGTCATTTAAATTATCGTTTGAAATATTTTCTGTACTTCTTTCAGCATCTTATGCCAGATGGTTCTGTGTATGGCATACCTCTGACTCCAGAGATGGCAGCTCAACATTCAAACTTGTGGCACCCCCAAGCCATTGGAATGGCGCCTCCTGTCTCATTACCCATGATGCAACGATCTAGGGAAGACTTAACGAGAACTGTGGATTCAAGATCTCAAGAATGGGATGTTTCAAACAGTGTGAGTAGAGAGAGGAGTCTTGAAGTTCTTCAGAGAGATCCAGGCAAGATTTCAATAAATGGAAAAGCCAGTAACCCTGATGAGGTTAAAAAGGACAACTTTGGAGCCCAAGTGCTGAAAACCTCAAAGATAACTACACCTGTATCAGATAAGCCAGGAAATGAAAGAGGTAATATGGCCCAGCCTGGCTCCATCCTTTCCTCATATCTCCATCAAGATGCTCCACCTGCAGCTGTGCCTCCAGAACACAAATACAGTCTCCAGGAAAACAAATCAGCCATGTCTGTTTTATCCAGTGACAAGACTAGTAGTACAATGGAAACACTGGCACCTGCTGTTAGATCTAAGGCATCAAGCCCTGAAGTTGGAACCAGTTCGAGGGCCAGCTCTCTCAGGGGGTCCCCAGTGAGTGAAGATCCTTCTCTTGAGACATTTGGCCACAAGAAATTTGACAAGTTTCGCAAAGATAAGCTTCATCTTGATTCCTCTCCTGTGACTCCAACGGAAGACCAAGCACTTGGAGTGAAAGGTAAAGAAAAGATTGGAGATTTGATTATAAAAGAAGAAAAGATGGAGGAGGAAGGAACAGAAGAGGATGCTGAGGAGAAAGAATTGAATATTGAGGTCTGTGTGAAGTGTGAGAGAAAGACCTCATGTGTTGAAAACAAAGGCCCTGCAGTATCCAACAATTCAACCCCTTCTCCAAACAGTGATCGTCCAAAACTCTCAGCCAAAGAGGCACATCCCAACTTGCTGGCACACCTCATGAATGGTGGAAATGCTACCAAGCAAGCAGCAGCTTCAGCATCACTGGCTCCAGGAGGAGGTGTCCCAGTAGTCTTTCCTTGGGCGGTGCCTACACAGCTGGCTCATCCTGCACATCCACATCTTCAGGCGCAGCTCTTCAGGCATCCTTTCTTCGCTCCCCAGAATGCAGGATTCCCAGGAATGATGGCATCTTCCCCAGCGTCGCTATCTGCATCTTCATCATTATCAATCCAAGCATCTGGTCCTCAAGTCTCATCCACAAATCTCCCATACAGCAACAGTCCTGCCATTTCCTCTTCACCAGTCAGCTTGTCTGGTCAACCCAGTGCCAGTTCAGATAACAGATTAACCAGTTCTAAGGAGGGGTTTCATGCGACAGCTGTGTCTCATTTGAAAGATAAAATTCTTCGTAAATATGACAGCATGGAGAATCTGAGCAAGATAGGCAAGGATTCGCCTGTTCCTGTATGTGGTACAGGATCAAACCCAAATCCATCTGGACCTGGCCAGTGGTCAAAATCCAGCTCCCCAATAATTCAGATCAGTCAGTCCAGCACCATTGACCTGAACAGGGAGCTAGCCACAAAGCTTACACTATCATCAACATCACCTCCAGCAATGATGACAGCAACACCCCCATCATCATCATCTTCACCAGCAACTAAAACATCATCTGCACAAGGATTGATGTGTCCATTTTCCAATCAGAATCCCAGCACAGTTTCTTCTGTTGCCATAGTGTCCACATCGTCTGCATCTTCCCAGCCAGACATCTTCAGCAGTTTACATAGTATGTCTCAGATCCCACGTATGCTCACTTCACAAGAAGTGCACCACGCCTCACTCCCAGTATACCATTCCATGCAGAGTCGGCAGTATCCAAACAGTACCCAGGCACCCACAAATCACCAAACTGTCACCTCTGATTCCCCGCTCTCTGACATGCAACAGATGTTAGTGCGAGGTCCTGCAGCCTTGGATGACCCAAATGGAAGGTAAGGCTCTGTGTAAATTATTTGTCATACATAAATTATTTTATCATTTTTACATTTACCAACATCACTTTTGTGGCTTTCTGTGTGTTTATCTTATACTAAGGTTCCTTGCAAATCCTTGAAAAATCATGGCACATGTATGGCTCCTGAAACTGTCTAGAAAAAAAAAAGATTATATTGTATAAAACCTGTATCACTTGAGACGAGGCCAGCAGGTTAGCAAAATTGGAGACAAGAATTTTTTTTTTTTTTTAGCCTAATAATAATAACTGGACCATCAAGAACAAATTTAATGAAATCTTTGAACTTTACAAGCTTAAAGTAAAACCTAAAACCAGATCTTTATGTGGGATGTGAGAAGAGGGTCCTTAAAAGAGTCCTATAGTCACAGAAGAGAGAAAATGAGGAAAAGCAAGAGAAAAATATCTAGACAAGTGACACAGGAAAAGAAGGGAGGAAAAGAGAAAAATATCTAGACAAGTGACACAGGAAAAGAAGGGAGGAAAAGAGAAAAATATCTAGACAAGTGACACAGGAAAAGAAGGGAGGAAAAGAGAGAAATATCTAGACAAGTGACACAGGACAGGAAAAGAAGGGAGAATATAGAGAAATATCTAGACAAGTGACACAGGAAAAGAAGGGAGGAAAAGAGAGAAATATCTAGACAAGTGACACAGGAAAAGAAGGGAGGAAAAGAGAAAAATATCTAGACAAGTGACACAGGAAAAGAAGGGAGGAAAAGAGAGAAATATCTAGACAAGTGACACAGGAAAAGAAGGGAGGAAAAGAGAGAAATATCTAGACAAGTGACACAGGACAGGAAAAGAAGGGAGAATATAGAGAAATATCTAGACAAGTGACACAGGAAAAGAGAGAAATATCTAGACAAATGACACAGGAAGAAAAGGGAGGAAAAGAGAGAAATATCTAGACAAGTGACACAGGAAAAGAATGGAGAAAAAGAAAGAAATATCTAGACAAAGTGATACAAGAAAAGAAAGAAAAAGCAAGAGGGAAATATCTAGACACAGGAAAAGAAGGGGGGGAAAAGAGATAGAAATATCTAGACATCATGACACAGAAAAAGAAAGAAGATGGGAAAAATACCTAGACAAAGTGACACAGGAAGAGAGGAGAGAGAACAAAAGGTAAATACATAGACAAAGTGACACAGGAAGAGAGGAGAGAGAACAAAAGGTAAATACATAGACAAAGTGACACAGGAAGAGAGGAGATAGAACAAAAGGTAAATACTTGGACAAAGTGACACAGGAAGAGAGGAGAGAGAACAAGAGGTGAATACCTAGACAAAGTGACACAGGAAGAGAGAACAAGAGGTGAATATCTGAATCAGTGATTCAAGAAGATTCAAAAGTCTGATTATAAGCACAAGACTGATTTCTCCCTGCTCCTATGTATATCACCATAGCTTCTGATGATGATTCTCCCACATATACAATTAGTTCCAGTGTTCAAGAAAACCTCTATGGATTCATTCATTCATTCATTCATTTGCATGTCCCTTGCGGAACTTTGCCTCCCAAACAGCACTCCTGTAGGCCTCTCGGTTGTGAGCAAGTTGGCCTGCTGCTGCTGCATCCATTTGCAGATCGTCAACGATGTCTTGCAGCCATCTTCGTTTTGGTCTTCCTTTTTTTCTTTTTCCCTTTAT
Source organism: Achatina immaculata (assembly GCA_009760885.1). Lineage (NCBI taxonomy): Eukaryota > Metazoa > Mollusca > Gastropoda > Stylommatophora > Achatinidae > Lissachatina > Lissachatina immaculata. Next base: position 25,591,615 of record CM019714.1, read on the forward strand.
GTATCCTTCCAATACGGTTTTCTCTAAATTATCATGACGTTTAATGTGTCCAAAATATTTAAGTTTTCTCTCTTTAATCCTCTTTACTAGCCAGCCTTCTTCAATATTAAGCTCTTGTAGTATAGATATATTTGTTATTTTTTGTGTCCATGATAATCTGTGGATTAAGAGAGTTAAAGATGAAAGGTAAAATCCTCTTTCCATGTCATTAAGGCATAATGGTGATTTGGTTTTAGGCCTGTATTTCCACGACCTTCGGCACATGAAAGTCTGATGTGGTCAATATCATGCCTGGCCTCATTTACCTTCCCAGATTTCTCTGGTACCCATTTCTAGAGGCTAAATTGACCCCGGGGCCTTTCTGGCGTGTACCAGGAAAAAAATCCCGCTGCAGAGACTGAACCTGGTACCACCAGATTAGTGAACTGAGCACTTTAACCACTCGGCTAACCAGGCCGCCATGGAAAGAGAGAGAGAGATTATCTTTGCAAGTTTCAGAACGATAATTTTCTTTATTTTGCGGCAGTTGCAAAATTAAATTACCACCCATCAGCCACTATATGTCAGTAAATTATACAGAGTAATTAAAGTACCACCCATCAGCCACTACATGTCATTAAATTATACAGAGTAATTAAAGTACCACCCATCAGCCACTATATATCAGTAAATTATACAGAGTAATTAAAGTACCACCCACCAGCCACTATATATCAGTAAATTATACAGAGTAATTAAAGTACCACCCATCAGCCACTATATGTCAGTAAATTATACAGAGTAATTAAAGTACCACCCATCAGCCACTATATATCAGTAAATTATACAGAGTAATTAAAGTACCACCCATCAGCCACTACATGTCAGTAAATTATACAGAGTAATTAAAGTACCACCCATCAGCCACTATATATCAGTAAATTATACAGAGTAATTAAAGTACCACCCACCAGCCACTATATATCAGTAAATTATACAGAGTAATTAAAGTACCACCCACCAGCCACTATATATCAGTAAATTATACAGAGTAATTAAAGTACCACCCATCAGCCACTATATATCAGTAAATTATACAGAGTAATTAAAGTACCACCCACCAGCCACTATATCAGTAAATTATACAGAGTAATTAAAGTACCACCCACCAGCCACTATATATCAGTAAATTATACAGAGTAATTAAAGTACCACCCATCAGCCACTATATATCAGTAAATTATACAGAGTAATTAAAGTACCACCCACCAGCCACTATATATCAGTAAATTATACAGAGTAATTAAAGTACCACCCATCAGCCACTATATGTCAGTAAATTATACAGAGTAATTAAAGTACCACCCATCAGCCACTATATATCAGTAAATTATACAGAGTAATTAAAGTACCACCCATCAGCCACTACATGTCAGTAAATTATACAGAGTAATTAAAGTACCACCCATCAGCCACTATATATCAGTAAATTATACAGAGTAATTAAAGTACCACCCATCAGCCACTATATATCAGTAAATTATACAGAGTACCGCATTAAGAACATTACGTTACATAAGTTTTTTGTGTGGAGGGGGGAGAGGTGCCAAACTTGCATAACACATGAAATAATGTTTACATGTGCTAATCCTTGTTTCTTACAGAAAAGAACTTGGTTTGCCCTTGAACTTGACTTCAAGAATGGATGAAGGTCATTTCCCTCATGGACCATCTTCTCAGTCCAACAGCACACAGAATCCAGCTTGAAAGAAGATATGACCTTGAACTACTATCTGATATCATTTTGAAGTTCATTATCCTGTTATGACCAGTGATCTCTACATTTAGATCTACATTTTGTTTTCAAGAAGTGGAAATATCTACACATGAAGTAGGAAAGCAGTTGACGCTGAAGCTAAGAGTTGGGGGGGGGGGAGTAATTCTGTCCCTTTATTGTTGAATGAAGAATTGAAGAAGCATTGAAACTGATTTTCATTGTGGATGTGGCACAGGATAATGATTGGCGATGGATACTGACTTGAAAGCAGTGTTTCTAGAGTTACCATGATTTCAGATCTTGGGTCTTTGTAATGCTTGTTTAAAGAAGAATGCAAGATTAATATAGTAAATCTGGTAGATGGCTCTATGTGTGTGACCTGAAGCTGTGCTTTGCAGTGAAGATCTTGAGAGACATGGTTCAGAATGGAGAGAGGGTTCTGGTGATTTTTTTCTAGATCCATGAACTGGGCCTAACTTCTGAGCAGGCTCCACCAGATTTGGGGAAAACATGAACTGCCAACCCTTTCTAGATTCTAGAAATTGTTTTTATGTAGAGCACTACCTGGGATCAGGATAGGGTGTTGACCATCTTCAGTTTGCTGGTCTTGGTGATTGACTGTCATCTCCTTATCATAGCCCTGTTTCGGGTTTAGTAGAATCCCCAGAGCTTCAGTAATGGTGATGTACAGGACTTTTTTGGTCAATTATTTCCTTTCTTTTTATGGTTTAGTTTTATTTTTTTTTTCCTTTATATAGAATATGAAGTTTATAAGTACTAGAATGTAGTAGTTCAAGCATTCTGTATGTATGTATGAGGTGATATTGTTTGCAGGTTGCATCTCTGTATCAGTGGTTCCCAAACTATCAGCTCGCTGCTCCCTTGTCTCTCAGGCAATTGCTCCCAAAAACATTTTATGATCAGGCGGTTCTGATGCTCCCTGCTGCTCCCTTTTCCCTCACCTACCCCGCTCAATCTTCAGGGAGGTGTACTGCATACTTTGGGAACCATTAAAGTACCACCCACCAGCCACTATATATCAGTAAATTATACAGAGTAATTAAAGTACCACCCATCAGCCACTATATATCAGTAAATTATACAGAGTAATTAAAGTACCACCCACCAGCCACTATATATCAGTAAATTATACAGAGTAATTAAAGTACCACCCATCAGCCACTATATGTCAGTAAATTATACAGAGTAATTAAAGTACCACCCATCAGCCACTATATATCAGTAAATTATACAGAGTAATTAAAGTACCACCCATCAGCCACTACATGTCAGTAAATTATACAGAGTAATTAAAGTACCACCCATCAGCCACTATATGTCAGTAAATTATACAGAGTAATTAAAGTACCACCCATCAGCCACTATATATCAGTAAATTATACAGAGTAATTAAAGTACCACCCATCAGCCACTACATGTCAGTAAATTATACAGAGTAATTAAAGTACCACCCATCAGCCACTATATATCAGTAAATTATACAGAGTAATTAAAGTACCACCCATCAGCCACTATATATCAGTAAATTATACAGAGTACCGCATTAAGAACATTACGTTACATAAGTTTTTTGTGTGGAGGGGGGAGAGGTGCCAAACTTGCATAACACATGAAATAATGTTTACATGTGCTAATCCTTGTTTCTTACAGAAAAGAACTTGGTTTGCCCTTGAACTTGACTTCAAGAATGGATGAAGGTCATTTCCCTCATGGACCATCTTCTCAGTCCAACAGCACACAGAATCCAGCTTGAAAGAAGATATGACCTTGAACTACTATCTGATATCATTTTGAAGTTCATTATCCTGTTATGACCAGTGATCTCTACATTTAGATCTACATTTTGTTTTCAAGAAGTGGAAATATCTACACATGAAGTAGGAAAGCAGTTGACGCTGAAGCTAAGAGTTGGGGGGGGGAGTAATTCTGTCCCTTTATTGTTGAATGAAGAATTGAAGAAGCATTGAAACTGATTTTCATTGTGGATGTGGCACAGGATAATGATTGGCGATGGATACTGACTTGAAAGCAGTGTTTCTAGAGTTCCCATGATTTCAGATCTTGGGTCTTTGTAATGCTTGTTTAAAGAAGAATGCAAGATTAATATAGTAAATCTGGTAGATGGCTCTATGTGTGTGACCTGAAGCTGTGCTTTGCAGTGAAGATCTTGAGAGACATGGTTCAGAATGGAGAGAGGGTTCTGGTGATTTTTTTCTAGATCCATGAACTGGGCCTAACTTCTGAGCAGGCTCCACCAGATTTGGGGAAAACATGAACTGCCAACCCTTTCTAGATTCTAGAAATTGTTTTTATGTAGAGCACTACCTGGGATCAGGATAGGGTGTTGACCATCTTCAGTTTGCTGGTCTTGGTGATTGACTGTCATCTCCTTATCATAGCCCTGTTTCGGGTTTAGTAGAATCCCCAGAGCTTCAGTAATGGTGATGTACAGGACTTTTTTGGTCAATTATTTCCTTTCTTTTTATGGTTTAGTTTTTATTTTTATTTTTCCTTTATATAGAATATGAAGTTTATAAGTACTAGAATGTAGTAGTTCAAGCATTCTGTATGTATGTATGAGGTGATATTGTTTGCAGGTTGCATCTCTGTATCAGTGGTTCCCAAACTATCAGCTCGCTGCTCCCTTGTCTCTCAGGCAATTGCTCCCAAAAACATTTTATGATCAGGCGGTTCTGATGCTCCCTGCTGCTCCCTTTTCCCTCACCTACCCCGCTCAATCTTCAGGGAGGTGTACTGCATACTTTGGGAACCATTGATCAGAATTGTATAGGTAGACAGATAGAAGAAAATCACTGTCTCTCTAAGGAAAGGTTGCATCAGTTTGCCTAATTACTATGGAAAGGTTGCATCACTTTGTCTGGCTAGCAGTCTAAGGACAGGTTGCATCACTGTGCCTGACTAGCAGTCTGTCTAAGGAAAGGTTGCATCAGTTTGCCTAAGTCTAAGGAAAGATTGCATTAGTTTGCCTGACTAGCAGTCTAAGGAAAGGTTGCATCAGTTTGCCTGACTAGCAGTCTAAGGAAAGGTTGTATCATTTTTCCTGACTGGCAGTCTAAGGAAAGGTTGCATCAATTTGCCTAAATGGCAGTCTAAGGAAAGGTTGTATCATTTTGCCTGACTGGCAGTCTAAGGAAAGGTTGCATCAATTTGCCTGAATAGCAGTCTAAGGAAAGGTTGCATCAGTTTGCCTGACTAGCAGTCTAAGGAAAGGTTGTATCATTTTTCCTGACTGGCAGTCTAAGGAAAGGTTGCATCAATTTGCCTAAATGGCAGTCTAAGGAAAGGTTGTATCATTTTGCCTGACTGGCAGTCTAAGGAAAGGTTGCATCAATTTGCCTAAATAGCAGTCTAAGGAAAGGTTATATCATTTTGCCTGACTGGCAGTCTAAGGAAAGGTTGCATCAATTTGCCTGAATAGCAGTCTAAGGAAAGGTTGTATCATTTTGCCTGACTGGCAGTCTAAGGAAAGGTTAGATCAGTTTGCCTAAATAGCAGTCTAAGGAAAGGTTGCATCATCTGCCAAACAAATGAGCGTAATGAGGATTGCGGTAGAAGTAGGTGAAGTGAAGAAAAGATTAACTGAAAGTGCTTTTAGAACTGTTTTGCAAAAGCATGAGAGTGTTCCGCGTGTTGAATCTTGGCAATACCAGTAACAGCTGATAATCTACCTGCTCTAGAACTGTATTGCTAGGCAACAAAAAAAAAGTGACAATAGCAGAAACTTGCTAAGATCAAATGAGGAAAAAAAAAAAATTACAATGAAAAAAAAAAATTTCAAACAGCAGTCATGCATATAGAAAACTAAGATTGGCTATACAGCCCTTGGTGCTTGAATACCAAAGAGGTTTGTGCACTAGACTCACATGGCAACGGTCAATGGTTTGAATCCAGCCAAATGCACCCCAGTTACCCAGTATGCAGAACAGGTATCTGGCTTTTGGAACTTGAGAAGGAAATGTCTCAAAAACTGTCCAAATTATATGACAGCTTGAGAGCAAATAAACTGTCCAAATTATATGACAGCTTGAGAGCAAATAAACTGTCCAAATTATATGACAGCTTGAGAGCAAATAAACTGTCCAAATTATATGACACCTGAGAGCAAATAAACTGTCCAAATTATATGACACCTGAGAGCAAATAAACTGTCCAAATTATATGACACCTGAGAGCAAATAGGATTGTTTTAGAATGACAGCAGTACAACAAGGGGATACATTCATTCATCAGCTACTGCTTGGGGAGGATTTTAAGCATTAAATGGCAGGACAAGATGCCTTTTCTGTAACATCATCACATCATTGGCAGCAGAGAGCAAAAGTCTGGGGAGATGAGAATCAAGATTGACTTGTTTGTGCCCCCAGTAGAATTTTCATTTTGAGATGAATTTAGGAAGTTTGGAAAATGGGAAATCTTGTTAATAGGAAAATATCCCGTGAAAAACTGAAGTGATTAATCCAATGAACAGTTCAGATAGCTGCTTTCATGTGTATATTCTTCTTCATCAACATCGTGTCATTTATTTATATGTGTGTGTGTGTGTATATATACATATATATATATATATATATATATATACACGAGTATAACCGTAACTATATGAGCAAACAGCTGTGTTCTAAGATTGTGAACTGTGAATATAAAAATTATTGCTCTATGATTGATTGATTGATTAAGAGGTATCTTCGCTGCAGTCAGGGCTTTAGTACATCAACTCCACCCTTATTTGGTATAAGGTGTGCGTGCTTAACTGTCCCTGTCATGTGTTGATTGTGGGTTCGTCGCTTCCCTCTGCGGAGGTAGCTTATCCTTGCCTTGCTTCTCTCCCAATTCCTTCATTCCGTGGATTGGGGGTGGTTATTCTTCCATTCAAAATAAACCATAAACAAAAAGCCAGCAAACATAAAACCTCATACATGCATACATATATAAGTATGTAGAATTTTTGTTTTTAAGTTTTGCAGATTTCTGTGTTATATTTTGAGAAAATTATCTTCTTCTGTTATAAATTTTGTTTTACTCCTTGTGAGAACTGGAAAGAATTTTATATAGTGGAAAGTACAAATTGTGAGAAATTTGTTGAACTGGAAAGTACAGTTTGTGTCCAAAAAAAAATCTTTTTTTTTTTTAAACTGAAAAATGCAGTTTGTCAGACATTTATTGATTTATTGAATTATCACAGTTTACATCAGAAATTTATTGAATTTTTTAAAGTCGAAAGAACGATTTCTGTGAGAAATTTATGGCATTTTTTGTGTCAGAAGTTTATAATATGTTACAGTGGAAGTTTATGTTGTTTTTATGTGAAATTTATTCCATGTTATATTTGAAATTAATTTAGGAAGTTTGGAAAATGGGAAATCTTGTTAATAGGAAAATATCCCGTGAAAAACTGAAGTGATTAATCCAATGAACAGTTCAGATAGCTGCTTTCATGTGTATATTCTTCTTCATCAACATCGTGTCATTTATTTATATGTGTGTGTGTGTGTATATATACATATATATATATATATATATATATATATATATATATATATATATATATATATATATACACGAGTATAACCGTAACTATATGAGCAAACAGCTGTGTTCTAAGATTGTGAACTGTGAATATAAAAATTATTGCTCTATGATTGATTGATTGATTAAGAGGTATCTTCGCTGCAGTCAGGGCTTTAGTACATCAACTCCACCCTTATTTGGTATAAGGTGTGCGTGCTTAACTGTCCCTGTCATGCGTTGATTGTGGGTTCGTCGCTTCCCTCTGCGGAGGTAGCTTATCCTTGCCTTGCTTCTCTCCCAATTCCTTCATTCCGTGGATTGGGGGTGGTTATTCTTCCATTCAAAATAAACCATAAACAAAAAGCCAGCAAACAATAAAACCTCATACATGCATACATATATAAGTATGTAGAATTTTTGTTTTTAAGTTTTGCAGATTTCTGTGTTATATTTTGAGAAAATTATCTTCTTCTGTTATAAATTTTGTTTTACTCCTTGTGAGAACTGGAAAGAATTTTATATAGTGGAAAGTACAAATTGTGAGAAATTTGTTGAACTGGAAAGTACAGTTTGTGTCAAAAAAAAATCTTTTTTTTTTTTAAACTGAAAAATGCAGTTTGTCAGACATTTATTGATTTATTGAATTATCACAGTTTACATCAGAAATTTATTGAATTTTTTAAAGTCGAAAGAACGATTTCTGTGAGAAATTTATGGCATTTTTTGTGTCAGAAGTTTATAATATGTTACAGTGGAAGTTTATGTTGTTTTTATGTGAAATTTATTCCATGTTATATTTGAAATTAATTTAATGTTCTAGAAATTTAAAAGGGTGGCTGTATAGGAAATTTTCAGCTTATGTGATTGAACATTTCAGAGATGTTATGTTAGTTTACTTGTTATATTTCTTTAGGATAGTATATGGTACTCCGTGCTGTGTACTTATAACACCCAGTGCATGAAGTAACAGAAATTTACTGTGAACTTAAATCATGTTGTAGTGGAATTCTGTAGTTTTTATATTTTAAAAATTATGGCACTTTATGGTTCTGACATGTTATTTTGGAGAGTTATTTTGTTTAGAATGAGTTATTTTGATGAGTTATTTTGATTGTTATAGCGAGCGTCTGTGACCTAATTAATGTGTAATACTTGATGTGAATAAAGACCTTTTCCCCGTGATCATTTTTAAGAACAATTTTATTGAATGTGAAGTTATTACAATACAGCCTTTTTTTCATGTATGTGGTAAATTACTTCATTGTTGTACGGTTAAAGTTGTTCAGTGATCTTTGATTTTTTTCTTTTTAGTTAAATTATTTTGTTTCGTTTATTCCCCCCCACTCAAGGGTTATGGAATTCCTTCTTGTTAACACTGAGTAATGAAAGAAGAGGTAGGGAAAGTTTCCAGCCTGGTTGGTGAATTCTCTGGTTTTTGTTTGAATTAGGTTGAGTGAACTTGAAGGCGTAGACTCTATGTAGTTTTTGGCATGTGTGTGAGGAAAGGTGTACGATTTTTTTTTTTTTTAAATTTTAAGTGGTTGTTTCCTCACAGCCGAAGTTAGAATGGCATAGTTTGAAAATCTGGGAAACAATGGCTTCTTCTGTAGTTAGTAAACCTTTCGTGTAGAGTAGAGACGGTAGAAGCACCAGTGTCTGTACAACTCTAGTCTTTTATTTATTATGATAATACCGGGTGTCTGATGTATCATTGTCATACCTTCTACTCGTCCGTGTGTCTCACTTGTCTTGTCTCACCTCCTTCCTGATGCACCTTTCAGTGTTTTGTATAGGTCGGTAGAGTTTATGACAAGACTGGGCCGTTTGTTTCGTTTATGGGGATATTTAAGGTTTTTAGATGCTTCTGCAGCACGAGCGCCGTTGGACCCACGAAGGTTCTGTAAATAGAGATAAAGCCATGGCATTATTGTTCTGCAGGAAGGGAACCAAACGGTCACTCTGGCAGAGCCCTCACACCAGAGTAGAGGCTTAACTGTGCTGGACAGACTGCGGGGAAAATGAAGAGCATTAATGGAAGAACAATGTAGCTGTGAGGAGGGTGCTGGAGCTAGGACATATTAAAGGCGCTGGCAGGAAATCCGAACTGTGTGGCAGAAAACGTATCGTAAACAACCAAACATTTGACAGGAACTGTTAACAAAACAAACTCTTGGATGGATGCGGCGGAGCATATACAGGATTGTCCCGAATGCAGTGAAGCCGGGTCTGAATTTTGAACTTTGAACTTAAGGGTTTTTGTTTTTTTTTTGGTCATTTTCACGATCGATCTCTTCTCTCCCCCCCCCCCCCCCCCCCCCCCCCCGTGCTTACATAGTTACAAAATGGATTCCATGGAGCTCGTGAGAGACCAGCATCTGCGTATAGACCTCTTGTGGTTACGTTGTCGCTCAACTTTCTGAAGTCTGCGGTCCATTTCTACGACATTGTCTTACATTTAAGGTGCTCTTTCTAGGAAACTAATGCGACTAAACTTTACGCCTACACTTTGCTGAGAGAGAACGAACACACAAACCTTGTTATCCCAGGTTCCAGTCCAGCCTTTTCATCTCAGGCTGTCCCGAGTCTTCATGTGTGAGAGAGAGAGGGAGAGAGAGAGAGAGGGAGAGAGATAGAGAGTGAGTGAAATAATCATAGAGAAAGGACTTTCACCGTTATACATTCTTTTGGTTTTTTCGCCAGGGATCGGCAAACTTTTGTTAGTGTTGTGGCCGACTGAGCCTACATTATTTTTATATACAACAACCGTTTGAACACATGACTTGACTGTCTTATTCTTTGTTGATTATTCAGTATTTTAATATAAATAGTAACAAATACAAAAACTATGGGGGTTTTTTTGTGTAAAATGCAAGTTGTGAACACACCATTTTCAAATTTTATTAACAAAATTTACATTTGGCAATTTTGTTAACACAGGGACTCCAGTAGTCTGAACTCACTTTGTTTCAGATCGTGCAGTCTTACCTCCAGTGTCTAACAACTTTCCTGTTGAAGGAACAGCTTTAAAGAATTATATGCTTCCATTTAATTACAAATAAAATGTTTTAGGAGATCTTAATTAGTGTATTTCAATTCAAACAGCCATGCCAGTATAAATCGTTCCTTGTTCCACGCTTAGTATGCACGCTGTTGGTGGCGACCCCTTTTCTGCGGTGATAATTCCTCCACTTAGAACCGGGGGGGGGGGGCGGGGGACACCTCTCTCCATACTGGGGACCACTACATTCTAGTGGAAATGACTCGTTAGAGAGAGTCTCGGTGCAGTACCCCGCTGGAGTCGGCATATACATCACCCGACCCGGCTCAAGTCCGTGGATATAAGAAACAGTGTCAGAATTCAAGGTGGGTGCCCAACACCCGTGACTGTCATGTTCCCTCTTACCCCTGCCGTGATGGAGCACGTGGACAAATCTCCTGTCCATCTTCTGATATTTTCCTGCTGTTCTTTTTATACTTGGGTTACCCTTCAAAGCCTTCAGGAGAATCTGTCACGAGAGAAGCTGCTCAACAAGTTCCACAAATAGCTGACATATACCATCTTCATATATGTTCTTGGAAATTCTAGATCTATAAGGCAAAGATGAAAAAGTTAATTGCTAAATGTTCTCGAAAGATACGCTAAGATGAAAAGTTATCACTAAATGTCCTCAGAAGATCTGTAAGTCGAAATTGAAAGTTATCGCTAAATGTCCTCAGAAGATCTGTAAGTCAAAATTGAAAGTTATCGCTAAATGTCCTCAGAAGATCTGTAAGTCAAAATTGAAAGTTATCGCTAAATGTCCTCAGAAGATCTGTAAGTCAAAATTGAAAGTTATCACTAAATGTCCTCAGAAGATCTGTAAGTCAAAATTGAAAGTTATCGCTAAATGTCCTCAGAAGATCTGTAAGTCAAAATTGAAAGTTATCGCTAAATGTCCTCAGAAGATCTGTAAGTCAAAATTGAAAAGTTACCGCTAGATGTCCTCGAAAGATCTAGAAGATCTGTAAGGCAAAAATGAAAAGTTACTGTTTTCTGTCTGATGGCACGCTCGGAAACACACGAGATAAAGATGAAAAAATTCCCCCCACCCCAAACAAAACCTGGTCTGGGGGATTCCACGTCTACTTCTGGTCGTGCTTTTCTTTGACTCCCAGAGTTTTGCCTGGAAGATTACAATCCAAAAACTCCAGATCATATTTTTTTTCCCCCTTCTGGATCTAGTCCATTGGTTGTCTTTGCTTCTTCTTCTTCTTCTTCTTCTTCACCATTTACTGTCTTTCTCTGTAGTTCTGTCTCTTGGATAAATTGGAATATTTCTGTGTGGTTCATGAGTAGAACCGTGGGGCTCAGGCTCTTGGGTGATTTCACTGGGGCAGTAGGCGCGCTTCAGTGTTTCACACTTGACGTAGCTTCAGATGATGTGTTGCACACGTGAAATCCTTGAGAGCGTGCTCAAATAAAGCCTTCAGCTTAAACTTTGTACACATGTGAAAACTTTGTATACATGTGATTTCAGAGTCGGCTGAGGCGGAGAATGATGACTTGTTCATTTCAGTTTAGCATGTGATTGTCGTCCTGCGGTGTTGTTTGTGACCTCTCACGGTTGTTTTCCATGATTTTCTTTGATTATTACTTGGTTTGTTTGCCCGTGTCCAGCTGCTTGTTTTTGTTTTATCTCAAATCTGGCCCAGTCTGTTCATCTGCTTTTTCTTTCTTCTCGTTCATGATAAAGAGCTAGGATGAACTGCTGTCAATCAAGAATCGACATTTTTTTTTTTTTGCTGGGCCACATGTTAATCTGTAGATTGTAGGTTTCTAGTATGGGAACCTCGAGTGATCTTGTGGAGCAGAATTCGACAAACTGCGGCTCACGGGACAGATCCGGCCCGCAAACGATGTGGATACCAGAGTAAGAAGTCTAGATTTTTTAAAAAGTATTTATTCATCAAAAAGATTAAGTTTACAGGTTTACATACGGAAAGTTCTTAATTTAACACGTGGTACAGTGACACATTATAATTGGCTTCATGGATCCGTAAACTTCAAAAGATTGGGAAACATTGCTGAAAACTGCAGAGAATAGCAGGTTTGTGAGATAGGCTTCAAATAGTGAACTATTGCGGAAAGTGAAAGGTTTAAAATAGTGAACTATTGCTGAAAGTGAAAGGTTTAAAATAGTGAACTGTTGTGAAAGTGTCCTGGCGTGTTTTTCACATTCACATGATGTGATAAATCCATGATCTTAAGTTGTAACACTTTTTTTGTGTGTGTTTTGTTGTGATTTTTGTTTCTTTGTTTTATTTTGACGAATGTTGCTTGACTGAGTCAGTAAATAAACTTGTTCGTATTTGTACAATATGAATTTACATTTGTTGTTTTATTATTAATATTAATATAATTCTCTGTTGTGTCTTTGCACTTCTGCCACGTGTCCCTTTGTGTGATATTTTGTATTCTGTCCGTGTTTGTCATCTTATCTTGATTTCTATCAGTGCATCTCTGTATATACTGTAGAATCTACATATTTGTCATCCAGCTTTCGTTCTCTTCCAGTATGTCTTCTCCAAGATGGTGGCAGTCTTTTCTTTGTTCCCTGTTGATGTTAACTTTTGATTTGTTTTCTCTCTCTCTCTCCCTCTTCTCTCTTTCCCTCTCAGTTTCTATTTCTCATTCTCTCTGTCTTTCAATCTTCTTTTCTTTATATGTTTCTCTCTCTCTCTCTCTCTAAATCTTTCTCTCTCACAGTCAGTCACCCTCTCTCTCACTTTAACCTTTTTCTCTTTCTCTGTGTCAGTCATTCTCCCTTTCTCTCACAATCACCCTCTCTCATTCTCTCTCTCACAATCCTTTTCTCATTCTCTCTCTTTCATCTCTCTCTCGTTCTTTCTTTCTCTCTCATAATTTCTCTGTCTCATTCAGTCTCGCTCAATCAATCAATCTCTTTCTCTCTCTCCCTTTCTCTCCTTCCCTTGCCTAAGTTGCACTTTCCCTCTCTGCATTCTAAATCATCTACAAGAGGAATGACAAGGCACGTGCGCCTGAAAATCTGTTGGAGCTTTAGAAGATTGCAGAAAGTAAGCAGGGCAATAAAGCTTTTCACCAGCCACCGTAGGGGTCCTCAGCCACCGTAGAGGTCCTCAGCCACCGTAGAGGTCCCCAGCTGAAGGACTGTACTCTTTTATTCCCTTTTCTCCAGAAAAAAGGTTGCCTCGGATTCTTTTCCATTCTTCACTTTCATTTGCCTCATGACAAACCACGCAAACAAGCATCTCATGACAAACCACGCAGATAAGCCATCTTATGACAAACATGCATCTCATGACAAACCACGCAAACAAGCCATCTTATGACAAACAATCCATATCATGACAAACCACGCAATCAAGGCATTCTATGACAAACCACGCATCAAGCATCTCATGACAAACCAACCACGCAAACAAGTCATCTCTTGAAAAATCTGCAAACAAACCATCTCGTGGAAATCTTTCAAATTAGCTATGGAAAAAAAGAATTACAAATACATCATATCGTGACAAACCTGGAAATAAACCATCTTGTGACAAACCTGGAAATAAACCATCTCGTCACAAACCTAGAAATAAACCATCTCGTGACAAACCTAGAAATAACCCATCTCATGACAAACCTGCAAATAAACCATCTTATGAAAAATCTACAAATAAACCATCTTACGAAAAAACTTGCAAACAAACCAAACGATTTTTTAAACAACGGAAATAATATGAACAACAATAAAATCATAGACTATATCCTTGAGCTCTCAAATTCTGACACACAAAAAGCTACGAAACGAAAAATAAAGGAAAGTCAATAAAGAAAGTACCCTAGGGTAGTCACCATAATCAATTTAATGGAAGAATTTTTGAAACGAATACTTTTTATCCGGAACTCACAGAGGTCAGACAGTTCATCGTTCCAGGCAGAAACCAGAAATATCTCTATAATTGGACCTAATTTTAGAATTCCTTTTATTAAATGCAGTCATCACGTTCTTTTAACATTGTGAGTTCTCAAACCGTTCCATAAAATGTTTTAAGCATGTTATTATTATTATTCGTAGTAGTAGTAGTAGTAGTATAGTAGTAGTAGTAGTAGTAATAGTAGTAGTAGTAGTAGTAATAGTAGTAGTAGTAGTAGTAGAATAAAAAAAAAGTAAAGGTAACCCTTAGAGGCACATAGGGATATGGTGTTAGTGCCCATATTTTCCTTGACCTGTCAGCACACTAGAGGGTGATATGGTCAGTATCACGCCTGGCTGCCTTTCCTTCCCCAACTTCAGAAGAAGTCGGGTACTCATTTCTACAGCTGGGTGACTGGGGTGCCTCCGGCCGGATTCGAACTCCCGACCTTCGCCATGAGAGACCAGTGCACTAACCACTTCGCATAAACTTGCAAGGGGACTATGTTGAGAAATAACCCAAAAAAGCTGTCCACAAATAATCCGTTGTACCTTAGGCCGCGAACTTATCAATCACCTCTCGTATGTTTGAAAGCCTGATTATACCGTATTACCCATAATATAAGACACGCTTATAATTTGCCAATGAATGTTTCTGAACAAAACTAAAATCTTCACATTTTCCGTGAACTTCACAACCCTCAGAAAGGTTTCGCTCCAAGTCTGCATATTACCGTACAAAACGTATTACCCAGAACCTGCCTAACAAGCTACAATTTTATAGAAAGCGGAACAGACCTATACATCTATCACTCATGGAACCTCATAACATGAGTATGATGTGTATCGATGTTTGAATTACCCTGTGAATTTATTGTTGTTATTATTTTTAATGTTGTGACACATGATTTAGGCTCCTGAGTTTAGCCTACATGAAGGGTGGCGTCACTGAATGTACCATATAGCTCAACAAGAACATTCAACAATGCACTAATAGCAGCAACATTCACTGAATTACGTTATGCTCTAACTTACCATCTGTAACATATTATTACGGTAAATACGGTAAACAACATGCTTGATCGATGCTTACAACTCAAGCACAAAGAATAAACAATATGGCAACATATATCATCCACACATGGATGACTTTTCATTTTTAAGACTGTCTAATCTCCACACTTTAGATCTCTCATCATCTCCACACTTTAGATCTCTCATCATCTCCAAACTTTAAATCTCTCATCATTTCCACACTTTAAATCTCTTATCATCTCCACACTTTAGATCTCTCATCATCTCCACATTTTAGATCATCATCTCCACGCTTTATATCTTTAATCTCCACACTTTAGATCTCTCATCTCTACACTTTAGATCTCTCATCATCTCCACACTTTAGATCATCATCTCCACACTTTAGATCCCTCATCTCTACACTTTAGATCTCTCATCATCTCCACACTTTAGATCATCATCTCCACACTTTAGATCCCTCATCATCTCCACACTTTAGATCTCTCATCATCTCCAAACTTTAAATCTCTCATCATTTCCACACTTTAAATCTCTTATCATCTCCAAACTTTAGATCTCTCATCATCTCCACACTTTAGATCATCATCTCCACACTTTAGATCATCATCTCCACACTTTAGATCATCATCACCACACTTTAGATCTCTCATCTCCACACTTTAGATCTCTCATCATCTCCACACTTTAGATCATCATCTCCACACTTTAGATCTTTCATCTCCACACTTTAGATCTTTCATCTCCACCTTTAGATCTCTCATCATCTCCACACTTTAGATCATCATCTCCACACTTTAGATCTCTCATCTCCATACTTTAGATCTCTCATCTCTACACTTCAGATCTATCATCTCCACACTTTAGATCTCTCATCTCCACACTTTAGAGCTCTTTGGTCAAACTCTAAACTGCTTAACTTCGAACTCCAGATCCCTTTGCTCTAACTTTCAGGTGATTTAGCTGCAAACCTACTGTCTCTTAGTTGTAACCTTCAGATCTCTTATTTCTAACATGTTGATGGATCTGCTGCTAGGTACGTTGATTCTGGTATCTTTTTCCCTGGAACTAGTCCATTAGGATATTTTCTTTTCTTTTCTACCACTTATGAAAAATCTTCTAAGTGTGCTTTTCAAACTCTTGAGTAATCTTATAGAATGCCTGCAGCAGTGAATGTGGTCAGGCCTGATGAGACGGGGTGGGGGGTGCAGTCGGTACATTGTTCTGGGGCCCGTGGAACTCAAAGGGGGCCCATGAAGGGGAATTTCTAAAAAAATATTATTACAAAACTAAATTTTTTTTTAAAAAAAGAAAAACAATATTCGATGTATACTTTATAATCTACACTTTGTGTATGTAGCAAAACCGCCTTGCAGCCTTGTTTGACATAACCTTTATTAATCTGAACACTCGGTGAACAGTTATTTATGCAATTTTTGGAATTCTAATTTCATTACTTATTTACTTATGTTTGCAAGTTTATTTTCATTTCGTTTATGAATATATTTTATATTTCATTTCAGTTTATGAATGGTTATGAAATGTCATCTAAAAAATCTGGAGCTCAAAAACTCAAGGAAAAACAGAAACGCGATGAGATTAATAAAAAAAATGGGCGAGAAACGCTTTTTTCAATTTGCCGTTAAATGCAAAACAAGCGAAACTAACCAAAATGAAACTTTAAATTCAGAACAATGTGAGAAAAGTGCAGACCTGAAACAAAGGCCAGAATCTCATTAGCCCAGTTTGGATTTTCAAGAAACATCAGATGAAGTAAATTCTCAATTTCAAGATGTAGAGAAACAAATGAATGTTAGTGAGGAGAGTACTTCTCTGTCTACAGGATCTGGGCATGGCAGACATAGTGAAGAGAAGAGTATGTCAAATACTGGACTTCTTGTAACAGAGATGGCGTCCCAATTGAATATAGAAAACTATGTTATTAAAGGTCATACTGACTTTCATAAAACATTTCCCAAAGATATAGATAACCAGGTTTTTCCCGAAACTATTCTAACATTTCGAAGTTTAAATGACGAAAAACATGACCGAGATTGCCTTGTCTGGAGCGAAGTAAACAAGCATTATTTTGCTTTCCCTGTCCATTATTTTGGAACAAGATCTGTTGCAGCTTTAGCTCAGCATCTAAGTCTATGCTTGCAGCTGTAGCTCAGCATCTAAGTCTATGCTTGCAGCTTTAGCTCAGCATCTAAGTCTATGCTTGCAGCTGTAGCTCAGCATCTAAGTCTATGCTTGCAGCTTTAGCTCAGCATCTAAGTCTATGCTTGCATCAACAGAAGGATGGTCAGCAGCTAAAAAGTGGCAAAAATTATGTATTCGCATCCCAGAACATGAGAGGAGCAACAGCCATAGGCAGTGCTATCTGGCATGGCGAGAACTAGAAAGACATCTGTCATCTGGCAAAGGCATTGACATTCTGCTGGAGGCATCAACTGAAACAGAACCTGTCAAGTGGTACAACATTATGAAACAGAACCTGTCAAGTGGTACAACATCATGAAACGAATCATTAATGTTGTACTATTCTTTCGTGAACGGGGGCTTGCTTTGCGTGGCAGTTCCCAGTGCATTTGGCGAAAAAGACAATGGACATTTTCTGAGAGCCAAAGAGTTGTTGTTACATTGGGATCCAATTCCAAAAAAAAACATGTGTTGCAAGTTAAAGAGTCGCAAGAAAGAGGAGAATGACTTCAAGTACATTCTCTAAGTGCCGATTCCCACAACGAGTTAAGTGCCGAATGTTCCTCACTAGTAAAGCAGCACATGTTAGAGAGAGGAAATCTGCAAAGTACTTTGCTGTTATTGTTGATTCCACGCCAGATTCATCCCTTGTTGAACAAACATTTCTTTTGCATTATGTAATACCATATGAACACTAGTATGAAACTGTAGAAAAATGTTTACAGTTTGCTGACACAAGCCATAAAACAGGATATGTTATAGCACAGACGATAGTAGAAACATTGAAAGAACACGATATTCCACTATCGGATTGTCGTGCATGGGGCTATAACAATGCAGCCAACATGGCAGGAAAATATAAAGCTCCACAAGCAAGATTACTTGAGAAATGTGAAAGAGCTTTATTTTCACCATGTGGATGCCATACACTTAATTTGTGTGGAAATGATAACGCAGAATGCATTCCTGAAGCCATAACATACTCTGGAACTGCACAATTTATAACTTGTTTAGTTCTAGTCCACAGCGATGGGAAATCTTGCAGAAGTGTACTGGCTGTTCTCTTCCCGGCATGTCTAACACACGATGGTCAGACCGTGTTGAAAGTATAAAGCACTGTGTAGCCCATCTGCCAGGCATCAATTTAGCATTACAACACCTCTTGGAGTTGAACCTAACTGCTAAAACAAGAACAGAGATTAATGGAGCTTTGTCTTATGTCACATCCTTCATTTGTGTGATAATGTCTCTTGTATTGTACAGAGTATTAGTTCCAGCTGATATTTGTAACATGGTTATTCAGTCCAGAAATGCAACGCTGGATGTCGAAGTGTCCAACTTAAAAAGCTTGATCTCAGAACTGACATCTCTTCGGAACAGCTGAAAAAGCATGTGGAGCGAAGCTAAGCATGTTGCTTCTAATTTATGCATAGAAGCGAGAGTCTCTGGAACTCGGGGTGAAGCAAAGCGCAAAATAAAAGAGGTTCCATGATGAAGGTGCTACAGAAGAAGCAGATTTGTCAAAACAAGATGAAATGGACGAATCCCCCGAGGAAGCATATTTCAGAAAGTCTGTCTTCCATGTGATGTAGGATAATGTTATTGGTGGACTGACCGTTTCAATGCTGCAGTGAACATTTCTGAGAAGTTAAGCTTCCTCTGGAAGTAACTATCAATTCCTCAAGATGAACTAAAAGAAAAATCAAAATTATTGGCGGATCAATATCCTGCTAATATCAGTAAAGATCTTGTAATGGAGATAAGTCATTTGCCATCTGTTCATTAAGCACATTTTCGAGAGGGCTAACTGAGTCCATTGCAGCTTCTGAATTGCTTGAAAAGATACAAGCTGGAAGGACTCTTTCCAAATATAATGTGTCTGCCTCCGTATTCTGTTAACAATTCCTGCCACCGCCGCCTGTGAGAGCGCTCATTCAGCAAACTAAAGCTGATAAAAAAAATTGTCTAAGATCGACCATGTCACAGGGGCCACTGGTAGGTTTGGCAACGCTCAGTACTGAGTCTGATCTTGCAAAAACGACTGATTTTGATGATGTGACTCGCAATTTTGCCAGGGTAAAGGCTAGGAAAGTATCTTTGTTTGCCTCAATATAAATGTCATTACATCTCAACTATAATAACTGTTATGAGCTTGTAATCAAGTATGTTTGAATGTAATTAACAAATGTACAGTTATGACACTGATCTATGTGTCCATCTGTGGGTGAGGGGGCCCGGGTGTCCATGTGTAGCTAAGGGGGCCCGTGCATCCATGTGTAGGTGAAGGGGCCCGTGCATCCATGTGTAGGTGAGGGGGCCCGTGTGTCCATGTGTAGGTAAGGGGGCCCGAGTTAGTCTTGTTCCAGCACTTGATAATCCTCACAGCGGCCCTGAGTGTGGTGTTTAGAGTTTCAGTGATTTACAAGGCCACCTTCTCGTTTCCCATGAACATACTTTCCCATTATAATCTCTCTAGCCAGTGATTCTCAAAGTCTCAAGCTCCAATCCTCTCTAGCCAGTGATTCTCAAAGTCTCAGGCTCCAATCCTCTCTAGCCAGTGATTCTCAAAGTCTCAAGCTCCAATCATCTCTAGCCAGTGATTCTCAAAGTCTCCGGCTCCAATCCTCTCTAGCCAGTGATTCTCAAAGTCTCAGGCTCCAATCCTCCATTCTCAACCCACACTGCCCCCACATCCTCCCTTTATCACCTAGAAAGATATTCTCCATTCTACACTCCTTTATGGCGATAAAATCTGTCCTCTCGGAATAGAAAATCCGCCCAAAGAAGCCACTGACCTTTTTGTTGAGAATCGTTGCTCAAGGCCATCATTATCCGTTTTGGGCTTTTAAATGAAATCTTTTCTTTTTAAGGCAAGTTCCCTTTTACCAGTGTTTATTTCTAACCAAGGTTAGTTCCGTCAGATATTCTCTTCGCTTGTTGATACAACGCAAATAAGTAATGCAAGCAGTTTTTGCTGGGCTTCAGATTCATGTAGGCAGAGGTCTGTAAACCAATGAGGAGAAGAAGAATGTTGTGGAAGGTCAGGGAAGCAGCTGGAAAAATTCCATTCAGAAACTGTTTATCCAACCTTCAAGACAGATACAAGAACAAATGAAGGCTGCCGGTGTGGGTATAAATACTGACGATTTTGTTAATATGTAGAAAGGAAGCTGAAATGATGAAATGATATTAACTGAATTTGATGTTGTAATCATCATCATCAGGTGCCGTGCCGACTGGCGCTGGCTATTATGCTTCTCCAGAGTACACGTTCCTTCATGCAGACCATTGGCTTAGTTGGTGATCTCCTCTCACACCTTCTCGTCAGACTGTCCAGTATCATTTTTCTTGGTCTTCCCCTGGCTCCTCTTCCTTCTGTTTGATGTTGGAATGCTAAGTGTAACCACGTCGAGGTTTTCCGGTGAGGAAGTCCAACTCTAGACGAAACTGGTGCAACGAAAACCACAGTGTCACGCAATGCCGCTTCTATGACCCACCGAGAATATAGGCCCAAGCCCCACGATACTCTGAGCCTCCATCCTAAATGAGACTATAGCGAGAACCACAGAAATAAATTCAGTAGGATCACAGAGCGATCTTGATGGTAGAAGCGAACGAAAAAGAAGAGAAGAACAAGAAGAACAAGAAGAAGAAAAAGAAGAAGAAGAAGAATGCTAAATATGTTTTGAAAAATGCCAGTTTATCTTTTGCTCCTTGTCAGATTATTCCACAAGTCTGCCAGCGTACGTTGTATGGATATTTTGACTTCAGGTGAAGAATGAAAGATGGAGTGATGAAGGACAGAATATAAGACGGGCCTGCGTGCCAAACTCTTTACCTTTTAAAAATAAAGATCATTCATTCAATCATGTTTATTCTTCTTCTTTGCACGGCTGCAATCTCGGACATCCATATTTATTGTCCGGATAAATTGTGCAGTTTTTTTTGTTTTTTGTTTTTTGGATGTCATGCTTTGCACCCCGAAGTTTTGTCTTCCAGGTAGGTCATTGAACTTTTGTCTTCCAGTATAGGTCCTTGAAGTTTTTCCTTCCAGTGTAGGTCTCTGAAGTTTTGTCTTCCACTGTAGGTCCCAGAAGTTTTGTATTCCAGTGTAGGTCCCTGAAGTTGTGTCTTCCAGTGTAGGTCCCCGAAGCTTTGTCTTCCAGTGTAGATCCCCGAAGTTTTGTCTTCCAATCTAGGTTACTCGAAGTTTTTGTCTTTCAATCTAGGTTACTCGAAGTTTTTGTTTTCCACTTTAGGTCTCTGAAGTTTTGTTTTCCACTTTAGGTCCCTGAATTTTTCTCTTCCACTGTAGGTCCCCGAATTGTGTCTTCCGCTGTAGTTCCCTGGAGTTTTGTCTTCCACTTTAGGTCCCTGAAGTTTTGTCTTCCAGTGTAGATCCCTGACGTTTTGTCTTCCAGTGTAGGCCCCTGAAGTTGTGTTTTCCATTGTAGGTCTCTGAAGTTTTGTCTTCCAGTGTAGGTCATTGAACTTTTGTCTTCCAGTGTATGTCATTGAACTTTTGTCTTCCAGTATAGGTCCCTGAAGTTTTGTCTTCCAGTGTAGGTCCCTGAAGTTGTGTCTTCCATTGTAGGTCTCTGAAATTTTGTTTTACAGTGTAGGTCATTGAACTTTTGTCTCCCAGTATAGGTCCTTGATGTTTTGTCTTCCAGTGTAGGTCCCTGAAGTTTTGTCTTTCACTGTAGGTTCCCGAAGTTTTGTCTTCCAGTGTAGGTCCCTGAAGTTTTATCTTCCATTGTAGGTCCCCGAAGTTTTGTCTTGCAGTGTAGGTCCCTGAAGTTTTGTCTTCCAGTGTAAGTCCCTGAAGTTGTGTCTTCCAATGTAGGTCCCTGAAGTTATGTCTTCCAGTGTAGGTCTCTGAAGTTTTGTCTTCCAGTGTATGTCATTGAACTTTTGTCTTCCAGTGTAGGTCCTTGAAGTTTTGTCTTCCAGTGTAGGTCCCTGTGGTCAGAGCTGGGTTCACGCTTCTTGTCTGGGGGAGGGGAGGGGGAGAGCTGCAGGACATGGTCCAGAGTCACACGATGAGAGGGGGAGGGTCTATTCAGATTCAATTATATAGAGAACTGTAAACTAATGAGGAAAAGAGGAGTGGTATTTAAAGGCTGGGGAAACAGCAGGAAAAAATTTCATTCAGAAAGTGCTCCTCTAGCTGTGTTTGACTTAATGACTGTTAAACAAAAGCCTGAAAAAAAAAACAGCAGCCGCCAAAACTCGCTCCCAGACCGACATGATGATGTGCCTAATATCTTCACTGCATCGGCTGCAAAGAACACCGGTTGACGGTTCCTGAGATAATATATGGGGGAAAAAAACAAACTAGAAATTACAAAAATCAGAACAATACAAATATACTTTCTTCGTACAGTGCAGCTGCAGCTGCAGATTCAAGTTTTAAAACTCGATCATAAAAGTACACTTTAAGAAAAGAAGAAAAAAAAAGAGCAAAGGAGGATAAAGAATTCTGTGCGCACGGAGGAACAAAGCGGTAGAGTGCAGTACTGTACTTCTTATAATGGATACCTTGGATACAGGTCAGTAGGTCAAACAAATAGCGGGGTTGCCAATATGTCACTTCGACCTATCGAAAATCTGAGCGGGACCTTTCTAGGCGCGCGTTGTCCGCTTGAAAGCTCTTTTAAAAATGGAGGCCAGACACACTTGGTCTGATCATCATCATCATCTTGTGCCGTCCCCAGCCAAACCGTTGGTTGCAGTGAATCTTCAGGTTGCTTTCATGGTGCATTCTGTCAAGATGGTTCTTGTCTGTTTCTTGATGTTGTACACCCATTTCTAGATACTGTAACTCATTTCTTGATGTTGTACACCCATTTCTTGATGTCGTACGCCCATCTCTTGATGTACAGTCATCTACAGCAAAGTGACTAATTTCTCGTATTATACGGTAGAGTCCCGTATTTAAAGGATTGTCTTGGACATTGTCCTAAATGTCCTGTAATTTTAAACATGTCTCCCATAGTGTCCCGTATTCTCATCTTTGATGAGAGTACTATTTGGAAATATTCATCAGTTTTTTAAAAGTTATTTTTAATTATCTTGGTTGAAATGTTATTTTGAAGGCAATTCACTAGTAAAGAGAGGTACAGCAAGTAGACATGGCTCGCTACATTTGTAAGTAAAGCGATAAACACAGTCTATGGAATACAATTTTTGGTTAAAACCTCACCCACCCCATCTTCGCTGAGTGTCCCGTTTCTGAGCTGAGAAAAGATGATCTAGTTGCATTATTTCCCCTTTTCAACTTCAGTTTGTCCGGTACTTCTCTCTTTCTTTTTCTTGTTTTTTTTTTCTTTCGTTGTTTTCTGTTTGTTTAAAGTAACAGTTGCATTCTTCTGAATAATAACTCGTTCAGAGCCTGTTTTCTTTCCATTGGTTTTTTTCTTTCAAACTTGATCTGATAGGTTCCATGTTGAACGTCCGTTTGTAGTAGGTTCTGAGTTAGGGATAGGTTCTATGTTGAACGTCACTTTCTAGTAGGTTCTGAGTTAGGGATAGGTTCTATGTTAAACGTCAGTTTGTAGTAGGTTCTGAGTTAAGGATAGATTCTATGTTAAACGTCACTTTGTAGTAGGTTCTGAGTTAGGGATAGGTTCTTTGTTGAACGCCAGTTTGTAGTAGGTTCTGAATTAGGGATAGGTTCTATGTTGAATGTCAGTTTGTAGTAGGTTCTATGTTGAATGTCAGTTTGTAGTAGGTTCTGAATTAGGGATAGGTTCTATGTTGAACGCCAGTTTGTAGTAGGTTCCGAGTTAGGGATAGGTTCTATGTTGAACGTCAGTTTGTAGTAGGTCCTATGTTGAATGTCAGTTTGTAGTAAGTTCTGAGTTAGGGATAGGTTCTATGTTGAATGCCAGAAGATGCACTACTCAAAATGAATGAGATGGCGACCAGTGACCCCGTAGCGGGCTGCATGCGTCAGGTTTAAGCGAAACAGCCAGGCAAGACCCTATTCTACCTGCCAGTGGTACTGCTGGAAACAGGCAGTAGTCTGACCAAGTGGCCAGGGGCCGCAGTGGGAAGAGGAACCCCGTACTAAAAATACGTCAAGCCGAAGTCGGATGTGTTGGGCCGAAGAGCGCGTAAATGCGACCCAACAAACGCTATTTTGAGGGCGAAAGACGACAACGAAGAAGAGTAACAATCTCTCACAGTAGAATCCTTACATTGAGCGGAACTCTGTTACTAATGGCGTTTTTTTTTTTTTGTGGTCTGCAGAGAAGTCTAGTGGCACAACTGCCTGAAGAACGAGGCAGAGTTCAATGTTAATCTCACTTCTATTTATAGCAGCATTACATTTCTTGGAGAACATCTTCCATCTTGCTGTCTACGCCCCTGAAAATCACCAGCCCATCAACGTCACTAGACACGATACTTTTTTTTTTCTTTTCTTTCTTTCACCACTCTTTTTCCCCCTCCCTTTCTCGCCATTTCTTCCATCTTTCTATTGCACTCTTTATCGCCCACAATTTCTGCTAACCTTTCTCAGGAACTTTTTTTTCCCCTCCCTGCTTCCCGCGGAGTGAGAACATTCCTGGTGGAAAATTGCCCCCTTCTCCAAATAGGTCAAAAAACAATTTCCCGCCGCACAGTCCCCTTCCCTTTTACCCTGTACCAAAAAATTTTCCCCTTGTCGTTTTGGCTGGTACTTCGACGTATACACGGCTACAGAATGTATGAGCAACATTCGGCGATGTAAACATCCTCCACTGTCTGTCGGCTCTATGTTTTTTGAGGCAGAAAAGAAAGCTGCATTTTTCGAGGCTGAGCATTACACACTGTGTCTACAGGGTGTCCGTAAAATCATTGTGGGATTTGATAACTATTTGTTTTTACAGCCATACATATTATATATTGAAAATATACACTAAATTACAAGAGTAAATCATAAAGTTTTGTTAGACATGTTTAGCGATTCACATATTATTAATAAGCCAGAGAACACACTGAACTTTTCCTCTGCGCTGTCTATTCATCATGAACTGATGACATCACGTGTTGGCAGAATGACGTGCTGTGCTGCGTCACCGTCACGTGACTATCTACGTATTCAAAACCAAACGCACAAATTTAAAAAAAAAATGTTTCAGTTTCTCTTTAACAAAGTGTCAGTATCTTGTCTTTGATACGTTTAGTTCTGATATTTTATGAGTTTCAAAACACACCATGATTTTACAGACACACTGTACTTTATGAAGACGGGAAGCAGTGGCCATGGTTAAATTGGAGGGGAGGGGGGGAACGAGTCTAGAAATGGATTAAAACTATAGAAAACAAGTTGAATTATTTCCACACTAAATGTTTACGAAGAATTAGAAGAATATTTTGGCCAAACACCATAAGAAATAACATCTTGTTGGCAGAAATGCAGATGAAATGCACAGGCATCAAATATTGAGGAAAGACGCTGGCGATGGTTGGGACATGTGCTCCAAATGACTGACAACTCACAACCAAAAATAGCACTAAGATGGACACCACAGGGGAACAGAAGTAAGGGTAGACCAAAAGAGACATGGAGAAGAACAACAGAGAGGATGTTGAGAACAGAGAGCTCAATTGGGCGAGAAAGAGAGAGAGAGAGAGAGAGAGAGAGGGGGGAGGGGAGGGAGAGAGAGAAATGGATTAGACTCGGTGCATCTGAAAGGAATTTTCTAAGTCGATGCAAAAATATTCTCCTCCCCCACCCCACCCCCTGTTTTGATTCGATTTTTTTTAAAAATTAGATTTTTGATTAGAGTTTTGATTAGATACTTGATGAACACTGTGGACCCTCCTGGAAAGACGTACTGCCTAGACCCTCCCCCCCCCCCCAATCCCCCAATCTCATTTGTCGTGAATAGAGTGAGCGCTAAGGCTAGAACATACTGAGAGAAGATGAGAGACCCAGTAACCTGATACCTGAGGTCCGAGATGGACGGCCATGTACTACCTATGGGGTACTACACAAAGCTGGAGAAAATGTGTTGCTGTCCTGTAAAATGCCACAAGGCGGTTTTTTTTTTTTTTACCATGATGGCTTAATCGTTCATCATCCGGATGAATGAATGATTGGATGGATGGATGGATGGAGTACGGTCCTGAAGCCCGCTTAGTAGGCGTTGTTGCATCTTCTAAGTTCAGTGGTTTCCAACCTTTTTAAATCCTGGGTCCATGTGTCCATTACAAGTTGAGGACTATCTGGTGGGAACCATTTTTCTAGTTACTTCTTAGAACTTGAGAAAGCAGCGACTGTGAGATGTCATCATCATCATCATCACCACCACCACCACAACCGTCACTGGACAAAATAGCAAACCGTTCTTTCTTGGGTCTTTGTTTTCTTCCCCGGAGGACGTGTAAAGTACTGGAGTCCTTCTTTAATGAAAGACGTCAGAGCTGGTGTAAGGTTTTGGAATCTTTCTTTAATGAAAGAGATCGGAGCTGGTGTAAGGTACTGGAATCCTTAAATGAAAGAGATCGAAGCTAGTGTAAAGTACTGGAATCCTTCTTTAATGAATGACGTCAGAGCTGGTGTAAGGTTTTGGAATCTTTCTTTAATGAAAGAGATCGGAGCTGGTGTAAGGTACTGGAATCCTTAAATGAAAGAGATCGAAGCTAGTGTAAAGTACTGGAATCCTTCTTTAATGAAAGAGATCTGAGGTGGTGTAAGGTACTGGAATCCTTTAAAAAAAAAAGAGATCTAAGCTCGTGTAAGGTACTGGAATACTTCTTTCAAGAAAGAGATCAGAGCTGGTGTAAGGTACTGGAATACTTCTTTCAAGAAAGAGATCAGAGCTCGTGTAAGGTACTGAAATCCTTCTTTCACGAAAGAGAGTGAAGCACTTATGAACTTATCCAGAATGCAATGATGACTGTCCTTCACAACAAGCTTACAAGTCTCCACTCTTTTCTCTGCGCCAGACACTAATGCACAGGTTTTCTGTTCTCTCTGTATCTCTGTACATGTCGATGTTGGATCTGACTGTACAAGCGCTGTAAACGTTTCCCAGAGATCTTTCAGCTTACTGCATTTTCAGTAGGTAGTGTTTCACAGATATTTCTTCGTATCTAATGTACTGCATGCAATATGGCGACCGGTCCGCTGTCACTGTGTAAATACTTATGTTCTCTGCCAAGTATTAAGATTCTGCGCTGGTCTGACATCGAGGTTGTTTATTTTGTTTCTTGGATAATGTTTTCGTAAGTGTGGTTCTTTGGTTTCTTCCATTGGTCCACTGATGTTGGCACTTTCGGAAAATGCATTTATAACTCGCTCTGGCGTCTAAGTGGCAAAGTAGTTAGTGCATTAGTATCTCATGGCAAAGGTTGGCGATTCGAATCTGGGAGGAGACGCTCCAGTTACCTGGTTTCTTAAAGAGCTGAGGAAGGAACAGCAGTCAGGCATGGTGCTGACCACATCACACTCTGTGTGTGCCGACAGGTCAAGAAAAATATTGACATACACCACTCGCCCAAGATGCTACCATGACATAATATGATTAGCTTTACCTTTGCAAATTGTATAAATATAGAGAGAGTTATTCCAGCAGAGCCATCGTTTTCATGACTGTACGGTGTCCCTTCTCTCTGCTTTGCTCTTTTTTTTTAGCTGCATGTAACGTGCGCATGGACGCCGAAAGGACGCAGAGATGCATTTCCCAACTGCATACATCTACTGCTTTTGAAATGTTTTCTGAACAACAAATACCAACACTTTAAAAGAAAATAAAAACATCATGCACTCCAAGAACTTTAAAAAAAGTCCTCGCTTTCTCTGAATAAATAAATGTTTGTGCCTCCAACATTTTCAAAATGCCGGATGAAGTAATTACTGTACCGCCACTGAAAATTCGGCGCCCGAGTGTTTACTCTGGTCACACTAACCGACTAACCTAGTTTCTGGTCATTCGCGCATGCGTAACAGCTTGTTTTCGACACGTAACCGTCATTCAAGCTTTGCCACACTGACCTCATTTGAGGGAAACCATTCAGGAAAAATTTTTCTTCCGTTATTGAGTTTTCTTCAAGAAAAGAAGAAGAATGCCTTTTTTTTTTCCTTTTGCCCTCTGTAGTTCGCTCGGAAAATGATGGGGTCGTGTCTGGAGTTATAGAAAGGCAAGTCAAGTTCTAGAGAGTGACGTCTGCGATCTAGGAGTGGGGGTTGAATTTTGAACTTTCGCGTGATGGAAGTCAGAAGAATGATGGGTGTATGATTTATACTTTGGCAACCATCTTTTTAAAAAAGGGGCACGATTCCGTAATAGAGCTTACTTATGAGTTGGAGGTATTGTTGTGTTGTATGTGACGATGTAGGAGGTAGATCTGAATGATTGCCAGCGAGAAGACGAGTCGAGCAGTGGAATCGTCAAAAATATCAATACACTGCCTCTCTCTCTCTCTCTCCCCTCTGACCTTTCACAGACTGTTTTAATCAACCGCAGTGCCATCTTTCCGCGACTTGAAAATATTAAGTAAACATACATTCACAAACGTATATTACATTACTGTATTGTTATGAATATTACGTTGTACATTAATTAATTCTGTCAATACATTATGTCTTTGATTTTTAAGCATTACACTATACCACAGGTGTGTATGTTAGCAAACATGGTTTACATATATGACTAATTTGGTACTATCTGCGGTTTCGAGTATTGGCTGTGCGTGTGGGAGGAGGGAAGGGAATGGGGCTTGGAACATACTCCCCCCATGGATGCATCGTCTGGACTCTACCCAACACCACCGCGCATAACATTAAAGCAGTAAGTTGGGTCGCGTCCGTGACATTTGAAATTTTTCCAGTTTTTCCAGAGCGGACCCAAGATTCATGACGTATCTGTCACAAACTCTGAACTACATCAAAACTACTAGCGATGAATTCACTTCCCTGATGGGGCCCCAAGTCCTAAACCTGTTTACCCTAATGGATAATTCCACTACTGCATGCATTGTACTGCATATTAGTTGTATGAAGACTAAAAGATCATTTTAATTTTCTATGACTACAAGCCTCGAGTGGATTGCCCATTATGTCGCCATACCAACTTCGTCAGATCATCATCATCATCACAAGTTCTATTAGGCCACAGTATAACTTCAATCCCTATGTGCCTCTAAGGCATGACAGGATCACATTTACTTACTTTTTTTATAACTTCAAAAGATGTAAATAGTTATGGATAGCTAGGATAGCTGAACGTCTTCTTCTTCTTCCAGGAACTACGAGCTTGGGTTCTTTGAAGCCGATGCTGTGAAGGTATTGAAGCACAGCATCGTGTAGGCTTGGTACTGGGTTATGGCGACTACTTTTTTCAGGGAGTGTGCAAATGCTTCTTTAGCAGACTCCACCACCACCATGTTGAATGTTGCTATCCCTACCCTGTTAGCCAGGCTGTCTGTTATTTGGAGGTACCAACGCTGGGACATCGTCAGCCATAGTTCGGCCAACCCTGGTGTCAGCTGGGTGTGGGGGGTCGCTGTGTGGCCAAAATTAGGACAGAACCTTCATGTGAAGGAAAATTCTAATCCAACATTAAAAAAAAAAATATGTTCACAGATGGAGTCCCTTATTTACACCGTCTGCTTCTATACTTCACATACCGCAAGGGGTATGAACAACACCCCCCCCCCCCGGTTTGGAAACCTTCCACCTCTACAAAACGTGCAGTTATAAGTTTCTGAAGAATGAAAGGCGCTAGGCCCAGATTAGTCGGGTGTCCCGTATATATTCACTTTTCATATACACGCAATGACTCCAGTAGAAATTAATACTGTCCCATGTAGCACGGGGCACGAACTGGGGGGGGGGGGGGGGGGGGAAGTGGGACAAGAGAACGCTGGGTCACGACTATACCAAAGCAAGTTAGGCTCAGATGCACTACTTTTTGTCATGTAGGTCATCGGGTGTAATAATTTGGAAATAATCCGCTTTTACCCCCGTGAGGCGCTGCTAAGGATAGGCATACATTGGAACTAGTTGACTGCTAACGATTCCTTCTTTTCTATACATTCCCAAATTATTTTAAAAAATTATGCATGAGTTTTGAAGTAATTCTGAAATCGGACATAAACTTTAATTAAACAATTTTTAAAAACTATCTCCCATATTTATCAAGAATTAGTGAATTTTACTGTTAATTTCGTTATGTAACACCAATACTGGCGGCCCCCGCTGTTCAACCATTCTCTTTTCGACCATCCGTTCTTTCGATAGCTTTCATGCATAACCAGAGCACACATATTCGACCTCGTGGTATTCTATTTGAAATGCTATAGTGTATATTCAAGAATCAAAATGTTTAAAGGTAAGTTTATGTTTATTCAATATTATTGTTATTTCCTTTTTTTTGGCGACCAAAAATGCAACTGTAAGTGAAAAAAAAAACTATATTTTACTTTTTGACTACTATGATGTTCGGTATTTCGACCAATCCTTGCTGTTTTCCCTAAGTAGTCGAACAAGCAGGGGAGGTCAGTATACGTATATATGCGTGCACATGTGCGTACGCTCATTTCATACAACACCCGTAACATGATTTCTTTTGTCACAAATATAAGATGTAGATCCATATTCCAAGTGGCATTTCTCTCGTACAAAAGGGAAACTTGTGTGATAGATCGGAAGTGAAAAGTGCTAAGAACCGGAAGTTTGAGTTAAAAAAAAAGTAGCTGATCTCTTTGTGTACGAAGAGTCCCATACCGTTATCAAAGGAACTTATCGGATTTAATGTAAGATTCTAGATATCTGACATTACTACCAGTGTGTGATTTCGGTTATGATATCTGTTTCCCCTTAAATCTGTAGCTCGGGAGGAGTTAAACTAGTACTCACGCACCACCCTCATACTTTGGCAGTTAATAACATACTGTTTTGCCATCTCCATCTCCTCCAGACTGAGCCTGATACACGTGAACCCATTGGTGGCCTACAGATGGGACAAGAACCTTAGGGACCCTCTAGTTCGAAGTCGCCTTAAGACAGATGACACTTTTTATGGTACCAGACGTTGCGGACGCTGTAGATGCAACACTTGTCCGTTTGTTGTCTAGAATAGCCAGGTCTACTTCCCTAAGTCCACGTTATCTGTTCAGGAGGGTTTCACCTACACTTCACGCAATGTTATTTGTGCTATTATGTGCAAACTTTTTGGTATGAAGTACATAGGGGAGACCGGTTTACTCTTAGGAGATCGTTTTCGCCAACATCTTAACGATATTTCTAAGAGGGCCTGGACACCTGTGGCTAAACATTTTTGCCTTAGCAACCACAGGGGAAAATGGGACATTTCTGTTAGTGCGATCCGCTCTTGTTCTTCTGATGTACGACTGTCGGAGGGTCCTAGAACAGCGCCTTATTTTCCAGGCTGGCTGTCTCCACCCAGCTGGAATTAACAATGTCTTCAGCTTCCTTTAACTTCTTTAGTTTTCCACCCCCATATTTGTGATAGGGTCTTGTCCTATTCACCAGTTTCACGTTTTGTCACTGCAGGTGCTTATGTTCTTCATTATCTCTCCGCTCCCCCCTCCCCGCACCTTCTCCTCTAGCGGCTGTTTCTATTGCCTTTCCCCCACCTGTTTCCCTCCCTCTCTTCACTTCTTCTTTACGATTGGCTCTATCGGCTTATCCTTTGTGTGGCCCCGCATGGTCCATGGTCTCTATGTCTCATCTAGTGGACACACATTTCTGTGGTTTCCTACTTTTGGAGGATGTCACATTAAGATAAGTTTTTCGTTTAGTTTTTTTTTTGTCTCGCTTGTGTATGTAATCCTCGAAAAAGGCTCAAGCCGAAATATCAGATGTTGTATTTTTTCATTTATACATTCTCATCTCACTCTCATATTTCTATTTGTTTTTTTCCCACTTGACTCACTCCCTGTGCCACCTTGTAAAACTGCACCATACACCTCTATCTCCCCGTAAATCCCACTATTACCTTATATCTACAGATGGATTAACAATCACCTAATGTTAAAATTAATAAAGGGCCCCACACCTATCCTATCTATGCTACCTCATGTTCTGATACGAATGTTCGTAAACCAATGATCTGTATATAGACTTCTTCTTTTTCCTTGACGCTGGGCCCCTTGCCCCGCCAGGCCCCTATGATAAAATTAAGAAAGGTTCCCCCACACCTCTCCTGTCTTATGTTCTGATATGACGTTTCATAAAACAATAATCTGTATACAAACTTCTTCTTTTTCCTTGACGCTAGGCCCCCTGCCCAACCAGGCCCCTATGATAAAATTAAGAAAGGTTCCCCCACACCTCTCCTGTCTATACTGTCTTATGTTCTGATATGACGTTTCATAAAATAATAATCTGTATATAGACTTTTTCTTTTTCCTTGACGCCGGGCCCCTTGCCCTACCAGCCCCCCACGCATAAGCCTTCCCGCCTAATCGATAACCCGTCATTACCTACATGCTGCTACCTATTTGTCACATAAAGAATGAAAGATACGGATACTGGTTTGTATGTATTAACGTAAGCATTTGTATTTGCTTATTTATAAGCCATGCGCGTCAGCGGATGAGGGCGTATGATGTGATGGGAGATCATATAACCAGATAACCTCCCCCCTCCATTTTTTTTTTGGGGGGGGGGATTTTCGGTAGTAATTATAACTCGTTTTGATGTTGTCGGATAGCTTGTTCAGATTTTTTATGGGGCTCTCTCTCTCCCTCTCTCTCTCTCTCTCTCTCTCTCTCTCTCTCTCCTCCTGTTTTCCATTGAGATGGATTGGGTGTCCAAATTGCTAAACGTCACTTAGCGACAGCTAGAGGTGAATTAAATCGACCAGGAACCATACTTTATAATGATGCTTCTGTGGCAACCTGACCTCCCAGGCTGTAGATATGAGGAAGTTGGAAGGATACCAGGCACCTACATAGCTGGACTTCTCAAAAGATGTTATTAAATCAGGAAAACACATCGGCATCCACACTGATAGACAAGAAGAGATTTTTTTTAAAGCAGTCCTGGCAAAATAGATATAGGGCATTGACCATCTGTTAATTCTTCACCTCACGAATTAATTTCGGATTTAGTTAACTCAGATGTTTGAGTGGCGAAGTGGTTAGTGCACTGGTCTCTCATGGCGAAGGTCGGGGGTTCGAATCCAGTCGGAGGCACTCCAGTCACTCAACTGTAGAAATGGGTACCCGACTTCTTCTGGAGTTGGGAAAGGAAAGGCAGCCAGGCGTGATACCGACCATGTCACCCTCTAGTGTGCTGACAGGTCAAGGAAAATATGGGCACTAACACCATATCCCTATGTGCCTCTAAGGCATGACAGGGTTACCGTTACCTTTTAAGAGACATCTGCACTAGAAAATATGCGCCCAAAATAAAAACAAAGGGAACTCATTGATCAGACCTGGCGTGATTTAACATAAGGGTGATTTAGCTAAAATGTCAGAGTTACACGGGCGGAGAGGTTGGGGTGGGGGGGGGGGATGCATGGCACTGGGAAGGACCCACCCACACACCGAGAAAATGGAAGTACAAGATGTTTTATTAAGGAAAAAAGACGCAACATTTAACCCGGCAGCGAGAGAAACATAAGATGATGTTCTCAGAGAAACTGCAGAACAACAAAAATAATGAAAGCCGTATGACATAATAATAATCAGATGTTTACAGGACGTAGAGACTGTCTTAGTACCTCAGTACTCCTGGGGAGGGGGGGGGGTGGAGTTTATTAACAATCCCTGCTTTTTTTTTTTAGCTTTACGCAAGGACTGAAAAAATAGCTGCTGTTAGCTGCTCCCTATCCGACACGATACTGTGCCTCTAGATCTTTATCCCACCAGCTGTAAAGAACATCAAGCTCACAGTTCCGTTCCAGTGAGAAAGAAGAAGAAGAAGGATGAGGAGGAGGAAGAGGAGAAGGAGGAGGACGAGGAAGAGGAGAATCGGACGGACCAAGATAATGATCTGATGGTCACTGACAAAGTCAAATGAAAATGGACTAGAAGGAGACCAATGGCCGTAGGCAGGACACTGTATTAATGAATAGAGGAAGGAGGAATCGGACAATTAGAGGCCGGACACTTAGACTTGGATCTACGTAAAGTGCGAGAGGAAGGAAGATTTGGAAAATTAGTTCCGCCATTAGTTGTTGAAAATTAAAAACGTGTGCCAAGGAAATGAAACTTTCTAACGAAACAAAAGAAATCTTTGTATTATTTTAAGTAAATGAAAAATACTCGTATGAAAGATAAAGAAAAAAATTTTTTTTCAAATTAAGGAGCACGTGAGCCAGTTCTCCAAAGCATGAGATATTCAAATATTCCCCCCCCCCTCCTCGGCAAACCTATTGCCCTCTCTCTGACCTCTCACAACCGATGACCTCTTGACCCCTTGGAATAACGGATCCAGAGTTTCCTAAATTATTGTTGTTTCTCATATCTTCTATTGTCCCAGAGATACAGAAAGAGACAAGCTACTACTTGTTTCCTTTCCTCTTTTCGTGTACAAGTTTCTTAGATGTTGTTTTATCTAAATCAGCCTGTGTATGATCTGCTTGGCTTATGTCGGGTACACATTTTTCAAATGAGAATCAAGGAACTTTCCATCATCAAACTAATCTAGCGCAGTGCTTTGTGTGGCTAACATTGGAAATATGGTAAATAAAGAACTTTAGACGTGAGGGAGAGAGAGAGAGAGAGAGAGAGAGAGAGAGAGAGAGAGAGAGAGAGACGACAAGAGAATTTCTTGGGATTCGAACCACCAATTCCAGCAGGACGAGCAGTCGTCCATCCACGAGAAACAGCGCTTTATCCACTCAGCCATCGAGCAGCTTCATACAACACTGCTAACCATACAACACTGCGGACTACACAACACTGCCAACTACACAGCACTGCCAACTACACAACACTGCCAACTACACAACACTGCTAACTACATTACACTACTGACCATACAACACTGCTAACCATACAATGTTCTTATAAAACAACACTGCTAATCATACAACGCTGCTAACCATACAACGCTGATAACCATACACCTCTTCTCATCAAACAACACTGCTAATCATACAACGCTGCTAACCAAACAAGACTGCTAATCATACAACGCTGCTAACCATAAAACGCTGCTAACCATACAACGCTGCTAACCATACAACCCTGCTAACCATACAACGCTGCTAACCATACAACGCTGCTAACCATACAACGCTGCTAACCATACAACGCTGCTAACCATACAACCCTACTAATCATACAACGCTGCTAACCATACAACCCTACTAACCATACAACGCTGCTAACCATACAACCCTACTAATCATACAACGCTGCTAACCATACAACGCTGCTAACCATACAACCCTACTAATTATACAACGCTGCTAACCATACAACCCTACTAACCATACAACCCTACTAATCATACAACGCTGCTAACCATACAACGCTGCCAACCATACAACCCTACTAATCATACAACGCTGCTAACCATACAACCCTACTAATTATACAACGCTGCTAACCATACAACGCTGCTAACCATACAACCCTACTAATTATACAACGCTGCTAACCATACAACCCTACTAACCATACAACCCTACTAATCATACAACGCTGCTAACCATACAACGCTGCCAACCATACAACCCTACTAATCATACAACGCTGCTAGCCATACAACCCTACTAATTATACAACGCTGCTAACCATACAACCCTACTAACCATACAACCCTACTAATCATACAACGCTGCCAACCATACAACCCTACTAATTATACAACGCTGCGAACCATACAACGCTGCTAAACACACAATACCACTTGACTGATATCAGATTTTTCATATTGCTTGAAAAAGTCAAATGAAAATGGACTAGAAGGAGACCAATAGCCACAGGCAGGACACTGTATGAACAGAGGAAGGAGGAATCGGACAATTAGAGGCCGGACACTTAGACTTGGATCCACGTAAAGTACGAGAGGAAGGAAGATTTGGAAAATTAGTTCCGCCATTAGTTGTTGAAAATTAAAAGTGTGTGCCAAGGAAATGAAACTTTATAGCGAAACAAAAGAAATCTTTGTATTATTTTAAGTAAATGAAAAATACTCATATGAAAGATAAAGAAACAATGTACGATGCTGTGTACAATCCACTAAAACGCTCTGTTTGGCAAAGTATTAAGTTAAACAGTCCAAGGGAAGACGTTACAAATGCAATTTTACTGCCTTTTAACTTCAGGGTTGGCAACCCATAGCTAACATGCTAGCGTCAGGGTTGGCAAATTATAGTCGACCAAGACCCTGTCCCATTTTTCTGTCGGTACCCCCACCCAACCCAGTAGCAGGCCTAGCCTGGGTAACGGGACCCATGGTGGTGGAGTCCAGTGAAAAAGCAACGCACACCCCCTCTCCCCCCCCCCCCCCCCCCCCCCCGCGGTTTAGCTCCACGAATCATCATCATCATCAGGTGCCGTGCCTAATGGCTTTGGCTATCATGCTTCTCCAGAGTACCCTATCCTTCATGCAGGCCATCAGCTCAGTTGGTGATCTCCTCTCACACCATCTCGTCAGACTGTCCAATATTATTTCTCTCAGTCTTTCCCTGGCTCTTCTTCCCTCTATTTTTCCTGTTATAATATTTTCAATGCACCCTCTTCTCATTGCATGCCATATGAAAGTACATTGTCTCTCTCTCTCTTATTCTGTATAAGCATAATTGTTCTTGGGAGCTGCTACAAGAGTAGTTTCCCGTTGCCTTCTGTCGGTTTGTGTACAGACTCTCCGCTAGCCTTTGGACTCCCTGTCCTACCCGCAAGGCGGGGGGGGGGGGGGGGGGGGGCCACAGGTTTTTTTTTTGGGGGGGGGGGGAACGTTCCTATCTTTCGACTATGTCTGCTTTGATCTGTTCCTGCGCCATCTCTTCATATCTCTTGTACAGAGAAGGTCAACTGTGCTAGATCTCCAGCTCAGCCTACGTCCAACCTTGACTGCACACGTGGACAGGCTGTTTCATGTCTTGATACTGTTCTTTGTCCAGGCATGGTTAAAGACATTGTTCGTGTCTTATTTGTATAATCCCAACTGGCTTCCTTCGTTCGGCTTTGACTTGTGTGGTTCAGAGTAAACTCGTGCTCCCTGGCAGCCGGACTCCCTGTTTACGATGAAGCGCGGCCATCGCGTGGGAGAAGGATGACAGCCAGGTTCCTTGAAGGACTAGCAGCGGACCCCAAACACGAGCTCTGCGTGGGGGGGGGGGGGGTCGGTCTTCTCTTCAGACTGAGAAGGTACATCAACCCTGTTGCCAGGAGCAGGCCCAGTGAGAAGGATTGGGCGCTTGGATCTCTCAAGGGTCCGCAGGGCTTCCCAAGACTTAAGAGACGTGACGGAGGGCTTTTGGAAGGGGAGGGGGCGTAGTGGATGAAAACATAAGAACTAATCTATAGGGTTAATGTGGGGTGGGAGTGGGGGAGGAGAAGAATAGTTCTTAATAACTAATTTATAGGGTTAATGTGGGGCGGGATAAGAATAGTTTTTAATAACTAATCCACAGCGTTAATATGGGGCGTGAGAAGAATAGTTTTTAATAACTAATCCACAGCGTTAATATGGGGCGTGAGAAGAATAGTTTTTAATAACTAATCCACAGCGTTAATGTGGGGCGGGAGAAGAATAGTTTTTAATAACGAATCCACAGGGTTAATGTGGGGTGGGAGAAGAATAGTTTTTAATAACTAATCCACAGGGTTAATGTGGGGGGGGATAAGAATAGTTCTTAATAACGAATCCACAGGATTAATGTGGGACGGGAGAAGAATAGTTGTGGGGCGGGAGAAGAATCGTTGTGGGGCGGGAGAAGAATAGTTGTGGGGCGAGAGAAGAATTGTTGTGGGGCGGTAGAAGAATAGTTGTGGGGCGGGAGAAGAATAGTTGTGGGGCGGGAGAAGAATAGTTCTGTACCGCCTTACAAAATTTCTCTCCGAGGCTCTGGACAGGACCACCAGAAGGAGGAGGGATAGAAGTCTCGGCCAGTCCCGACTACCCTGTCTGTAGCACTGTCACAGTCATCTTTGCCCGACTATCCTGTCCGTAGCACTGTCACAGTCATCTTTGCCCGACTATCCTATCCGTAGCACTGTCACAGTCATCTTTGCCCGACTATCCTATCCGTAGCACTGTCACATCATCTTTGCCCGACCATCCTATCCGTAGCACTGTCACATCATCTTTGCCCGACTATCCTATCCGTAGCACTGTCACATCATCTTTGCCCGACCATCCTATCCGTAGCACTGTCACATCATCTTTGCCCGACTATCCTATCCGTAGCACTGTCACATCATCTTTGCCCGACTATCCTATCCGTAGCACTGTCACATCGTCTTTGCCCGACTATCCTATCCGTAGCACTGTCACATCATCTTTGCCCGACCATCCTATCCGTAGCACTGTCACAGTCATCTTTGTCCCACCACCCTGTCTGTAGCACTGTCACATCATCATTGCCCGACCATCCTATCCGTAGCACTGTCACAGTCATCTTTGCCCGACCATCCTATCCGTAGCACTGTCACAGTCATCTTTGTCCCACCACCCTGTCTGTAGCACTGTCACAGTCATCTTTGTCCCACCACCCTGTCTGTAGCACTGTCACAGTCATCTTTGCCCGAACATCTTGTCTGTAGCACTGTCACAGTCATCTGTGCCACGGGGACAAAAAGTCAGAAAGAAATATTTTTTTAACGGAGAAAGCTGAACATCAAGGGATCACTTGGGGAAGGGGAGGGGGTGCCAGGGGAGCTGTGTTCTCTTCCCTTGACTTCCTTTCTCTCCTCCCCCCTCTCTCTTTCGCTCTTCATTCCCCCCCCCCCTCCATACACACACCACCTCCAATTATTCTTCTCAGAAGTAGTATTGAAGCCATCTAAAACTGATGGCGACTGCAGTAAAACTGGTTCAAATAATAAAGGTAGATAGAGGCGTATGGTGCAGTTCTACAAGGTGGTAGATGGAGTGAGTAAAGTCAGAAAAAACAAATAGAAAGTATGAGAGTAAGATGAGAATGTATAAATGAAAAACATACAACATCCGATATTTCGGCGTGAGCCTTTTTCGAAGATTACATACACAAACAAGACAAAACGTATAACTAAACGAAAAACTTATCTTTGTGGCAACCTCCAGATGTAGGAACCACAAGAATGTGTCATAGACGGGGGGTGGGGGTGGGGTGCACAAAGGATAGCAGATGAAGCCAATCGGAAAGAAGCGGAGAAAGGGAGAGAAACAGGTAGTGGGGGGGGGGGGAAGCAGTAGACACCTGTAATTCCCGTTCTGCCCCCCCCCCCCACCCCGTGGTCTCTATGCTTCGTCTATGACACATTCTTGTGTTTCCTACATCTGGAAGATGCCACAAAGATAAGTTTTTTCGTTTGTTTTGACTTGTGTATGCAATCTTCGAAAAAGGTTCACGCCGAAATGTCAGATATTGTATGTTTTTCATTTATACATTCTCATCTTACTCTCATACTTTCTATTCTTTTTTTCTCACTCCTTCTACCACCTTGTAAAACTGCACCACACACCTTTGTGTACCTTTATTATTTGAAGCCCTTTACTTTGTTACTATGGAGGCCCCATTCACTCCCTCCCCAGCCACCACCCACCTTTCTTCATGCTTTATCATCTTCCCCTTTTCCTGACCTAGTGATATTTATGTTTCTCCTCTCTTCTTTCATCCCCTTTCCTTAGTTAGTAATGTTTATGCTCCTTCTCTTTTCCCTGAGTTAGTAATGTTTATTTTCCTCCTATCTTCTCTCCTCCCCTTTCCTGAGTTAGTAATGTTTATGTTCCTCCTATCTTCCTTCATCCCCTTTCCTGAGTTAGTAATGTTTATGTTCCTCCTATCTTCCCTTGCTCCACTTTAATGAGTTAGTAATGTTTATGTTCCTCCTCTCTTCCCTCCTCCCCTTTCCTGAGTTATTAATATTTTTGTTCCTCCTCTCTTCCCTCCTCTCCTTTCCTGAATTAGTAATATTTATGTTTCTCCTCTCTTTCCTCTTCATCTTTTCCTAAGTTAGTAATGTTTATGCTCCTTCTCTCTTCCTTTCTCCCCTTTCCTGAGTTAGTAATGTTTACGTTCCTCCTGTCTTCCCCACTCCCCTTTCAATCTTTTTCTCCCCTCAGAAAAGTAGAATTGAACCCAAGTCTCCGGCGCGACGCAGGCTATTAAAGCACGCCTTTCTTTTTATCAAATAAATTGTAACAAGGCAGTACTCACTCTTCGCCGTGTGCATTTCTGTCAAATAGAGGTTTTTTTTTTTTTCTTCTTTCAGCTGGTTCAACCTGATTTGACCCTTTGACCCCTCTCTAACCTCTGTGACCTCGTGTAAACCCAGACTAGACAGTTCTGTAAGGACAATGTCCACAGACTGGAGCACTGGAGGTCGCGGGGGTTCAAGTATCGTCTACTGACCTCTGTCCGTGTGCAGGAATAATAAAGGAATTTTAACATAAAAACATCCGCCAGTTTACAGACGGCCATGCCCTAGCATGGACACAGAAAAGAACAAATATATCCATACTACAAGAACTTAATATTGAAGACGGCTGGCTAGGAAAGAGGATTAAAACTTAAATATTTTGGACACATTAAGCGACATAAGAATTTGGAAAAGACCGTCTTGGAAGGATACATAATGGGGAAAAGAAAGAGAGGAAGACCAAGGCGAAGATGGCTGCAAGACATCGATGATGACCTTGTGAATGGATGCATCAGCAGCAGGTCATCTTGCTTACAACCGAGAGGCCTACAGGAGAGCTGTTAGGGAGGCAAAGTTCCGCAAGGGCCATGCAAGTGACTGA
Organism: Achatina immaculata; assembly: GCA_009760885.1. Taxonomy (NCBI): domain Eukaryota; kingdom Metazoa; phylum Mollusca; class Gastropoda; order Stylommatophora; family Achatinidae; genus Lissachatina; species Lissachatina immaculata. The sequence continues at coordinate 25,632,947 of CM019714.1, forward strand.
CTGACTGACATGACCTAAAATGCCCAGATGTGGCCGCTATACGTTACTGAAGCCACACGCATTGCGCTTTACGATTATGGTAGTGCTGCCAGCCATTCAGTTCTGCATTGTACTTAGTTAAGTTATAGTACTGTACTGTACCTCTTATGTGTGCATGCGGGTATGTATGTACATTTTCTTTTGTCACTGAAAAGTTATTACACTATGATTCTTTATTTAATGTGTTGTGATGCGTGTTTTTTTAGAAAAAAAAGAGGAAAATTGAAACACATTGTGGCAACTGGAAAAATTGAGGGAAGAAGAGACAGAGGAAGACAGAGACAGAAGTTACTGGATGGGCTGTCAGTGTGGCTGGGAAGAAAGTCACCGGAGGATCTCATAAGCAAGTCTAAAGACAGGGAATTATGGATAGAAATGATCGCCTACGCCACGCGGCAAGGCACTTGATTGATTGATTCATTCATTCATGTTTTGTGATTAACTTTCACACATTTACTGGGATAACTTGGGATATATTTGTATTTTACAGTGAAGGTAAACATGTCAGTTCATCTTGCAATATGTTATAGTAGTGAACTGTACTTAGTGTATGTTCTTGCTGTTGAAAATTTAAAAATAATGTCAAGGAAGAAGTATAAGAGAACAAAAGAATTAGGAAAGTTCTGACGGTTCTCAACGTGGCACCAAGTGGTGACAGAGTACAGAGAGAAGACAGTGAGAATTACCATTTACTTCAGAGGTTCCAGACCTGAAAAAAAAGGGAACTTCTGTTTATGCCATTAGCGTCGCAGGGAGTTTCAAGCACCTGTCCAGAGTAAGGTGAGATGCCTGGGTAGCTGCCATGCTGTGCTTCCTAAGCGTATCTCTCGTCCCCATCTATCCACTTTTTCCCTGGTCATCTTCGTGCTCTCTGTTCAGACGTTTTCGAGTTTTGTGTGGGTGCAGCTGGTTGTGCTGGATTCATGCGCTGGGAACCACTGTTGTAAACTAAACAAATAACGAGGAACATTCTTGACGAATGGTTTACGCTGTTTGTTCTAAATAATCCGGGTCGTTTTTAACCTCCCCCCTCCTTTTTGGGTTATTTTATCCATTCTCTGATATCACCATTCTGATATTTACTTATGTATCTTTGTTCTCATTTTCCCAGGACCATTTTCTGGTGAAAGAAAGATCTTTGCTGGAACTTTTCCATCTGATGGCGTGCTAGCTAAAATGGGGTAAAGGTAAAGGTGACCCTTTCGTGTCTTAGTGTAGCATAGCCTTGTAAGTAATGATTATAGTTATTATAATTATTATTATTATTATTATTATTATTAGTGACATGATCAGGAATAAAGAATGTATTGGGGGGATACATAATGGGGAAAAGAAAGAGAGGAAGACCAAGGCGAAGATGGCTGCAAGACATCGATGATGACCTTGTGAATGGATGCATCAGCAGCAGGTCATCTTGCTTACAACCGAGAGGCCTACAGGAGAGCTGTTAGGGAGGCAAAGTTCCGCAAGGGCCATGCAAGTGACTGACTGACTGACATGACCTAAAATGCCCAGATGTGGCCGCTATACGTTACTGAAGCCACACGCATTGCGCTTTACGATTATGGTAGTGCTGCCAGCCATTCAGTTCTGCATTGTACTTAGTTAAGTTATAGTACTGTACTGTACCTCTTATGTGTGCATGCGGGTATGTATGTACATTTTCTTTTGTCACTGAAAAGTTATTACACTATGATTCTTTATTTAATGTGTTGTGATGCGTGTTTTTTTAGAAAAAAAAAGAGGAAAATTGGAACACACTGTGGCAACTGGAAAAATTGAGGGAAGAAGAGACAGAGGAAGACAGAGACAGAAGTTACTGGATGGGCTGTCAGTGTGGCTAGGAAGAAAGTCACCGGAGGATCTCATAATCAAGTCTAAAGACAGGGAATTATGGATAGAAATGATCGCCTACGCCACGCGGCAAGGCACTTGATTGATTCATTCATTCATTCATGTTTTGTGATTAACTTTCACACATTTACTGGGATAACTTGGGATATATTTGTATTTTACAGTGAAGGTAAACATGTCAGGTCATCTTGCAATATGTTATAGTAGTGAACTGTACTTAGTGTATGTTCTTGCTGTTGAAAATTTAAAAATAATGTCAAGGAAGAAGTATAAGAGAACAAAAGAATTAGGAAAGTTCTGACGGTTCTCAACGTGGCACCAAGTGGTGACAGAGTACAGAGAGAAGACAGTGAGAATTACCATTTACTTCAGAGGTTCCAGACCTGAAAAAAAAGGGAACTTCTGTTTATGCCATTAGCGTCGCAGGGAGTTTCAAGCACCTGTCCAGAGTAAGGTGAGAGGCCTGGGTAGCTGCCATGCTGTGCTTCCTAAGCGTATCTCTCGTCCCTATCTATCCACTTTTTCCCTGGTCATCTTCGTGCCCTCTGTTCAGACCTTTTCGAGTTTTGTGTGGGTGCAGCTGGTTGTGCTGGATTCATGCGCTGGGAACCACTGTTGTAAACTAAACAAATAACGAGGAACATTCTTGACGAATGGTTTACGCTGTTTGTTCTAAATAATCCGGGTCGTTTTTAACCTCCCCCCTCCTTTTTGGGTTATTTTATCCATTCTCTGATATCACCATTCTGATATTTACTTATGTATCTTTGTTCTCATTTTCCCAGGACCATTTTCTGGTGAAAGAAAGATCTTTGCTGGAACTTTTCCATCTGATGGCGTGCTAGCTAAAATGGGGTAAAGGTAAAGGTGACCCTTTCGTGTCTTAGGGGCACATAAGGGATACGGTGTTAATGCCCATATTTATAACAATATAACTGTGTGAACTGTCATATTATTGATGAAGATTGAAGATGAATAAGTCGTTCTCTTGATCATAACACATCGAGGTCTCACACGCATTACCACATTCACTAGATCAGAGCAAGTCCGATGAAATGTTCACTGCATTATTTAATCCTGACAATTGAGTTATCAGATTCAACAGCTGGTAAAATCACTCGTACTAAGTTGTAATATGACATAGTCTTCGTTAGTTTCGTCGTTAAAGCACATAATCATTTGTTCACATTATCATCAAACTCTGTCATATTCTACTTACTGCATTTCTCAATGGTATCAACTTCACAATATTCTACACTTGATACGAGAACATTTTCTAACTCAGTTTTATATCAGATCTGCAACACGTGGTCAACTAGTTTCTCGTCTAAATTCACTTTACTCGAAGTTCCAAAGGTATCAATTCTTCGTAATCACTTGAAACACATCTTCAATGTATCTTAAAATTACTGCTTGAAAACTGCTTTTCCTGAGTATCTGTTGTTCTAAATGTCCATCTTTTCCATATGCCGTTATCTACGTCTTCTTTCTCTCTCGTGTCCTCTCTGTTGTGTGTTCTCCTTCTGCTGTTCTTCTCTGATTCTCTTTTCTTTTCTGATTGTCTGCCCTTCTCTTGTCGATCTGCTTCTGACGATCGCCCTCACTTGTCCGCTAGCCTCTGGACTTCCTCTTTTTGGGGGCTCCTTCCTTCTCATGCTCCTTCCTTTGACGTCTGGAGCGGTCTCTATTCACTGACCGCCCTTGTTCCTCCGTCTTCGGGCTCCCTCCTCTGTCTCCTCTCTCCTGTACTTCCGTACTTCTTCGTCCCCTCCTGTTTCTCCGCTCGCCTTTTTTATCTTCAAGTCCAGCTTGATGGATTAACCAATAAGTATTTTGGCTCCACCCTTCAGATGTCCCATGAGCGTTCTGATTGTCTGTCATTCAAACTGCCCCGTGACTTATATGTCGTAAGTCAATTGTCCAATAGGCCACGCCTCTAAATATTTAATTGGTCAGCTGGTCGAGTTGGTCACTCCTTTATTTAAAATCCGTGTGCAATAGCGTCCTAACACGTGTCACATAACAAGTGTCATGCATGCCAGTCTACGTCAGTTTTGTCTATACAATTATTATTTACCTAAGTCATTATCTTGCTCTTTCATGTCGGAGGGCCTATTGCGTCCTCGCTTTTCATTATGTCTGCCTCCTCTATTCGTCCTTTCTATCCTGTTTACACGTGTCAACGTCCAGTCACACTAGTGTCATGGAAGCTTGTTTTTCTACCTTTCTCTAATCTTCCTATTTACTTTTTCCGTTTCTACCAGATGTCACTATCATGCCCACAACATATTCATAATCATATTCATTATTAATAATAACAACAACAACTATAATCATTACTTACAAGGCCATGCTACATGTTATCTGTGACCTGTCGACACACTAGATGGCGATGTGGTCAGCGTCACGCCTGGCCGCCTTTCCTTCCTCAGCCTCAGAAGAAGTCGGGTATCCATTTCTACAGCTGAGTGACTGAGGCGCCTCCGGCTGGATTCAAACACCAGATCTTCGCCATTAGAGACCAGTGCACTAACTACTTCGCCACCCAGACGTCCATAGCTGAAATGAGGTGTACAGTACTTTTTTTTTAACTAATAGACTTTCATGGCCTTGGATATTATGTGAAAGAGAAGTTAGAATGTTTTAAGCTTTAAGTACGAAATTGTCATGAAATTATTAGAATGTTACCCAGAAATCTCATCACTGTTGCTTGTGTTCGTCGTTCTTTCAGTTGTGAGTGTCCAAGACTTAGGGTCACATCCGTGTGACTAATTGTCCTGATGTCTAATTGCTCAGATAGGCTAATTGTCCTAGTGTCTAGTTTTCCGGGGATGTAATTCTCCAGGCGTCCAATTACCCGATAGCATAATTATCTGGATGTTTAATTGGCGTTGTCTTTCTTTCTTTCTTTTTCCTTCAACCATTCCGCGACATCAGCCTGGGTATCGTTGAAGAACACAGCAGGCCCCCCCCTCCTTTGTTGTCGATCATCGCTATACAACTTTGTTTGGATTATTTCTTCGTACATATTTACTGTCTGTCCAGATCAGTCTCTTAGATCTTCTTCTTCTTCTTCGTTCGATTCTACCACCAAGACCGCCCTGTGATCCTACTGAATTTTACTCCTGAGGTCCTCGTTAAGTCCCGTGGTCCCCCGTGTGGTCCCCGAAAGGACCACACGAGATCCCCGAGAGGACCACAAGAGGTTCAGAGTATCTCAGGGCTTGAGCCTGTATTCTTGATGGGTCTCAGAAGCGGGATTGCGTGACAATGTGGTTTTCGTTGCACCAGTTTAGTCTAGAGTTGGACTTTCTCACCGGAAGACCTCGACGTGTTTTGGATATCAGTATATCCCCGCTGGGTACGAGATGGTAGCCCACCCATGCCAGAGTTGGACTTTCCCACCGGAAAACCTCGACGTGTTTTAGATATCAGTATATCCCCGCTGGGTGAGAGGTGGTAGCCCACCCAGGCCAGAGTTGGCCTTTCTCACCGGAAAACCTCGACATGTTTTGAGATACCCATGTATCACCGCCGGGTGAGAGGTGGTTGCCCATCCAGCCCAGTGTTGGACTTTCTCACCAGAAAACCTCAGCGTGATTAGGATACGCATACATCCCTGCCGGGTGAGAGGTGGCTGCCTATCTAGACTGCCCTGGTCCAGTGTCTCCGACTTCAGCATTTTGTGCTTGTGGCCGCTACCCTTCCTAGTTCTGACCAGGATGGAGCTTTTGTCCAGGAGGACGAATCCTCGCCACTAGTGACTTCCACCCCTGGGTTGAGCCGGTTTAGGCATATTATCCCAGTATGGGCGTGTTTGGGACGTGACCGACCTCTAGAGCAGAGGTACCTAGACATGCTTAACCTTCAAGTTCCACCTCTGGTATGAGCCGGTTTAGGCAAAATTCACCAGTATGGGTGTATATCAGGTGTGACCGACCTCAAGAGCGGACATGGCGTGACATGCCTGGCCATCAAGTTCCACCTCTGGTGTGTGCCGATTTAGGCATATTTCACCAGTGTATGTGTATTTCGGACGTGGCCGGCCTCTAGAACAGAGGTGCCGTGGTATGTGCAGCTCTCACAGCGATACTACTGGACATACCGATTAAATTTCACATTATCCTTTCCACCACCTTTTCACATCGGCGCCCCACAGCAACCTTTATTTCTTTTCCGCATTTTCTTCCTTGACCGGGAGGAGCTTCACTCCACGCACGGCATTCGAAGAGTCTCGCCAGCAGTGTCTTAACCTCTGGGTTAAGCCGGTTCATGCATTTCGCCCGATATGACCACTCAGGACGTGGCCGACCTCCAGACCAGAGGTGCCGTGATTTGACTGTTTGCTTCGCTTTATCCTTTCTTCCACCTTTTCCGCAGTGGTGCTGCGCGGCAACCCCATTTGCACCTTTCTTCATTGGCAGAGAGGAGCACCGCTTCACGCACGGCAGTTGAAGAATCTCGCCAGCAGCGAGTCTTTTAGATAAATTGTCACTTTTTTTTCCCTTTCTCTTTCCTATACAGAACTATAGAGCCTTACTTCCTGGGTCATAGGCCCGGTAGGTGTATCTCTGTGTCTTTCATGGTTGTTAGTCTAGGCCGGTACTGCTGAATGTGTGCCTTCCTTGCTCCCCCCATGCAAGAGTCATTCCTGAAACAAATTTCGGACTGTTAAATTGTCCAGTAACAAAGTCCCTCTCTCTTTTTATGAACTAGAGAAATATCAAGACTCTTCATCTCTCTTCTAAGACAAGAGAAAAAAAATTACTTCAGGAATCTAATACAGAATAAATCAGACAGTAAATCAATTTGGAAAGCCATAAATACCCTATCAAATAAAAGAAAATAATTTGATTCTCAAGCCATCAATCGTGCATACACTAGCGCACATATCAGTACACATTTTAGAGAAGAAATCAACGTTCTTAAATCATCAGTATCAGCTCCTGTATGCGACTTACATGAACTACAAACATTCCTGGACAGCAGATGTACCGATTTTAAACAGTTACACATTCCATTCTTAACAGTCAGTGAAGTTCACAATTATCTCTTAACCTTAAAAAACAACAATACAGCTGGGCTTATGATATTAGTAATAAGATCTTACGTTATGCTGCACCTGTCATTTCACATACACTAACATATATTTACAACCAGTGCATTGCAAAATGTTATTTTCCTGAGGCTTTTAAAACTGCTAAGGTGTATCCTCGCTTTAAATCTGGCTCATCCAACAATCTTACCAACTATAGACCAATTATCGTCATTATCAAAACCACTCGAAAAACACATACACAAAATAACTCTACGACACATGCAAGAGAACAATTTACTCATAGACAGTCAGTCAGGCTTTAGACCCAATCATTCCTGCCACACAGCTCTTACCAAAATGACAGAAAACTGGTTAGTAAACATAAATGACGACAGACTATGTGGTGCCATCTTTGTCGACTTTAAAAAGGCATTTAATATGATTGACCACGATATTCTTGTAAGAAAAATAAAGACTTATAGACTGCACTCTGACCAAATAAAATTAATTGCATCGTTTCTTTCAGACAGACAACAGGTAGTATTCTTCAACAATTCTCTATCAAATTCCGCTAAAGTTGACACTGGTGTTCCGCAAGGTTCTATTCTAGGCCCGTTGCTCTTTGCTATCTATATCAATGATCTTCCACTTCATCTTAAACACTCTTCTTGTGACCTTTTTGCCGATGATTATACAGTATACCCCCCGTGTGGTACCCGGGATCTGCAAAGAATAGGACCACTGTACCCTACCATGCATGATCGTAAAAGGCGACTAAGGAGGGTTCAGCATAGGGCCAGCAACCCTATCTGGTAAAAAACTATCAGACTGCTACAGAAACAGAAGCAAGGGAAAAAGCAAATGCAGGTGGAAGGAGAAATGCTTATCAGGAAACTGAGCCCATGAAGGTTGTGGATGAAAGCCAGCACTGGAAGTCCCCAGCCCGACTGCAGACCTCCTGGAACCTAAACAAAAGATGCAAATAGGCAGCTGGAATGTAAGAACACTAAACCAGACTGGAAAACTAGCACAAACCATCAAGGAAATGCACAGATACAAACTAGACATACTAGGAATACAAGAAGCAAGATGGACAGGACAAGGCAGAAGGAAATTAACAACACAGCACACAGAAGATACAATAATATGGTCAGGTAAAGAAGATCTTCATGAAGGAGGAGTAGCATTGATTATAACAAAAGAAGCATCAAGAGCATTGCTGAAATGGACCCCAATAAATGAGAGATTATTATATGCACGGTTCAACTCAAGATTCACGAAGCTGTCTATTATAGTTTGTTATGCACCAACAGAAGCAGCTGAAGAGGAATTAAAAGAAGATTTTTACAACAGCCTCCAAGCCACAGTAGAAACAATACCCAAGCATGATATGCTACTCATCTTGGGCGACTTCAATGCAAAAGTAGGTGAAGGAAATGAAGATAGAAGAAGAATCATGGGAAGAGAAGGAATCGGAGAAATAAATGAAAATGGAGAAAGACTGTGCAGTTTCTGTGAAGAAAACATGATGACCATCGGAGGGACAATTTTCCAACACAAAAACATCCATAAGGTGACTTGGAGGTCACCAGATAAAACCACAGAAAACCAAATCGATCACATACTAATAAACAACAAGTGGAAACGGTCACTACAAGATGTGCGAGCAAGGAAAGGAGCAGATATAGGAAGTGATCACAACCTTCTGGTAGCAAAAATAAAACTAAAATTAAGGAAAGCCAGAATCGGAGAACACAGAAAGATACATTTAGATACAAGAAAACTGATAGACCAGCAAACAAGAAATGAATTCTCAATAATACTTAAGAACCGCTTCAGTGTCCTACAAGATGAAGCAGAAATGTCCATATTAGAGTTCAATAAAACACTACAGGAAACAGCAAAAGAGGTGCTGGGATATCGGAAAAGGAGAAAAGAGGAATGGATAAGTGAGACCACATGGGAAAAGATAGAGCAAAGAAAAGAAATCAAGAAAAAATTACTGAACACCAAATCACAACGGCTTAAAGAACGAGTTTTAAGTAATTATGCACAAAAAGACAAAGAAGTGAAGGAATCATGCCGTCAAGATAAACGTCAATATTATGACAACTTAGCAGAAACAGCAGAGAAAGCAGCATATACAAATGACATGAAAACCATATATAAAATCACAAAGCAGATGACAGGTAACTTCAATACAAGATGTGAAAGTGCAGTAAGAACACAAAATGGACAACTGGTCAGTGGAGAAAGAGAAAAAATTGAAAGATGGAGGGAACACTTTAACACCCTACTAAACAGAACACAAGCAGCACAAGCAATAGATATACCTGAAGCAAAAGCGGAACTAAACATCAATACAGGACCAATAACAATAAATGAAGTAAAAGAGGCGATAAAGATGCTAAAATCAGACAGGGCACCAGGTGAAGATGAAGTGACTGCTGAGATGTTGAAAGCAGAAGAAACAGAAACACCAAAACAACTTTGCCGGATATTACAACAAATTTGGGATTTAGAAAAAGCCCCAGAGGAGTGGAAAACTGGTCTTATAGTAAAACTACCAAAGAAGGGTGACCTCAGAGATTGCGGGAACTGGAGAGGCATTACCCTACTGCCACTCACTAGTAAAGTATTTTGCAGAATAATCATCAACAGAATTGTACCAACACTTGAGGAAAAACTTCGGAAAGAGCAGGCAGGATTTAGGAAAGGAAGATCATGCATAGACCATATATTTGTACTTAGACAAATATTAGAACAGGCAAATGAGTGGCATAGCACAACATATGCATTATTCATAGATTTTGAGAAAGCCTTTGACAGTGTCAACAGAGATGCACTGTGGAAAATCCTAAGATGGCATGGCCTCCCCCATAAAATAGTTAATGTAATCAAAGCCCTATACGAGGGTTTTCAGTGCAAAGTTATCTGTGGAGAACATACCTCCAGCAGCTTTAGGGTACAAACAGGAGTGAAACAGGGATGTGTACTATCACCAACATTATTTATCTTGGCAGTAGACTGGTTAATGAAGGAGGCAACATCAGACAAACGCAGAGGATTACAATGGACCCTTGACACAGTGCTGGAGGACCTTGACTTTGCGGACGACATTTGTCTATTATCAAGCAGTCACAAAGATATGCAAGATAAAATAAACAAGTTAACCCAGAATGCAAACAACATAGGACTAAAGATCAATGTAGGAAAGACAAAGTTAATGAAGCAAAATGTGAACAACAGAAATGTACTCAGAGTAGATAACAAGTTAGTGGAGGAGGTCAACGAATTTGTATACCTTGGCAGCAGAGTAGTAGAAAATGGAGACAGCACAGAGGACATCAACAGCAGACTTACTAGAGCAAAGCAGGTTTTTGCAATGCTACAGAATATATGGAAATCAAATAAACTAAGCATAAATATGAAAATCAGGATATTTAAGAGTAATGTTCTAAGTGTACTACTCTATGGAAGTGAATGCTGGAAAATCACCAAAACCATAGAAAACAAGTTGAATTCTTTCCAGACTAAATGTTTACGTAGAATTAAAAAAATATTTTGGCCAAACACCATAAGAAATAACATTTTATTGGCAGAAATGCAGATGAAACCACTGACAACAATTATTGAGGAAAGACGCTGGCGATGGTTGGGACATGTGCTCCGAATGACAGACAACTCACTACCAAAAATAGCACTAAGATGGACACCACAGGGGAGCAGAAGTAAGGGTAGACCAAAAGAGACATGGAGAAGAACAACAGAAAGGATGTTGAGCAATAGAGGGCTCACCTGGGCAAGAGCAGAAAAAAAGGCGAAAGACAGGCATTTGTGGAAAACCCTTGCGGAAGCCCCATGTGCCCTGGGCACTTAAGGTTCAGAGAGAGATACAGTATACACCAGTGACTACGATTGTGTTAATCTAGAATCAACTCTTCAGGTCGAGTTATACAATTTAATTGGATGGAGCAAAAATAATGGCGTGATTATAAACACCGATAAAACAAAATCAATGCTCATAACAACAAGACAGAAACTACAAAACGCAACAAAAACAACACTTCGGCTCTGTACAGAAACATCACAGATAGAAAACGTTAGCGAGCACAAAACACTAGGTCTTATTATTGAACAACATCTGACCTGGAACTCTCATGTGCAAAACTCATCGCACAAAAAGTATACCAATTGACTAAAATTAAGCACTTCATAGATCAAGACACTAGGAAGACATACTACATAGCTCATATACAAACACATTTAGACTACTGCTCAACAGTTTGGGATGGTTGCTCAGTGTCAAATACAAGGAGGCTTTGCTCTCTCCAAAAGAGAGCAGTAAAGCTTATTAGTGACAAAGATCAAGCACAAACAACTAATCATCACAAACGTATCAAAATACTACCTCTTAAGAACAGGTTCCTCTTCAACAAAGCCAAGTTAGTACATCAAATTCTTTCACGGCATGCCCCGCCTTATCTATGGAACCTGTTTAAATTTAGCCCAAAGTGCAGCCAACGCTTGAATAACATATGTCTTCCAAAACCTAGACTTGATCTTTACAAGAAAAGCTTTAGTTATTCTGCTGCTCATCTTTGGAATACCCTCCCATCCTATATAAAAAATATAAATGATACTCCTTTCTACAACTACAAGCTTTCCAATATCTATTTGATGTCGACTACATGCCTCCATGAATTATAAAACTTAAAAGTTATCTTAAGCTGCTCTTACAAAAACCTAATACAATTAATTGTTTTCTGAATAGTCCCGAAAATTTTGCTTAGTAGATAGTCATTTATAATGTATGTAGTTACTTCTGTACTGAGTGAATGTTTAAGAGCGAAACGTAAATGTTATATTTTATTTTATGTCTCTCAGCTTCAATGTTAGTTATGTTTGTTATATGAACAGCATATTTGTAGAATGTCTGGAATAGAGTGAAAGATGTATGATAAAGGGCAGAATGTCAGACGGGCCTGCGTGCCCAATTCTTAACCCTTTTGAAATAAAGATCAATCAATCAATCTCTCTCTTTCTCCTCTCTCTCTCTCTTTAATACCTAAGACACATGGGACTTCCCCAAGGGTTTTCCACAACCGCCTATCCACTATTACTGAACGTCCACTCTTTTGTTTTACACCATCTCTCCCTTGGTCTACCCTTACTTCTGTTCCCTTAAAGCGTCCATTTCTCCATTGGTCTACCCTTACTTTTGTCCCCTATAGCGTCCACCTCTACCTCTGTCTACACTTACTTCTGTTCCCCTGTAGCGTCCACCTCTCCCTTGGTCTACCTTTACTTCTGTTCCCCTGTAGCATCCATCTCTCCCCTGTTCTACCCTTACTTCTGTTCCCTTAAAGCGTCCATCTCTCCACTGGTCTACCCTTACTTCTGTCCCCTATAGCGTCCACCTCTCCCTCTATCTACACTTACTTCTGTTCCCCTATAGCGTCCACCTCTCCCTTGATTTACCCTTACTTCTGTTCCTCTGTAGCATCCATCTCTCTTCTGGTCTACTCTTACTTCTGTTCCCCTGTAGCATCCATCTCTCCCTCTGTCTACCCTTACTTCTGTTCCTCTGTAGCATCCATCTCTCTTCTGGTCTACTCTTACTTCTGTTCCCCTGTAGCATCCATCTCTCCCTCTGTCTACCCTTACTTCTGTTCCTCTGTAGCATCCATCTCTCCCTTGGTCTACCCTTACTTCTGTTCGCCTATAGCGTTCATCTCTCCCTCTGTCTATCCTTACTTCCGTTCTTCTGTAGCATACATCTATCCCTTGGTCTACCCTTACTTCTGTTCCCTTAAAGCGTCCATCTCTCCACTGGTCTACCCTTACTTCTGTTCCCCTGTAGCATCCATCTCTCCCTTGGTCTACCCTTACTTCTGTTCCCTTAAAGCGTCCATCTCTCCACTGGTCTACCCTTACTTCTGTTCCCCTGTAGCATCCATCTCTCCCTTGGTCTACCCTTACTTCTGTTCCCCTGTAGCATCCATCTCTGTGTTATTTTTTGATAGTGAGTCCTCGATCATCCGGAGCACACTGTAATACGCTTGATATTGCTGGCTTTTTTTTTCATTCTGTTTTTTGTTTAAAGATTTTTGTTTTCTTATTATCATCTCAGGTTTCTGAGGATGAGGACGCTGTACGACCAATCAACGACCCACAGATGGCATGCTAGGGTCAGGGTTGGCTAACCATAACTGACCAAGACCCTGTCCTTTGGTACACCCCCTCCCAGGTCTAGGCTGACTAACGGGGGCAGGGATCAGCATATTCCCTTGGGTGGTGGAGCCTGCTAAGCACACTCCGTGCTCTTTATTTCCACTCAGGGAAATACGTCATAACCCGCTCCCAATCCGACACCACGCTGTGCCTCAATATCTTCACTGCATCGGCTGCAAAGAACACCAGCTCCCAGTTTTTTGGAGATCGAACAGGAAAAAGGAACTTAAAATTTCTTTCTCCCCTCCCCCTTTTCCAAATATGTATGTTTGTTGTTACCTAAAGCTAGCACGTCTTTTCAAATATGTATGTTTGTTGTTACCTAAAGCTAGCACGTCTTTTCAAATATGTATGGTTTTTGTTACCTAAAGCTAGCACGTCTTTTCAAATATGTATGTTTGTTGTTACCTAAAGCTAGCACGTCTTTTCAAATATGTATGTTTGTGTTGTTACCTAAAGCTAGCACGTCTTTTCAAATATGTATGTTTGTTGTTACCTAAAGCTAGCACGTCTTTTCAAATATGTATGTTTGTTGTTACCTAAAGCTAGCACGTCTTTTCAAATATGTATGTTTGTTGTTACCTAAAGCTAGCACGTCTTTTCAAATATGTATGTTTGTGTTGTTACCTAAAGCTAGCACGTCTTTTCAAATATGTATATTTGTGTTGTTACCTAAAGCTAGCACGTCTTTTCAAATATGTATGTTGTGTTGTTACCTAAAGCTAGCACGTCTTTTCAAATATGTATGTTTGTTGTTACCTAAAGCTAGCACGTCTTTTCAAATATGTATGTTTGTGTTGTTACCTAAAGCTAGCACGTCTTTTTAAATATGTATGTTTGTGTTGTTACCTAAAGCTAGCACGTCTTTTCAAATATGTATGTTTGTGTTGTTACCTAAAGCTAGCACGTCTTTTCAAATATGTATGTTTGTGTTGTTACCTAAAGCTAGCACGTCTTTTCAAATATGTATGTTTGTGTTGTTACCTAAAGCTAGCACGTCTTTTCAAATATGTATATTTGTGTTGTTACCTAAAGCTAGCACGTCTTTTCAAATATGTATGTTTGTGTTGTTACCTAAAGCTAGCACGTCTTTCCAAATCAGTGCCAAAATGATTATCTAAATAAAAGTAACGGTAAGGGTAAAATTCCCAGATCCTTGCTTCTTCTTCTTCTTCTGCGTTCGAGAATGTTGGTCACATCAGATCTCTCCTGCAGTCCTCTCCAGATCCTGATAGGTGCTCCAAAACTTTTGCCCCGATCTTGTGTCCTCTGGCCATGTCTCACGCGTCAGATCCTCTTGATTAGGGCACTCATGACGGTATTAGGCCCGCATTTTCCATGAACTTCGGCACATGAAAGTCTGATGTGGTCAGTATCACGCCTGGCCGCTCTAGCTTCTCAGATTTCTCTGGTACCCACTTTTAGAGGCTGGGTGAACCACGGGCCCTTTTGTGTGTATGTGTACCCCAAAAAAAAAACCCACTGCTGGGACTGAACCCGGGTACCACCAGATTAGTAAACTGGGCGCCTAACCACCCAGCTAACCAGGCCACCACTTTGTCTAAGTATAGAACTAAATATTACACTGTTTAAAAAGAAGGATTTGGGATAGCTTTATTTATTAATGAGCATACAGTAATACTTTGTTATCACAGCTTTACTGCATCGAGTTAGTGCTTATTTATACATTCAGTTTTGTGTACTTAAACCCACAAACTATTTGCGTGTTACTAAGTATAGAACTAGCTTTCTTGGGAAATATGTAGCTTGTTAATGTCCGGTATATGTAGAGTTAAAAATTAATTAACTTCAATCATAGTTGGGCGTGAACTTTAATTAACTCTTCCTGTTTTAGGTTCCAATGTATGTTCCTGCGGATGTTCATAGCAAGAGAGAATGTTTCTTTTTTCACTTTCTTGACTGTATAGTCACATATCTGTAAATATTAACACTAGTTAGAGGAAAGAGACACTTATACATATTTTATTTAATTACAGGGTTTCCACTAATGGGAGGAGTCGTCTGGCTGGGTGCAGATAGAGTTAACAGTGCTGTGATGGGCGTGTTGTTAACCCTTTTCGCACCCAGACTAGGACAATGTGCTATCGGATGACACAGAAAGCACTCCTGGGCTAGGCTCGTATTAAGCGTCTTCCCCCATCATAAGCGCGTGCATATCGATCCAAGTTCTTGCATGAACCCCAGAGGACGAACAAACAAGTCATTGCGTCACGTCCGATCCCTGGAATTGCCAATACCTGGGTCATTCGCAGGTCAGTAGGTCGGTTGCGGGATCGATAGTACAGGAGTCTATGTTTAGGTGTTGACGAATACTCTTGGAAGCTCCATGTCTTTCGGACGTTCACGTCAGTGATTATGAAGAAATCGATTACCATGTGGAAGAGTAATCTTTGGTATAAGAGCAGTGGTTCTTGACCTTTTATGGGCCGTGGACTCTTTTCTGGCCTGAAAATAGTGCGGACACCTCGATTTAATTAAAAAAAGCAATAAATAGAACCCAGATGACATTAAATTAAAAAAAACCCTTCTTCTGCTTCTTCTTCTTCTTCATCTGCTGAAGAGTGGTACTGTAAGAGTGATGTTTTCCCACCCGATGCAGTGAAGATGTTGAAGCACATCAGTGTGTCCGACTGCGAGTGGTTTATGGTGGCTCCCCTCCACCCACCCATCCTTACACTCCCTGTTGGAAGCTAACAAGCAGAGGATTGTGCAATACTTCGACATTTTGTTTGTTTCAAGGAAGCCAATCCATGTCCTAGTCCGCGGATCTCAGAAGTCCACAGGTTTATCTTCCCTCTCTTCCCCCCCCCCCCCCTTTTTTTTTCTTCATCCTTCTCTTTCAATTTTATCTCTCCTTTTTTTCAGTCTAAATCTTATTCAAACACGCGCGTTTTGTTTCATCTTTTATTCTCCCCCCCCCCCCTCCCTCTCATCTCTTCACTTTTATTCCTCACTCTTTTCTTTCTTTCTGATGTCTGTATCTTTTCACAACTCTTATTGTATTTATTTCTCCATTTTCCTTCTCTCGTTCTTTTCTTCATTCCAAAGTTCTTGCTCAAAAATGAATATCAGAGACATCTGGGAAGATAAATATTCTCACTTTCACCCTTCTCTATATTTTCTTTACTCTAACTATTCTTCTTCTTCTTCTTCTTCTTCTTCTTCTTCTCTCCCTCCCACCCCCATTTGTGTTTGGTAAATACGAAAGGAATCTGAAAAGTTATCGGCCCTGCCCGTGTCAAAAATGTGGGCGTAATTTTGTCACAGCAGGGAGATAAAGGTAATCCTGTCATGCCTTACAGGAGGCACACAGGGTTGTGTCCCGATCTTGTGTCCTCTGGCCATGTCTCACGCGTCAGATCCTCTTGATTAGGGCACTCATGACGGTATTAGGCCCGCATTTTCCATGAACTTCGGCACATGAAAGTCTGATGTGGTCAGTATCACGCCTGGCCGCTCTAGCTTCTCAGATTTCTCTGGTACCCACTTTTAGAGGCTGGGTGAACCACGGGCCCTTTTGTGTGTATGTGTACCCCAAAAAAAAAACCCACTGCTGGGACTGAACCCGGGTACCACCAGATTAGTAAACTGGGCGCCTAACCACCCAGCTAACCAGGCCACCACTTTGTCTAAGTATAGAACTAAATATTACACTGTTTAAAAAGAAGGATTTGGGATAGCTTTATTTATTAATGAGCATACAGTAATACTTTGTTATCACAGCTTTACTGCATCGAGTTAGTGCTTATTTATACATTCAGTTTTGTGTACTTAAACCCACAAACTATTTGCGTGTTACTAAGTATAGAACTAGCTTTCTTGGGAAATATGTAGCTTGTTAATGTCCGGTATATGTAGAGTTAAAAATTAATTAACTTCAATCATAGTTGGGCGTGAACTTTAATTAACTCTTCCTGTTTTAGGTTCCAATGTATGTTCCTGCGGATGTTCATAGCAAGAGAGAATGTTTCTTTTTTCACTTTCTTGACTGTATAGTCACATATCTGTAAATATTAACACTAGTTAGAGGAAAGAGACACTTATACATATTTTATTTAATTACAGGGTTTCCACTAATGGGAGGAGTCGTCTGGCTGGGTGCAGATAGAGTTAACAGTGCTGTGATGGGCGTGTTGTTAACCCTTTTCGCACCCAGACTAGGACAATGTGCTATCGGATGACACAGAAAGCACTCCTGGGCTAGGCTCGTATTAAGCGTCTTCCCCCATCATAAGCGCGTGCATATCGATCCAAGTTCTTGCATGAACCCCAGAGGACGAACAAACAAGTCATTGCGTCACGTCCGATCCCTGGAATTGCCAATACCTGGGTCATTCGCAGGTCAGTAGGTCGGTTGCGGGATCGATAGTACAGGAGTCTATGTTTAGGTGTTGACGAATACTCTTGGAAGCTCCATGTCTTTCGGACGTTCACGTCAGTGATTATGAAGAAATCGATTACCATGTGGAAGAGTAATCTTTGGTATAAGAGCAGTGGTTCTTGACCTTTTATGGGCCGTGGACTCTTTTCTGGCCTGAAAATAGTGCGGACACCTCGATTTTTTAAAAAAAGCAATAAATAGAACCCAGATGACATTAAATTAAAAAAAACCCTTCTTCTGCTTCTTCTTCTTCTTCATCTGCTGAAGAGTGGTACTGTAAGAGTGATGTTTTCCCACCCGATGCAGTGAAGATGTTGAAGCACATCAGTGTGTCCGACTGCGAGTGGTTTATGGTGGCTCCCCTCCACCCACCCATCCTTACACTCCCTGTTGGAAGCTAACAAGCAGAGGATTGTGCAATACTTCGACATTTTGTTTGTTTCAAGGAAGCCAATCCATGTCCTAGTCCGCGGATCTCAGAAGTCCACAGGTTTATCTTCCCTCTCTTCCCCCCCCCCCCTTTTTTTTTTCTTCATCCTTCTCTTTCAATTTTATCTCTCCTTTTTTTCAGTCTAAATCTTATTCAAACACGCGCGTTTTTGTTTCATCTTTTATTCTCCCCCCCCCCCTCCCTCTCATCTCTTCACTTTTATTCCTCACTCTTTTCTTTCTTTTCTGATGTCTGTATCTTTTCACAACTCTTATTGTATTTATTTCTCCATTTTCCCCTCTCTCGTTCTTTTCTTCATTCCAAAGTTCTTGCTAAAAAATGGGTATCAGAGACATCTGGGAAGATAAATATTCTCACTTTCACCCTTCTCTATATTTTTCTTTACTCTAATTCTTCTTCTTCTTCTTCTTCTTCTTCTTCTCTCCCTCCCACCCCCATTTGTGTTTGGTAAATACGAAAGGATGCTGAAAAGTTATCGGCCCTGCCCGTGTAAAAAATGTGGGCGTAATTTTGTCACAGCAGGGAGATAAAGGTAATCCTGTCATGCCTTACAGGAGGCACACAGGGTTGTGTCAGTGTCCGTATTTTCCTTGACCTGTCAGCACGCTAGAGAGTGATGTGACCAGCATCACGCCTTCTCGGCTTTCCTTCCCCAACTCCAGAAGAAGTCAGGTACCCATTTCTACAACTGGGTGACTAGGAGGCCACCGGCCGGATTCGAACCCCCCCGACCTTCACCATGCTGTGCTTCACCTCAAATGCCCAACTGGAAACTGTGTTATTTTATAATGTAAAACGCCACTCAAAATGTAGAACAAAAGAGTTAATGTTAAATACCACTCAAAATGAGGGACCAAACAGTTAATGTTGAATACAACTCAAAATGAAGGACCAAACAGTTAATGTTGAATACAACTCAAAATGAAGGACCAAACAGTTAATGTTGAATACAACTCAAAATGAAGGACCAAACAGTTAATGTTGAATACAACTCAAAATGAAGGACCAAACAGTTAATGTTGAATACAACTCAAAATGAAGGACCAAACAGTTAATGTTGAATACCACTCAAAATGAAGGACCAAACAGTTAATGTTGAATACCACTCAAAATGAAGCTACAGTGACACTGCTTCTAGTTCTACAACCACCACCACTACCACTACCATCATCATCAATTACTGTTGATATTACTATAAATACTACTATAGTAACAATTACTACAAATGCTTTTACTACATCTACAACAGCTACCACTGCCCTTTTACTGTAATTACTACAGCAACTACTACTGTTGATGCTACTACTACTATTACAACTGCTGCCGATACTACTATTACTACTACTACTCTACAACAACTACTACTACTGCTACTACTACTCTACTACTACCACTACTACAATTGCTACTGATACTATTACTACTACTACAAGACTCACAAGGCTCATAGGACTTAACAAGACTCACAAGACTGCTACTACTACTACTACTGCTGTTGCTGCTGCTACTACTACTACTATTATTAATACTATTGCTATTACTACTACTGCTACTAATACTACGACTACTGCTGCTTTTTCTGCTACTACTACTACTGTTGCTACTACCACTACTACTGCTGCTGCTACTACTACTATTACTACCATTGTTGCTACTACTACTGCTGCTGCTATTATTATTACTATTACTACTGTTGCTAGTACTACTACTGTTGATGCTGCTACTGCTACTACTACTACTACTGTTGCTACTACCACTACTACTATTACTACCATTGTTGCTACTACTACTGCTGCTGCTACCACTACTACTATTACTACCATTGTTGCTACTACTACTGCTGCTGCTGCTGCTGCTACTACTACTATTACTACCATTGTTGCTACTACTACTGCTGCTGCTATTATTATTACTATTACTACTGTTGCTAGTACTACTACTGTTGATGCTGCTACTGCTACTACTACTACTACTGCTGTTGCTACTACTACTATTACTACTGCTGCTACTACTACTACTACTACTATTACTACTGTTGCTACTACTACTACTGCTGCTACTACTACTACTACTGTTGCTAATACTACTAGTGTTGCTGCTGCTACTACGGATGCTGCTACAAATACTACTGCTATTACTACTACTATTACTACTACTTCTACTGCTGCTACTACTACTATTGCTGCTGCTGCTACTGTTACTACTACTGTTCCTGCTGCTATTGCTACTACTGCTACTATACTGTCCAAAAAAAGAAACGCATAGATTATACGAGTATAGGCTTCATTTTTTTATATGTTATGACAAAAAAAATTTTCCCGTATATCTCAAACCAAACTAAAAATTGTCATCAAGATGGCAGCTCCATGATTTTGCGTGAATTTTGCTATTCTCTTGTATAGTCAGAACGCAGTAGCTGCCCTTGCTCATCACGCATTTTTTTACCATAACTCATGGTGCGTTTATGAAAAAGTAATGATTTTTGTGGTGAGCACAATTCACTTCCCACGCAAATTAATCTTATAAAATGATGAGTTTACACAAACAAATTCAGTTAATTTTCAAGGAGACAATTATGGCGCGTCTACCGGAAAATTTACGAAACATT
Organism: Achatina immaculata; assembly: GCA_009760885.1. Taxonomy (NCBI): domain Eukaryota; kingdom Metazoa; phylum Mollusca; class Gastropoda; order Stylommatophora; family Achatinidae; genus Lissachatina; species Lissachatina immaculata. Next base: position 25,653,573 of record CM019714.1, read on the forward strand.
GCTATTGGTCGCCTGCAAGCAGGCGAAAGTCAAAGTCAGGTTGCTAGGCATTTAAACGTGCAGCAGAGTACTATCAGTCGACTTTGGCACTGTTTCCAAGCCACTGGCTCAGCTGAAGACCGGCACCGCAGTGGACGATCCAGGGTGACAACAGCAGCTGATGATCGCTTTATTCTGGTTCATCACCTCAGAAACAGGTTTACAACAGCTTCTTCAAGAGCCCAGTCATTGCTTGCATGACGTCGTGTGTCTGATCAAACTGTCCGAAGCTGCATGAAGATGGACTGGTGGCATGACTACCTCACTGAGGACCTGTCTTAACGAGACGCCATCGCCAAAATCGACTTGTTTAGGCCAACCAGCATCGGCCCTGGACATCTGACAATCAGTGGAGACGTGTCTGGTTTAGTGACGAATCTTCCTTTTTGTTGCACCGCCATGATATGCGGAGAAGGCAAATGAACGTTCTGCCCAAAATTTCGTTGATGAAGCTCCGCCGCACGGTGGTGGAGGTGTAATGGTATGGGGAATGATCAATTTCAACGGAAGAAATCCATTGGTGCATACTGAAGAAAGCTTGAATGCGCAACGATACGTCACTGAAATTCTTCGACCCTATGTCCTTCCATTTTTGGCTGCGCAAAAGTTTGTGTTTCAACAGGACAACGCCAGACCCCATTCTGCACGGTTCACCACACAGTTCCTGACTGCCAACAAAAGTCTCACCCTTCCCTGGCCATCCCTGTCTCCAGACATGAATCCCATCGAGCACCTATGGGATGAGCTGCAAGGACGTGTTTGTCGCCGAAACGTTTCTCCAGCCAATCGTCGTGATCTGTAGCAGGCACTCCAGGAAAAGTGGGCAGCCATTCCACAGGCACACATCAGACATTTGGTCGCATCTATGCCCAGGAGATGCTAGTCGCTGATCGATGCAAGCAGAGGCCACACACCATACTAACTTGAGAACCCCTGGGACTAACAAATTCTCGTCACACAGATGCAAGAAACTGTCAAGTGTGTGTTTAAACCCTTGGGTATTACTGTGTGCAGTTTGAACATTTTATTCATTCAATTAAAAAAGCTATAGAATATCAAAGTTATGGGTAAAATTGGGTCATCAGTAGTTATGCGTTTCTTTTTTTTTTTGGACAGTATACTACTACTACTGCTACTACTACTACTACCACTACTACCACTATTACTGCTATTACTACCACTACTACTACTACTAGTACTACTACTACAACTACTACCACTATTACTACTACTACTACTACCACTACTACTACCACTACTATTACTACTACTATAATTTGTATTACTACAGTTACCTGAACTACTTTTAGTACTAATACTGATGCAGTTTTTACTGCCGCTGTTTAGGCCCTTCCATACCAGAACTTATCTGACTTCCCCTAATATCGAAGAGTCCTACATCAAGAACATGTTCGTGAACAATGCCTCCCCTATATGTGGAAGTACATTCACTAACACTCTGTCTATATACATTTTAAATATGAAAACACGGGAGACCATAAATTATCTTTACATCTGCTAAACTAACATCATTGTCATTACCATTTCAAGAAATTAGGGAGTAACATCAAGGCCGTAACCCGGCATTATGGGTAACAGGAAGTAGTAGCGCCGCTTAAAATCAACAAGCGGAAAGCAACATAATGGCAATGTTTCGACGTTCGGTTAAAGGCAACGACGTCGTTCTATCTAATTAGCAATCAGTTTTGTTTATATTTTCCAGATGTGTTTTTGTTACGTATTTATTAAAACAGACATTTAGGGAACAATAAATTAAAAGAATTAACAGCCAGTTCGGTAGATCCGGGGCGATCCTGTTGAATGACGCCATTGATTGTTTGTACAAGAACAACTGTGAGTGAGCAGAACTGGATGCTCACTGAGAGATGTCTAAATTTCTTTAAGCATGTCCAGAGGAGTGGGGGGGGGGAATGTTTATTCTAGCTAACTTCAACTAAATGACTGAATGTACTTCGGGTTCAGTAATGGCGGTAGGTCGCATTTGACCGTTTCACGCTCACAAATCGACACTTCGAACTCCATGATGCGGAGCAGGATTTCTTCGATGCTGGTTGAGAGTGCTTGTGCCCTGTGGTGGTTCTTTGAAGCTTGAATGAGTTTTGTCCTGTGGTGGTTCTTTGAAGCTTGGCTGAATTGTGTCCTGTGGTGGTTCTTTGAAGCTTGGCTGAGTTGTGTCCTGTGGTGGTTCTTTGAAGCTTGGCTGAGTTGTGTCCTGTGGTGGTTCTTTGAAGCTTGGCTGAGTTGTGTCCTGTGGTGGTTCTTTGAAGCTTGGCTGAGTTGTGTCCTGTGGTGGTTCTTTGAAGCTTGGCTGAGTTGTGTCCTGTGGTGGTTCTTTGAAGCTTGGCTGAGTTGTGTCCTGTGGTGGTTCTTTGAAGCTTGGCTGAGTTATGTCCTGTGGTGGTTCTTTGAAGCTTGGCTGAATTGTGTCCTGTGGTGGTTCTTTGAAGCTTGACTGAGTTGTGTCCTGTGGTGGTTCTTCGAAGCTTGACTGAGTTGTGTCCTGTAGTGGCATCTCGAAACTTAATTGAGTGTGGTGCGAACAGGGACGCACGAACATGTCAAATGAGCGACAGTGTCCTCATTTGCTTTCAAGATGGAGGTCGGTTCTGTGGGCCGTAGCTACTGAAATAGTGCTATGGCACCATTGTGAACTGTGAACTTTACACGGACAGCACTGATGACTCTTCTTTATGGTCTACTCGGCCAGTGGTGAACTATGATGGTCTTTGTGTGTCCAGGTTAGGCTTGGCGCTTTAGCTACGTTGTTCGTGTCAAGCGCGACGCTGACTAGTTTCGCATCCCGATTTTTGTAGTTCCAAAAATGGCGTCCACACTACGTGGCTCATCATCAAGGACTGATGTGAAGGACCATCGATGAACATTATTTTCGATACCACCGGTACAGGCAGTGGAGCTGTTATGGGAGTATCTCGTTCGCGATGATACCGAGAACCTAATATTGGATACTGAATACTGACTGACTGAGTGACTGACAGATCAGCTATTTGACTGGCTGAATGATTTACTGATCAATAAATAAACTGAGCGATTGACTGACTGACCTGCTAACTAAGTGACTAAATGACTTAAAGACCAGTTATATGACTGCCTGGATGATTTATCATCTATCTAATTGACTGACTAACTGGCCAAACTAGCTAAGTAACTGGTCAACTAATTACCTGATTGACTAAGCAACAAGCTAATTAAATGACAAACAAACTAACTGACTAACTGACCAACTAGCTAACTAAATGACCGACCAACAAACTAACCAATTCACTCACTGACTGGCTGACCAACTAACTGACAAACCAGCCAGGGCCGACTCTAGGCACGGGCGACCCTAGGGATTTTGCCTCCCCGGACAGTAGCATAGATTGCCTCCCCGGGCAGTAGCATACCTTGCCTCCCCGAGCAGCAGCATACCTTGTCTCCCCTGGCAGTAGCATACCTTGCTTCCCCTGGCAGTAGCATACCTTGCCTCCCCGGGCAGTAGCATACTTTGCCTCCCAGGGCAGTAGCATACCTTGCCTCCCCGAGCAGCAGCATACCTTGCCTCCCCTGGCAGTAGCATACCTTGCTTCCCCGGGCAGTAGCATACCTTGCCTCCCCGGGCAGTAGCATACCTTGCCTCCCAGGGCAGTAGCATACCTTGCCTCCCCTGGCAGTAGCATACCTTGCATCCCCGGGCAGTAGCATACCTTGCCTCCCCGGGCAGTAGCATACCTTGCCTCCCCGGGCAGTAGCATACCTTGCAGCCCCGGGCAGTAGCATACCTTGCCGCCCCGCCCAATTCTCAACTTCACATTGAATATTTTAAGTCCAATTATGTTAAGTAAACTTTAACATGTCCGACCAGTAATTTTAAACAACATTAACAAGAACTTACAAATTAATGGGGAAAAAAATCATAATATAAACCTTAAATTTATTACCATCATCATTGTCGTTGTCATCATCATTATCGTCATAATCATCAAGATAAAGATGATGTGTAAAGTTGCATGTTATTGCAAAAACTGGCTGAAATATTTGGAAGATTTGCTGTGACTCGTTGAAGGGTAATTTGCTATGGCATTTTTATAATTTTTCTCTAGATATTCATTCTTTAAAACGTAGAAACCATTTCTGTTTTGTTAATCCCAGCTGTCTTGCCTCGGTAGAAGCGACACGCTACAGGGTGAAATATAAGAAATGAAAAGGACACATACACACACAGTGAGAGATCTTACATGTTAACATAACCGCTGTGGTGAATAAAACTCGCAGGATTATAAAAGTATTGACCATTCATTTATCTTCTTCAGTGTATAACTTCATTTTTTTTTTTTTGTCTTTTAAAATAGACATTACAGCGTGGTTATTGGCTATAGGTAGTACTACTTTTAAGATAAACATTATAATATAGTTAAGGGCTATAGGTACTAGTTTTAAGATAGACATTATAATGTGGTTATGGGTTCTAGGTACTACTTTTAATATAGACATTATAATGTGGTTATGGGTTATAGGTACTATTTTTAATATATACATTATAGTATGGTTAGTGGCTATAGGTAGTATATCTTAATATTGCTGACTTTCTTCTCATACAGATTCTGCGGACATGTAGTTACTAATGGCACGATTTTGATGTAACATACCGGTTTGTAGTTTTTGGTTAAAAGAATCAGTGCGTAATTTAATTTGTCGTATTTTGTAAAGTTTTGACTTTTTTTCAGATTTGTTTGTAGCAACAATATTTCGACCTAAAGGGCTGAGAATAGAGGTTACGGCTGTTTGAGCGTGTTCAGTTTTGCTGTTGGTATCGGGAGCGTATAAATACTGAAAAAAATGTGGGCATTATAATGTTAGTCTAAATTTTATCCTCTTAAAAAAAAAAAAAAAAATTAAATAGTAATTTTTTTATCCGTTTGAAACCTTTCCACATATTATTTTAGACAGAATTATACCAATGTTTAAAACAGTAGACTTACACTAATCTAAATTAACAAAGACCAATACACAAATCTAAAGTAACAAAAACTAATACACCAATCTAAAGTAACAAAATGGCAGATGTAAACAGCAAAAAAGTTTGTCATATTCTCATGAACACGAAAGTGAATAGAGTTCACAAAATTATAAGAGTAATCGCTCTTACTTTTGTTACATTTACTGTGCTAAGCCAGATGAAGAATTCTGATATTGGTTGCATCAAACTGTGTATAATAATTTGCACATCTTTATGATTATTGCTAAATGATTTGTTTAATAACTATCGCTATATGCCACTATGAAACAGATTTTGCGATTCTGACCTTGTTTTAGCAATTGAAATATTTGCACTTACAAAAATGTACTTCTACTACGAACACGCACGTATAAGCACGCACACATATATATATATATATATATATCAGCAAGTCGATATACAGAGTATGTGTCCATCTTTGTCGGGGAATCCCGGTTGGAGACTGACTCGTAGGCCATAGACATGAGATTCACGATGAGCCAAGGTCCTCGCAGAGTCAGCTAGAGCCTGGTTAACTTGGAAAGCTTTGGGTCGCGAGAGGTTCCTCCCTAAACACACGGCTCGAGGGTCATAATTCTGGGGTGGTAAGGTAAGTGATGGCAAATCACTAGACGCACAACAAAACATCACCATGTGACTGAAATGGCTTCTAGTGTCTAGGTACTCTCTCATAGTCCGCCCTTAGGTTGCTTCACGCTTCCTGATACTTGTGACCGCATTCAGCTTTGCGCGGCCAGGGTATCATATCTGGGAGCACAAAACCACCTTTTTTTAAATAAGGAATCTCACAGCTTAAGCTGGGAATACTTATTTTTGAAATCTCCAATTACTGGTAGCATGTCTTGAACGCTTAACTGCTGTTACTCGCGCGCCAGGTAAAATTTGCAAAATATTACTATAAAAGACTGCATAAAACTTTGTTTTGTTTCAACAACAACAAAATCTGTTCATTGTTGTCCACTTAAAAAAAAAGACTTTAGAGAAGATAACTCCAGAAATTCTAACTATGGACTGATAGTTTGGGATAAAGCAGTTCTTTCCACGATTCTCCAGTAGCATGAAGCCACGCCGTCAGCGGCGGGAAAATGCACGGGATAACTTCATTTCTCGCCAGTGTTTTCGACAGTTTTAAATAAAATTATCATCATCATGGTCATGTCTTTGTGAATTTTGTCTTTTACTCTGGATATCTGAACTACAAGAATATGAAAAGTTTGCTCGCTGAAACTATCGTGGGGAATCGTGTCCTCACATGTTAGGCACGTAATGATAAAGATTTTGCAAAGTATAATTTATGCGGGCCTACTTGGAAACAACCTTCAAACATTTGTAGCGTTCGCTTGTAAATTATATTACTTTTATCACGTCTTTACTCCCAATTGTAAAACTACGTCAGAGCGAAGAGGAAATTATTTTTACACATTTGTTTGTTTGTTTGTTTGGAAGTCGGAATATGTAAAGTAAACTTCGTAAAATCAGAAAAAAATAATTTCTCTGAAGTGAGTTATAGAGAACTTTCAGGCATTTTTCACACAGTTTGTTTACGTATTCAGTGACAGGCAGTGATAATGTTCTGTGCGTAATTTAAGTTAAACACGCACACATTTTCATTCTTTCTCCAGTTACTTTGACAGGTTCAGAGTGGGGCCGGCCCTGGGAATGTTGCCTCCCCGTGCAGTAGCACACCTGGCCGCCACACACAGTTCTCAAACGAACACTTGATATTTTAAAACCGATTATATTAAGTAAGCTTCATCATGTCCGACAAGTAATTCTAAATAATATTAATAACAGTTTGTATATTAATGGAAAAAATCATAAAACAAACTATAATTTTTTTAACCAAATGAGAAACACATAAAAGAAATGGAAGTATGTATACTACGTACACGATCAAAACGCTCATAAATTGTAGAACGAACAGCTCTTAAACCACAAAGTTAGATGTTTTTAGCACACATGTCTTAGCGTTGTTTGCACTTTCTTTTTTTTAAGTAAATATCTAGCGTTCAAAAAGGAAGTTTCCATGCTTTCATATTCGCAAAATCAGAAAGATTTTTTACCGATTTTATGCTTTTCTGAAATCATCTCAAGCCCTTCCAATCCAGTTTCGACCATTGCTGAGCGTAAGTAAGTTTACTAGCAACATTAATTTCATATTAAACGTAGGGCCATATAACAAGACAACATAAACATTTCAAATCTGAATTTAAGGGGCAAGTGTTTCATATCGTGTCAGTTTGTTCCCTGACTCATTATCAGCAGTTTTATCAAAACATCATAAAGTTCGGCAGTAGAATAGCTGAAAGGACGAATGGCTTCGATTCTAGATTCCCAGCGGTGCTACATCATAATCAGCATCATCATCATCATCATCATCAGGTGCCGTGCCGACTGGCGTTGGCTATCATGCTTCTCCAGAGTACCCGATCCTTCATGCAGACCATCAGTTCAGTTGGTGATCTCCTCTCACACCATCTCGTCAGACTGTCCAGTATCATTTCTCTTGTCTTCCCCTGGCTCTTCTTCCCTCTATTTTTCAGTTGTTATAATATTTTCAATGCCCCCTCTTTTCATTGCATGTCCTATAAAAATACATTGTCTCTCTCTTATCTTTTTGTCAAGATTTTTTGTATCTCCAGCCCTTCTCTAACATTCTCCATGAGTTATTTTTGCTGTCCAGGGGATTCGCAACATTCTTTTAATAAACCACATTTCTGCTGCTTCCAATGATTTTTGTGCAGACTTGCCTATTGTCCATGATTCATTTCTATATAATAAGATAGGTTCAATATAGCATTTTAGGACTGGTACTGGTACCTTTTAGGGTGGTACTTAATGGTTTGAAAGTTAAGAGTTGTGACATGTCTTGATAAGGGTTATAAAACACAATATGACGCTGATAAAAAAAAACACATACAATTTCTGAACTGCTTAAAAAAAACTTCTTCTATAGGTGAGATTTCGACATCACTGACGCCTAATTTAAAACTCTTCCCGTGCTGCAGGAAGAAACGCGGACGTTCAGTTGGATGCCGGAATAAAAGCGCAGGTCTTGATCTGTTTAGGGGGTATAGTTGTAAAATGGTATGGGAAACAGTATTTCCATGTACTTCCGTGTACTTACTATGTTTCAAAATATAACTAAATGTATGAAGATTTCATAAATGTAGAGTTTTTTTAGAAAAAAAAGAAGTAATGTGATGTTTTCAGAAAATGATTGTGCCCAGCTCACCATCGGCTAGGTCTAGATCTACACTACTTACCATCTGAGATGGTCTAGATCTACTTGTCGATCTCATATTGTGATTCTATGTTGCATTCTCGCTAAATTAATGTATGAAATAACCTCCTAACTACTTCTCCAGTCGTCTAATATGTCTAGATCTACTTGGGATACATTCAAGAGCAGTGGGGTGGTCACAGGCCATGTCCATACCCTTATCTACATCATCAAAAATTGAAAATTTTCCATGTTTCTCTTCCTTTTTCTCGCTCGGCATCGCTCGTAACTAAGCACTCTTTCACAATTCTGAAAAGTGTCACCCTAAACGCGGACGAAATATGTACAATCTAAATTTTACACCGGTTGTTTTATTGAAACAAACCAAGAGTCGCTATATCGACCATAGGCACATATCGGTAAACCGGAAGGGTCGCTACAGTGACCAAAGGCACGGGAGGAGAATAAGAGCAACAGTGGACCAGTAAAGGTTGCTGGCTTCATGTCTCTTCATGCGCTGTTGAACTGAGCGTTTCCTGCCATGTGTACAACCGCACCATGGTCTCGCAAGCTTACGACTGAAATATTCATGTCTGACAATTTTCTAAGAAAACATTCTGTTAACTCTGAGACTGTGGGGACTTCTATAGGAATGAAACCAAGAAAATGCTCATGAATACTGACACCGCAGTGTTAATTGTTCATATATTCATGAATACTGACACCACATTGTTAACTGTTCATATGTGCATGAATACTGACACCACATTGTTAGCCATATTGTTCACGAATACTGACACCGCAGTGTTAATTGTTCATATGTGCATGAATACTGACACCGCAGTGTTAATTGTTCATATGTGCATGAATACTGACACCGCAGTGTTAACTGTTCATATGTTCATGAATACTGACACCGCAGTGTTAATTGTTCATATATGCATGAATACTGACACCGCAGTGTTAACTGTTCATATGTGCATGAATACTGACACCGCAGTGTTAACTGTTCATATGTGCATGAATACTGACACCGCAGTGTTAACTGTTCATATGTTCATGAATACTGACACCACATTGTTAGCCATATTGTTCACGAATATTGACACTGCAGTGTTAAATGTTCATATGTGCATGAATACTGACACCGCAGTGTTAACTGTTCATATGTGCATGAATACTGACACCGCAGTGTTAACTGTTCATATGTGCATGAATACTGACACCGCAGTGTTAACTGTTCATATGTTCATGAATACTGACACCACATTGTTAGCCATATTGTTCACGAATACTGACACCGCAGTGTTAATTGTTCATATGTGCATGAATACTGACACCGCAGTGTTAATTCATATGTGCATGAATACTGACACCGCAGTGTTAACTGTTCATATGTGCATGAATACTGACACCGCAGTGTTAACTGTTCATATGTGCATGAATACTGACACCGCAGTGTTAATTGTTCATATGTGCATGAATACTGACACCGCAGTGTTAATTGTTCATATGTGCATGAATACTGATACCGCAGTGTTAACTGTTCATATGTGCATGAATACTGACACCGCAGTGTTAACTGTTCATATGTTCATGAATACTGACACCACATTGTTAACTGTTCATATGTGCATGAATACTGACACCGCAGTGTTAACTGTTCATATGTGCATGAATACTGACACCGCAGTGTTAACTGTTCATATGTTCATGAATACTGACACCACATTGTTAGCCATATGTTCACGAATATTGACACTGCAGTGTTAAATGTTCATATGTGCATGAATACTGACACCGCAGTGTTAACTGTTCATATGTGCATGAATACTGACACCGCAGTGTTAACTGTTCATATGTGCATGAATACTGACACCGCAGTGTTAACTGTTCATATGTTCATGAATACTGACACCACATTGTTAGCCATATTGTTCACGAATACTGACACCGCAGTGTTAATTGTTCTATGTGCATGAATACTGACACCGCAGTGTTAATTCATATGTGCATGAATACTGACACCGCAGTGTTAACTGTTCATATGTGCATGAATACTGACACCGCAGTGTTAACTGTTCATATGTGCATGAATACTGACACCGCAGTGTTAATTGTTCATATGTGCATGAATACTGACACCGCAGTGTTAATTGTTCATATGTGCATGAATACTGATACCGCAGTGTTAACTGTTCATATGTGCATGAATACTGACACCGCAGTGTTAACTGTTCATATGTTCATGAATACTGACACCACATTGTTAACCATATTGTTCACGAATACTGACACCGCAGTGTTAACTGTTCATATGTGCATGAATACTGACACCGCAGTGTTAACTGTTCATATGTTCATGAATACTGACACCACATTGTTAACCATATTGTTCACGAATATTGACACTGCAGTGTTATATGTTCATGAATACTGACACCGCAGTGTTAACTGTTCATTATTACTTACATTTTCGATACAGCCTGTAGCCAATCGGTTCATTTTGAATCCTTTTCACAATATGATGTTGTCAGTCCACTAATAAGTCTGGCCAAAAATAAATGAAAATTTTTCTTTAAATAATTTATTTTCGTATTATTTTAATTTTTTTCAGTTCATCCCCCCCCCCCCACCAAAAAAAAAACAAAAACAAAACAAACTTGCCGCCCTGCGCAAAACGCACGTGTTGCAAATATCAGTGGGGTCGGCCCCGTGATCTACTGGCTGACCAATTAACTAACTGACTGATTAACTGACCGATTAACTAACTGACTGATTAACTGACCGATTAACTAACTGACTGATTAACTGACCGATTAACTAATTGACTGATTAACTGACCGATTAACTAACTGACTGACTAACTGACCGATTAACTAACTGACTGATTAAATAACTGACTGACTAACTGACCGATTAACTAACTGACTGATTAACCAACTGACGGATTGGCCAACTGGCTCGCTAATTGACTAACTGATTGGCTGGCCAATTAATGAACTAACTGACTGATTGATTGACTAGAAAGCATATCTACATTGTTGCTAACTGCAGTGACCATAACAAATAACAGACAAAAACATTTTGTAAACATGTTTATCTGACTAGCCCAATTTTTTCTCGAGCCGTTCGAAACGAACATTTCGAATCTCAAACCCTGCTGGCCAAGCTGTTCTATCATAACCACCTGTTTTTCTAGAACACTAATTAGACTAAAACAGTCATTCATTCATTTGCATGTCCCTTGCGGAACTTTGCCTCCCTAACGGCACTCCTGTAGGCCTCTCGGTTGTGAGCAAGATGGCCTGCCGCTGATCATTTGCAGATTATCAACAATGTCTTGCAGCCATCTTCGCCTTGGTCTTCCTCTCTTTTTCCCATTATGTACCCTTCCAAGACGGTCTTCTCAAGATTATCATGACGTTTAATGTGTCCAAAATATTTAAGTTTTCTCTCTTTAACCCTCTTTACTTAGCCATATTATTAAGTTTTTGTGGTATGGATATATTTGTTATTTATTGTGTCCATGATATTCTAAAGCAGTGACATAGAATGTATTTATATTACACTTTTTCAGAACTTGGTTGACTGCTATGCTTTGGTGGGGGGGGGGGGGAGCAGCAAAATCTTTGAGGGGTTCAAATGGGGATGATTCCTTCCCCCCCCCCCACACCCCCCAAAAAATGGGAAACACTGGACTAGACAGAACAGGATGAAGATCTTTCTAAAAAGGTCGTCTCCGCTTCTGGCGGAGTCAACACAAGAACAAAGACCAGGATAGGAAGTATGCGCAGAAACAAAGTGGTCACTAACCCCGAACAGAGCGCGCCGTGTGATGAAAAAGGAACAAGTATAGTTATAATTAAGTGCCTCATCGGCGGTTAACATTTCTAAAATCTTCGCTAAAAGGATGTTAATATTTGAACCTGCTCCACCGAATGTTAGCTTTTTGAAAAGCTCATGCAGGTTGTTAGCACTTACATCGTCCATTAACCTAACCATCATTTTCAACCTATGGCGAAATCGAATTCAAATATACTCGTATATATATATATAATATATATGGATATAATTTGTCATTCTTTTTTTTTTCAACTGAGCTTTTTCAAACGTATCGTCTTGTCCACTTAAAGAGATATTCGAAGACTTTCTCAAACTGACCACATGTTGTAGTTGTAAATTACAGTACCAGCCTTCATTTGGTTGTTCGGACTTGCAGTTTTTAGTGGACACACAACATATGGTTTATGCAAAATATGGACTGGAAAAAAAAACCACACACACACACACACTCACACATATAGAGTATTATTGAGCGGTCACATTGTTAGTTTCATGTCTCATTCTTTTTCATATTATTTGGCTAATTTGGCTATTGATATTACATAGTTCTATGTGTCGCTGGGTTCCCGGCTTCGACACCTACGCGCGCGTGTTTGCTTTGAATTCTCAGCGCGTATTGATTTCTGATGACGCAAGTAAGACGCGCATGCAGAGATTGAGTCTCAACCAGAGAAAATAACCGCCCTGCCTTCTTTCCGTCCTATTTCAATCGAGGAAAATGTACCTTGTTAAGTGAGAATTCAGTGCAGCGACCCCTATGTCGTGCTTTCTCCCTCTCTCTCTCTCCCTCTCATTCTTCCTCTTCTATTACGGTCCTTGGTCTTTTATCCACCTGCTTTTCCTTTCTTGTTTCGCAAGATGTACGAACCACATATACAGTGTAAAAGAAAACAAAAACAAAAGAACTTGGACTTAATAATGAATGTTTCAAGAACATTAGCTAGAACATGAGAAACGGTATTCCACTGTGTATGTATGCATGTATGTCTATCTATCTATCTATCTATCTATCTATCTATCTATCTATCTATCTATCTATCTATCTATCTATCACCCAGACGAGATATTGACCGTCTGTCTATTTGTCTGTCTGTCTGCCAGTCTGTCTGTCTGTCTGTCTGCCTGCCTGTCTATCTGTCTGTTTCTCTTTATAAAAATGGGTATCTGGCTTATCCTCGAACTGGGGGAGGAAAGGCAGCCAGGTGTGATAGTGGTCATATCACCTACCGGGGGAGAAAAGGCAGCCAGGTGTGATACTGGTCATATCACCTACCGGGGGAGAAAAGGCAGCCAGGTGTGATACTGGTCATATCACCTACCGGGGGAGAAAAGGCAGCCAGGTGTGATACTGGTCATATCACCTACCGGGGGAGAAAAGGCAGCCAGGTGTGATACTGGTCATATCACCTACCGGGGGAGAAAAGGCAGCCAGGTGTGATACTGGTCATATCACCTACCGGGGGAGAAAAGGCAGCCAGGTGTGATAGTGGTCATATCACCTACCGGGGAGGAAAGGCAACCAGGTGTGATACTGGTCATATCACCTACCGGGGAGGAAAGGCAACCAGGTGTGATACTGGTCATATCACCTACCGGGGAGGAAAGGCAACCAGGTGTGATACTGGTCATATCACCTACCGGGGAGGAAAGGCAACCAGGTGTGATAGTGACCTTATCACTTACTTATCATTCTCTCTCTCTCTCCCTCTCTCTCTCTCTCTCTTTATATTCAACCAGCGCCATGACAATTTTGAAGATCAGGTGTGGACCCGATAAAACAAGATTGTCAACAGTCACTACACCTTTTTGGAGCCCGCTATAGTATCATCTGAGGGGTCACTAAAAGGTAGGACAGGGTCTTGACCAGTTATGAATTCCTAGTTTATATAGCAGCACTTCACTGCTAGTCTTTTCACGCAGATGACTTCACTGTGTGGAACGCTGCGGAAAAAACATCAACAGCAACCCACAGAATACAGGAATCACTAAATATCATAGAAGACTGGGCCACAAAATGGGGAGTAATGATAAGCCCCACAAAGTCCACAGCCACCTGCTTCTCATTGTCCAACAAGACAGAAAACTTTAAACTAGAAATAAAAAGAAGAGAGCTTACACAGACACAACAGCCAACATACCTCGGAGTGAAACTGGATAAGAGGTAACCTGGAAGCCGCACCTGCTGGACACAGACAACAAAGCAATTAAAAAGCTGTGGTCAAAAAGATGGCAGGCACAACCTGTGGAGCCAACAGCAACATACTTAAAAATGCATATGTAGGCACCATAAGGCCACCACTCGAATATGTCATGACAGCCTGGGCCACAGCCTCCAACACAAACATCGCTCACCTAACAAAAGTGCAGAACACTGGCCTGCGGCTGATCACAGGAGGAATGAAGAGCTCTCCCATTACGGAGATGGAGAAATACACGCAAATTCAACATCTTAAGGTCAGGCGCAAAGAAAAACTAAGAACTACAAACAAAAGTTAATACGACTGACAACCCACCCTGTGAACAAGAGTCCACACACACAAAAAAAAACAAAACAAAAAAACTGAAAAGAACCAGCTTCAACCAACTGACAACACAACTGCAAACAACACTATAAAGACCTTCCTCCCACCTCTCATGAAGAAACTGAACCACTCCAAATTGTGGAGGAGCACAGTCACTGTGAAAAGATAACAGTCCTCACAGAGGTACCAGGCGTACACAAAAAAGACTACTTAACAACACTTCAGATGAAGACACTGACCCAGGAGTTGATTGACAGCAAATACAATCCAAGTGAATGAACACATGTGTACACAGATGAAGACACTGACCCAGGAGCTGATTGACAGCAAATACAACCCACCTGAATGGACACATGTATACACAGATGGGTCTGCAGAAAAAGCAGTAAAATATGGAGATGGGTGCGTTTACATAAGATACGCAGATGGGAAACAAATCAAAAAGGCCATCATGATGGGAAAGATTTCCTCCAACTACAGGCCAGAAACAACAGCCTTCCCTGAAGCCCTCAGAACACTTAAAACAGAAAACCAGCAGCCATCACACAAAATAGTCTTCTTCACAGACTGCAGGGCACTTCTGGAATCTCTAAAAACAACAAAGAACCCACAGGCAAATATACATGAAATCACAACAGAACTGAGGCACCTTACACTGTCAACAACCGTGGCTCTACATTGGGTACCATCTCACTGTGGAATAGCTGTTGGCAGCAATCAAGATAAAACCACTCATCCAGTAAACTACCAAGAGGCGAAAACCATAATCTGTAACCAGTGCAGATCTGAATGGAAAAAGAAACTGAAATGTAACAATGAACCAGATCCAGTACACCAACTACAAAGACATCAGCAAACCATCCTCTAAGGACAGGCCACCGCAGACTACTGAGCCAACTGCATCGACTCAAAATGTCTCACACAGACGAGCGTCCGTGTGGCAGTGGAGTCCAGACTCCAGAACATATCCTACAAGAGTGCCCAAACCATGCAGACCTGAGGCGTGAGACATAGTCAGGATACAAGCTTGGGGGATTGGGGCTACTATCAGGATCTGGTGAGGATTGCGGTCTTTGCCATGTCGACAGGGATCAGGATCTGAAGTGACCAACAATCTCGAACGTAGAAGAAGAACTGCTAGTCTAGCAATCTCACTTTGTTGGAATACACAATTTTAGCTACGTATTAGTGTAAAAAACAAAGAGATTTTAAACGCATGCATCTTTCCCATCGCAACATATGTCTGTGAGACCTGGACACTTAACAAAACAGCTGAGAAACACATAAATGCCTTTGAATGTAAATGCTACAGAAGAGTTCTTCAAATATCGTGGACACAAATCAAAAAGGCCATCATGATGGGAAAGATTTCCTCCAACTACAGGCCAGAAACAACAGCCCTCCCTGAAGCCCTCAGAACACTTAAAACAGAAAACCAGCAGCCACCACACAAAATAGTCTTCTTCACAGACTGCAGGGCACTTCTGGAATCTCTAAAAACAACAAAGAACCCACAGGCAAATATACATGAAATCACAACAGAACTGAGGCACCTTACACTGTCAACAACCGTGGCTCTACATTGGGTACCATCTCACTGTGGAATAGCTGTTGGCAGCAATCAAGATAAAACCACTCATCCAGTAAACTACCAAGAGGCGAAAACCATAATCTGTAACCAGTGCAGATCTGAATGGAAAAAGAAACTGAAATGTAACAATGAACCAGATCCAGTACACCAACTACAAAGACATCAGCAAACCATCCTCTAAGGACAGGCCACCGCAGACTACTGAGCCAACTGCATCGACTCAAAATGTCTCACACAGACGAGCGTCCGTGTGGCAGTGGAGTCCAGACTCCAGAACATATCCTACAAGAGTGCCCAAACCATGCAGACCTGAGGCGTGAGACATAGTCAGGATACAAGCTTGGGGGATTGGGGCTACTATCAGGATCTGGTGAGGATTGCGGTCTTTGCCATGTCGACAGGGATCAGGATCTGAAGTGACCAACAATCTCGAACGTAGAAGAAGAACTGCTAGTCTAGCAATCTCACTTTGTTGGAATACACAATTTTAGCTACGTATTAGTGTAAAAAACAAAGAGATTTTTAAACGCATGCATCTTTCCCATCGCAACATATGTCTGTGAGACCTGGACACTTAACAAAACAGCTGAGAAACACATAAATGCCTTTGAATGTAAATGCTACAGAAGAGTTCTTCAAATATCGTGGACACAAAAAAAAGAACAAATATATCCATACTACAAGAACTTAATATTGCAGAAGGCTGGCTAGTAAAGAGGATTAAAGAGAGGAAACAAATATTATGGAAACATTAAACGTCATGATAATCTAGAGAAGACCGTCTTGGAAGGGTGCATAATGGGAAAAAGAAAGAGAGGAAGACCAAGGCGAAGATGGCTGCAAGACATCGTTGAGGATCTGCAAATGGATGCATCAGCAGCAGGCCATCTTGCTCACAACCGAGAGGCATGTAGGAGTGCTGTTAGGGAAGCAAAGTTCCGCAAGGGACATGGAAATGAATGAATGAATGAATTAGTGTAAGGGAAACAACTAGAATATTACATTAACTCTTGTTTCTGTAATTTCCATCTCATGCGTGGGCGGAATCTTCTTTTGTTTCCTGTAAATTTTAATGTGAATGTTGTCTGTGGTATACTGTCTGGTTCAAAAAAGTAAAACAACTAAAGAATCTGTGGAGAGGAACAGACAGAACCACAAAAATAAGATTTTTTAAAGGCCATGCATCTTTCCCATCGCAACATATGCCTGTGAGACCTGGACACTTAATGTGTCCAAAATATTTAAGCTTTCTCTCTTTAATCCTCTTTACAAATAGCCTTCCTCAATATTATGTTCTTGTAGTATAGATATATTTGTTCTTTTTTGTGCCCACGATATTTGGAGAACTCTTCTGTAGCATTTACATTCAAAGGCATTTATGTGTTTCCCAGCTGTTTTGTTAAACGTCATGAGAATTTAGAGAAGACCGTCTTGGAAGGATACATAATGGGAAAAAGAAAGAGAGGAAGACCAAGGCGAAGATGGCTGCAAGACATCGTTGAGGATCTGCACATGGATGCATCAGCAGCAGGCCATCTTGCTCACAACCGCGAGGCCTACAGGAAAGGTGTTAGGGAGGCAAAGTTCCACAAGGGACACGAAGATGACTGACTGCCTGGTGGTAGTGTGTAGTGTATCCAAACCATTTGACTTGCTATTTCTGGATGTAGTGTAATAATGATGTAACTACAACCCTCTCCTTGATTGTGTCATTTACTGATTTTGTCTCTTCTTGTCACATTTAGTATTCTCCTTAAACATATCATTTCTGCTGTGATGATTTTCCTTCTGTGTTTGGCTGTTAGTATCCATATGTTAGGTTGGGATGAAAACCGTTTTGTACAGTGCTCTAGTCGTTTCAGTTATGAAGTACCTGTTTTTCAGTGTGATTTGTTCAATGACTTGATTTCTTTTATTGCTTCTGTTCTCAATTTCTGCGTCGATTTTCCCCGATGATGATACTGTACTACCAAGATATTTGAAATGCTTCACCTGTTTCAAAGGCTGTTTGCCCGAGAAGATCCTACGTTTTCTTACACTCCTCGTAATATCTTCTCTCGAACCTACCGCAACCCCCAACCTCCCTTACCATTACTCTAGATTGTTTCGCTGTCTGCAGTAGAGAGTTTTCTATGTGTTTCCCAGCTTTAAAAATCTGGAAAGGTCATTTCCGGGTCAATGTTGGTGTTTTTTTTTTTCCAGACGAATGTTTTGACCCGGAAATGAACTTTCAGATTTGGCGCCATGTCCATGTAAACAAACGGAAGCGAAGTACTATTATCGTATACAAAATAATAACATCATCTTTTATCTAAGATGGCAGACAGTTTATATGACCAGAACACTCTTCCTGATCTCTTGCCACTTTATTACAAGCGATTGTTTCCGTACGGGCCATACTTTAGGTGGCTAAATTATGGTGGAGGTGAAGTATAAAACTGTAACATTAGCTACTGAAGTCTGTTGTGCAGTTTTAAATAAACGATGTTTGAAAAAAAAAACCTGAAAGCAGCGAGATTTACTGTAATGGTCAGTCAAACGCAGTTTCGTAGGCAGGCATGAGACTTGAAACCCTTCACCAGATTTCGCCCTTAAAAGGTTGATTGCGATCCGTCCCGGTTTACAAGGACATATGGGCAATCCTTGGCACTCGGAAACATTTATTGTGTCCAAAATATTTAAGCTTTCTCTCTTTAATCCTCTTTACAAATAGCCTTCCTCAATATTATGTTCTTGTAGTATAGATATATTTGTTCTTTTTTGTGCCCACGATATTTGGAGAACTCTTCTGTAGCATTTACATTCAAAGGCATTTATGTGTTTCCCAGCTGTTTTGTTAAACGTCATGAGAATTTAGAGAAGACCGTCTTGGAAGGATACATAATGGGAAAAAGAAAGAGAGGAAGACCAAGGCGAAGATGGCTGCAAGACATCGTTGAGGATCTGCACATGGATGCATCAGCACCAGGCCATCTTGCTCACAACCGAGAGGCCTACAGGAAAGGTGTTAGGGAGGCAAAGTTCCACAAGGGACACGAAGATGACTGACTGCCTGGTGGTAGTGTGTAGTGTATCCAAACCATTTGACTTGCTATTTCTGGATGTAGTGTAATAATGATGTAACTACAACCCTCTCCTTGATTGTGTCATTTACTGATTTTGTCTCTTCTTGTCACATTTAGTATTCTCCTTAAACATCTCATTTCTGCTGTGATGATTTTCCTTCTGTGTTTGGCTGTTAGTATCCATATGTTAGGTTGGGATGAAAACCGTTTTGTACAGTGCTCTAGTCGTTTCAGTTATGAAGTACCTGTTTTTCAGTGTGATTTGTTCAATGACTTGATTTCTTTTATTGCTTCTGTTCTCAATTTCTGCGTCGATTTTCCCCGATGATGATACTGTACTACCAAGATATTTGAAATGCTTCACCTGTTTCAAAGGCTGTTTGCCCGAGAAGATCCTACGTTTTCTTACACTCCTCGTAATATCTTCTCTCGAACCTACCGCAACCCCCAACCTCCCTTACCATTACTCTAGATTGTTTCGCTGTCTGCAGTAGAGAGTTTTCTATGTGTTTCCCAGCTTTAAAAATCTGGAAAGGTCATTTCCGGGTCAATGTTGGTGTTTTTTTTTTCCAGACGAATGTTTTGACCCGGAAATGAACTTTCAGATTTGGCGCCATGTCCATGTAAACAAACGGAAGCGAAGTACTATTATCGTATACAAAATAATAACATCATCTTTTATCTAAGATGGCAGACAGTTTATATGACCAGAACACTCTTCCTGATCTCTTGCCACTTTATTACAAGCGATTGTTTCCGTACGGGCCATACTTTAGGTGGCTAAATTATGGTGGAGGTGAAGTATAAAACTGTAACATTAGCTACTGAAGTCTGTTGTGCAGTTTTAAATAAACGATGTTTGAAAAAAAAAACCTGAAAGCAGCGAGATTTACTGTAATGGTCAGTCAAACGCAGTTTCGTAGGCAGGCATGAGACTTGAAACCCTTCATCAGATTTCGCCCTTAAAAGGTTGATTGCGATCCGTCCCGGTTTACAAGGACATATGGGCAATCCTTGGCACTCGGAAACATTTATTGTGGCATGCAGTCAATCTAGATAGCGTCAGAACCTTATGATTTGCTGGAAACGTTGAAAATGTTGATTTTACATTGTAGCCTGGCTTACTAATATATATATATATATGAACCTTAAGTGCCCAGGGCACATGGGGCTTCCGCAAGGGTTATATATAAAATCAAGTGCCGTGCCGACTGGCGTTGGCTTTCATGCAGGCCATCAGCTCAGTTGGGTGATCTCCTCTCACACCATCCCGTCAGACTGTTCAGTATCATTTCTGTTAACCAGAAATATATATTCTGCTTGGGGTTGACCCAGTAGGTGATATGTTCATTATCACCATATAGTTCTGCCTGTGGCGTCTTGCAGGGTAGCAACAATTTCTCTCTCAGTCTGCACCCAGTCTTTGTACGGCGCCCCAACTGTGCTATGCTGCATGCTACATGTATACACATACACAGATTTGCATTACATTTAATTACGTGTATTTTGCACGCGTGAGGCTCATGTCAAAATGGGGGAAAAAATTATATTTTTGGCCCATGCTCCACCGAGCAAAAAAGGTTGCCATGTCTAGTTTACAGCTAGGTTGCCCATGTCTGATTTACAGCTAGGCTATGACTGGTTTACAGCTAGGTAGTCCATGTCTGGTTTACAGCTAGGTTGCCATGTCTGGTTTACAGCTAGGCTGCCATGTCTGGTTTACAGCTAGGCTGCCATGTCTGGTTTACAGCTAGGCTGCCATGTCTGGTTTACAGCTAGGTTGCCATGTCTGGTTTACAGCTAGGTTGCCATGTCTGGTTTACAGCTAGGTTGCCATGTCTAGTTTACAGCTAGGTTGCAGTGTCTGGTTTACAGCTAGGTTGCCATGTCTAGTTTACATCTAGGTTGCAGTGTCTAGTTTACAGCTAAGCTGCCATGTCTGGTTTACAGCTAGGTTGCCATGTCTGGTTTACAGCTAGGCTGCCATGTCTGCATTTTTCAGCCCAACACATCTGACTTCAACACTTTTTTTCCGCTATTTTTTGTTTTTTTTGTTACGTTGGGCTTGCCTTCTTATTTTCAAGGCCTAGTCTATTGTCCGTTACCAGGAACACCACAGGAAAGTAAAGTAAGACCTTGACCAATGTCAGTTTTGTTAACCTTGGTGCATGTCATCTCTGGGGTCGCTGTTCACTGTCTCTGTAAGCTTGAGTAATATATCTTTGGAACCTAACTAGAGTACAAAATATAAAATATCAGTGAATACCGCCTTCAGTTATTCTAGAATACTTATTAACCAGTTTTCATCTTGTCTAATCTTCATCTTGTGCTATCTCCCTGTAACTGTGAGCTGTTGTTCTTTGTAGACGGTGTTGAGGCACAACATCATATCAGCGTGGGAGCGGGTTATGGCAGCTACTTTTTCAGTCCCATAGTACAGCTCAAAAGCAGGGGAGTGTGCAGTGTTTCTTTAGCAGACTCCACCACCATGGGGACTATGGTGATCCCTATTCTGTTAGCCAGACAAGGCCTGTTACTGGGGGTACCATGGAGAGGTGGGACAGGGTCTTGGTCAGCTACGGTTCTCTAACCCTGATGCTGGCATATCAGCTGTGGGTTGCTGATTGCCTAATCGGACAGCGTCTTCACCTCCGAGTCAGTCTTCACTTCAGTTAATAGTTTTATAAGAAGTAATCATTACATATAATTGCCAGCAAAGGACTGGTTAAGGCAATCGTGAACCTTATTCTCTTGCTAAAAGAGTTGGTTTGACACTTCTGGTGATAAAGCCCCTTTTTAACCCAGTTTAAAAAAAAAAAAAGGTACTCAACAGACTGTGAAGAGGAAACTCTCTCTCTTTCTCTGAACAATAAGTACCCAAGGCACATGAGGTCTCTGCAAGGGTTTACAACAAATGCCTGTCCTTTGCCATTTTTTTTTTTTTTTTAACAACTCTTGCTCTGTTTAGCCTTCTGTTGCTCAACATCCTCTCCATTCTTCTCTATGTCTTCTTTGGTCTACCCTTACTATTGTTCCCCTGAGGTGTTCACCTCAGTAGAGGAAACTGCCTTTCTTATATTGGAGAACATATTTATCTGCAAAGTTTGGCAATATAGAATATGAGAGATATGCAGCTCTCAGTTCACAAAGGATATAGATGTGAAAATATAATAACTTGCATATAGGACAGTTCCTATGATAATAACATGAATGTCAAAAAAAAGTGCTAAAACTAATTATTTTAAGGAAAAGTTCAGCTTTTATTAATTGAAATAATTGTGATATAAATATAACATAAATTGTAGGTTTTTCCTACTGATTGTCTTGTTCTGTTAGAAATCAGTTATTTGTCTAACAAGGCAGGTTTTTTTATGTTTTAATTATTTGCACAATTTTAACGATTGTACATCATATTTTTACAGTTCCAAAGCACTACTTCAGCCATAGAGAGTTCTCTTTCACACTGAAAGATGATGTCTACATTCGCTATCAGTCTTTCTCGGACCAGCATGATTTAGAGAAGGAGCTTCAGAAGAAATGTCCAGAAAAAATTGATATTGGTGCAGTATACTCTCACAGGGTGAGTGCTTGTTTTTTTAACAAGTTCTGAAAATTATTGTTCATTTCATTGATACGTGCCAGTTTTATCATCAGCATTGCCATATCCTTATGACGTATGTTGTGAACTGGTAACTGAATTCTTATCATGTCAGAGTAAGAAGTTGTAGGATATTGTTCATGTTAAGGTTGGTTTTTTGCCATCTCTTTTTCATTTCTTCTCTGGTTTTCAAAACCTTCCAAAGCAAAATCTGGGATCCATTTCCATGTTTGTAAATGGTTATCTTCAAGTTTGGGAGCAAAGATGCTGGCTGATTTGGCAATAAGCAGCCAATAGCTGACATGCTGGCCTCAGAGTTGGCAAGCCATAGCTGAGCAAGACCCTATCCCACCTCTCCGTTGGTACCCCCAGTAACAAGCCTAGCATTGGCTAACAGGGCAGAGATCCCTGTGGCTAAAGAAGTATTGCACACCACCTGCTTTTTATCTGCACCCAGGGGTTACAAAAATAGCTGCCATGATCCCTCCCAAGCTGACGTGATACTGTGCGCCAACATCTTTACCATTTGGCTGCAAAGAACACCAGCTTGTAGTTCCAGGGAGATTGAAGGTCCTCAGGTTTTTTATGCCGACTTCATAGCTTCTGTGTCCTATCTTGACCCTATGACGTTTGTAGTGTGGTCCAGGCAGTCACAGATGCCGACTTCATAGCTTCTGTGTCCTATCTTGATGCTATGACCAGGTATGTTTGTAGTGTGGTCCAGGCTGTCACAGATGCCGACTTCATAGCTTCTGTGTCCTGTCTTGATGCTATGACCAGGTATGTTTGTAGTGTGGTCCAGGCTGTCACAGATGCCGACTTCATAGCTTCTGTGTCCTGTCTTGATGCTATGACCAGGTATGTTTGTAGTGTGGTCCAGGCAGTCACAGATGCTGATCTGATAGGGGTTCAGTACTAATCTGATGGGACCGAGTCTGCAGTTCATTATGATTATGAGGGTTAATCAAATGTAAGTTACATAGTGCCTTAGTGGTTCTCATCTGTTAGCGCCAAGGTCAGTGATGTCAGTAAGCAGATATTTCCACCTACAATGAGCAGCAAGTTCAGAATAGTGCATGTCAAGATGGCTACTACATTACAGACATACTCGAAGGAAGAAGTGTAGTCTGTGATCTAATTCTTGTCCACCAAAGGCCTGAGCAACTTGAAGCATTGCCGCATCCTCCTTATTCTCCAGATTTGGCCCCAAGTGACTTTCATCTCTTTGATCCTCCTCTAAAACAACATTATCAGTGGTAAAAGGTTCTCGGCCAACACGGGGGGGGGGGGGGTGCAAGACATCAAGCCAGGACCAAGTGGTTTTTATTACTAGAACCCAGCCACTTGTACACAAGTGGCACAAATGCCTGTTTGGAAAAGTAGGGTCACTGTTTCTCCTGTGCTAGATAAAAGTTTTGTGTAAGTCACATTTTCTGATTTTGATTTGATACACTTTCAGGTATTTTATGACAAAATCCCAAAGAGCAAAACAGATCTTTTTAAACATAATGAAAGATCTGAGTAAGGTAGAAACTGAATCACATTCATTCAATTTTCAGCTGTTTTTTTTTTTTTTTCTAGTCTATAAAAATTCTTTCTTCTTTGCTCATTAATGTTTGTGTGGTTTGTTCAAGAAGACTAGTTGCCAGTTCACACAAACCCCCTTCCTGAATTATTCAAGAAAGATGGGAGCCTAAATTTAAACCTAATCTAGACAAGGGGGTGGGGGGAGGAGTGTGGGTGGGTGGGGGGGATACATACATATACAGTTATGCACCAACTTAATGGACATATTTGGGGCTGACCATCAATCCATAAGTTGACTTGGCTGTATGTCTGTTAGTCATAGATAAGGGGAGCGGGGTGGGAGGTATATTGTAAAGATTAAATCTTGCAGCAAATAAGAAAATATTTCGCACACAAACATTTAACTTTCCACTGGTAATTGTAAAGTGTGTTTAATTTTATGTGTTAAAAAAAAAAGTATAAAATGTTGAATGTTGTATTGAGAAAACTGCTATTTCAGGAAGTACTTCGTGTAAGGTGATAGATAGGAACAATTGTACCAGTTTTAAAAAATCCTAGCTTGCTGCCACCAAACATCTCCATTGCCAGCATAACATGTGGACATACAAAACACTGGCACAAGGAGAGTGAAACCCATAAACCCCTCGGATCCAAAGAGTTAAAAGAAATAACTGAAAAATTTAGAATTCAGAGTTCCGTTCTTTTCTTATAAAGGTAACTGTTCTGTCTTCATAGCCAAAAGATCACAAGACGGTCAAGGCCACAGCATTCCAAGCCCAGGAGAAGGAGCTAGTATTTGACATTGACATGACAGATTATGATGATGTCCGAACTTGTTGTTCGTATGTATTTTATCTTATTATGACTGTCATTTTTTTTATAATATATTAATCCATTTATAAATTTAATTACAAGAACTATTTTTGGTATTCCAGCCTATGAATAAAGAATCTGTGGAGAGGAGCAGACAGAACCACAAAAATAAGATTTTTAAGGGCATGCATCTTTCCTATCGCAACATATGCCTGTGAGACCTGGACACTTAACAAAACAGCTGAGAAGCACATAAATGCCTTTGAATGTAAATGCTATAGAAGAGTTCTCCAGATATCGTGGACACAAAAAAGAACAAATATATCTATACTACAAGAGCTTAATATTGAAGAAGGCTGGCTAGTAAAGAGGATTAAAGAGAGAAAACTTAAATATTTTGGCCACATTAAACGTCATGATAATTTAGAGAAGACCGTATTGGAAGGATACATAATGGGAAAAAGAAAAAGAGGAAGACCGAAACGAAGATGGCTGCAAGACATCGTTGATGATCTGGAAATGGATGCAGCAGCAGCAGGCCATCTTGCTCACAACCGAGAGGCCTACAGGAGTGCTGTTTGGGAGGCAAAGTTCCGCAAGGGACATGCAAAGGAATGAATGAATGAATGAGCCTATGACAAGATTATTACATTGAATTAAATTATAATTTATTATTTATAAATTTATACATTAAATAAATCCATGTATTATATTACCTTTTATAAACCGCTTAATCAGTCAGAATGCAATGAAGGCAAAAAGTAACATAAACATAGGTGGACCTTTGAAAGAAGCATTGCATGCTTTTCCTGCTTAGCTTCACTCCAGGTCCACAGATTACCCGCTGTGGACCCACTGCCTGTTCACATGATGCTTACCTTCAGGAACATGCACTGCTTGCAGGAACAGGAGTTAGTTTGTTTTAATGCCTGCACTTCTTTATTTAATACACCATATCAGAGTTCATGACTCTGAATGAATTTTCACTTGGGACGATTAGCAGCATGGTCATCTTAAGATGCTGGGTAATTGCTTTCATATACAAATGCAGTTACTGAATTTAGTGCCTTTTATGCGGGGGAGGATAATTATAGATCACTGAAGTACAGGAAATCATCATCATAGCCTTTCACTTCCTTGAGAGCATAGGCCACAGATAAAGGCTCTCCAGTCATCCCTGTTTTTGGAGTTATTCTCTGCTCTGTTCCATGCATATCCCATATCTCTGAGCACTGTCATAATTTCTCTTCTCCAAGTAAGTCTAGGTCTTTCTCATTTTCTATTTCCTTGAGGATTCCATATTGATGCCTGTTGCTATGTTGGTGTTGGGTTTCTTCAGAGTGTAGCTAATCCACCTCCATTTCCTAGACATGATTTGTGGGTTCGTAAGTTCTTGTCCTACCCTTTCCCAGACCTCCTTGTTCCTGATCTTGTTCTGCCATTTAATGTTTAAAATCCGCTTCAAGCAGTAGTTCATGAATGTTTGAATCCTTTGTTGTATTGTCTTGATCATAACCCACGTCTCCAAACCATATAGCAGGACAGTCTTTATGTTTGTATTGAAAAGCCTAAGTTTGGTTCTTGTTTTGATGTTCTTAGATGACCAGATTTTAAGTTGGATAAATGCTGTCCTGGCCTTGGTTATTCTAGCTTTAATATCCTTTTACGTTCCCCCGTATTTATCAACTATACTGTCTACATATGTGAAATACTCCATTTCCTCAATTGGCACTCCTTCACTTAACATATGGCTATTGCTTGCACTATTACTTTTAATTATCTTTGTTTTTTTTTGTCTGTTAACATATAGTTCCAGTTTAGCTGAATTCTTTCTTAACTCTTTCCGTGCCGGAGGTAAAAGCATGGATGTTCCATTCTGTGCCAGACAAAAATCACGGGTCTTGGTGTGTATCTCTCTGAACCTTAAGTGCCCAGGGCACATGGGGCTTCCGCAAGGGTTTTCCACAAATGCCTGTCCTTCGCCTTTTTTTCTGCTCTTGCCCAGGTGAGCCCTCTATTGCTCAACATCCTTTCTGTTGTTCTTCTCCATGTCTCTTTTGGTCTACCCTTACTTCTGCTCCCCTGTGGTGTCCATCTTAGTGCTATTTTTGGTAGTGAGTTGTCAGTCATTCGGAGCACATGTCCCAACCATTGCCAGCGTCTTTCCTCAATAACTGTTGTCAGTGGTTTCATCTGCATTTCTGCTAATAAAATGTTATTTCTTATGGTGTTTGGCCAAAATATTTTTTTAATTCTTCGCAAACATTTAGTCTGGAAAGAATTCAACTTGTTTTCTATGGTTTTGGTGATTTTCCAGCATTCACTTCCATAGAGTAGTACACTTAGAACATTACTCTTAAATATCCTGATTTTCATATTTATGCTTAGTTTTGTTGATTTCCATATATTCTGCAGCATTGCAAAAGCCTGGTTTGCTCTAGTAAGTCTACTGTTGATGTCCTCTGTGCTGTCTCTATTTTCTACTACTCTGCTGCCAAGGTATACAAATTCGTTGACCTCCTCCACTAACTTGTTATCTACTCTGAGTACATTTCTGCTGTTCACATTTTGCTTCATTAACTTTGTCTTTCCTACGTTGATCTTTAGTCCTATGTTGTTTGCATTCTGAGTTAGCTTGTTTATTTTATCTTGCATATCTTTGTGACTGCTTGATAATAGACAAATGTCGTCCGCAAAGTCAAGGTCCTCCACCACTGTGTCAAGGGTCCATTGTAATCCTCTGCGTTTGTCTGATGTTTGCCTCCTTCATTAACCAGTCTACTGCCAAGATAAATAATGTTGGTGATAGTACACATCCCTGTTTCACTCCTGTTTGTACCCTAAAGCTGCTGGAGGTATGTTCTCCACAGATAACTTTGCACTGAAAACCCTCGTATAGGGCTTTGATTACATTAACTATTTTATGGGGGAGGCCATGCCATCTTAGGATTTTCCACAGTGTATCTCTGTTGACACTGTCAAAGGCTTTCTCAGAATCTATGAATAATGCATATGTTGTGCTATGCCACTCATTTGCCTGTTCTAATATTTGTCTAAGTACAAATATGTGGTCTATGCATGATCTTCCTTTCCTAAATCCTGCCTGCTCTTTCCGAAGTTTTTCCTCAAGTGTTGGTACAATTCTGTTGATGATTATTCTGCAAAATACTTTACTAGTGAGTGGCAGTAGGGTAATGCCTCTCCAGTTCCCGCAATCTCTGAGGTCACCCTTCTTTGGTAGTTTTACTATAAGACCAGTTTTCCACTCTTCTGGGGCTTTTTCTAATCCCAAATTTGTTGTAATATCCGGCAAAGTTGTTTTGGTGTTTCTGTTTCTTCTGCTGTCAACATCTCAGCAGTCACTTCATCTTCACCTGGTGCCCTGTCTGATTTTAGCATCTTTATCGCCTCCTTTACTTCATTTATTGTTATTGGTCCTGTATTGATGTTTAGTTCCGTTTTTGCTTCAGGTATGTCTATTGCTTGTGCTGCTTGTGTTCTGTTTAGTAGGGTGTTAAAGTGTTCCCTCCATCTTTCAATTTTTTCTCTTTCTCCACTGACCAGTTGTCCATTTTGTGTTCTTACTGCACTTTCACATCTTGTGTTGAAGTTACCTGTCATCTGCTTTGTGATTTTGTATATTGTTTTCATGTCATTTGTATATGCTGCTTTCTCTGCTGTGTCTGCTAAGTTGTCATAATATTGACGTTTATCTTGACGGCATGATTCCTTCACTTCTTTGTCTTTTTGTGCATAATTACTTAAAACTCGTTCTTTAAGCCATTGTGATTTGTTGTTCAGTAATTTTTTCTTGATTTCTTTTCTTTGCTCTATCTTTTCCCATGTGGTCTCGCTTATCCATTCCTCTTTTCTCCTTTTCCGATATCCCAGCACCTCTTTTGCTGTTTCCTGTAGTGTTTTATTGAACTCTAATATGGACATTTCTGCTTCGTCTTGTAGGACACTGAAGCGGTTCTTAAGTATTATTGAGATTTCATTTCTTGTTTGCTGGTCTATCAGTTTTCTTGTATCAAAATGTATCTTTCTGTGTTCTCCGATTTTGGCTTTCCTTAATTTTAGTTTTATTTTTGCTACCAGAAGGTTGTGATCACTTCCTACATCTGCATCTGCTCCTTTCCTTGCTCGCATATCTTGTAGTGACCGTTTCCACTTGTTGTTTATTAGTATGTGATCGATTTGGTTTTCTGTGGTTTTATCTGGTGACCTCCAAGTCACCTTATGGATGTTTTTGTGTTGGAAAATTGTCCCTCTGATGGTCATCATGTTTTATTCACAAAAACTGCATAGTCTTTCTCCATTTTCATTTATTTCTCCGATTCCTTCTCTTCTGTATTCATTTCCTTCACCTACTTTTGCATTGAAGTCGCCCAGGATGAGTAGCATATCATGCTTGGGTATTGTTTCTACTGTTGCTTGGAGGCTGTTGTAAAAATCTTCTTTTAATTCCTCTTCAGCTGCTTCTGTTGATGCATAACAAACTATAATAGACAGCTTCGTGAATCTTGAGTTGAACCGTGCATATAATAATCTCTCATTTATTGGGGTCCATTTCAGCAATGCTCTTGATGCTTCTTTTGTTATAATCAATGCTACTCCTCCTTCATGAAGATCTTCTTTACCTGACCATATTATTGTATCTTCTGTGTGCTGTGTTGTTAATTTCCTTCTGCCTTGTCCTGTCCATCTTGCTTCTTGTATTCCTAGTATGTCTAGTTTGTATCTGTGCATTTCCTTGATGGTTTGTGCTAGTTTTCCAGTCTGGTTTAGTGTTCTTACATTCCAGCTGCCTATTTGCATCTTATGTTTAGGTTCCAGGAGGTCTGCAGTCGGGCTGGGGACTTCCAGTGGCTGGCTTTCATCCACAACCTTCATGGGCTGAGTTTCCTGATACGCATTTCTCCTTCCACCTGCATTTGCTTTTTCCCTTGCTTCCGTTTCTGTAGCAGTCTGATAGTTTTTTTACCAGATAGGGTTGCTGGCCCTATGCTGAACCCTCCTTAGTTGCCTTTTATGATCATGCTTGGTAGGGTACAGTGGTCCTATTCTTTGCAGATCCCGGGTACCACACGGGGGTTGGTGTGTATAGGGGATAATTTTTAACTAATTATTTCCACGTTAAAAATCTGCATATTATGCCTCCAAATAGCTATAAATGTAAGAAGATTTCATAAATGAAGAGTTTTTTTAGAAAAAAAGATATGTATTGTGATGATTTTAGCTGATAAATGTGTATTACTGTCCGTCAGCTAGATCTAGGGCTAGCATTGATCGACTGGCAATGTGTAGATCGATTTTGTCGTTTTATCCGATCTCGTCGTGTGATTATGTTGCATGTTCACTTCTCTACTTCTCCAGTCCATCTAATATTCTAAATCTACTTGGGATACATTCACGAACAGTGGTCTAGTCGTAGGTGGACATGTTTACCTCTGAAGTCACGTAAAAAAAGTGATTTTTTTTTTTCCGATCAAAACACTGCATTTTGACCTCTGTTGCTATGATGCTTTCAAAATGGTGACAAAGGTCACAAGACATGCGTACTGAACCATACTGGTAAAATATGCCTAAACCGGCATAAACCAGGGGTGAAACTTGATGGCTGCTCATGTCATGGTACCTCCAATCTAGAGGTCGGTCATGTCCTTTCGGTGACCACAGGACCTATCAAGGACCACAGGAGTAAATTCAGTAGGATCATTGGGCGGTCTTGGTGGTAGAAGCAAACGAAGAAGAAGAAGAAGGACAAGGAGCTAACTAGAAGTCTTAATACAGGACAAGAGCTAATTAGAAGTCTCAATACAGGACAAGAGCTAACTAGAAGTCTCAATACAGGACAAGAGCTAACTAGAAGTCTCAATACAGGACAAGAGCTAACTAAAAGTCTCAATGCAGGACAAGAGCTAACAATCTCAGTGCCAGTTGTTGAAATACTAGAACTTAACTTTCCTTGGCTGACCATAAATGCTGTAAAGAATGTTGCTGACTATAAGAAGGATGGACTTGACTTTTAGATGTATGAAACTGTACTCAGCTATCATGTTGGGAAGAAATTATACTGAATACATGAAATGTTTGCCTACAAGCAAAGTACTCTGGACTGTACTGTTTACACATGTGTCAGGAGATGAAGGTAAAAAATGAGTAAAAGAACTAGCAGGCCTATAAGAGTGGGACTTCGTCATTGTGGGTGAGCATAAATTGAATTGTTCCAGAGCTTTTCACTTTATAAAAATGAGTAGAAAAAGGTTAATAGCAGTGAATACCATGCTGTTGAAGAATTTGAAGTTCTTCTTGAGTCCATCTTCTGACATCTTACATGTTCTTTCCCGTGCTGCTAAATGTCATATAGGGCCTGCATGGTAGTTCGCCAAGATTTCCTGTCTTCCGCGAGTTTTTCAGTGTCATCAAGGGATGTTATGCCCACTGAACTGGCGTCTCTTAACAGTGTCCTCTTTAGAGCTTCACGTGGTCGACCTCTTTTTCTTCGGCCTGTTGTGTTCCATTTGATAGCTTATTTGGGGATCCTCTGATTGTTTCTTCTCATCACATGACCGACATATGTCCATCTTCATTTTCTGATCACCCA
Organism: Achatina immaculata; assembly: GCA_009760885.1. Taxonomy (NCBI): domain Eukaryota; kingdom Metazoa; phylum Mollusca; class Gastropoda; order Stylommatophora; family Achatinidae; genus Lissachatina; species Lissachatina immaculata. The sequence continues at coordinate 25,685,442 of CM019714.1, forward strand.
TGAGACAGGTTGTTGTTTGCTCGTCTGTCCTATCTCAGTGTTGTTCTTTTGAGTTCATATTTTGTTATAAATAAATAGTTGAGGAGTTTTGCATAGTACTGTTATTTTTTTTCTTCTTCATTTCCAGAGTATTGTGAGATTTATATATAGTTTAAATACAAGCAAAGGTGTTTATTGCTTAGAACATTGTAACCAATGACTTCCTTACATTAGACGTTATATCATTATTATAAACTATATTATTATAAATGTGTGAAACATCTGTTGATCATTTTTATTAGGGGTGCTGATATTTGTCCCAAATGCTGGCCTCTGATGGTTATGGCAGTGAAAATTCTGAACAGAGCACTTCGAGGTGATGTATGCCAGATGTTTTTGTTTTTTTTTCTGCACCTACAGATTAGTTACTCTTAATTCTAACAGCAGTCTTTCAGTTCTTTACTGTTGTTCATTATGCTAATCATTAAAAAAAAAGAGAAAAAACTCTCTCTCTTTTCCCAAATCATGCCATAAAAGCACCTAAATATATGGTGTTTGTGCTAGCGTTTTCCCTAGACTGTTGATTCTTACTGCTAGCTCAAGGAGAACCACCAGTCAAGATCTTTAGACTCAGAACAAGCCACAGCAGATTGAGACACTTCATGTTTGACAGGTTGAAGACAGGAACTACAGACAAACTGTGCTACCAGCAGAATGACAGCCCAGCACCTGTTACAGAACTGTCCTTCATCTGAAGAACCGAGATGGTGTTTTTTTGTTTTTTTTTTTGACAGTCACCTATACCAATTCATGACAAGCTGTTTGGTGATCTTAACAGCCTAAGATAAACAGCAGCATTTTTCAGAGATATCCAAGTTGACATCCGAAAGTGCTCGAAGAAGAAGAAGAAAACTGTTGGCACATCACCAGGTGATGTGGTGAGCGTCACTTTTGGCCGTCTTTGTCTCTCAGCTCTTGAAGGTGCCAAGGTATCCACTTCATGACCGGAGTGCTTCCAGCAGAACCTGGCCATTAAAGACGACCACACTGTTACTAGTGTATTGTTGGAAGAAATAACTACAGATAAAGACTCAGCCATGTCTATACTGCATAAAGATGCAGCTTTCTTTGAATTGAAGCAAGGTCCAAAACTAAAGGCGAAAAATGCAAGTGCAAGGAATCAAAACCTTGCAACATAAGTGTACTTGCTATTACTGTGATTTATTGAGCAAAACCACCATTAGTAGAATCAGCCCAGGGAGGAGTTCAACAAAATTGTACTTGACAAATTCCACAGTGGCCAACATCAGATTTTTTTTTCCTGCTTCAAAGCCAAAGGGGTCTGTGTGGCGAAGTGGTTAGTTGACTAGTCTCTCATGTGAAGGTCGGTGGTTTGAGTCTAGCCAGAGGAACCCCAGTCACCCCAGCTGCAGAAATGGGCGTCTGGCTTCTGGAGCTGGTGAAGGAAAGGGACCACATCTCTGGCGGGCCGACAGGTCAAGGAGAATACGGACACTTAACACCATCCTCTAGATGCCTCCAGGATGTAACAGGTGGAACACAGGATGATTGTGTGCAGAAAATTTTATTTAGATCTGGTAGCAGCCTCAAGAATTCAGGAGGCGGATAAAATGATAGATGAAGACTGAGTGCAGATCAGGAATAGTGGATAGAATTTCATGCTGCCCTGTAAAGCATATTGGATGATGATTACTTCATTGATCAGCATCCAAAAAAACTGAGTCTGCCGTAAGTCCCCAGAGTGAGAGTTATGAAGATACTAGGAAAAGGGAGCAGTGGGGGGGGGGGGCATCAGAATCGGTCGAGATATGTATTTGTGAGTGTTTATGTATGGGGGTGTCAGGGATGTGGCCTGAGAGGCAAGAGGACAACAGTCTGAAGTATGAGAACCACTGATCTATCGGATATTTTATGTCTGATGTATGTATACAGAGAAATCCACAAGCTATTCCAGTCTCCAGTTATAACTACCATTATGAAAAACAACAGATTGAGATAGCTCAAACACTTCGAGAAGATGGACAAGAGTGGACAGACAAAAAGGGCTTATGCAGAAATGATAAACAGAGACAGACCAAGGCATTGGTGGCATGCCAACCTGGAAGAAGACCTATGAGCCTTTGGAGAGGACGGCTGGCAGGAGAAGACAAAGAACAGAGAGGAGGGGAGACAAGTCTTGTCTGCAGCAGTGAGCCTCAGTGGGTGGGAAAGCTAAGTGAATGGATATGTTTACACCCCCTTGGTCTCATGTTGGGTCTAGAAGTCAGAGTATGTACAGTGCCTTATGGGAGCATTTTTTGTCTGATAAGAAGATGAAGGCACAGTCAGAGGTGGTTGTCAGTGACCCATAGCTGACCGCTTGTGCCAGGATAAACAAACTAAAGCTGACCACTTTGTCACACCTCTTTGGTGATGCCCTTGATGACAGAAGGAGCATGATTTATGGGGCAGGGATCACCATGTTCCCCTCCCCCGGCAGTGGAGCCTGCCCTGCTAAAAAAGCATTGCAGCACCTGTCTTCTTAGCTACATGTTCAGTTTGAAGAGATATCCACTGTAACCTGTTCTCTATATGGCATGATGCTTCCCTCGCCTTCACTGTGTTGGCTGAAAAGGACATGCTAGCAGTTCAGCATGTCTCGTGACAGTACCTGAACATTTTTTTAAAATCTCACTTTTCCAGAGGACTTTGGGTTTGAGCACATGCTGTGGGTGTACTCGGGACGACGTGGCATTCACTGTTGGGTGTGTGATGAGTCCGCACGCACCCTTTCTTCTCAGGCAAGATCAGCCATTGCAGAGTACTTGACGCTCGTCAAGGTTTGATTTCTGAATCCTTTAAAATTATTTTTGTTTTAATTTCAATCCAGTCAGAAAGAGTTGCTTATTTCAGTTCTTGTCAGCTTCCATGTTTGTCCACAGATAATACAGCCAGTGATCTGCTTCATCATCATGTCTGCATTTTCAGAGCCTTCAACAGAAGTGAAAGTGTTCAGCCCAGGAAAGTACAGTGATGTATGGAGGCATAAAACTAACAGAAGATGCCTTTAAGATCACATTATACAGTTAAACAGAACATAATAAATTACGGTTTTCAAGCTCCAAAGAGCAGACTCAAGCTGCAAAACTCCCAGCTGTGCACATGGTAGAGTGGTCTTTAGACTCCATAGCACATCCTGCAAATCTGTGGTCTCTGTAGTGATCTAGGAGCCCAGACATGGCCTCATGAAGAGGATATGGATGGAAAACTCTAAGAAGCACAGATGAAGAGATCCTACGATGATAGGATTCTAGTAGGTGACCATTCTTTCTGGCCAGATGGCTGACATATGAAGATGAACATAGAAGAAGAATGCTTTGGTCGTTTTGCCAAAGAATTTATTGGTGAACGTCGTCTTATATTGCGCACCAGTGAATGCTTTCATCAGTTTTGAAAGCTCATGATTTCATATGTTTTTTTAAAGATATTAAATTTCAGTTTTAAAATAAAATCACTTGTTTGTATGTACCTGTTGACTGTGAAATCAGTTGTTGATTCTTGTTATTTAGGGTGGTGAGAATCAGATTCGGAAAGTGAACTTGCCAGAAAAACTGCATCCCTCAATCAGGTGAGACATTATTTGTCTAATGTTTTATCAATGAAGAGTTCTCAGATATCAGAATCTGCACCAGTCTTAAAATGCAAAAAAAATAACCTGCGCAGAAGATTGCTGATAAGTTTGTTGTGTTTTTGTTATACATGACCATGCTTTAACATTATTATTATTATTAATTATTATTATATTAACATTATTATGATTATGAAAGTCAGGCATTGATGGAATCAATAATGAATGATGAACCCTGGCAAGTTAACATCAGTTAACTGTGCAGTTAACATCACCTGCTTCAGAACCTGTCTTCAAGAAGTGCAGTTATGTCATGTAGTAAAAATAACTGGTACTTCTTTCCTTGTGTTACATTCATACATAGAATTATCAATAGTTCTTTTTTTTTTTTCCCAGGACATACAGGGATTGTGAAAAGTCCCACTATACTCTGTTGTTAAATAAAATCATACTACACTAACAACAGGTCTAATATATAAGTATATTGATCATTATAAGTAGTATTTTTTTATGTGTTTCAGGCATGCATTGAAGATTATCGATGATTATTTTATGGATTATATCGTGGAGAAACAGGACTTGCTGGGCTGTGAGGAGAAGTGGAAGAGAGTGATAGCCCTTGTTCCTTCAGAAGATATCCTTTGTAAAATCTTGATCAAGATTTTTTTTTAAAAATTATAGATATTACAATCTTCAAGTTGCACATAGGACACATTACCCTCAATAAGCACTTACACAAAGTGACCACTGACCACACACCGTACTGCATGCAGTGCAACAAACAAGAAGAAGAAATGCTTAAGTACCACCTGCTGGATTGCAGTCCGCTGAAAGATCTTTGGAAGAACCTGATACCACCGAACTCCTATCACTGACATTCTGCATGGAGATATAGAGCAAATGAAAAGGACTTGAACATTACTTTATCAGGCATGAGGTGAAAACTCAGAATTCCAGGGATGGGAAAAGTCAAAGATATTAGGAAGTTTTCTTTCTAAACACGTAAATTATTTTGATCAATATGCCTTTTTTTTTTTCTCATAAATTAGACAATGGAGACCATTTTTAATTTTAAAAAGTACGATAGGTAGAAGGGTAAAAGTTACGTTGTTGTGCTATAAGCACTAAAGTTATGTTGATATTTTTTAGCATTAAATTTAGGTGGACATTTTGTAAATTTTAAAATTAGATCAGTGTTCTGTTTATATTAGAATTAGGTTGATACAATTTTAACGTTAAATTAAGGTTGATATATGGTTAATATTATATATGTATGCTTTCTAACGTATGCCACGTTCTCAGAATGGACGAATCCAGACTCCCTCGCCAAGCCCTCACATGGTCAGCAAAGGGCAAAAGAAAGCAAGACAGGCCAAGGGAGACTCTACGTAGAACCATCACTAGAGAGAGTATAACTTTGAGATTCAAGTCCATCCAAGACCTACAGTGGGCGGCGGCGAGTCGTCAGACATGGAAAGATATGATTTCCTCCCTATGAGCCAGTGTTGGCCCAAAAGGAATGTCAGTCAATCAACACTTTCTAAGTTTTTAAATTTATTCAGTTTGAATCATGGCAAGTTTTCTTTAACACATTTTCACGAGTTGGAAATTATCTGTCTGGTGACTTCTGCAAGGTCGGCAAAGATACAAAGAGCAGGTGGAGCATTTTGAAGACAAGGCTGAGCGAGGCTTTACGAGTAAGCAGCTGTTTCTTGTCTTGTCTGTAGACAAGTGATTGTCCATTATGATTGCATTTATGTAGTTGGAGGGTGTCTGAGTGATGAAGTGGTTAGTGTACTTAGCTCTCATGGTAAAGGTTGGTGGTTTTAATCTGACTAGAGGTGCCTGTTACCCAGCTGTATACATGAGTTACTGGCTCGTTCTGGAGCTGGGATGGAAAAAATGGCTGCATCATCCCCTAGTGATCCGACAGGTCAAGATACTGTGTCAGTAATAGTACCAAGGTCGTGGCCATTTAGTCAAGGATCCTATCCTTCTTACAGGCTATGGTCAGATGACAGAAGTGACATGTTTTCCCATGATTGTGGAGCCATTTCCTGTTTGATTTGATGCCTTTGTTCCTTTCTATCTTCCCAGAGCAAAGAACATCTTTTTCCACAGTAACTATCGGGGCTGTGGAGTCAGACAAGGAAGTCATGACAGAGTCAGTTAAAACATAACATTTCTGAATTTCATTTAGTGAGTCAAACCTGTGATCCCAGCTCAGACTTTTCCACAGCCCTGATTAGTGGCAGATTCTACTACAGTAAAGTCCAAAGTGCTCAGAGACTGGGTCAGTCCAGATTTTCAGACTTTTTAAAAATCCAAATTTAAGATGAAATAAAGAAGAGAAGATCAGGTAAATTTTGACCGTGTATTTGAACAAATTTATCAAAATGAGCACTTTTAAAGAAAAATAAACACTTGACAAAAATCTTACATCCATCCCGTGCCGTTAATTGTCACATAGGGCTCGCATGGTAGTTTGCCAAGATTTACTGTTTTCGGCGAATTTTTCAATCTCATCAAAGTATGTTATGGCTACTAAACTGACCTCTTTTTCTTCGTCTTCTTCTAAGTTCGCTTCACTCCGCGCACGGCAGCTGAAGAAGCTACCAAACATGACTCTCTTCTACCCGAAATGTCTGGTTTTCAAGCGCCAGATATTCGCCTTCACCCCTTCTCCTGTCAGATTGAATAGTTCTGCCATGAGAAGGCCAGGAGCTGGACTTGACTGTCAGGGGCTATTTGAGACACACGCCTTAGAGACATTTCATTGGAGTGGAGAGCGTATCCCCCACCCCTCCTCCGGCTATAACAGTCCTTAGAACCAAACTGACCTCTCTTAACAATGTCTTCTTTAGAGTTTCATGTGGTCGACCTCTTTTTCTTTGGCCTGTTGTGTTCCACTTGATAGCTTGTTTTGGGATTCCTTGATTGTTTCTTCTCATCACATGACAGACATATGTCCATCTTCTTTTTCTGATTACCCATGAGACAAGTTATTGTTTGTTCATCTGTCTTATCTCTGCGTTGTTCTTGAAGTCGTTCCACTTTATACCAAGTATTTTCCTTAGGCATTTGTTTTTGAAAGAGTCTAATTTCTTGTCTATTTCTTTAGTTGTTTTCCAGCTTTCACATGCATAAATTAGGGTAGATATCTCATTTGAATTGAATAATCTTAACTTGGTTTTTGTGCTTATAACTTTTGAATGCCATATGTTCTCAAGAGTCTTGAAGGTCAGTGCTGCTTTTGCAATTCGAATTCTAACTTTCTTTCTGGTGTCACCATCCTGGTCTATGGTGCTGCCTAGATACGCAAATTGATTTACTTCTTAAAAAGCTGTTCCTTCTACGTATATTTTTCCATCATGGTTAATGAGAAGTTTCATTATTTCTGTTTTTACGAAACAAAATTTGTAAAAAAAAATTGTTTTGACAAAAATGTAAACATAAAATTTTCACTATAAAAAATAGAGCCTGAAATGCATGAAATATGTTTGAAAATAAAATATAGTGTAAAAGATAAATACAATGTAAAAGATAAATACAGTTTACAAGATAAATACAGTGTAAAAGATAAATACAGTTTAAAAGGTAAACACAGTTTACGAGATAAATACAGTTTACAAGATAAATGTAGGTTAGAAGATAAATGCAGTTGACAAGATAAATGCAGTTTACAAATGAAAGCAAAAGTTACATAGTGTAGGTTATCGAGAAGTGGCAGGCAACTTTATTTTGCGGGCTTCCCCAATATTCTTAAGTTCTGGCGAACTGATCATGGGTGAACCAGTTGTGAAATATATTTCCGTCCAGTCAAATATTCTCCTGGGCTTTATAGGTCACAGATAGGTGCACAGTTCTTTTAGAGACCTGTGAATGCTGACAGTTTGTCAGTCACCAAAAGCTTAATTTTATTTTGACCTGAAACATTAGCACACTAGAGAATGATTGTTCTTTATTTTCTTCATTGTGTTTTGTTTTTGGTTGTGGCCAGACGCTTCCACTCTTTCATCAGCTTTATAAATTTGATTGGCTGTTAGGTATTAGCTAGAAAAAGCCCGCTAAATTTAAAAAGTTTGTGAGTTGTTGAAAAGTTTGAATTCTCTGGTGGTCCAAATTTTTAGAATCTGGATTTTTAGATTTCTACTCTCACTCTCTAATATATATGGCTTCTGCCAGGTTTTCCACAAACACCTGTCCTTTGTCTTTTTTTTTTTTCTGCTCTTGCCCAGGTGAGCCCTCTATTGTTCAGCATCCTCTGTTGTTTTTCTCCATGCCTTCTTTGGTCTACCACTACTCTTGTTCCCCTGAGGGTCCATTTCAGTGCAGTCTTTGGCAGCGAGCCACCAGTCACCCGAAGCTCATGCCCAACCACTGCCAGTGTCTTTTGTCAGTAATGAAAGTCAGTAGCTTAATTTGCATTTCTGCCGTTCTACTTTACATCCTTTTTAGTGATGAGACTCATGGAAGTGGCCCATCCTTATGTCTAGATGGCTGAGCATGTAAAATGGGTTGCTGGAGACAAAGAAAATTTCTAGAGCATTCTGGCTGTACTTTTGTTGAAATTTATTTAGTGCCAGATTTTTTTTTTTTTGCTCACAGGAAAAATTTATGACAAAAGTTTACGTGGAAGAAGAGATTAAACTCCAGTTATGCTACCCTCGTCTCGATGTCAATGTCAGCAAAGGAATTAACCATCTTCTGAAGAGTCCATTCTGTATACACCCTAAAACTGGTAAGCTTGAATAAGTTATTTCAAATCTGTTGTTGACAGCTTAAAAAAAGTTAATTTAATTGTATATTTGGAGTGATTTTTTTCCTTTTTTTGTGATGTATGCAGACTGTAATGTGTAACCATATTCTGAAGTACTGGTGGCTTTAATCTTGTAGTGATGAGACTTCATTCCACAGTCACCTGTTCTCCAGTGCAGTATTGTCATCAGGTTCTCCTTAAGAAAAAAGTCCATATTGTCTTGAAATAGTTGTCTCCAATTGTTGATCCAGATTATCAGTAGTTAAGGGTAGCATGGCATGACTTAGCTCTTTCTTTGACAGTATTACCATGACTTAGCTCTTTCTTTGACAGTATTACCTTGATTTCTTGGCCTCTTTCTATAATAGCATTACCTTGACGTACCTATTTTTATGTTAGCATTACTTTGACATACCTTTTTCTGTATAGTATTATATGGACTTGACTGTGATAGTATTACCTTGACTTAACTCTATGTGATAGTATTACATTGACCTAACTCTGTATGATAGTATTACATTGACTTAACTCATTCTATATATAACAGTACGTTGATTTAACTCCTGCCAAAACACATTACCTTGACTTTACTCTTTGTGTGATAAGTTGTAGTATTATTATTCAGCTTTCTATGATAGCATTACTTTGACTTTATGATAGTATTACCTTGACTTAATTCTTTCTATGATAGCATTACTTTGACTTTATGATAGTATTCTCTCTCTCTCTCTCTCTCTCTCTCTCTCTCTCTCTCTCTGAACCTTAAGTGCCCAGGGCACATGGGGCTTCCGCAAAGGTTTTCCACAAATGCCTGTTGTTCTTCTCCATGTCTCTAGTATTACCTTGACTTAATTCTTTATATGATAATATTACCTTGACTTAATTCTTTCTATAATAGTATTACCTTGGCTTAATTCTTTCTATGATAGTATTACCTTGGCTTAATTCTTTCTATGATAGTATTTCCATGACTAAGAATTAGAAAAATATTCTGGCCAAACACCATAAGAAATAACATCTTATTAGCAGAAATGCAGATGAAACCACTGACAACAATTATTGAGGAAAGGCGCTGGCGATGGTTGGGACATGTGCTCCGAGTGACTGACAACTCACTACCAAAACTCACTACACTAAGATGGACACCACAGGGGAACAGAAGTAAGGGTAGACCAAAAGAGACATGGAGAAGAACAACAGAAAGGATGTTGAGCAATAGAGGGCTCACCTGGGCAAGAGCAGAAAAAAAGGCGAAGGACAGGCATTTGTGGAAAACCCTTGCGGAAGCCCCATGTGCCCTGGGCACTTAAGGTTCAGAGAGAGAGAGAGATTTCCGTGACTAATTGTGTTTGTTAACAGTTATACCCACAGTTGTCTTTTCATGTTCCTCTGCTTACATACGTGAAGGTAAGCATTTTCTCAAACTGAATGTATTGTTATTATTCCAGGTCGTGTATGCGTTCCAATGGATCCCAGGACCATTGACGATTTTAATCCATTGACAGTGCCAACCATCAGGTGAGTGTTTTAAGGTCGTGACTTCACTGACTGATTCAGTGTGGCTGTTTTATGTAAGTGAGAGAAGAAGGCTGGAGCTTGTTCTCAAGTTTTCTCTGGCAAGAACTTCTGTTGTATATTCCAATATTTTATCGAGAAACTGGTTTTGGTGAAGGATGCAGCATATTCCCTCCTGCATCTCTGCTGTTCAGTATCACTGTAGTCCTGCTTTCTCTTTTTCCTTGAACTTTTCCCTCAGGTCTGGTTTTCTTTCAGCTATGTTTTTTTTTTTTTAGATATGACCAAAATATTAGAACTGTTTGTTTCTTATGTTTTTCATTATTTTGCTGTTCATTTTCTGTAGTTCTAGCACTTTGGTGTTCATCTTGTTTTTAGCCTATGAAATTCATTCTGTTTTTGTGTATATTCACATCTTATGGGCTTCACTTCTCTGTTTTACTTTATTTTTTTCATGTCCATGCTTCTTCCTCACAAAGAAGAGGGATGATGTAGGGTCTGGCAACTTCTTCCTCACAAAGAAGAGGGATGATGTAGGGTCTGGCAACTTCTTCCTCACAAAGAAGAGGGATGATGTAGGGTCTGGCAACTTCTTCCTCACAAAGAAGAGGGATGGTGTAGGGTCTGGCAGCTTCTTCCTCACAAAGAAGAGGGATGGTGTAGGGTCTGGCAACTTCTTCCTCACAATGAAGAGGGATGATGTAGGGTCTGGCAACTTCTTCCTCACAAAGAAGAGGGATGATGCAGGGTCTGGCAACTTCTTCCTCACAAAGAAGAGGGATGATGCAGGGTCTGGCAACTTCTTCCTCACAAAGAAGAGGGATGATGTAGGGTCTGGCAACTTCTTCCTCATAAAAGAAGAGGGATGATGTAGGGTCTGGCAACTCTTAGCTTTAATTATTATGCTTTTTATTTAACAGATTAGTTGCACCAAGGCTCAAACCTCGTACCTCGATATGACAGCAGATCAGGTTCATGTGATTTGTCATTTTATTTTTAGCGGGGCTATTTCTTCAACTGCTGTTATCTCACCATGTTGCCTGATTTGCAGCTGCTGTAGTTGCTCTTGTTCATTCTTGTCTGTTTAATGCTGTGAGGCGAGTGATTAGTGATAACATCTTCCCAGCCTCTTGTTTGTGTCAGTGTTGATAGACCATTAGGAGCAAGCATTTGCTCTACAACAGTTTTGTTGTGGCTTTTCTTATCTTGAGCCTGCAGGAACTTGGGCTGTTGCTTATGTGACAGCTGCAAAGCCTGTCTTCACTGTAGGCTCCACCGCAGGACTGATCTCATTCACTACTTTAGCGAAAAATGTTCTTTCTCTTCTCCAAGTGGTTTGCTGGACGAGCTGGATAAAGTGGAAGTGGGAGAGAACGAACAAGGGAAGAAAACCAGAGGTGAGACCCTTCTTCATTTTTATGCTCAACAAATATTTAAGTCATTATAACATGCATTTACAGTGCAGGAGTAGCTTGATGGTTGTGTACTAGCTTCTTGTGCAAAGACCGAGTGTCTTTTTCTTTATCTCTGAAATTGTCGTGGGACCAAGCAGTTACTTCCTTTGCCAAGTCTCGGCTTCGGCTGCCTGTGTGTATTGACTGAGGACTAGACCTAAGATGCTGTGGCCCCAGCTAGACAACAACCTAGTGAGGCCATGATAATGACAGATTTTTTTTTTTTTCTATGTTCTTGAGAGTCTAGTCTAGGTGCCTGTCTGACAGAATGTGCAAAGCCAAGCTTCCTTGTGGCTCCAGATAAGAGAAATTGCAACTGCATTAATTCTGGTACTAGTAATATAGACCAGTGTTTGGTTCAGTTTGACTGAAAGATAGAAAGAATGAGGAATGTGAGCAGAAACAAGAGTGATATAAAGTAAGATGAGTATATATAAATGAAGAATATAAAATGGTCCAATATTTCAACAGATGTCTTTGTCAGGGACCACATACAAAAACAGTTGCATTTATTTATTTAAATATGTTTTTTAAAAGTCCAGTCTAATAGTTCATGCCCTTGTAACCAGTGACAATTGAACGTGCTATAAAAGTACTGCATACAGCTTACATTCACATTTCAGCTCTGGTCTGAATAATTCTTTATCTCTGAATTGGTCTGAATTCCTCTGGTCCTCTGAATTCCTCATCTCTGAAATGGTATGAATTCTTCTGGTCTGAATATTGCCTCATCTCTGCAGCTGGTAATGTGGCCCACTCCCAGTTCCTCATCACTAAAACTGATAGTCTGCCCCACATCAGTTCCTCATCACTAAAACTGATAGTCTGCTCCACATCAGTTCCTCATCACTAAAACTGATAGCCTGCCCCACATCAGTTCCTCATCACTAAAACTGATAGTCTGCCCCACATCAGTTCCTCATCACTAAAACTGATAGTCTGCCCCACATCAGTTCCTCATCACTAAAACTGATAGTCTGCCCCACATCAGTTCCTCATCACTAAAACTGATAGTCTGCTCCACATCAGTTCCTCATCACCAAAACTAATAGTCTGCCCCACATCAGTTCCTCATCACTAAAACTGATTGTCTGCCCCACATCAGTTCCTCACCACTAAAATTAGTAATCTGATCCACATCAATTCCTAATCACCAAAACTGGTAAACTAGCAGCTCTCAAGACTGCAGTAAAGTTTGTAAGTGGAAGTTGATTAATCATCAGAGAAAATGAGAATAAATGTCAGTTTGTGTGTATATCCATTTCAGGAAGTTTTAAATTTTCGTATACAGATACAGGGTGACCCATAAAGTTTGCACCTGATTTCAAACATTTATTACACTAAAACTATGCTAGTTAGAGACATGTTTTTTTTTTTTTTCTTAAAGTTTTTATCTGAGCTGAAACTGGTTTTTTTTTTTAAACTTTATTTGCTCAGGAAATCTCTAAGCAATACGCAGTTTCTTACCATTTTTTCTGCAACATCATTTTAGTCGCTGTTGCTAGAGCATCTGTTGGCTTTACCTTCAGAGCTTCAGTATCAGGAACGTTCTGGCTGTCCTTCTCATGATTATCATGCTGTCTGTACAGAAAAAACTCTTAAAAATCAGTCTGTATAATGCCACAATGTGGATGTTTCTACCTAGTGTAGCTCTTAAGATATGATTTTTCTTTAATCAGGAAAGGATTTTGAGACACCCTGTATTTCAAGAACCAGTAATTTGTTAGATTTATTTGTTTGTCTGAGATGTTTTAAAAATGTTTTCAGAAATAATGTATTTCAAAAACTCTTTATTAACATTTAAACAAGTCATGCATGATATAAGATGATGATGATATAAGAAACCAGGATGAAGTTTTCTTTGGAGTCATCAGCAGGACTTGGGGCAAACTACATAAAATGGAGGTGTCAGTTGTTGCAATTTGAATGCTTTCAATTTTTATATAACAGACTGCCTTTAAATTAGTCTGCTGTGCATGTAAATTGACATTTGTGGCTTTTTTTTGGGAGCCAGATTAATCTGTGGGAAGAACATGTGACAAACAAGGAAATAATTAAACAAATAGACATTGAGAACATTACTAAAGAGGCAAAAGACAAAAATGGAAATGACTGTCCCACATAGTACAAATGGAAAGAAACAAGACACTGCCTATACTACCTTGACTTGGACACCTCAAGGGGAGGCCGCTGGGGACATGGAGATGCCCAGTAAAGGAAGTGGGAAAGACATGGTTTGGGGTATCCCAACTTGCTTAAGACAGGATTCGCTGGAGAACCTTTGCTTATGCCTTATGCTGCATTGGGAGTACAGAGTACTGATGATGATGATGATGGTCAGTGAATGAAAGTTAAATTTCAGTGTTTGGAAAATTAGCATTTGATTTGTGTTGGTAATCTGTCATTATCCTACTACATGTAATCACTAAATTCAGTGACTGCGCTGTTCCTAATTTAGATTACAGAAAGACGAGTCTTGGACCTTACCTGGACATATTTGAGGCCTTCTTGAAAAATTTAGAATCCTCAAGGAAAGGAAAAATGATTGAACAAAGTGGTAAGTTATGTAAATATCCCTGTAAGGTATGTCTGAAGCTGTTTTTCAGCAGGTGACATAACTTTTGTTTTTTAACACCAGCATTTGTTGGGTTTGGTTAGCCGAGTGGTTAGGCACTTGGTTTACTAGTCCGGTGGTACCGGGGTTCACTCCCAGCAGTGGGATTTTTTTCTGCTACACACCGAAAAAGGCCCCGGGGTTGACCCAGCTTCTAAAAATGGGTACCAGAGAAATCTGGGAAGGTAAAGTGGCCAGGCAATGATACATCACACTTTCATGTGCAGAAGGTCATGTAAAATACGGGCCTGACGTATTCCTCAGTATGTCTTAATGGCATGGATACGAGAATTTTACCTTTACCTTTTATTTGTTGGGTTGGACTAACCCTTTTTTTGTTTCTTTTTTTTTTTTTTAATTTCTAGAATGGAGCAGAGAAATAGGCTGCGCTCTCACATGAAACAAGACTGTGGAGCCAGTGGAAATTAGAGATGTATTGGATGTTCTATGAAAATTTATATTTGGCTGGCAAATGATGAAATTAAAATAACGTATTCACTTTTGAGAGAAAATTTGAATGATTTCAAATACTTAACTCCAGGGTTATTTCAGTCAAATTTGATGTAACTGGAAATTGAAATATTGAACTTAGTGTGTCATGCCAGATAGCATTAACAATCATGCTTTCTCCATCTTGTGCAGACTTTAGTGTTCCTGATTAATTCAGATGCTTTCTTTTTCCATGCCATTTGGTCAGTCCACTGAGATATTTTTCCCTTGGTTTTCCTCTCTTCCATTTTTCCCTTGAATTTTCCTGTTATTCCTAGGCTCTCTAACTTCAGATGATACATCCAAGAAATTTTGACTTATCATTTTCGCTAGTTTTCATTGTTCTGAAGCATCTTTGATGACCTCTTCATTCTTTTTGTGTCTTTCACCAGTCAGTTTTCTGTTGTCAGTTTCTTTCAAATCACTTTGTTGACTGCCCAAGTTTCACAGCCATACAGCAATATTGACTCTGTATAGCATTACAATGGATGCATCAGCGGCAGGCCATCTTGCTCACAACCGAGAGGCCTACAGGAGTGCTGTTTGGGAGGCAAAGTTCCGCAAGGGACATGCAAATGAATGAATGAATGAATAGCATTACAACACTCTTTTCCTCACTTTTAAGAACATTTTTCTTGTTTGTTAGTATCTTATGTCTTAAAAAAACTGCCTTTGGCTTACCTATTTGTGATTTTAATTTGTTAGTACACTTTCTAACTGCTATTAGTGTTGTTCCAAGGTAAATGAATTTATTTACTTGCGTCAGTGTCTTCCAGTTTGAAAGGATGTTGCACTTTGATATGTTTATTCTGTTCGATATTACCATTGTTTCTGTCTTGTTGCTGTTTAGCTCTAGACCTCTTCTTCAATAATCTTATGAACAAGTTTCTACAAACTGTGTTAGCTTTCCATTGTTAAAAAGAGTATCATCCTCATACCTCAGGTTAATGTCTTTTGATATTATGGTCACCTGTTTTAATTCCATTCATACTTTTAATGGCTGTCATGATGATTTCATTGATGATGAAAATAGATCAGGTAACAGTATGCACTCATGACTTATGTTATATCCTGATACACATTATGTCATTGTTCACTCTTAAGTTGTTCCTGGGTTGGATGTTTACCTTGGGTGTTGGAGGAGCTTCATACACTACCAGAATTGGCAAGGATGTTTTCTTGCAAATCCTCCAGCAATAAATTACCCAGATTTCTGGACAGCTGGACCAAACATCTATGTATTGTCATGCACATTAGAAATCCCTTGGCAAGAGAGAGTAGACCAGACAGCCACTGCCTTGGCAGAGTCCTAGAAAATCTACCACAGAAATAGATGCAGGCATTTGAAGAAACTTTGCTGGCTGTGATGCCTTTTCAAGGTGTCTGAGCACATGGGAAAGTCCGACCGCAATAAAGCCACTTTCTGAAAACAGATTTTTTTTTTTTTTAGCTGTTTCTTTTCAAGATGTATCCAAATGGGATATCAAAGTGGTAAATTTATATAAAAACTCTTGGGTAAAGAACTATGATGCCGATCATACCAAGTGGAAATTCATTCAGAGCCATGAACTTGGAAAGGGTGACGAGACAAGCATTTCATGCATCGGGCAGACTACGTGGGCATAAAAAAATTCAAGACGGGTCTTTTTTATTCTTGTTCTGTCTCTCAGAATTTTTTTTTTTCAGCCGGTGTGGTGAAGATGTTGGAAGGAAGCATTGTGTCAGATGGGAGGTGGGTTACAACTGGCAGACCTGGAGTGAACATAGTGGGAAAAGATGTGTTGCTTCTCAGCAGATTTTTCCATCACAGGAGCCATAGTGCTCCTTGCCTTGTAGGTCAAGCTGAACCAGTACTGAGAGCACTAACAAAGAGGTGGGACAGGGTCTTGCCTAGCTGTGCCATCAGTCCAGCAGTCTTTACTGACACTGTTCTTCTTAAAAGGATCTATAACTCCATGGTCAGAAATGCCTGATTATTACATTTGTTTTGTTGTTCCTTCCCCAGATATGAAGATGGAATTTTAACCACACAGAACATGAGGTCGTGGCTGTGAAGAAAGGACAGATACCGGACTTGACATGGAGAAGGACTTTGAAAACCTACCACTTGGGAAAAGATGTAAACAGACTGGATTACTATCTTTGTCGCTGTTAAACTGATGGCTGAGAGTATAAATTGCTGTGCACAAAATCTGTGCTTGAAGAGACATTTCATGGATTTTATAACAAACTTACTTTTCATGGATTTTATAACAAACTTACTTTTATTGATAACTTAAGTAGGTCATTATGTGAGTTAATGGTTTATTCATTTTTTAGGAAATATGAAATTCATATTTGTCTTCCTTCTAAGTATGATAAGCAGATTTTCATGTAAAAACCAGCACTCATTGTATGCGACTCTTCAGTATTCACGATGGATGAAACTTTACTGTCATCATGTACATTTATGATGAAGTCAGCATTTCTTCATTCTTAGCCTACTGAACAACATCCACAGCACATGATAATTATTTGTTATCAAACATCACTTGCACAATGTTTAATCAGGAAATTATGCAGTGGCCATTTTTGGCATTTATCTCTGTGGCAAACAAGGCAGCTGAAATGTATATCAGTGAGGAAAAATTGGAATAAGTGGAAAGTTTTGAATATCTTGGATCACTGCTAACTAATAATGGAGATACAATGAGGGGAAATTAAAAGGAGGACATCTATCGCTCTTCAGAAAGTAAAACATATAAAAAATCTGTGGAGAGGAGCAGACAGAACTACAAAAATAAGATTTTTAAGGGCATGCATCTTTCCCATCGCAACATATGCCTGTGAGACCTGGACACTTAACAAAACGGCTGTGAAACACATAAATGCCTTTGAATGTAAATGCTACAGAAGAGTTCTCCAAATATCGTGGACACAGAAAAGAACAAATATATCTATACTACAAGAGCTTAATATTGAAGAAGGCTGGCTAGTAAAGAGGATTAAAGAGAGAAAACTTAAATATTTTGGACACATTAAACGTCATGATAATTTAGAGAAGACCGTATTGGAAGGATACATAATGGGAAAAAGAAAAAGAGGAAGACCAAAACGAAGATGGCTGCAAGAAATCGTTGACGATCTGCAAATGGACGCAGCAGCAGCAGGCCATCTTGCTCACAGCCAAGAGGCCTACAGGAGTGCTGTTTGGGAGACAAAGTTCCGCAAGGGACATGCAAAGGAATTAATGAACGAATCTCTGCGGTTCATGGCAGTCAGGCATTGATTTCCATGACCATCTTTTGCTCATTCTATAAGGTGTGTGTTGGACTGCGCTCTTTGCCATTCTTTTAATCCGTCAGGTATCTTGTTTCTTTGTCTCCCTCTGCATTTATCTCTATCTCTCAAGGTCTTTGCTGACAGACATTGGATATCATGACCTTCATTAACTATCTATCCCTTGTGCATCTCAACAGGCCAGGATGCCAAACCATCTTTTCTCTGTCACTTCTACCTTAGATCTTCCCTGTTGCTATTAGGTGCCTCTCCAAGCATTCTTGTCCACCCCCAAATTTAGGTTGTCATTTTCTTATCTTATTATAAATTTCCTAGTACCTCTTTCACAACTTCCTTGTTCAGTTTTCTTGCTATCCATGTTACCTTCAGCAATCTTAACTCTTCCCGTGTCAGAGGAAGAAACGTGGATGTTCAGATGGATGCCAGAGTAAAAGCGCGGGTCTTGATCTGTATAGTTGTAAAATGGAATGGAAAACAGTATTTCCATGTACTTCAGTGTACTTATGTTTCAAAGTATAACCAAATGTATGAAAATTTCATAAATGCAGAATTTTTTAGGAAAATAAGAAGTAATGTGATGTTTTTGACAATGATTGTGCCCACTTACCATCAGCTAGGTCTAGATCTACATTACTTACCATCTGAGATGTCTAGATATACTTGTCGATCTCATATTGCGATTCTATGCTGCATGCTTGCTAAATTAATATCTGAAATAACCTCCTAACTAATTCTCCAGTCATCTAATATGTCTAGATCCACTTGGGATACATTCAAAAGCAGTGGGGTCGCAGGTCATGTCCATACCCCCATACCCCTATCTACATCATCAAAAACTGAAAATTTTCCATGTTTCTCTTCCTTTTTCTCGCTTGGCATCGCTCTTTCACCATTTTTGAAAAGTGTCACAGGAAACATGGACGAAATATGTATAATCTAAATATTACACCGGTTGTTCGCATTATAGTGACAGTGGCACGGGAAGAGTTAAGAACCACATTTAAGCTGAATCTAGCCTTTATATCTCTCTACTGACCGTCCAAGCTTTGCATTCTTAGATCAGGATCATTAATGTAGGTCTCTCTTCCTGACTGTAATAGATAGGGACTTATTTCTGCATCAGTAGTACTTGAAAAATATTAACGCCCTGTTGCAGAATGAAATTATATGACTGTTTACACAACTCTTGGTGTGCAAAGAGTTTAGTTTCCAAAATCTTAGACTGCCTTGGAGATCTGTTTATGACAAGCTACAGAAGTTTACTGGTAGGAAATGGCTTCATCTGCATTCAGTTTTGTATGTTAAACTTTCTAAACAGGGAATAGGGTCAGCATGAGGTCTGCATAAATCCTCCAGTTTCTTCTCTCTCAGAGCCAGACCTGGAAATGACTTCAGCTGTAAAATCCTGTGGAAATTCTCTTCACTTTAACTTTAAAGCAGCATTTCATTGCTGTAAGCAGAGCTCATCCTTTATATTTAGTTTGAGGGTTCAAGTCCAGTCATTCTCTTTTTTTTCTTTCTCTAACATGTCATATGCTATGTCTAAAACTCTCCCCCCCCCCCCAAAACCCTAATCATGCATTCCTGCTGCAGCATATGCCAGTGAGACATGGACACTTAACAAAACAGCTGAGAAACACATAAATGCCTTTGAATGCAAGTGGTAGAGAAGAGACCTTCAAATATGGACATAAAAAAGAACAATTTAATATTGAAGAGGGTTGGCTAGTACAGAAGATTAAACTGAGAAAACTGAAGTATTTTGGACATATTAAAAGTCAGAATATGGACAAGACAGTCTTGGAATACCCATAATGGGAAAAAGAAAGAAGGGAAGATCAAGTTAAAGACGGCAACAAGATATCTTGATAATCTGCAAATGGATGCATAAGCAGTAGGGCATCTTGCTTACAACCGAGGGGCCTACAGGAGAGCTGATAGGGAGGCAAAGTTCTGCAAGGGACATGCAAATACTGACTGACTTGCATTCTGTTCTCTATCACTTTTCACAAGCGTCATCTCCAACTTGCTAAAATTGTGTATTAAATAACTAACATTTGCCTCATAATTGGGGCTAGTTCCGTTTTTTTTTTTTTGGGGGGGGGGGGGGTAGGATGAAAAGCTGGAAAGATTGTTTTATTGTATCCACTTTTTCTATTGTTTAAATTGAAATTTCAGATCTAGTCCAGTTTTCATTATTTATAATTTTGTTGAGTGTTGAGACTGGTCATGAAGGAAACAAGGGACAAACATAAAGAATGATGATGATGGAAAAAGGAGACGATCTTACAACACATCTGTTTTCTGTTTACCATCTCTAGTTGTGCAAATCTAACAAATGGTAGTAGAGTCAGCCATAAGAGAAACTGTTCAGCAAATGATTCTCTACAAAACTCACAGAAGCAAAAATGTACCCACTCAGCACCGTACAACACTATTTTAGTGCTCAAACTCTGGCACTGAATCTGCTGCGCTCCTGTTCACTCAGCATACAAATGCTTGACACACTATGTTGGGGATACATTGATTCTGAAGGCAGAGAATGCCTGCCTACAAGGCAAGGCACTCTGAATTGTATACCAGATGCATCTGGATTAAAGACTACAGTAGACTGGGTTCAGACATGAATCTTAGTGTTTCCCGGCTCCAGGCATGATTCTTGGGGGTGTGTGTGTGTGTTCCCCCACTTCAGACATGAATCTTAGTGGTTTCCCTGCTCCAGACATGAATCCTGGGGGGTGTGTGTGTGTGTGTGTGTTTCCCCCCGCTTCAGACATGATTCTTTTGGGGGGGGGGTTTCTCCTGCTCCAGACATGATTCTTAGGGGGGAGTTTCTCCTGCTCCAGACATGATTCTTGGGGGGGGGGGGGGGGGTGTTTCTCCTGCTCCAGACATGATTCTTAGGGGGGGGGGGTTTCCTCCTGCTCCAGACATGAATCTTGGGGGGGGGGGGGGGTTCCCCCGCTCCAGACATGAATCGGGGGGGGGGGGTGTGTGTGTGTGTGTGTCCACTCCAGACATGAATCTTAGTGGGGTTTCCCTGCTCCAGATGTGCATCATTTATCCTGCCCTATCCTGTGTTAATTGTTTATTAAGTCTTTTTTGTGGTCCTCTATACTAAGTTTATCCAAACACATTTTAGATTTAAAAAAAAAAAAGGAAAGACCATTACTGAAATTGTACAGAAAAACGATACATCATTCATTCATTAAGAAAATAAAAACTATCATATATCTTCTCATGTAAAGACCATCTGCAGAAAGCAAAAGAAACAGAATTGAAGAAAAGAACAATAATTGGACTAACTAGCACATTTTCATGTTAAAAAAAAAAAACAGGAAAAGTTTAGTCTCCTGTGAAAAGCCAACAAAAAACATCAGTCAATGGTTCATATTTTATTATGATTTATCATCCATTTTTTGTGAAAAGAAAAATTTGACGGGACAGAGAAAAGAATACTGTTTCTATTTGTCATTTTCCCCCCATCTTTGTATGCATAAAGTTTCACATAAAAAGAATATGTATGTATAACAAAAAAAAAAAATGTAATTTTCTTATGTGAATCATACACATATTTAAAAATAACTTCAGGCAAGCAAAAAAGTAACACTGATAAGAAAATGTTTACTGCCTCTGTCCACAATTTCTGTCCACAAGACCGAGGCACATTCTACCCAAATGATTTCAGAAATAGACTTTTGCAATCATTTCCTCTTACTATTGTTAAAAAAAAAAAACACCACAAAAGCTGAGGACTATATATAATTAGAGATGCTGTTGTGTACAACTTGAATGAAAAAAAAAAAATTTTTTTGTTTGCAGATTTTAAGAATCTGTGAAGATACTTCTAAGTGTAGTTCAACAGGTAATGTAACTACATTACTGATAATGAAGTAACTGTCCAAATATTTCTGAACCTTCAAGACTCGGCAATAAAGTTTTGTATCTCAACTCCAGGATCATTTCTGTCAGTTTCAAGTCACATGTTCTACAGTACTCTAACAACCAGGTCAAGGTAAATCAGAACTTCTGTTACTAGAATAACGCCTGTATCTTCCGCCCTTTAGTGACTGCTTCACAGTAGTGCTGTTGGTGCCTGTCGAGGTCAGTGGTTCGAATCTAGATGGATATGCCCCAGTGACAGAGCCACAGAAATGAGTCTCCTGCGTATAGATGGGGAAGGTAAGTTAGCTAGACAGCATACCAACCACATTCCTTTTGTGTGTTGACAGATTTGGAGCATTAACACTATACCCCATGGACATCTCCAAGACATGACAGGTAACTTTAGCTACTTGTTACACAATATATATATATCCCATGACGTATATATTTAAACAAGATCTCTTCCCTTGGTATGCATAAATTAATACTATACAGAAAACTAAATGTGTCTTATGCTCATGAATTGCCTGCTTCTAAAACTAAAACTCATAAAATAAAACAGTAAAGGGACATGATGACACAGTATTTGGGCAAATATATTCACAAAATGTGATCCATTTTAGGCTTCAGTTGCATTTAGTGGTGCTAGTGAAGGTGGTCGTATTCTGTAATGTATGCTGGCTGGTCATGTTTTCAGAAGTGAAACACTGAAATTCTGCAAACATTATGCCCTATCTCCCTATCCTGCTCCATATACTGCACAGAAACTGAAGTAATCACGAATGTTTGAAACTACGAGTATGTACAACTTTTCATGCAAAAAAATATTTTTAACCCTTTTCTATCCTGTGAGGAGAAAAAAAAAAAAGAAATTTGGACAATCTAATCCTTTGTCAATGTGTCTTTTGATGAGCAGTATGGAACTGCTATTCTGTTCTGCTGGAAGACTAACACAAAGTGGACTTGATTTAAAAAAAAAAAAGACAAAAAAAAATAAAATTAGACTGTACCAATGTAATGGCCACAAATTATGCTGGATTTTCTGAAATAACAGTTTTTGACAGGAAAGGGTTAATTAGTTTCATAAGTCAATTTTGTCAACATAGTCAGGGTATCATGCCAGATTATGACATGGAAACGTATTTTTTTAACCATTAAAAAAAAAGGCAATGAACTAAAATGTTGAAAGAACTAATATACGATGTTCTTCTGTTTATTGACTGTTATGAGCAATACAAGAAAACAAAGATGTCTTGCTGTAAGTTAAGGAAAACAAAACCAAACAGCAATGACAGTCTTAGTATAGCAACCTGTGTTTTTACTGTCTATTCTCTCAAGTCGGCATGTCTTATGCTGTCACTTATGGACCGCATCAAAATATGAGTTTAAAAAAAAACCAAACAAATATATATCCTGCAAGATAAAAAAAATCTGGAAGGTGTGTGTACATGTGGCATTTGTGTCGCTCATCAATAGTTTCTCACACACACACACTGCTCAAACAACCCCACATTTTATATAGCCATGGAAACCCAGTGCATTCACACATTCTACAGAACATCCCCATACTGAATCACACTGCAACAATGATTTCATTCATCAAGTTTATGCTATGCCATTCACTCAAAAGCTCCCAGAAACCCCATTTTCCATTCAAAGTTCATTATTTTCAGCCCCCGCACACAGCTCTAATTCTTCATCATTCTTGCAACCTCTCTCAATATCAGCCACAATATCACTGACAAAACCCAGCCGGATAAGTTAAATACAGTAAAATGACCAGATGTTCAGTACACAAGACAATGGATGAGATCACCTGCATAGCATTGAGAAAATGAATGCTCACAAAGGGAAGCAAGAATGTACACACACACACACACAAAAAAAGATTCCCATTCTCACATGTATCTGCAATCAATTTTTTGCACAGAAATTGATTGGCCATCAAAGTGTTAGAAAATAATTCACACTTAAATGGCTCAAAAGAAAATTAATTGATGTGTTGATCTGGTTTTGTTCTTTGAAGATTCAAAAATGTTAAATTACTATAACAGCTAAATATAGCTCTCTGGTTTGTTTCCTGCAAGATGTTTTTCTGTGTAATTTTTTTGTTTGGTAGTGAGAGCTAAAGCACTGGCAGATGCAGTCACACCACGCTATTTTCTGGATGCCCGTTATCTTTGATATCTATAAGCAGCAACAGTTAAATTAAGTTTCAAAACTCTTTCAGTTCATAAGCTCACTATGTATGTTTTTATCTAGGTGCCATTTCTAAAATTTACGAACATAAAACATTCTACATTTCTGACATAATCCAACAATCAGCATCCGCTCTGTTTATGCTTTATTTCTTTTTGTCCAACACTTAGATTGTAATTATTTTTTTCTTTTGTTTCACTAAGTTTGTTTTTTTTAAACCACTCTTGTATACCAGTAGAGCATCTCAAAATGTAGGACATGACTAATTTACAATCAATGATGTAAAGTCACATACTAAATTTGTAACTTGATGTAAATCATGCACTGGAACATGTACACTATACTGTGCACAGACTGAGTTAAGCTAAATGTCAAAATAACAAAAATCTACCAGATACTGGCGCACAGCTTTTGTTTATTACACACATGACAAATGAATTGTGTCAATGTTGCTTGACTACTTGGGAATATTAGCCTTTCCACAAACTCTACACTTTCCTGACCCATGGCATGAGAACAGTGTACTATAAACCAATAAACAGAACTCACATAACGCCAACTTTTTTTTTTTTTAAACCATGCAAATTCATTCGCTGGTCCATGGATCCCACATCACGGAGCACTGCTATATATATATATGCTGAAAGGAAGATCAAAAACAATCCTTGCCCTCCAATTTAAAATAAGTGAAAAGCTGCATGTATGAATACATTTGTCTAGTCTGTACCAACCTGATTTATCATATTCCAAATGTTACAGAAAATTAAGATAATATATGGTAAAAAAAAAACTGAATTTTTGGTTTTCTTGTCTGCCATTTTTGACTACAGCCAGCTATCCTTGGCGATTTTTTGTATGGGACATAACATTCTCCGTCTACGATGATCTTCGGACACGCGCATCTAAAATTTATTTGACAACAGGATGGGGAAGGATTAGTCGTAGGGGATGAAAATACTTCTCAGAGCACGGCAACTGCTGCTTACAAATAAAATTAGAATAATATTTGCTTCCATACCTCTCTCTCTCTCGCAGGCTGACACAAGCAAGCATCACAAACCACAACAAGATGGCTCTTAGATGCACACACAAGTGATGCAATTAATCAATGCTAAAAAGAAAATTGTGACAAAACTCTGAACTGAGCTGCAAAAATCCTGCAGGCTGACGACTGACCACATCTAGTTAGCCATTAGTGAACGTTGAAGTATGGTACTTGACTGTCGAATGGAGGCGGGCATGACTTGAGCAGCACTCTTGCATTAAACAAAGATCCCAGATGTGGACAAAAATAAAAAAAAGAGGCCCAGGTAACAGTTGCAAATGTATTCTTATTGTCAATATGTGCATGTACTGCAAGCACCAGGTGCGGAGTGTACTGGTTAAAGTTGCATACATTTTTTTTTTAATCTGGATCATGCAGTGCTGCCAGTCATTTAACAAACACGGGAAACATGCATGTCCAATGTGACTGCAGATAGCAGGCTCCTGGATGAACTGAACAACAATGTCGAGAGGCTCCCAGGGAGTGTTTGGTCTGTTGAGAAATGTAAATCTGTCTAGTGCCACATAGACTGCCAGCCAACTCTTTCCCAGCACATACACACAAAAATATCTTGAAGACGTGAGGCAGAATCCACTCTCGTCTCAGCAGTGGTTATTACAATAAATAACGCAGACCAATCGTCTCCCTTGCACTAGCCCATGGCAGAAATGTTCCTGTCATGCAATTTACGGACTTCCTTAACGCATCCATTCTGTCTATAGCTTGCCATGTCTCTCTCTCATCCTGAACACACACTCTGCTGCGACGGGCGAGTAATGTTGGAGTTGGTGTATGTGCATACATATATATATATCTGTCGGTGCCGTCACATTTCTATTTCATTACTGTAACTGCAAGTTCGAAACATCCCCTGGCCAACCGAGGACCAGAGAAAGGGGGAGTTGCTGGATGTGTCGGGAGGGGAAGAGTGTCGTCTGACGCGTCAGTCACCGTTTCCAAGGCTGTAGTAGTCGGAGAAGTGTCCTGTCTTCCTGTCCTGATGTTATATTACGATTCACACATCTGTGGAGAATAAGAAAATAAACCAAAAGTGACAGTTTATGCCCAAAGGATGAGAACCACCAATACACAATATTATATAACATACTAAAATACAAACCAGAAATTGCCAAATAATCTTTGCCATTTTAAGTGTGTCATGCTCGCTTCACATTCTCTCATATAACCCAGTCACAGAATGATTTTTACATTTCTCGTCACATCCCCTATAATTTTAGCTCAGTCACATAGCTCTTGGTGAAGTGTTCCTCTAAGATCATACATATTATGCAATAAAACCCATAGTCCTTTGTTCATCATGTGGGTTTCCGATTAACTGTGGCACCTGACCCAAATTACATCTCCCACCATCATCATCGTGGACAAAAATGCTCTACTTAATTTTTCTTCTACATCTTACAGCCTTCCCGTGCTGCTAAACGTCACATAGGACTCGCATGGTAGTTCACCAAGTTTTCTCGTTTTCTGCAATCTTTTCATTCTCATCAAGGGGCATAACATAACTAAACTGGTCCCTCTTAACAATGTCTTCGGCCTGTTACGTTCCACTTGAAACCCTGTTTTGGGATTCTCCGATTGTTTTTTATACACACACAAAAAAAGGACGTCTTAATCTGTTGGGCACATGGTGCCAAAACAACAGAATTTTAAACTAAACTCTGCCCATGTTACAAGCCTCAGAAAGACTAATCATAAGCTCAGTATGTTCACTTTCAAGGGTTTTCTCTCATCACAGGCTGTGTATCATAGCAACTTGTAAGAACTACAAGACCACCATAAACAACTCATGTTTGTCAAGCCACTACCTTGAAAACTACTTGTAACAGTATGTCAAGCTATTTTCTTACATAGATGTTACAGACCAAGGTGCCCTTCCATCTAAATAAAGCAATATCTATCATCATCAGCAGTGCTGTCTAGTGCTATGTTTCTCTATAGTACCCAATGCTTCACATAGGGCATCATTATGATCTCATCTCATACCATCTTGTCAAACTATGCAGTATCATTTCACTGAGCCTTCTCCTGCCCCTTTCCTGTTGTTACAATATTTTCAATGCCCTCTCTTCTCATAGCAACATCATTATCTACAACTTGTTTTCTGCCTGAGCACAACTTGTAGTCAAAAGATTACGGTCTACTCCTTCCATAACATGCTGATATTTTGCCTTTTTTGGCATGTCTGAAAACCTTGCTCAGTGTTTTCTGTGAATCATCATTTCAGCACATTGTCTCTCTCTTTTTATGTCACTGCTTTCTTTTTGTTAAAGTCTGTCTTTAGAACAGCGACTCTCAGCAGGGAGTAAATTCAATAATTAACGCAGTAGAAGTATTTATAATGGTAACAATTCTTTGTAGACAAAGATTTGGAGAAATTTCTCCAAAATTACATCCTTTGATAGAGTTGGTGTTTCTGAACATTCTAGGTACCTATTCTCTCTTTTCAACTCTCCCTGACCTCTGATATAATGCTATTTATTATAAAAATTTTTTTAAAAAAGTTGTAACCACTGCAGAAATGATTCAGAGACCAAATGCTTTTCTAGACAGAACAAGAGGAAGATACAAGATTGGCCGGCTGAATGAACTGTGATCGTGATCTAGAGTGTATCAGCTCCAGTCCATGCCCACCAAAGATTCTCTCCTACTTCTCTGTGCTGCTCTTTATCACAAAGATGTTACCTTTTTTCAGCTTCACTTACAAATCTGGATTCAGCATGTTACAAATACTTCAGTTTTACTAATGAATTTGGGTTCAGCATGTTACATACAACGTGGTTAAACATTAAAAAAATGGGTCCATCAGGGTTGCATAGCGCTGCCGTACTTATTTAACTTGTATACTGAAAATACAATGAGGAATGTTAGAGAAGATATAGACAGAATATTACGACGCCATAACACCTGGAGGTTATGAAATACCAGAAATCAGATATGCTGATGAGTATTACTGTCCACAACACAAAAAAGAATAGAAAAACTAATTATGTCAGTCAGAACAATGAAGAGCAAAACCTCTATCTTAATGCGAAGAAAACTAAACTGATAAAACAAGGCAGCTGAAATATGTATCAATTAGGAAAAATTGGAAGAGGTGGAGAGTTTTGAATATCTTGGATCATTACTAACTGATAATGGAGATACAATGAGGGAAATTAAAAGAAGGACATCTATTGCTCTTCAAAAAATAAAACTAAAAAAATTAAAACTATAGAAGCTGTGGAGAGGAAGAGAAAGAACTACAAAAATAAGATTTTTAAGGGCACGCATCTTTCCCATCGCAACATATGCCTATGAGACCTGGACACTTAACATAACAGCTGAGAATCACACAAATGCCTTTGAATGTAAATGCTATAGAAGAGTCCTTCGAATATTATGGACACAAGAAAAAAAGAACAAATATATCCATACTATAAGAACATAATATTGAAGAAGGTTGGCTAGTAAAAAAAGATTAAACAGAGAAAACTTTAAAATTCTGACATATTAAATGTCATGATAATTTATAGAAGACAGTCTTAGAAGGGTACATAATGGAAAAAAGAAAGAGAGGAAGACCAAGGTGAAGATGGCTGCAAGACATCATTGATGATCTGCAAATGGACTCATCAGCAGCAGGGCATCTTGCTCACAACTGGGAGGCTACAGGAGAGTTGCTAGGGAGGCAAAGCTCGGCAAGGGACATGCAAATAACTGACTGACTGATGTTACACCCATACAGGGTTTTGGATTCAACACATTCCTCACTGTTGTAAAGTCTTTGGAGAATCTTGCTTCAGATTGTCCAGAAAATCATTATAACCCACGTTCTTATTTGACCCAGTGGTAGCAGCCACAGGGAACACGGCTCGAGAAAATGAAAGAAAAACATGCTAAGTGAAATGAAACATTTCCATACCACGATGAGGCAGCATTTTTGAGCCTTCGAATTTCCTTGGTTGCCCAAGTGGCTAGCGTTTTGGCTTTCTGTACTTTACTGCGGCGACCCTGGGTTAGGAGGTTGTTAATACTCTCCCTGTCAACCAATGCGAGCATGGAGCTACCAAAGGCAGAGCACAGGTCTCTGTAGAATGAAACATTTAAGCAGGAAATAATTACAAAAACAAATTGAATGGCAACACATTCCTATGAGTTTACAAAAATCCTGCCCACACTGGATATCTCAAAAGATTAAATGCAGTTATTGAAATAATTAAACTTCAAAACATCAAACATTCTGAAACACTTTGTACAACTTTATCCCATGAAAAGTTCCACGGAATTCTTATTTTCTAAGGCCAGCATGAATTCTAAAACAGACAGGACAACAAACACTGACAAAACCAAGTTCTACAAACAGCAAACACATATAACTTTTAACATGACAATAGCTACAATATTATATGAGAAAAATTCTGCTGAATTTTATCCTGAATTCAACACTTCTGTCTTAAATAATGTGACAAGAGCCAAATATGACTTCAGATGCACTTGGTCATGATAAATAATCATGAAAGGACCATGAATGTCATTATACAATGCATGGTGAAATCAAAACCTGTGCTTCCATTATAATATCTATAATATTTGTCAACTGAAATTGAAACCCATTTATTTTTTTTTAAAGTGACATTACATAAACGTTTCACAGCCTGGGCGTAACGGCTCTTAACAAAATTAAAAGGACCTTTATCTGCATTTCTTCTGTGACCTTCAGGCCAGTGGTGTTCTGGGCACAGGCATGAGTCAGCGGTGATGCACCATTTATGAGAGAGCTAAAGTAGCAGTGATACAGTGGCATGGAAGCTAGATCTGTAAGCAATTCTGTGTGAATTGAGAGCCATGTTGTGATACAAAAATTAATTTTTAAAACGTTTTTTCCTAAATTTATGGGCCACCAACCAAGGTGTTGCCATATTATTAGTGTATTGCAGACTGTAAATTACCTGTTAATAAATGATTAATTTATATTTTATGTGAGGAAATGGTGTTTGTGTAAAGTTCTATTCAAATTGGATATCACTGGACCCACTACAGAGGAAACTTGAGCGAGGTAAGAGAGAACATTTTTCATCATAATTTTCCATTTTTTCTTTTCAACTCTCCTCAATTCTTAGCTTTTTTTTCTGTTATATACTAATATATTAATAAAAATTTTATTAGAAAAACAATATACAACTTTTCCTATTTAAAAAAATGTATATGTTATACTGCGAATCAGACTATGCCTTTGTGATCCTTCTAAATGTGACAACTACATTCCACGTTAAGAAATATACCCCAACTGAGATGACCATCAGTCATATGAGGGGAAAACCCCCAGTACATAAAGAGTTAACTTTTCCAATGAGAAAAGAGTGTCTTGATCTTTAGCAAAACCAATGTATTTGGGCAACAGAAAAACAAAAGATGACATGGAATCAAAGGTGCGGCAAACTGGCTCTAAAGTACCTGGTAACTAATACTTCACTAACCAATATAACATAAAAATGTTAATTTAAGGGTGACTCAAATTATGAACACCAGATCACACTTTTACGAACAGTCAGGCATGAAATTAAATAAGAAATATAAAATGTATGATATAGAAAAATAATTCTTTGGTCAAATTCTCCTACGTTGTTTCTTGAATATGGGCATCAACTGGAAATAGTTAACATAAAGGCAGTCAGGAATGGGCCTTGTTTGAAACCAGTTTTTTGTAAGCAGCAAAGGAAACACGAAAATATTATGAAAAAAAAAAGAGGTAGGGAAATGAAAATAACAACATGGTGGAATATGAGGTGAAAGAAGCTGTAAACGAAATGAAAAATAAATATAAAGAATATGAGAAGTAAGGAGGATCTAGACATATCGGACACTCTAAGTGGGTAATAAAAGCAAAGGAATGGCAGGAATACAGAGAAGTATTAAATGACAATCACAAAGAAGCTAGAAAGATCATTTATAAAAAGATCAGTGAAATGAGAAAGCGAGCAGAGCACTTCGACCCAACAAAGACTGTGAACAATGTTAATGGTGAAGAAATATGTGAACCAGATAGGGTAGTACAGTGATGGAGACTACTTTGACAAGTTACTCAAATATACCACTCAAGGCAAGCCAAACCCATGATAACAACACAACTGGCCCCACAGAACTGGAACCAGACATGCTACAAGCTGAAATCAGAGTCATCAGAAATTCCCCAATGGAAAAGCCCAAGAATGTGATGGAATGAGTTAATCAAATGTGCGAGAGAGGTTGGAATAGCTTGGCTTCACAGACTCTGTAACTTGGTATGGGAAAAACAAGAACCACCACAGGACTGGAGAGATGCTGCAATTATTCCAGCATGGAAGAAAAAGGGACTGCAACCAATACCGAGGCATCTCACTGCTAAGCCATACTGGGAAAATGTTCTGCAAGATCCTAGAGAACAGTCTTCGACCAGTGATTGAACCACTGTTAAATGAAACTCAGATGAGATTTAGAAAAAAAAAAGAAGAAGCTGTGCAGATGCCATCTTTTACCTAAGAAACTAACAGAAAACTCAGTTCAATACTGCACACAACTTATATAGGTCATGAAACAGCATTTGACAGAGTAGATAGATATAAACGAGAAATCTTACAGCATTATGGAGTTACACGAAAACAGTCAGTGTACAGTTACAACAAATGCAGAACAATGACCCATTCATCATAAAATCTGGAGTTAGGCAAGGCTGTGTACTATCTACCTTACTATTCATAACACACAATGACAACATCTGCAAAGAAGCTAACATACATAGTAAAAACTCCATCACAAATCTGCCCATCAGCCCAACCTCACAATGTTGATAAACCCACATCTTCCAGAAGATACATACCAAATAGGAGGACCATAAATTAACTCCTTTTTGGTGACAATCAAGCATTTATAGCCACATCAGAAAAAAGACCTACATCAGAACATGGGTAATTTAGCAAGGACATGTAAAAGCCACAACATGAAGATCAGCACTGAAAAAAAAAAAAACACAGAAGTCATGATTGTAGCAAGAGAAAAAATCCAAACAAACATCTTCCTAGACAACCAGCTCTTGAAACAAGTGAAACATTTCAAAAACCTAGGTAGCATAATATCATCCTCAGGGAAAATTGATGCTGTGACTGATAACAGATGTGATAAAGCAAATCAGGTCATTGGACAAATCACTCCTTTACTGAAAAACAAATACATCGCAAATGAAACAAAACGGGCACAGTACAACACAAATTTCCTTTTTTTTTTTCCTCTTAATTCTATGCTATCAATGTCAAACATTGACACTAACAGCCAAGAACAAAAGAAAAATCATCACGACAGAAATGAGACGTTTAAGGAGAATACTTAATGTGACAAGAAATGACACCATCAGGGTAAAGGTTGGAATATCCAGAAACAGCAAATCATATGGTTTGGCCATGTTACATGGTTACCACCAGACCTCATATCACAGAAAACATTAACACTAGGATTTGTAGGTAACAGAGGAGGAGGCCATCCACGCTGGAGATGGAGAGAGGAAATTACAGAAACATTAAATATCCTACTACAAAAAGCAAAGAAAATCATCGAGCCCTTACAAGACGTCTTATTTGTCCCCTCAACACCAAAAAGTATATGAGGAAGGAGACAAGACACATTAGAAAAACATTGCAGATACATATAAACAGAGAATACAGAAAGGGCTGTACAGACTCATAATCAGCAATAAGTTCACAATCACATGGAGACCTAACAACAACCAAACAGGTTTGTTGCACTCACTGAAAGTTAAAAGCTACAACACACTATCACCCATACCACAAATACAACACTTAAAAAGTCTTAACATCAAGGCTCACCCTATGAGACCACAGCAGGCAGCAACATTGCTGTCACTCTTGTCATCATCCCCAGCAATGTGCTCAATAAATGACACAATGTGGCTTACATGTGGCTGGATAAGGACAACATCAGCTGTGCGTGTGAAGAAAAACATCATGAATAGACTCACCAACATTACTCTCTTCTCTACAGACCTACTATAAAAACCCACAATATTTTGTTAGCAAAGGACAGAGGAAATTCTAGGAAGATGTAAGGAAAATTGCAGAGGAATGCATGATACAACTGATTGTGAGGGCAGAAATGAACAGTGTGAATTACTGGAGCAGAAAGAACCCAAACCAACAATTAAAGAAGTTTTATGGGCAATAAAGAATCTGAAAAATGGTAAATCACCAGAATGTGATGAGGTAACAGCTGAACTTATTAAAGCAGGAGGAAAGGAATGTGCAACAATTTATCATGCACTATGTAAAAAGATATGGCGTTCAGGTTATTTGGCCAAAAGATGGAAAAGAACTATATTCATACCACTGCCAAAAAAGGGTAACTTGAAAGAATGCACAAACTGCTGCCCTGATTAATCATGCAAGTAAAAATTCTATTAAATGTCATGAAAATTTAGAGAAGACAGTCTTGGAAGGGTACATAATGGGAAAAAGAAAGTGAGGAAGACCAAAGTGAAGATGGCTGCAAGACATCGCAGACAATCTGCAAATGGACGCATCAGCAGCAAGGCATCTTGCTTACATCCGAGAGGCCTACAGGAGAGCTGTTAGGGAGGCAAAGTTCCACAGGGGACACGCAAATGATTGACAAAAAGCTACTTTCTATACAATCAATATTATGTTCCTAGAAACTCCCAATTCTTCTACTCAGTCACTATTTGTTTAAAAAAAAAAAAAGTCCTATCATGTAATAGTGGTGGGGAGAGAGAGGAAGATCATCAAGGATGCAGTAAACCTGTTAACAATCTTACCCTTGATACCTCATAAAAAAAGGGACTCGGAGTTCATGAGACAAAGTGACACAATGGCAGGTGACCTTTCTTTTCCTGTATAACTTCTGTCCATGAGCAGTGCCTCAGAAAGACTAATCAAAAGCTCACAGTATTCACCCTAGGGTTTCTCTCATCACAGGCAAGCATCATGCTACAGAAGGACAATGGTGTATCACATTTACTATCCACTTTCATGCTGCCATGATTTTCACGAGACGGCTAAAAATATCTTACATCCTTCCGGTGCCATCAGACATTACGTGGGGCTTGCAGTGTGTCTCACCTTGAATATCTATTCTTGACGAGCTGCTCAACCTCATTAAGGAATATGACGCCAATCATTTCAGCCTCTCTTGTCAATTTCTCTTTTGGGTTTATCTCAAGGACAGCCCCCTCCCCAATGTTTCCCATTCGATGGCTTGCTGAACCCTGGAAGGTTCAAACAAGTTGGGGAGGGACAGACAGGTCATCCAGGTTATGTGGCTGGGAGTGAGGCCAACAACTCCACCCTGAGGCCCATCCAGAGTTGACTCTATGTGGAGGGAAAATCTACTTGGAAACTCACAGCAAATCAAAAGCATCATCTGCAACACTTTTTCAAGTTCTCAATAAAGTACCAAATTACATTATGAACCACATTAAAGGCCGGCAATTCATTGCCTGTCCACAGGGCGTATCATCATCATCAAGTGCCATGCCAACTGGCGATGGCTATCATGCTTCTCCACAGTACACAATCCTTCATGCAGGCCATCAGCTCAGTTGGTGATCTCCTCTCACACCATCCCGTCAGACTGTCCAGTATCATTTCTCTCGGTCTTCCTCTTCCCTCTATTTTTCCTGTTGTTACAATATTTTCAACGCCCCCTCTTCTCATTACATGTCCCATGAAAGTATGTTTCTCTCTTTAAAAAAAGCAAGCAAAAATTTCTACCACACTTCCAACAACGCTGCAACCTGAACGTAACAGGTTCTATTCACACTAGACAATTTATAGCACTTTTCATTCAGTCCGACTACCAACTTACGGTTTGGCGTATCCCCATCTCCCTTCAGTCCTTGAACAATGCCAGTGTATGCCTCCAAGCAACCTTCTCTTAGCTCATTCAGGTAGTCAATCATGTCATAATCAGTCTGTAAGAATAATTCAAACTAAAGTAAACAAGCCAAAACAAAAAACAAAAAAAAAAAACAGGCTTAAAAGAAACAGAAGTATAAAAAAAAACATTAGGATTAATACCACAAAATAATACCAATGACCAGTATTTTCAAACAGGAAGGAAAGAACACACAACATGTGAGAATGGGACACTTCTGAGTGAAAGTTATCTATACATGTCCATTAAATGTGCTCACAACAATCAAACTTCTCTGTTGAAATGCCACAGGATGATGACCAAGAACTGCTAGTCACTATCAGAGCACTTTCTAATCAAGTTCTCTTAATACTAACAGAAAATAAAACAATTTTCTCAGCTTTATTCTGGTCACAGTTTATTAGTCCACTTAAAACTGAGTGATGAGAACACATGGGAAGCTGCAGCTGCCTCAGAACATAAACCAATCAGTCATGAGAGTATCAGACTGGGGCGGTATATGCTTCATCACTGGTTGCTCAAAGTGAAAGTTTTGTATCCTTGTTTCATCATCCACAAAATTAAAGAGGATAGAATTAGCTTAAGAGTTTATATATGTGGTTACACATGACTGCTCACCAAAAAAATGAGATTATAAACATAACTGCTTACCGTTTTAAAAAATGAATGAAATTATAAACATAACTGCTTACCTTTTTAAAAATGAATAAGATTAACTTTTTCAGTGCATATGGTCGATATATCGACACCGGAAGTGTCCCTAAGCTACCGTATGGTCGATATAGTGACACTGTTTGTTTCATTAAAACAAACGGTGTAACATTTAGATTGTACGTATTTCGTCCGCGATTCCGGTGACACTTTCAAAATGGAGAATGCGTGCCTAGTTACGAGCGATGCCGAGCGAGAACAAGGACGCGAAGTATGGAAATTTTTCAATTTTTGACGATGTAGATAAGGGTACAGACATAGCCTATGGCCACCCCGCTGGTCTTGAATGTTGTCTAAGTAGATCTAGACATATTTAGATGACTGGAGAAGTAGTTAGGAGGTTAGTTCAGACATTCATTCAGTGAGAATGCAATACGGAGTCACAATACGAGATCGACAAGTAGATCTATGCATCTCAGATGGTAAGTAGGGGTAAGTAGCCGATGGTGCGCTGGCCACAATCAGTGTCTAAAAACATCACATTACTTCTTTTTCCCTAAAAAACTCTGCATTTATGAAATTTTTATTCATTTAGCTATACTTTGAAACATATTAAGTATACGGAAGTACATGGAACTACTGTTTTCCATTCCATTTTACAACTAGACCCCCCTTACAGTCAAGACCCGCGTTTTTATTCCCGCACCCAACGACACGTCTGTGTTTTTCCTCCCGCATGGGAAGAGTTAAACTTCAAAATTAATTCTAAAGAAAGCATTCAACAAAAAAAAAAAAAAAAAAGTAGTGAATGAGACTGAAGGACTAGAGCTTTACAATAATACTGAAAACCTTAGAAGTATTGCCACATGTGAGAGAGACTGGTGTTGATGTTTGAGTGAATCACAAAGAAGATATTGAAGGTTTGAAAAAAAAAAAAAAAAAGAAAAACCTACAGCATAAATCAAGAGCTTTTATCTGTAGCACAGGCACAGGGAGGAAGAAAGAAAGATAAGGGGGGAAAATAACCTGGGGCTACATCTTTCCGGCTAGAAAAGGGTCTCTATGTATTTGGCAAAACCCATTTCAGCAAGGACTACTCTACTTTGCCAGGCTGTTACTAGGGCAGATGGTCTTAGCCAGCATAATTATCTTAGTTTCTAAGTTTAAAATGACTTGATACTTCATTGTAAGAAGCAACACACACACATATTTTTCTTCTTCAAACACTCTCCAACAAGTTGGATATGCTTGAAGAACATGACAGTTTGACCTAAGTTATCATCATACTACAACTAGATCTGGATTAGTTTTGGCGACTGTCATTTATGCCTTCTTTGCTCCTCACATGCTGGGCTAAAAACCTAGCAAAGCAAGTATGTGAAGCTGTTTTTGTTCTAGCAACTCCAGCCACTGACACTGACTCACCTTGTCTACCTGAGCTTGGGAGGCCTGTTGCAGGGTGTTCATCACCACCTCCAGGCAGTTCTTGAAGTTGGTGCCAATGGCTAAGGCAATGTCACCAAACACTGACAAGATCTGGGGCTTCACCGAACGGTGGACATTTTCATTCTGTAACAACATTTAAAGAAAATATTTACAATGACTTTCCAGAACTGTATACTAATGCCAAACACAACATATAATGCAGAAAACTATATTACGTGGTATGATTTAACCAGAACATCTACAGCACCTTCCTCTACAGAAGACAAGTGTATCTGGCCACACTTTACATGGACGTGTGAAGAGACTGCATAATGTTCATTGATTACCAGCAGTTTCCAGATGATCTTCAAAATCTCATGGATTCCTCTCTCGAGCTCCTGACTCTTCCAGTCTAGTCTCAATGAGTTCGTAGACAGCTATTCATTCATACATTTGCATGTCCCTTGCAGAACTTTGCCTCCCTAACAGCACTCTTGTAGGCTTCTTGGTTGTGAGCAAGATGGCCTGCTGCTGATGCATCTATTTGCAGATCATCAACAATAACTTGCAGCCATCTTTGCCTTGATCTTCCTTTCTTTTTCCCATTATGTATCCTTCCAAGATGGTCTTTTCTAGATTATCATGACGAAAATTACCAGGATGTGATAACAGCTGAACTTTTAAAGCAGGAGGAAAGGAATGTGCAACAATCTATCATGCACTATGTAAAAAGATACTGCATTAAGGTACTTGGCCAAAAGAATGATTACCACTATAGGCACCACTAATTACTGTCATATGGAAGAATGACATGACAGAAGCCTTCTTAGACAAAATATAAACCCCCATAAACTCTGGTAAATACCACTTTCCATTTCATGATATTTTTGCCTGTATAAACAACAATCCTATCCTAGTGGCTACCCTTAGCTAAAATATCTTAAGCACTGATGTCATAATGAAGATCTTGGCCATCTTGAACATCCTGTACTAAACAATCTTATAACCAGAAGAAAACCAACAGCAATGAATGGAGATACAGAAACAAGATTTCTAACAAACAAAAGTTTAAAATAAATTATAATTAGGTCCACAAAAAGACCCACAAGTAGCCACTGAGGGAAGGTAAACCTATACTTACTCCTA
This sequence comes from Achatina immaculata, assembly GCA_009760885.1. Lineage (NCBI taxonomy): Eukaryota > Metazoa > Mollusca > Gastropoda > Stylommatophora > Achatinidae > Lissachatina > Lissachatina immaculata. Next base: position 25,723,446 of record CM019714.1, read on the forward strand.
GGTTCTCCAGGAGCATCATCATGAGCTCATCACAGTGAGGAAGAATGTTTGCACCAAGGGCACGGCACAGGTCACCTACTATACCAACTGCAGCAAGGCAGACCTGTCACACAGATTAAACATATTTTAAATAAAAATCACCTCTAATAAAATGACCCTAGACCAGGTGTTTCTGTCATGCTTCTTAGTTCAAAATGATTAAATTATTATTGCATGCATAACACTAAACTCCTTACTCTCCCTAAAGACTTAGAGAAATTTCAATCTTTAACGTATACGAGGGGTGACTGATAAGTTCTCAGCATAAGATAAAACGGATTATCTGTGGACAACTTTTGGGTTATTTCTCAACATAGTCCCCTTGCAAGTTTATGTATACAATGTTAATATTAACAACTAGGTAAACCTACAAACATTAGCATCACCAAACACAGCAGTGTTCACTACAGATTTATTTTTGTTCTAACCTGATATTCGGCATAGTTCTTCAGTCCCAGCAAAAGGTATGGTTTAAAGGCTTCCATGTACATCTGGAACTTTTCACCCAAAACTGGAATAACACAAACATAACCATTATTATGGCCAGAGATTAACACAAACATAAGCATTATAATGGCCACAGATTAATATAAACATTATTATGGCCATAGATTAACATAAACATTATTATAGCCAGAGATTAACATAAACACTGTTATGGCCAGAAATTAACACACAATACATAAGCATTATTATGCCCAAAACGATTTCCAACACAAGCTTTATTACAACAGATAAAACTTTCAACATAAGCACTATACTATCCATATTCTTTAGCAAGCTATCCTCTGTTTTCACTACATCTCCAATGATAGTCCTATTATTTTTTTAAAAATAGCATTTTTCATACAGCTTTGTTTTGAGATTTTGAACAGAGTATTCAAAATCCATTCTGTTTTAACTGTTTTTATAGGAGAAAATAAACTGTTCAAATATAACAGTTTGGTCCTAACGAGAGGCACAATAATATACTGGACTGGAAAATAAAATAAAAACAGGTAATGACAATAATTCACACAGGTGGGCATCAACGAGCAAATGCAGAGGAACCAGCTTGGTTATAAGGTAACGTGAAAGCAAGTGACGTATCAAACTGAAGGCCCACAACAATCAAACTTCTCTGTTGAAATGGCACATGATGATGACCAAGAACTGCTAGTCACTATCAGAACATTTTCTCATCAAGTTCTCTTAATACTAACAGAAAATAAAACAATTTTCTCAGCTTTATTCTGGTCACAGTTTATTAGACCACTTAAAACTGAGTGATGAGAACACATGGGAAGCTGTAGCTGCCTCAGAACATAAACCAATCAGTCATGAGAGTATCAGACTGGGGCGGTATATGCTTCATCACTGGTTGCTCAAACTGGAAGTTTTGTATCCTTGTTTAAGTGTGTTTTATCATCCACAAAATTAAAGACAGAATTAGCTTAAGAGTTTATATATGCTTATAAACACGGAAGAAATCTAACTTCAAAACTACATAATTCTGAAGAAAGCATTCAATATTTTAAAAAAAGACAAAATGATACTGATGGACTAGATAAGATTTATAGTGACGCTGAAAACTATAGACAAACTGCTGCACATGTTAGAGACATTGGTGTTGATGTCTGATCAAAATTAAGGACTTAGAGGCTTGAAAGGCAAATAAAATATACAACCTAAAAATCAAACAGGGAAAAATGTTGAACAAAAAGAGACAAATCTTCAGCTATCAACAAACATCACTGCAATTAATGAACTCAGGTTGGGACATCAAACAACCTAAAGATAAATATCTAGGATAAAAGAGTGAAAGAAATGAGGGTATACATAATATCACTAGACAGTTTTTTCCACTAGTGATTGTTTAAATCATCAAGCATATTTTCACCTAAGGAAATTCTGGCTGGAAGAATGATGACTATCATAAATGTTTACACAGCAGCTGCCAAAGATTCTGCAAGTATCTGAGACTTTCCCTTCCCCACCCAAGCAATGAACTGCTGTATCTGATCCCAATTTTCTCTTTTGATTTCATGCTCACACAAAATTCTGGTGCATGGTTCTCTATTAAAGAAGCACTGACCTCAGAGAATAAAACCAATCAGTCATGATATTATCAGACTGGGGCGGCATGTCTCTCATCACAGGGCTAAACCCACATGGAGGGCTTCATAAACTTATCAATCTCCTCAAGTAACAGGTAAATTATATGAACTGTGTCACTTCCCTCACCTTTATCATCACAATCATTCAAAGTCATCACTTATGAAGACTACTGAAACTGTCCATCTGATTCACAACTTGTGCCCCCCCCCCCCACTGTTTCCTGCCTTCTCTCTCCTGTTCATTTGGTTGGAGTACTGTCTGAAAGGTTCATTTCCATGCATCTCAGAATCTGCACTTTGTACCACAGAATCTGTTGTTCCAGTACATGCTTCGATCATTTTATTCTGTTTTGCTTTCTGTACACATGCCTGTTTCTTCTCCAGCTTATATAAGATAATAAGTAATGTCCAAAGAAAATAACCATATATAAGTGCAGAACTCTACTCTGTATACATAGGGAAGACATTGAGAATTTACTCCATCACCAGTAAATGACACTATGTAAAGATTATCCTATGTCCTAGTGGTATGTTCATTACAATATGGCTATTAATGACACAAATTTGGTTAATAGGCGAGAATTATAGCAAATGGTTTAGCCAGATTACAGATTTTCATCCATTTTCAGCCTGTTACAAAATTTCTACACAGACTACTACAAACTACATTTGCCTCAGAACATAAACCAATCAATCATGCACATAAATCAGACTGGGGCGGTATGTTTCATCACTGGGCTGTCTAGATAAATCATGTAAAATGGTGCTGGTATTGTTCAGAATTGTGCACATAAACAGCTCTACAATTTTTAATGTTTATATAAATAAAGATCATTTGCAATTATCTGACAAATATACTGAGTATTCATTTACTAATTGAAAGAAAAGATCATTTAGACAAGAAGGCAACTCTGTAATACAGAATAAAACTATGCTCACTTCTTGAAGTGAAATGGCAGTCAGCAACACAATTTTCACTCCCTCAACTAAAACTGCATCTGCAACACAACACTGAGTTATGCAAATTCTCACTTCCTCAACTAGATTATCTAACCATGCTTTAAATCTCAGCAGCCAGGCGTGATACTGACCATATCACCTTCTAGTGTGCTGACAGGTCATGGAAAATATGGGCACTAACACCATATCCCTATGTACCTCTAAGGAATGACTGGATTACCTTATCTCACTTTATCTTTAAATCTCATGACTAATCACAGCACAACATCTGACAACAGGACCAGAAACCTACCCTCTATAAGTGTAGACATGGCCAGCAGAGCATCTTCCTGAACGCCACCTGCCTTGCCACTTGTAGACTGAAACATCCTCAGAAGTGCAGTCATAATCTGGTCAGAGATCTTGGGAGCATCCTCAGGGGTCACTTTACGCAGAACACTCTAGAAACATTAAGTACAGATTAAAATATTAACATCACAATAGGCACACAAAAATCTTACTTAGCTATATACCGCTACAACTTCCCTGAAACATCCAAATATGTTGGGGAGAAAATCAGAACTGGTATAAAATCACGCCAATTTTATGACAACAATAAGAACATCACATATAATCACCCATCATACTGTGCCACTGCTACACATTATGGCTGTGTAACATGTAATTAAGGAATTGGGTCCATTCTTAGCCTCTGCACAGGCCCCTATAATCTGTTTCCTACCTGACACAATATCTCAGTTCAACATCACCACAGCCTCACTTGAACATAGTATAAAGTTCCAGATGGATCACAACAGATCTTGTGCTACCAGATCTTTCAACTGTTCTTTATCTTTCTGTGTTTCTGTTCCATGTCTCCATATTGTTCTGTATCTAAATGATATCACTGGTGTCTGGCAATGGCCAATATTTCCAGAGATCTCCCTGCACATAACAGTCTACAAGATTACATTTACACTGCCTTCCTGCTAGCTGCAGTATGGTGTAACAACAGAGACATGCTATGTGAGGGTTTGATGAGAATGGTCTTTGCTTGTAAAACATTGAAGCAATGAGTTGATGGACAGACACAAGCATAAGATATCTTACAAACCTGTAGCGTGGCACACAGCAGGGACTGTAAATCATTGTACTGAACTCTGTCATTGGTGGATTGGATAGCACCCTACACCAGAGGAATAATCAAAACAATGATAATGCTCACATTCATAAGTGAATTATACATATATTTTACATATATTTATTACTAGCTTCATAGTAGATACTTACTTTTTGTAAACTGATACCAGAGCACTCTTATACCTTCCTTGTCTTCTGTACCCATATCCAGGGAACAGACTATCAACAAGGGCTCTCCATTTATTTCTATCCTGGGCAGTTTCTTCTAACTTTTTGCAGGTGTGGTCGATCTTTTTGATCTCTTTTTCCAGACTGCTGCTTCATCAGCTGTTTCTCATTTTCGGGAGATTCCAGCTTGCCTGGTTATGTCTGTGATAGACGTTCATGATCCATGTCCTATCCATCTCCAGTCTTTTCATTCTCACTTATTTTACTGTGGGTTGGTTCATTTTCTGCCATAGCTCTTCATTACTGATGATATCTGGTCATCTAATCTGAAGGTGCTAACAACGGTCTTGCAATCCTTTGGTACTTTTGGGTGATACTGTTCCATGTTTCTGAAATTTTATACTACTCTAGCATTCAGTGAACTTTATCTAGCATAAGACTAACCACAGAGCCCTTTCAAGACATTAATTTGTTCTTGTAAAAATAAAAGGTATGTGATGAAGGAGGCAAGACAGAACAAGACTAAATAAATTTTTGTTTAAAAAGAACTTTGAGTTCCTGCAACATTTATCCTCTGTAATAAAATACACCCTGTATTATACTATGGGCAAATATGACATATATTTTTTAATCTGACAACATTATGAAAAACCTAACGCACACACACATACACCTACTAACAAGAAAGTAAAAATGTACAGCATGAAATAAAAATAAATAAAACATTCACAAGCAAGACAAAAACTGTTAGCTTTAAAATTTACTGAGATTATTTAGTCTACAACTCACCCACGCTTCACCTCTACCATGGCTTAGCATAGTAAAAATTTTCCCTCCCTTTTTTTTTCTTTTCCCGTCCCCAACTGTGGCTGTCTCTGAAGAAAATGAAATAGTTTCCTCCTTTTAACTGAATTTTCTTCATCCTTCTATAAAGCATTGCACATTAGTTAAAAATCTTCACAAAAACGGATATATCCATCAACAATTGCATACCTCCATGGATAACACCCGCTCCAGCTTGTCTAATATTATTATGGTAGTTTTCTGAACTATCACATAGCAATCCTGAAAAAAAGATTTTTAAAAAAGTCAGAAAAATGGAATAATTATTTCAAATTATCAACTTTCCATATATATATATTTTATCAAGTTTCAGCTATTAGATTAAAAAAAAAAACCATGTTAGATCATAAAGTTCCATTAACCTTCAGATCATAAAATATTCTAATAACCATCAGATAAAAAAAATCTGTAATGCTCAGTAATACTAACACCATCAAGCTCTATGCTAATAACACACAGCTATGTTCCAATATAAAACCAAATTGAGTTTAAAAGCCCCACAAAACTCATGGTATGTTCCACTGTAAAAACCTGGCTTACCTTTGGACTGTTTTTCACCAGCTCCATCAAAGCTTCATAAGCAGCGTTCCGTAAATTATGCTGATTGCCGTCAGGTCTGGAATACATATACGTATATGCTCTTATCAAATCCAGAAACTAAGAAAACAACAGAATTTAACAGAAAGTCTGCTGATCGCTACAACACAAAAGCACTGCTACATTTACCCCGCATCTAATGGCAATAACACAATGTAATATGACTGAAAGCCATCATAAATAGTAAGCAATAAACCCTATCTCTCTCCCACACTCATGTACTTTCACATACTCTCTCTCACACCCACACACCTAAAAAAAAAAAAGAACAAACCCAAACTTCACAGGAGTGGATTGCGTTACATTCTCAACTGCACACATAAGGAGCCAGTTTATCACTTTAGGGTGGGGGGTAATGCTGATCTCCATATCTACATTTAGCCTGCTTGTAACGTAACAAACAACCTGTTTCTAAATGCATATGTATGACATTAATGGAAACAAAGACGGAGATGTCTCTATAGAACAACCACAAGCCAACTTGGCTTCCATATTTATCTATCACTATTTGACAAGAACCTGACTGACCTGTCAGATGTCTGCAGTAGCCGCTCCACGATCACCTCAAAATAACTAGAAAGACAATAGGTTTCTGGCTCTGAGCCCTCATCAGCTGTGTCAGCATTCTCATAAGCTGCTTCAGCAAGGCTTGAAAAGGCCTGTAGGCGGGTGATACAAAAATTACACATTTATATAAATCATTTCACAAAATGGGAAAAACTTTATGCTTGTTTATGCATGGAATGGGAATCTAAGAGGCACGTTCAATTACAAAACTTGCATATCAACCAAAACAAGAATTGGCATCCGAAATTCTTTATACTTGCATTGCATGCATTTCAACCAAGTTAAAAGTGAATGAGGGGGTGTGGGTAAAAGAGAGAGAGAGAGAAAAAAGAAAAGAAAGGGGAAACATCCCCGAGTTGAAATTTCCTACAGACTGCCAGGCATCTTTGAAAGTAGTTTCAACATAAAGAATAACAACCTCAAACTTGTACTAGAAGTTTACTTAGTAAAAATTTCATCCAATTTAAAAAAAAAAAAAAAAAATCACCTTATCAGAAATATATTCCTAACACTATTTCTTCAGTGGAACACATATGAGCTGATATACTGTAACTGAGGGTTCACATTTTTTTATCAAAACTTTTACCTAAAAAAAATGTTACCTGCTATTATAAACAAATTGCACCTTCAGATGTACATTACATGTTTTCAAAATAAACTAAGCCTACCCAGCAAACATTGCTGGCCACACGTGGTTCAGCCACAAGACCCTCTACAAGAGCATTGAGCAGGGGTGTTAAACATGACTCATGGAGCACTGACTCTGGAATGAGTTCACACACTCGACCAACGGTCCAGGCGGCTGTGTCCCGAACCACCACGCTAGGATCCTTGAGTAGCTCTATCAACATTGGCATAGCTTGCTCCACAATGGGCTTCATCTTCTCTGGGTCTGGTCCTTCTAAGATGGAACCTAATAAGATTTGTATGAGAAGAATGATCAGATTAGTTTTCCTCAACTACCAACAACTTCAAGAGCAAAGTCAACGGCAGCAAAAATATCAACAGGTCACAGGGTACACAAGATGCTGTATAAGCTGGCAGTCAGTGAGCCATACCTGACACGTTAGCATCTGGTTTGGTGAAACATAGCCAACCAAGACCCTACCCACCTCTCCACTGATACCCATAGTAACAAGCCTAACCTGGCTAACAGGGAGAAGATCACCATAACCCCCCATGGTGGTGGAGTCTGCAAAGGAACTAAAACAAATCGCCACCATAACCCACTCTCATCCTATACATTGCTGTGCCTCAACATCTTTATTACGCTGCCTGCAAATGACACCAGCTTGCGGTTACAGGGAGACAGAAGACCAGGAACACACAGAAACATGCTGTCCCTACAGAATAAGGATACAGATAACATCTGTCATATACAAAAAAAAAACCTTTAGTTTGTTGAATATCCCTGTGGCTACAAGTTCTTGTCAGCTGATGCCACAGTGAAAACTGTCCTTTGCTTTGCTGAACTTGGGTTGTAGGCAGTTTTGAATTGTGCCTTGGGAGCAGTTTTATTCACTGTTCATCTAGTCTGAAACATTTCAATAGGAAATGTTCAATCACTTCTTGCTCATTACAACAGTGTCTGCAGATAGGGCTTTGGTTTTTTTCTTAATATCTGGCTTTATGATGATATAGTTTGCTCATAGCCTAAAAATGATGGTTCTGTATGTTCAGATCATATGATATGTCACATGGTTCAGGTTTACATTTGTATTTGTACATGCCTCATTCTGTCATGGGATGGGTTTCAGAGTGAGGAAAACTGGCCAAACCAAAGACAATCCAGCTAAAACTACTGAAGCCAACACAGGCAGAAAGTATGTAACAGTACTTATGACTTAAGGAAAGTCTTCACTGAAACTCAGAGCAAGTCCACAAGCAGTTCCTGCGAAGCAGCATGTTGGTGTGGTGCAGTTGTTCCAGAGACAGGAAAGACTCTATTCATGCATTCAGCATTTCACACTGCATCACTATTGATTCAGGCACTTTCAATCCCAAACCTAACAACTGGTTGAACTTGAACATATTACAGAAAAAGAGTCTGACCTAAACATTTTTTTTCCTTCACTGGAATATAATAATCCCATAACTTTTTTTTTTTTTTTTATACTTTGATACGTGCCGGGCGTTGATCCGGCAGACATTTTCCCCCTCGTTAACGTGTAGTGCGATGGTGGTTGAGATGTGTTGGGATGGTAATGCTTTAGTTTCTAATTTGGTCTCTAGTTCTGAATTTAACTGTTTCCACTCTCGAGATCCCTGAATGGATCATTGCGGTATGTGCTCTCCCATTGACAGAGCCCTATTAAGTTTTCGGACTTTCTTTTGCTGAAAACATGATGTAACTTTTCATTTAACCAGTCAGAGCTCTTCTGAATGCAAAGCTAGCGTTTTAAGCATGGGGGATAAAGAAGCCATATTGGATATATAAAGATGGGGGGTGTTTCTCGTAGCTGTAGACCTGTTAGATTTATTGGATGTCACAAACATCAGAAAAATGTTGAAAATTGAATGACTACGTATTATATATTGGATTATGACACAGTTACGGTAAGTATAAAGTAGATTTTATTGTTCAGCTCTAGAATTTTTTTAGTGCCAAAAATCCTTCCATCATTTCACATCAGTTGCATTTTTTTTCTTGTATTTTTTTATGACAAATAACTTCATTTATGGAATCTTCACTCATTTCCACTTATTTTAATGTGTGATACACACGTGGTGATCATGGAATTAATTCGGTACAATAACTTTCACACAGGGATCCCCTTCTCCAAAATGTCCGCATTGTCAGAAACTGAGGAATGTTTTGGAAGTAACGCAAGTGGAAAGAGTTAACCAAACTATTTTTTTAAATCTGGTCAAATCGGTAGTGCTAGTCCATTCTGGTATGTTTTAAGTGTCGCCATGAGTGGAAAACAAGTGAAAATTTTTTGTTGAAAAGGATATGTAAAATTTATTTCTCAGCAGTCCACTGGTTATTGTAGATTGCAAATTAATTGTAAATAAATAATTAGTGCATATTTTGTGTGAGGAAATGGTGTTTGTGTAAAATTTAATTCCCTTCGGATATTTTCGACCTAGTAAAATGGATTTATCTTGAGGGGTAAGTGAGAAAAAATTTTTTTATCATCATTTTCTATTCTTTCTTCTCAATTCTTAGCTCCTTTTTTTTGTTCTACACTAACAATTTTATTAGAAAAATAATATACAACTTTTCCTGTTTAAACTAATACATATCATACTGCAAATTAGGCTTTGCTTTTGTGATCCTTTTAAATGTGACCACCACTTTATGAAATTTACCCCACTGAAATGACCACTGGTCATTTGATGGAAAACCCCAAGTATAAAAAGAGTTCATCTAAATCTTACCAATTACACCAAAATTTGCAAGAAAATTATCATTCAAAGAGATTTAAGCCAAATCAATATCTGAATACTCAGTACCAAAGGCCATGACAGCAGCATCCCTGTAACGCCAGTCCTCATGTCGAATGTTGTCTCTGACAAATGGGAGGACATGTGGCACCACGTCATCTTCACAGCAGGTTGCCATTAGCATGAGACAAACACCTGCTGCTTTGCATGGGTTCCACTCATCATCATCATCGTGCTCCTCCTTGAAAAAAAAAAAAAAGAATAAATAATATCCAATAACTTTTTAAATAAAGGTTAAATTTCCATACTACACTGGACTGGGGGGGGGGGGGTGTGGTGGTGGTGGGTGGCACCCAACTGGAGGCAACCCGGTCACTCAGCTGTAAAAATGGGTACCCACCTTCTGGAGTTGGGAAAGGAAAGGCTGACCACATCATTCTCAAGTTTGTTGACAGGTCAAGGAAAATACTGGCAGTAGCACCATATTTTTTACATGTCTCATGCCATGACAGGGTTACTTTTTTTTAAAAATACAACTACAATGCAGACTGGGAGAAAAAGAGAAATGTCCTTGATAAACTGGAATCAAAGCAAGAATAAAGAGGAGAGGTGATTACATGTGGTTCAAGGACAAGCAGATTTAAAAAAGGCTACATAAAAGTGACAAAACACACATCTTCATTACTGACGTATCCAATTTTTCTGTACTTCAAACTTCCTATCACTCCATGCAGTTAGAAAGCAATGTTGAAAGACAATTTCTCCAACTGTGGCCAAATGCTGACTTAAAGAAACAGTTTTATATACAAATCAGCATCCTCCTATTAATAGGCAACTGACAGCAACTGCATGAAGTCTGGGTGTGTGGTCTACTTTGATGAAAGTCACAACAAAATGCACATCCTAATTTCAGAAACTGCAAATATGAAGTTTATTACGTACCTGTTTTGCCAGGGTTACCAGCAAGATAGGGACAAGGTATTGCAAGGCCCCCTTGGCATAAAACATACTTGTACGTTCGGGTGGGCGACCTTGTTCTGCAGCCTGTGGGAGTACAAGACAATTATGAACTCCTCTGGCTGGAATTAGAAAACCCATTAGAATTAAACATATTTTATTCTATAACTTTCCAACGCTGTCTTGTTTTATTTCGTGTATTATATGTTTACCAGAAAAGTTAACTTTCTTCATTTGTTACAACCGGAACAATTTCTAAAAAAAAAATAAAAATTATTCAACCTGAAATCTTCCACTAGGCTCAACATTGCTCATCCTATAGTTTTATTATGTTTCCCCCAATTCTTCACCTTTTGAAAATAAAATTCATTCTTCATTTTCTCTCTCTCTCTCTTTTTAAAAAACATTCTTCAAGTCAGCTGCTCAGGTAGTCCCTTTTTTTTTTCAGTTTATGTAATAATATTCCTTTTCATCTCAAGTCCTGAAGGTCACCACAATACATGTGTTGATTAAATGTTCGGTCAAGACATCTGGAATTTTTCATCTTTATCATTTTAAAGACTTGCAGAGAAAACAAATGTTTCACCAGACATCACTCCACCGGTTTCAGTGTGCACATAACAGAAGCTGAAAACATGGTACAGAAATGCTAATCAACACTTTTATGTACTGATCAGGTCATGGTTGGATACTACACAGATAAAAATCTTCCTGGAACTGCAAGCTGATATGATAAAGATGTTGAGGCACAGCCCGGGAGCAGGTTATGGTGGCTATTTTTTCACTCCTTGATTGTAGCTAAGAAGCAGAGGGTGCACACTTCTATAGCAGACTCCCCTACCAAGGAGACTTAGGCAACCCCACAAGCTGGGCTAAGCCCATTACTGAAAGTGCCCATGGGATGGTGGGACGGGATCCAGATCGACTAAGGTTCCCTGATTACCGTATCAAACGTCTCCACCCCTACTAATAAAAATCGAAAGAACAATGTGGCCAATCACACGCAAACATACCTCAGACAGCTCGATTGCAAGGTCGACTTCTTCATCACACACTGTTGACCAAAACTCAATACCCTGAAGGGCAATTTCTTCGTTCTCATGTTCCATTGCATCAACAGTTATCTGGTTAAAACCACAAATATGGTTATTCTATATAAAAATAATTTACAAGTATACCAATATATATTATAGTCAATTAAATGACACAGAACCTTCATAATTTGTATCAAAATCAGGGAGTCACGAAAACTGTCTCATTGGGTCAAAATGTACCGGAAACTTATATAACATTGGACATGTAAGATACCTCAGTGTACTTTAAGTACGCTTACAAGTCACCCCATATACAGATGGCACATAATGCAAAACTGGGTTTACTTCCAGCGACAAACAAAATGTGATATATGAAAATTAATTAACATGATGTGTTATGTCAGTCTAACTGATTATCACTTCAACAGAATCCGAACCAAATACAACAAATAATGTTAGATTTACTAAAGACTCCACACTGCCCATCTGGTAAGCATTTTATGTTGCAACAGTTTAAAAAACAAAACTCAGAAAATCTGATAATCAGATCCTACAGCTATACAGATTACTTGATCCTCCATCTGTATGGAAGTTCTCCTTGTAATGGCAAGAAGCGTGTTCTTAGCTTATTTATCAAAAGTGGAAACAGATTGTACTGGCTTAAGCTTGCAGATCCAAATAAAAAAAAAAGCATGTTCAGACATCACCATCATCATGGAGAGCATTTTGTTTTGCATAAATATCACCAGGAATATTTTTCAATAAAACCAGCTTATCCCCATAAGATCTATGCCCCTCAAACTGCTCATCATGAGGGATGTCACATAAGAAATCCATCATCATATTCTCTGCTGCCAATTCGTCTACCAGGATCATTGATTGGTGTTTCCAATTTTAAGCCAAGATTCAACTTTTAAGTTCAGAATCAACTTTAGCTTATAAAGTCAACCAAACGACATCGTAACACTTGAACAATTTTTAAGTTATCAAACATCACAGATGCAGTGTTTTATCAGCAAATGATGTGTTATTTAGTTCTAGCATTTATTTACTTAAGTTACAAATTCCTGACTACAGAAAAAAAAACAAATCATGTAACTGAGGTATTTTATTTTACTTAATAAACAGCCATTAAAACAGTACATCATAGGTTACTAGCAAAACCAAGAATAAACTTTAATACTTACAGCAAAAAGTGCAGGACCCATGTAATGAGTCATATACACATAGTATAGAGACATTATCTTCACCAGGCACTGCATGGCAGCCACTCTGACCTATCCAAATATAGATTAACATTCCACTTAAATAAAGCAACTGTCATAACCTGACCCACATACAGACATAAGCACACACAACTAAGTAAGAGATGTAAGCAGCAAGGCTTTTCTTTGCATTTGCTCATAAAGAATTCAGGCGCAGTTCCAGAATAATGCAGATGAAGATGAACACAGAAGAAGAAAGGCTGCCAGGCATCAGATAAAAAAAAAAATTGTATCGCATACAGGGACATGAATTTTAGATCATTTGCATTTCGGCTGTTTTTTCCATTCAGATCTGCAGTGGTTACAGACTCGTGGTAGTTTACTGGATGATTTGTTTGATCTTGATGGCTGCCAGGTTTGCATAGGGCGTCAGCTATTTCACTGCCAGCTATTCCACAGTGGGACTGTACCCATTGTTGGGACACAGTTGCTGACAGTGTGTTTAAGGACAGGCCACTGCAGACTAAGCCACCTACATCAACTCAAAATATCTCACACAGACGAGTGTCCATGTGGCAGTGGAGTCCAGACTCCAGAACATATCATTCAAGAGTGCCCAAACCATGCAGACCTGAGACGAGAGACACGGCCAGAGGACACAAGCTTGGGGAAAAAGCTTTGGGGCTCCTATTAGGATCTGGAGAGGATTGCGGGCTTTGCCATGTCGACAGGGATCAGAATCTGATGTGATCAACAACCTCAAATGCAGAAGATGATGATCATTTGCATAAAAGGCAGTGTTTATCTGAAAGGCATATCATGAATGGTGATAATGGATTGCATAAAAATGGTATGGTTAACAGAAATGATATTGTTACATCATAAACTAAGTGTTACATCACAAACTATCAACAGAAAAATTATAGGGACTGCACTGACTACCAATATCAACAATCTCAATCAAAGAATGAGAAGGCTGGAGCCCATCGCAGAATGTTTCTCGTGTTCTTACCTTGGTGTCAGTTGACTGAGTGGCTTCACAAGTCACTTGCATGATCAGATGTCGCTCAGCCTAATGAGTAAAGTTATGTTAAAATCTTAGAGAAAGATGTTATATCTTTTTATCACACAACTGATTATAGCTAAGTAATATATTTATATATTTACCACAATACACTTGAACAGTGATAAAATATTTACTTCAAACTCTAAAACTGTTACATATTACAAGAATAATATATGTCTAATCTGAGTATAAATACCATTAGTATAGAAATTTTGTACTATGTTTCTAACACTGATTAAAATAAATAAAAAAAACAAAAAACAACAGCAGTCATATAAAAAAACAGAAGTAACAAAAATACCTAGACCATGCAAAGACAAATGATTAAAATCCACTTACAAACAAATAAGCATAACAGAAAAGAGTTTAAAAATGCTATGATCTAAAGAGCAGCCATTAACATATAACCGAGCTGCTGCTAAGTAAATTACCCAAAGGTAATGTCAGTATGAAGGACATTACTGGAATGTAAAGCCTTTAAAGCTGAGTCACATTAAAAGAAAGCAGAATCTAAATATATCTGTGTGAGTGTGTGAGGGGTGGGGCTGGCTGACAGGGACACCTTTTCCAGCCTGAGAATTACTGAGAGGATCTTATCTTATATCCTTCCCGTGCCGTTAGACGTCACATAGGGCTCGCAAAGTAGTTCGCCAATTTTTCCTGTCTTCGGCGAGTCTTTCAACCTCAACAAAGGATTTTATGCCTGTTAACTTGGCCTCTCTTAATAATGTCCTCTTCAGAGTTTCACGCAGTCTGCCCCTTTTTCTTCGGCCTGTTGTGTTCCACTTGATAGCTTGTTTTGGGATTACTGAGAGGATACCTGGTTAAAAATAAAGCAACAAACAGAAACCAAACAATTGAGTGTTTTTTTTTTTAAATTGAGCTAATTCATTTGCTGGTTTGTGTGAGCCCCAACGGCTGATCTAGACTGATCAAACGGGAAAAAACTAGCTGAAGGACCTACCTCTTGATCAAAGTTGGCTTTGGTAAACTCCAGTGAGTTGAGCAAGGCATTTGTTGCAGCCAGCCGCACATTGTTGCTGAAAATAGAACCAATAATGGTCACTCTAGATCACAGTGATAAAGGTTAACAGGTTCTAGCAACATAAAGCAAATGATGCCTTACTTTTACTGTAGCAACTAGAATCTGGGGAGGGAAAAGTGGACACATGCCCTCAGTGATAATCTGTCCTGGAATAAGTTGAGTTACTATGACTGGTGAGCCAAAGTCCCTTCCCTCTGGTGTTCTTAATAAGAAAACTGGCCTTGCTAACAGACTTCTGGGTTTTACTGTCATCTACATTATGGTGGAGGATGCCCCCCCCCCCCAAATCACTTTTTTGCATTCACTTTGGGTCTTCCAGCAATGATTATAATCCACTCCCCACCCAACACAATGGCCATGTTCCAACATCATGGTGCTGGCTGCTAAGGTCATCACGTTCACAGGTCCAGTGAGATATAATAATGTATTTCATTCATTAAATTCCTTATCTTTAGTATTTCTTGTATATGCACAAACATTTAAAAACAGCATGACAAGAACAAAATTCAAAGTATGAATACAGAAACTCACCTGGGTTCCTCTTTTTTCATGGCATGTACAATAGCTGTGAGAATCTCATTTGACTGTGGCTGAAGAATCTCTGGCTCCTATTGTGAATGTAAAAGCATACAGTATCTGTGTATCTTTCAAAGCAATATTCTCATTTAAAACAAGGTTAGCAACATTCTCCCACGTGGTGACTGTGGGTCACTTCTGAGAATGGTCAGCGGGCCCCATCCATCTCTACAGCTAATAAATGAAGGGTAATAACAATAAATAAAATTACTGGTGAGAGACTTGATACTGTTTTGTTTGCGCTCAAAGGTCACCCAGCATTTGGCTAAATGGAGGAAGATGTTGGAAAGTCATTTTGGAGATGTTTCTTGTAGAACTCTATTACCTCTACATGAAATCTGGATGTTAATATACAATGTATGTATCACTGCACTGTGGCTCAACAAGCTCCATCTGGTACAGTGTCAACAAAATACCTTAATTAGAAAGCAAGCTGTGTTAAAGCTGTTACATCTTTCAGGGCTGTTTAACTGTTAGACCTTTTTGTTTAATGCAACAAGCTCTTTTAGGACCAGTGAGGGTCTGGTGGATACTGTATTTTAGTGTGAACTCGCAGGCCAGGTGATTTCGTGTAGTAGATAGTAGGTTGCTGACCTTACAATCCCCAGCCACCTTTCTTTTCTTCTGTCTTCTCATAAGGACATTACCTACAATCTCACTACATCCCATTCCCTCCTTCCATCCACTGACTCTTTATATGTAACATTTACCCAACAGGCTTGATGCTATCTATTTCGTTTCCCTGCTTCTCTAGACTGGCATAAATAGCATTAATACAAAGCTACAGACACGTCAGGAATGGAATTAGGATTCCCACAAAATATCACTGAAAAATCTCATCAAAATCATTATATAATTCTGTCTTTCACCATACAACACATATCCATCTGAAAAAGGGACCCGAGACAATCAGTGGTGAGCTGGGTGACTGGAACATCTTGGGCCAGACTTAGACCACCAACTTACCTGTGAGAAACTTAAATCTTACATCCTTTCTGCACCATCATATGCCACTCTGGGCTTGCAATGTGTCTCGCCATGAGTCTCTATTCCTGACAAGCTTCTCAATCTCATCAAAGGATGATACCTACTATTTTAGTCTCTCTGGCCAGTGTTCGCTTTAGGGTCACTCGAGGTATCCCTCTTTTTCCTTTTTTCCTGATGTTCCCATTTGATCGCTTGCTTTGTGATTCTCTGATTGTTATTTCTCATCAGATGGCCTACATATGCCCATCTTCATTTCTTGATCACTGCTGAGCTGTGTGTGCTCATTTCTCTTATCTCTGCATTAGTCTTGAATTCAATCCATGTTATCTTAAACATCTGCTTTCAAATGTGTCCAGTTTTCTCCCTATTTCTTTGTTGAGAAACCAGTGCACCAATAATTTTGCTGTTCCCGAGCCCTTTTATCAAGTACAATAAATAAACTTCACAAAGCATTCAGAATATAGGAAAGATGCACAAAGTACCTAGATGCTAGATGACATATAAACAAAAGCTGGGTTCTACACAAATCTTCACTGTCTAACAATGGACAAAGAAGAGCAAAACTGGTGCAAAAAAAAAAAAAAAAAAGTTATATGAATAAATTTACTTACAATTTCCTGGCAGATGTAGCCAACTGCTTCTAGTGTGGCCTGCTTCATCATCTCAGTGCTGGATACATTGATGACATTGTTTGTGAGTCTTGAGATAAGGTCCGGCCACAATCTGTGGGGCAGCTCGGCACATGCTATATAAGCAACACACTGAGCCGCTGAGCTTCTTTTGTCCGTTTCCGTACCAAGAGTGTCCAGCACCTGTAATTTGTCAATCACTTTTTAAAGCAGATACAAGTCACTGCATCACTATATATCTTTGATCAGTAACAGACTAAGCAATGACTGAGCAGCACACCTTGGGAGTTGCAATAGATCTTCACCATTCATGGTGTGCCATCAATCTTTGATGATCCAGATGTATTTGCATTCTATCCATCCCAGCTTGAGCTTCCTTGCCAGGTTGTCTTTGGTTTTGGAGGGCAGAGCGCAGTGTTTGTAGCTAAAATAAATGTGCACAGATCACTATGAGTTAAAATGTTGTTACTTGTCTCTAGGGTTACAATTCCAGAAATCCACCACACTGTTCGAGTAAGTGATTGAGGTGTTGTCAGAGCATGCATTTGGGGACTTCGTAGTGAAAGATGTACTCTTCATTTCCAGTGCTTTTTTATTTTGCTTTAAATACGTGTATCATTGTGGTTGCTTTCAGCAAGTTAATCTACTGCTCAAGATCCATGAACAATATAGGGGTCTTACTTTTTTATATGTGTCTACAGTCTATATCTGAAGCTCTGCTTTTGAAAAATTGAATTTTTTAAAATAACAACAGAGCCTCTGATTCTTGGGTCATTCTGTCACTCCTGGAAGTGTCTCAATATTTCACAGTTGGTGGAGTTTTAGAGAACATGTTTCATGGTCTAAGGTGCTTGAGCTCATGCACAAAGGAGAAAACTAAACTGGCAAAATGGCCTATTTAAAACATGATTAATATTTAATATGATTATCTACTATTTGAAATTCACATTTCTGGCAAAACTCCAAACTGATCTATAATTCACAGACAAGTATTCACAGGCAAGTCAATCACACATTTTTAGCATCATTATTCCTTATCATGCCCAGAGGCATATGCAGCTAAGAGACAAACTCTTCTCACATCCACTGCCTGCATTTTGGCATTAACCGGAAGATTAACCTCTTTAATTCTTGTGATTTTTCTTTCTCTCATGTTTCACTAAAGCAATCTGTCTATGATTTTTTTGAGGTCTAATCCTACAAACCTGTTCTCTTACTTTACAGTATGAAAGCCTCGTTTCCTATTTATAAAAAAATTGTTCCTGAAACTAACTTCATGTAAAAAGTATTCGTTTGCTTGTTGTTCAAGTATGCACAAGACATGGCAGGAGACTGTGTGTATATTTGTCTAAAATTGGTACCTGCTAGAGAGACTGAATTTAAACTATGGAATTTCTGTGCTATGACCTCATTTCTTTCCGGGTGTCACGATCCCTTGTGTCGACTGAACAGTTACTAATGACTTCGCTTTCAAACACCTTTTCTTTGGAGGTGCAAGATAGCGCAGTTCATTAGTACATTGTTCTCTCGTGGCTAGACAGCTGCTCATCCTACCAGAGTACATGGTTCGAATCACAGGTAATTCTCTTGCAATTTTTCTTTCTCTCATGCCTTACTAAAGTGCTTTGTCCATGATTTTTTCGAGGTCTGATCCTACAAAACTGTGTTCGCTTACTTTAATTCATTCTTGTGGTGACCAATTCACTGCTTGTCTCTGCCATCTTTTTTTTTTCATTTTACAACCAATATATGAACAACCTACTTCCTCTACTTTTTTTTTTCTCAAAGTGTATAAGATTTCTTTCCAAAAATTTCTGCATACTTTTCAAGATTTATTTGCAATATTTCATGACAGTAATAAAAGTGAAATTTCTTTAACTAAAAAACTTTTTTTCTCCTCTCAAATCCGTCTTCTCCTCATCCAGTGTTTGTTTTCTTAAATTTAAAAATTTTTTTAAATAAAAGGATTTAGTGTTAGCAGATATTTCTGTACACCTATAAGCCTAAAAGTGTCCACTAGATGACGCCACAATTCTAAATCTTGTCAGAACTTAAGGTGACTCTGTAGGTTTGGAGGGCAGAGCGCAGTGTTTGCAGCTAAAATAAATGTGCACAGATCAATATGAGTTAAAATGTTGTTACTTGTCTCTAGGGTTACAATTTCATAAACATGTACATATAACAACCTCACTAAACAACAATTAATTATCTAGCAAGGCACAACAACAAAAACATATACCTTCTAACTTCTTGTACTAGGAACTTTACTGTATTTTGAAACTTCTTACACAAGGACTAAACTAAGGAATTTTGTAACTTCTTACATTCTGCTTGATGTGATGCCGGACCTCCTCAGGAAACTGTAACCATCTATGGTGGTACTGAAGTTTTATGGCATTGTCCTTGGAATACAAGGCATTTTTCAGCTGAAGACCTGCTTGCATACGGGCCACTGGGCTGTTCCCACCATGCTTCAGGATGTCACTGAGAGATTTCAACAACTCCGGCTGGTGGTTACAATTAAAAATGAAAGATTAGTAATAAATGTATGACAGGAAGAATGTTTCAATAGAACTAAAAGATATGTGATTTTTAAAAAAAGGTTATCTGGTTAGAACTATGAGAAGTCGATGCTGTGAAGATGTGGAAACACAAGCACTGTATCAGCAAATTGGAAGCAGGTTACAGTGACGAGTCTCAGTCAGTCAGTCAACTGCTTGTCCCTTGCAGAACTTTGCCTCCTTAACAGCTTGCATCGGTTGTAAGCGAGTTGCCCTGGTGCTGATGCATCCATTTGCAGATTATCAACAATGTCTTGTAGCCATCTTTGGCTTGGTCTTCCCCTCTTTATTTTTCCAATTATGTACCCTTCCAAGACAGTCTTCTCTAAATTAACATATGTTTAATGTGTCCAAAATATTTAAGTTTTCTCTATTTAATCCTCTTTACTAGCCAGCCTTCTTCAATATTAAGTTCTTGTAGTATGGTTTTTTTTTTTGTGTCCATGATATTTGAAGGCATTTATGTGTTTCTCAGCTGTTTTGTTAAGTGTCCAGGTCTCACAGGCATATGTTGCGATGGGACAGATGCATGCCCTTAAAAATCTTATTTTTGTAGTTCTGTCTGTTCCTCTCCACAGTTTCTTTAGTTTTTTACTTTCTCAAAGCGATAGATGTCCTCCTTTTAATTTCCCTAAAGACCCAAAATGGACACAAAAAGAAAACTTGGCAGATACAACACCACGCAAGACATGCTTCACTGACCAAGCTCAGTCTGTTACTAGGTGAGCTAAGAAATTGTACTTGCCCAGCTCTGGTATGATGGGATCACATAAGACCATTATCACTGATCAAAGTCTGCTTATTACTAGGATTAAAGGCAGAGACTGAGCCTAGTATGATGGCCCTGATACTATGACATTACTCTAGAACAGTCACTTCTGCTTCCTTCAAGTCATGACTATTAAAAATCAAGGCAGATTATAATTTTAGTCTACATTCCTTCATTACTGGTCTTCCCAGAACTACAAACACATTTCAGACAACATCATGGTAAGACCTTGAACCACAGGTACAGAGATGGATGGGAAGTTGGTGAACTGCTCTGTCTCTATATGAACCCAAAAAAGCAGACTTCTTGTCAGACTCCACTACCTCATGGATTATAACATTGGCCAGGATGGAGAGTGAAGTGGCCTGGTTGGCTGAGTGGTTAGGCCCTGACTCCACCCAGTCTCTAAAGATGGATACCAGAGAAATTTGGGAAAGTAAATGCGGCCAGGTGTGATACTGACCACATCACACTTTTATGTGCACTGGTCTTGGATTGTGTGGGCCTCATCTTGCATCCCCAATAT
The DNA here is from genome assembly GCA_009760885.1 of Achatina immaculata. Classification (NCBI taxonomy): domain Eukaryota; kingdom Metazoa; phylum Mollusca; class Gastropoda; order Stylommatophora; family Achatinidae; genus Lissachatina; species Lissachatina immaculata. Next base: position 25,744,577 of record CM019714.1, read on the forward strand.
GGCTTAATGGCATGGAAACAAGTTTTTTTTTTCTCTTTAGGAGTAAAGCTTCTATTTTTTTTTTACAAGAGGAAGTGGGACGGATCCTTGCCCTAATCTAGTCTCCTTTCTCGGATGGCCATCCCTTTTGCAGTAATCTGTACTCAATAATTTATCTTCCATCTTGTGAGTAATTTGACTTTAAATATGAAACTTAAAGCACCTTTGTTTCAGCTTTAGATAACAGAATCAGCTATAACAACAAGACAGAAACAAGACGGTACTCACAAGGTTCTGAGCTGCAGCAGACTCCAGAAACTGCTGGGCAGTTTCTAACTCATGGGTGTCTGGAGATCAAATTTTAAATAGCCATTTATAACACACTTGTCATTGTAATATATTTCTTGTATAGATCTTCACTTGAATGTCTGTTTTTTTTCATAGTACACCAGCAATTGCATAATATATGTACTCTGGTCTGCCTCAACTTCAGAGTGGATATTTTCTGTGTTCAAGAGCTACATCAAGATCTAGTTATACTAGAGATGCTTATGACACTACTAACAAAAATATGGATTTAAAAACATAAATCCAAGGCTTATATGGGATTTAGATCCAGGTACTTTCACTCAACAGACATGTGCCACCAAGAATCTGCATGTGTGCCACATGTTGGAGTGTCCATTTATATTATGGTAATTATAAGTAAATTACATGAGAACAAGAGGATGACAACACAGATAGGTGGACAACATCAAGAGATGGACAGGAACCAGCTTGGCCAAGTGTTGGCCATCATCTATTTTTGTTGTGGGGTGTTGTTTTGTCCATTTGTCTTTTATATATGGCTTTAGACCTTTTTTTCTATTTTGTTTCTTCATATGCTGTGCTTCTATCAGTCTGCTGCGTTCCTCCTCCACCTTTTAATTTCATCAGTGTACTGTGGGCGGGTATCCACTGTATTACTTCTGCAATTTTGTTTTTTTTAACTATAAGCCATGAGCTAAAAAAGGTTGGTAACTACTGATAGCACAACATCAGAGGAAGTTGATCACAACTTTCCCTAGGGTTTGTTGAGACAGATTCTGATTCAATTTTGGCAGGAGTCAGAAAAAAATCTAGCTTCTATGAGGACACTGAAGTTGTGCAGCAGAAAAAAAAAAAAAAAAATATATATATATATATCTAGAAACCAGTTACAAATACTTTCAAATGAAGTAGCAAATAAATAAATAAAAAATAAAATAGGAAAGTAAATAAATGAAACCACTCCTTTATTTTTCAATTTTCTGATGTTATTTTGTACTGTAATAGCACTGAAGAAAAATATGATAGCATAGCATGGCACGAGTCTGCTTTCCTAATTTCTTTTACTCACAGTCCTTTGTAAATTCAGATTTTCCTCTGATAAACCTAAAAACAGTAACCAGACTGTGGGTCTTGGCACCATTAAACAGCTTTTAACTGAACTGATAACTGTCTATAGTGAAGTCTAGCCACCTCAGGCTACTTCTATTAGATGTGCTGCCTAGTGCTTTATTCAACTGACTTAAGACAGATCTGGTTGTAGATCTTTTAAACTCTATGTTCCTGGTTAAACACTTTGAACGTCAACATTCCAAGCACTCCAAACACTAGGACAATGTAGAACAGTTTAATGGCAAAACTTGCAGACTTACAAGACAGAACTGTTGACATTGACAGGTAGTCAACAGACCCAATGGTGTAGCAAGGCTGATAACAATATTAATGAGAAAAAAATATAGTGAAGTATATGATGAATGAGGAAACTACTGCCACAAACCGTCCTAGTGGACTAAACTTGTCTTCAAAGTGAAGGTACGAAGATGTTTATTGTTCACAAACAAAAGAAAAAAAGGAATGCAAGAGATACTAAGAACAGAAAAGGACTGAATAACTGCATTTACAATAATGAATATTATAAGTCCACAACACATAAAGGTTGCTAAAATCATGCCAGCTATGTCTATAAACTGATGATAGCCATGTCAGATGTGAAATATCAGTTATGACATGCTAGAGGACTGGTATTTGTAAAGAGAGAGGGGCACTGCATATAGGACCAGGAAAATTCATGCAGACAATAATCACGATCAAATTCAAAACCACACTGGCGGAAAACATCACATACAATAAATCCACACTCTTCAGATCAGCAGATGAGGCAATGACCCTTAACACGCTCTTATGCCCATGTTTTAGTCCTTTAAAGACTATGGAAAAAAACATTAACAGTACTTCTTCCTTTATACCATAATAACTGCTTCTTGCTTCAGCAAGCTAAATTTGCTATCAGTGTTTAATCTGCCTGTATAGACACACAGGTTGGCTGCTAACAACTGTTATCATCTACTGATAAAACAGCTATCATCCTGCATGGTGAAAGATAAGAGAGATGAACAAAATGCAACAAAACTGGTACTGGTAATAAAGGTAGACACTTGCATGGTTCAGTTTTACAAAAGATGTGAGTGAAGAAAGCGGACAGAGTGAGAGCGGCAGTAGACAAACATATATAAGCAGAGAATGTACAACAATCCAATGTTCTGGTAAACACATTTTGTCAAGGACCACATACATAAAAGCACATGATAAATACAGAAAAAAAAGACAACTTAGTTCTTTGATATCTTCCTCATAAGAAAGTCTGGGAAAGACTTTAAAAAAAGACACTGGTATTTGCCAAAATTTTGGACTGTTACTTCATATATACCCATCTTTTGTGCCTCTATTTCTGCTCATTTCTTTCTATTAGTCTGTAAAAGTGAACCCCACACACACACCTGTTTATATCTAGCAAGGCCATGATATCTATAGTAACAAATCTGTGTCCAAGAATAACCAGAAGGTCAAGGAACAGGTAACAAAATAAAAGAAGTGCTATACAACAGTGGTTTCCAAACTTTTTCATCCTGCGGCACACATGGTAATGCAAATTTCTCTTGTGGCACATCTGTCTTCTTAATTAGAAAGTTTACACACTACACTGACAAATGAAAGAAAAAAAACAAACAAGAAAAAAGAGCAATTTTAAGCTTTATTATACTTCTTCGTTCGCTTCTACCACCAAAACCGCACTGTGATCCTACTGAATTTACGCCTGTGGTCCTCGTTAGGTCCCGTGGTCTCCTGTGTGGTCCCCAAAAGGACCACGCGAAATCCACGAGAGGACCACAATGGGTTCAGAGTATCGCAGGGCTTTAGCTTGTATTCTTGGTGGGTCTCTGAAGCGGATTGCGTGACACCGTGGTTTTCGTTGCACCAGTTTAGTCTAGAGTTGGACTTTCTCACCGGAAGACCTCGACGTGTTTAGGATGTCAGTGCATCCATGCTGGGTGAGAGGCGGTAGCCCACCCAGGCCAGAGTTGGACCTTCTCACCGGAAGACCTCGACGTGTTTTGAGATACCCGTGTATCACGGCCGGGTGAGAGGTGGTTGCCCATCCAATCCAGAGTTGGACTTTCTCACCGGAAAACCTCAGCGTGATTAGGATACGCAAACATCCCCGCCGGGTGAGAGGTAGTTGCCTATCTAGACTGCCCTGGTCCAGTGTCTCCGACTTCAGCATTTTGCGGTCGTGGCCGCTACCCTTCCTAGTTGTGACCAGGATGGAGCTTTTGTCCAGGAGGACGAATCCTCGCCACTAGTGACTTCCACCCCTGGGTTGAGCCGGTTTAGGCATATTATCCCAGTATGGGCGTGTCTGGGACGTGACCGACCTCTAGAGCAGAGGAACTGTGACATGCATAGCCTTCAAGACTCACCCCTGGTGTGAGCCGGTTTAGGCAAAATTCACCAGTATGGGTGTTTATCAGGCGTGACCGACCTCTAGAGCGGAGGTGGCATGACATGTCTAGCCATCAAGTTCCACCCCTGGTGTGTGCTGGTTTAGGCATATTTCACCAGTGTAGGTGTATTTTGGACGTGGCTGGCCTCTAGAGCAGAGGTGCCGAGGTATGTCAGCGATACTATTGGACATACCGATTAAACTTCATTTTATCCTTTCCACCATCTTTTCACATCGGCACCACACAGCAACCTTTACTTCTTTTCTGCATTTTCTTCACTGACCGGGAGGAGCTTCACTCCACGGGCAGCATTCGAAGAGTCTCGCCAGCAGTGTCTTAACCTCTGGAACAAGCCGGTTCATGCATTTCACCCGATAGGACTGCACTCAGGAAGTGGCCGACCTCCAGACCAGAGGTGCCGTGACTTGACTGTTTGCTTCGCTTTATCCTTTCTACCACCTTTTCGCAGTGATGCTGCACTGCAACCCCATTTGCACCTTTCTTCGTTGGCAGAGAGGAGCGCCGCTCCACGCACGGCAGCCGAAGAATATCGCCAACAGCGGGCTTTATTATACAAAAAGACATTCTTTTCAATGGGAACCTGCTTGGACGTACAGATTTCTGGTCTATTTCAGCTGGCACTGGACTGGGACTAATAACAAAATTGCTGTGGGTTCTCTACTTGGTGGGTTTTTATTATATAGCCACACTGCAATTTTATCAAAAAATCTTTTCCTTTAAAAATTTGACTGCATGTTTCTTAGCTCTCTCATGGCACACCATCTGAAAACCTTTGTTACACAAGACACATCTTACAAAACCATCTTATAACTTCAAGAAAGCTGTCTCTGCTCCTATTTATGACAAATGCTTTGACAATTACAATAATCTGTGAACCCATTTAAGTCAAGGACAAACAGTCCAAAAACCCTCTGTGTCAGAAAGGACAACTTATAATTCAACTCACTGCTTTCATTTCCTTATTCCAACAGCACATTTCATCAAGTCCACCGTCTCTAACATTTGCACTAAATATAATATAAAAGTATACGGATCTGGAATGATTATATAACATTTGTTATTTTCCTACAAATTGTGAAAACAAGAGTATCGTGTAGTCTCTCTTTGGGGCGGGTGTGTGAGTGTATGTTTGTGGCTCTAAAGATACTCTCACTTTTCATTAATTACCATCAGCTGTGGAGTCAGAAGCACACTGGCTGGGCTCCAAGGAAATGTACCATCTATGAAGGAGCTGAACAACAGAAAAATGGAAGTATCATTGTTGAAAAGTTTGGTGTAGCAAACCCACATCAGCTCCCGGAAGCATGTCTGTGTTATTATCTAAAGTGCAGATAAGCTATGGGTAGATTCTGAACTAATACTGCCACAGACAGGTAGCTGTATTAGGACCCTACTGTACAATAAGCACAATGAACATGACATGTCCAGGCTTTTCATATTTATCTCACAAGTCATGACATTCCAACTTCACTGCCCAAGGAGTCATGGGTATGATATCACTACAAGAACTGGTGACTTATGAAAGACATGTCATCTTCCTCATGAGTTCTGATTCACGATTCCTCGACTATAAAAGGAAGTGACTTGATATTTATTCTACTGAAGTACAGACACATCATTCTGTTTTTTTCTGTCTAACAAGCAATAAGATGTATGGATAAGAAATGTGTATTACAACAGAGAAAGATTAACTACAAATGCAGGTTCCTGTGAACAAGATCCGAAGAAGAATCTCTGAACCCAACCCATAAAGAATACCAACAATGAGAAATAGAGAGCTAGAAAGAACACTTAACAGCTAACCACAACGGATTATAAACATCTTGAAACTGAACAATTACACTGCTTGGGCCATGCAGAAAGAATGGAAGAAAACAGACAAATGAAAAAGATGTATGTATAAGAGATGAAGGAATCAAGACCAAGAAGTAGACCAAGATAGATGGTGAGACAACACAGAGGAGGTTATAGAAGAAAATATGTCACCAGTTGAAGAGAGATTAGGAATAGACAGGAATGGAGGTGAACTTTATCTACGGCAATGAGCTCAAAAAGATGAAGAAGAATAAACAATAAGGTTTATGTTCTATGATAAACAAAGTTGGACGTGTCAGGCTGAAAGGCACAGACATAGCAGACTATTTGTCACACATTGCAACTAACAAACTTCTAAGGGCAGAAGATGAAGATCTAAGATTGCTATAAATATCTTTTTTTTCTTTTAATGCATTTATCAGCAGCATGTATTACAGAGTCTTTACTTAATGACACCATACTGGTCCATATTAACATAATTCTCATATCACTAGCTCAAACAGCAGGTTTATCTACCATAGTAACTGCTGGAAGCAGAGAATTCATGTGCTTCTGTTACACTACAATACGTGCTCCAGCTGCTATTAGACGGACATATATACTATCAAGCGCACCCAACAGCTGTTTCATACTTCATCTGGAATCTTATGACATTTGACAAATGATCAGGACTGGGATCTGAAGCAATTGGTTGAAATGTCATTTATGAAGGAGACACTAGAAAAAGTGGAATCAAAGGCTTAGAGCATAGGCTCCATAGTCCTGTAAGTGACAACCACACAGATACAAATCTCACTGCTGGGTCTAGCCAAGTTACTGTGCAACTGCTGTTACACTGGTCCTAAAGTCTACAGCCAAATGGTAATGCATAGTGTGGTTTTAGAAACAAAAATGATTGAAAAGAGAAAGATATGGGGAGGAAGAGGGGAGGTGAAAAGATGATCCTTCCTGCTGTCCCTGACAAAAGATGTTTAGCTGAAATATGAATCTGGGCAAGCACTATACACACAGGACAACTGTTAAATCAATGTTACTGCTGACTACAACACCCCCCTCCCCCAACTTGCTGAAGCATGAAGTTCAGTGTTCTTTATAGTTCTCCACTTCTCATTGTTGGAGGTTTCCAATAAAGCCACAGAACAAAAACAAATTCAGGAAAAGAATTTGAAAATTCTTCAGCCATGTCATGAACTGATGGCAGAGAACTTTTAAAATAAAAAAAAAAACCCACTCATGGAGAAAGAGAATAACGCAGAGAGAAAAATGCCTTGACTAACCTAGCAGCTCAGAGGAGGAAAGATGCCCACTCACTGCTGAAAATGCTAAGAACTGTAAACAGCAGGGCAGCATTTAATAGCATAACTGTGGGTTTTGGCTTGCAGAACACGTTCTCCAATTTAGGTTCCATATTACAAGCGCCAGGTACCTATTTTTTCACTGCTGTGTTGACTGAAACACTGCTCTACTCCACAATCCACTTCATTTACATGACAAAGGAGCTGCACATCTCAAGCTTATGATTAGTTATCTGTATTCCACTCTCACATGGACAACTACAGAATTATATTATATACCTATATGCCTTCAATAATAATGGCATTATTTTTCTTAGAAGATGGTTTCCTAAGCAGCAGATGTTAGCTGTGAGTTCTGCTGAACAGATTCTGTCATAAGTGATTCTACCAATGATGGATTATATCCAGCTTCAATTAGGCAACTGGTATGCTTTGTTCATTGTCTTCCCATCTCTGGACTTTGTCAATCAACTCCAAAGGAAGGACAATGTCCGTGTCTGAAAATCCAGCAGAATTGCAAGGGTGTGAACAGAAAATGGCTAGGCTAAAGAACTTTGCTATCAACTGACTTAGGGTCCATCTCTCTAGATTTTTTCTTTTGGCATTTATTTCTATAGTCTTTGAATCTCAGAAGCCACTTATAAGTCAATGCTTTCAATAAGTCTGGCTGGACTGTCTGATGCTAAGTTTAATAAATAGCAGACACTTCTAAAAATCTAATTTTTATTTTACTTTTTTAGTCAAAAGTATGAAGACTCGGCATCTGCCAATGGTTTCTGATTATGTATCCATAAAACAACTATGTTGTGAACCATGAGTATGACAAAGAATAATTTCCAAGAATGCAGATTATTTGTCCTTTCCAGGATTATTCTGTAAATTTAATGAACATTTCAAAGAAAAATTTCTTGTCAAGTTTGGGGCGGGGGAGGGGGGTGAAGGGAGACTCTCAGGCTGAACTGTACCAGGGTTTTGTAAAGATAATGGAAGTTTACTTCAACTACATGGTTTGCAGGAACCCATGCTTTTAAAAGCTATTGTTAGAAATAGCGAGCTCCGAGTGTTCTCACATTTTAACCATGTGCAATGTTCAAGAACTTTCCACGATTATAACTGAAAATTCAAATCCTTTTTTATTAATGTGTACAGTTCCTGAAATTTTTTTTGTACCTACAATTCTGTCTACGTACAAAAGACTTCGCGATAATCAGCTCTTACAGCGCTGGGGAAGTGAAACCGAAAACAGCTTACGTTTTATTTAAAAGCCAATACCTTCAATATGTAAGGACTATGTATGAAATAATCATCTGCGGGAACTCAAATCTCGCTTATCTGTTAATGTGTTTAAAATTCTATCTCTCCATATTTTGCGCCCTGCTCGCTTCTACCCTATTCTCGACTGCGTTAGTACGTCATTATTTCGATCCTGTAACACATTTTTACCTGGTGACGTCGTCTTCTCAAGGATTTTTATGAGATCCATCTCTGCTCAAAGTTGTGCTGACAGCAGATCTGCTTTAATTCTTCTGATGGCTAAACTGCTGCAATTTTAAAGAAAAAAATAATAAAAAGTATATTCTTTCAAGAAGGTCAGCCCTACACATGTGGGATAGCGTACTAATACACTGGGTCTAGGTAACTGAATTCCGGTACATGCTTAGAAATGTCAAACGCACTCTCATTGGTTAATTTCGGCCAGATTCAAAGATATTAACCAATTAAAATTGATTACACATGGACATACTACAGAAACCGGCCTGTTGCCGGCAAAAATTTTACTCGATCCAGCGCTGGAAATTCCTACATTTCTACCGTGAAATAAATGAATTAATTATCACTTAAACATAATATTCATCATGTTTCTGCCATATGTATAAGGAATATTTATTTATAAAGTTCAGTTCGAAATGGCGCAGGCGCAATAGTTTCCTTTCCAACACACTTTGGTCGTCGTCAAATGGTATATTCGTGCCAAAATTATAATAATAATAATTACTATTATTCGCAGTAGAAAACCAAATCGATCACATACTAATAAACAACAAGTGGAAACGGTCACTACAAGATGTGCGAGCAAGGAAAGGAGCAGATATAGGAAGTGATCACAACCTTCTGGTAGCAAAAATAAAACTAAAATTAAGGAAAGCCAGAATCGGAGAACACAGAAAGATACATTTTGATACAAGAAAACTGATAGACCAGCAAACAAGAAATGAATTCTCAATAATACTTAAGAACCGTTTCAGTGTCCTACAAGACGAAGCAGAAATGTCCATATTAGAGTTCAATAAAACACTACAGGAAACAGCAAAAGAGGTGCTGGGATATCGGAAAAGGAGAAAAGAGGAATGGATAAGTGAGACCACATGGGAAAAGATAGAGCAAAGAAAAGAAATCAAGAAAAAATTACTGAACACCAAATCACAACGGCTTAAAGAACGAGTTTTAAGTAATTATGCACAAAAAGACAAAGAAGTGAAGGAATCATGCCGTCAAGATAAACGTCAGTATTATGACAACTTAGCAGAGACAGCAGAGAAAGCAGCATATACAAATGACATGAAAACCATATATAAAATCACAAAGCAGATGACAGGTAACTTCAATACAAGATGTGAAAGTGCAGTAAGAACACAAAATGGACAACTGGTCATTGGAGAAAGAGAAAAAATTGAAAGATGGAGGGAACACTTTAACACCCTACTAAACAGAACACAAGCAGCACAAGCAATAGATATACCTGAAGCAAAAGCGGAACTAAACATCAATACAGGACCAATAACAATAAATGAAGTAAAAGAGGCGATAAAGATGCTAAAATCAGACAGGGCACCAGGTGAAGATGAAGTGACTGCTGAGATGTTGAAAGCAGAAGAAACAGAAACACCAAAACAACTTTGCCGGATATTACAACAAATTTGGGATCTAGAAAAAGCCCCAGAGGAGTGGAAAACTGGTCTTATAGTAAAACTACCAAAGAAGGGTGACCTCAGAGATTGCGGGAATTAGAGAGGCATTACCCTACTGCCACTCACTAGTAAAGTATTTTGCAGAATAATCATCAACAGAATTGTACCAACACTTGAGGAAAAACTTCGGAAAGAGCAGGCAGGATTTAGGAAAGGAAGATCATGCATAGACCATATATTTGTACTTAGACAAATATTAGAACAGGCAAATGAGTGGCATAGCACAACATATGCATTATTCATAGATTTTGAGAAAGCCTTTGACAGTGTCAACAGAGATGCACTGTGGAAAATCCTAAGATGGCATGGCCTCCCCCATAAAATAGTTAATGTAATCAAAGCCCTATACGAGGGTTTTCAGTGCAAAGTGATCTGTGGAGAACATACCTCCAGCAGCTTTAGGGTACAAACAGGAGTGAAACAGGGATGTGTACTATCACCAACATTATTTATCTTGGCAGTAGACTGGTTAATGAAGGAGGCAACATCAGACAAACGCAGAGGATTACAATGGACCCTTAACACAGTGCTGGAGGACCTTGACTTTGCGGACGACATTTGTCTATTATCAAGCAGTCACAAAGATATGCAAGATAAAATAAACAAGTTAACCCAGAATGCAAACAACATAGGACTAAAGATCAACGTAGGAAAGACAAAGTTAATGAAGCAAAATGTGAACAACAGAAATGTACTCAGAGTAGATAACAAGTTAGTGGAGGAGGTCAACGAATTTGTATACCTTGGCAGCAGAGTAGTAGAAAATGGAGACAGCACAGAGGACATCAACAGCAGACTTACTAGAGCAAACCAGGCTTTTGCAATGCTACAGAATATATGGAAATCAAATAAACTAAGCATAAATATGAAAATCAGGATATTTAAGAGTAATGTTCTAAGTGTACTACTCTATGGAAGTGAATGCTGGAAAATCACCAAAACCATAGAAAACAAGTTGAATTCTTTCCAGACTAAATGTTTACGTAGAATTAAAAAAACATTTTGGCCAAACACCATAAGAAATAACATCTTATTGGCAGAAATGCAGATGAAACCACTGACAACAATTATTGAGGAAAGACGCTGGCGATGGTTGGGACATGTGCTCCGAATGACTGACAACTCACTACCAAAAATAGCACTAAGATGGACACCACAGGGGAGCAGAAGTAAGGGTAGACCAAAAGAGACATGGAGAAGAACAACAGAAAGGATGTTGAGCAATAGAGGGCTCACCTGGGCAAGAGCAGAAAAAAAGGCGAAAGACAGGCATTTGTGGAAAACCCTTGCGGAAGCCCCATGTGCCCTGGGCACTTAAGGTTCAGAGAGAGATTATTCGCAGTAGTAGTGGTAGTAGTTGCTGTTTGGGTTTCTTGGTATATTTTCAGAAGATAGTTTACCATTGCTTTCCTTCCAGGCAGTGACTGTACTAATCAGTGATCGTAGCCATTGTCCCTACATTGAGATCATCTGTCTATCATCATCAGGTGCCGTGCCGACTGGCGTTGGCTATTATGCTTCTCCAGAGTACACGATCCTTTATGCAGGCCGTCAACTCAGTTGGTGATCTCCTCTTACACCATCCCGTCAGACTGTCCAGTATCATTTCTCTTGGTCTTCCTCTTGATCTTCTTCCTTCTATTTTCCTGTTGTTATATTATTTTCAATGTCTCCCTCTTCTCGTTGCATGTCCTATGAAAGTATATTGTCTCTCTCTTATCTTTTTGACAAGGTTTTTTGTTTCTCCAGCTCTTCTCATACATTCCTCATTAGTTATTTTTGCTTTCCAGGGGATTCGCAACATTCTTCTAATAAACCACATTTCTGCTGCTTCCAATGATTTTTGTGCAGACTTGCCTGTTGTCCATGATTCACTTCCATATAACAAGATACATTCAATATAGCATTTTAGGACTCGTTTTCTAACATTCTTTGATAAGGATGTGGTGGTTAACATGTTTCTCATTCTCTGAAATGCAGTCTTTGCTTGGCCTATTCTGTTCCTAATTTCTGTTCTGCATTTCCCATCTGAAGTTATTACTGCTCCAAGGTATTTGAATTTCTGCACCTGCTTTAGAATAGTTCCGTTTAATTTAATACTGCGTGCTGGTGGATTCTGTTTCTTAGATATAACCATATATCTTATATCTTATATCCTTCCCGTGCCGTTAGACGTCACATAGGGCTCGCAAAGTAGTTCGCCAATTTTTCCTGTCTTCGGCGAGTCTTTCAACCTCATCAAAGGATGTTATGCCTGTTAACTTGGCCTCTCTTAATAATGTCCTCTTTAGAGTTTCACGCGGTCTGCCCCTTTTTTTTTTTAATATAAAGATAAGATAAGATAAGATAAGATATAACCATAGTCTCTGTCTTTTTTGATGTTCAAAGTAAGGCCTTTCTGTTCACTTTCTTTGGCGACTTTATCCAAGAGATTTTGCAGGTCTTGTTTGTTCTCAGCTATCAGTACTGTGTCGCCAGCATACCGAAGGTTGTTAATTAATATTGTATCCTACAATTTTTATGCCTGGTTCTGTGTTGATTGTTCTTAGAATATTCTCGCTGTACAGAGAAAAAAGGTCTGGAGATAGACACACCCCTGTCGCACCCCTTGTTTTATAGCTTGATATTTTCCAGTTCTATTATCAATTCGAACTGCAGCTTCTTGCTGCCAGTATAGATGTTTTACAATCCTCAGGTCTTTGCCGTCTATATTGATGTCTTCAAACATTTTAATAATTTAATTATGTTTCACCTTGTCGAATGCCTTGGTGTAATCAATGAAACATAAGTAAAGATCTTTCTGTACTTCTAAAGCTCTTTCTGTTAGTGTTCGTAAAGCACAAATGGCATTGTGTGTTCCCTTTCCTTCAACAAATCCAAACTGTCCATCTGCTAATTCCATTTTTATCTTTTTCCTTGTTCTTCTCATAATTATTCTCAGAAGTAGCTTCATTATGTCACATGAGAGGCCGATAGTCCGGTGGTCATCACATTCCTTTGCACCTGGTTTCTTTGGTAGTGCTATAAACATGGATTTAATCAGGTCATTTGGTATATAACCACTGTTGTAAATGTCGTTCAGTAACTTAGTTATTATTTTTATTCCTGTCTCCTCTAGTGCCTCTATTTCTTCTATTTTTACGCTATCAGGCCCAGTCGCTTTTCCTTTCTTCATGTGTTTGATGGCATCTATGATTTCATCTTCAAGTATTGGTGCTTCATCATAGTTTTCAATATCTGGTGTTAATTATGGTCTTTCTCCTCCATATAGCTCACCGATATACTCTGTCCACCTGTCCACAATGTCTTCTTTTTCCATTAACATTTTACCTTCTTTCGATTTCAGGCATCCTGTGGTGTATTTTGTTTTCCTGCCTGTGAGTTCACTAATTCGTTTGTGCATGTTTTTGCTGTCTTTATTATAATGCTGTCTGCACATGTTCATTAAATGTTCATTTAACCACACTTCTTTTGCTTCTCTGCATTTGCATCTTATTTCTTTATTTATCTTGCTATATTTTTTCTCATTATTTTTACTCCTCCTCATCTTGTCCATCAGTCCTAAGATGTCATCTGTCATCCATTTATTTTTAAAGGCTTCTGTTTTTGGTGGTATTATCTCTTTAACAGTTTGGTGGATAGAATCTCTTAACATTGCCTATTGTTCATCTATGCTATTTATCTTTGCTATTGCTTTGTATCTATTTGTATTGTTCTCGCAGTTCTTGGTCATTTTTAAGGAGTTCTGTATTCAATTTGATGTTTCTCACTTTTCTTCATGCTTTCTTTAGCTTTATTCTAATTTTTTCCACAGAGTGGGTCATGGTCACTATTGCAGTCAGCTCCTGGCATGGTTTTTGTTATCAGTAATGCATGCAGAATCGTTTGTTGATTAATATGTAGTCTATCTGGTTAAAAGTCTTTTTGTCTGGGCTGCACCACGTTGCCAGTCTTCGAGGATGTTGTTTAAACCAGGTGTTTCCTACAACCATGCTGCGTATTCTTGCCCATTCAATTAATTTACAACCTCTGTCATTCCTCTCCCCCAGTCCATAGCCACTAACGATGTCTGAAGTTCTTAATTTACCAACTTTGGCATTAAAATCTCCCATGACTATGGTAACTTCATGTGACTTTGTGTGTTTTAGGGCTGTTTCTATGTCATTATAAAATAGCTGTACATCTTCTTCAGAACTTTCAGATGTTGGAACGTACACTTGTATAATATTTATTTTCATTGGTCGTCCTTTCAGTTGGGCTAGCAGGACTCGGTCCGAGATGTTCAAATATCCTACAATTGTCCTTGCTGTTTGTTCGTCAAATATTATTCTTACTCCTCGTTCATTTTCTCACTTCCTGAATATATTATTGCATATTTATCAGAGTTTATCTTCCTTGCACCTGTCCATCTAACTTCACTCATTCCTAATATGTTGATATTCATCCTTTCCATTTCCATTTTTACATTGTCTAATTTTGCAGCCTGGAATAAAGTTCTAACATTCCATATTGCTATTTTGAACTTGTTAGTTTTGCCACCAGTAGCTTGATGACGATCTTGCCTCAGCTGTGGCTCGTGAACTGCCCTACCGGACGAGGCTGTTCCAAAGGAACATCCATTAACGTCGTTCATGACAAATCTATTACTCTGAATAAGCATAAATGTTCTTGTGAGCTACAACAGTGGTGTCCCGTTGCCTTTTGTCAGTTTGTGTACGGACTCTCCGCTAGCCTTTGGACTCCCTGTCCTACCCGCAAGGCAGCGGGAGCGAGAGGTTTTAATGTGCCTCTTACCATAACCAACATTATTTGTCGGCTGCCCTCCCATTCCATCCACCACCTGCTCCCATGGCTTCACGTCACCCTGATCGGAGGCTATACGGGTACTCCACCTTGCCCATAAATGCCTGTGAATGTAAATGCTACAGAAGAGTTCTTCAAATACCATGGACACAAAAAAGAACAAATATATCCATACTACAAGAACTTAATATTGAAGAAGGCTGGCTTGTAAAGAGGATTAAAGAGAGAAAACTTAAATATTTTGGACACATTAAACATCATGATAGTCTAGAGAAAACTGTATTGAAAGGGTGCATAATGGGAAAAAGAAAGAGAGGAAGACCAAGGCGAATATGGCTGCAAGACATCATTGATGATCTACAAATGGATGCATCAGCAGCAGGCCATCTTGCTCATAACCGAGAGGCGTACAGGAGTGCTGTTAGGGAGACAAAGTTCCGCAAAGGACATGCAAATGAATGAATGAAGTAGTAGTAATAGTAGTAGTAGTAGTAGTAGTAGTAGTAGTAGTAGTAGTAGTAGTAGTAGTAGTAGTAGTTTTACAAACACTCGTATTCTCGTGCATATGTTTTTGTTAGCTAAGGTTTCTTGGACCTCTACATTGATCACACTCTCCATGAAATCCGCAAGCTTCGCCTTCCCCGTATACGACACTCTAACCTGCCCCCGGGGAGCAGCGCGAACTTTTACAACTTCAGCGCAAACCAGATATCGTGATCAAGAGTGCAGACAAGGGAGGAGGCATTGTTTGTTGGAAGAAAGAATTGTACATCCAAGAGGCCATTTGCCAGCTGAGCAACATTGAATTCTATGTCTCTCGCCCTCAAGATCCGACTCTGGCAAATACACGATCAACGAACTCATCCACAAGACTGGTCTTTCTCCCTCTGCTACTCATCTACGCATCCGCTTAAGGAAGCCATCCTTTTATCTACTCCCTAAGATACACAAACCAGGCTACACGGAAAGGCCCATAGTGTCTGTTTGTTCCTGCCCTACGGAACAAATCTCTGACTTTTTGGACAGTATATTTCAACCTCTTGTCACTAGTCTGCCCACTTATCTTAAGGACACGAATCACGCTCTCACTGCTTTTGAGACCTTTACAGTCCTGCCTGGTCACACCTACCGTATCTTCACTCTTGATGTAGTGTCCTTATACATATCTATTCTGCATGATCAGGGACTTCATGCCGGCATGAACAAAAGACGCCATCCCTCTATTCCTACGTCTACTATTCTGCGCCTTACACGACTTGTCCTCCAACTCAATTCGTTTGAATTCAATGGCCTGTTCTTCGACCAGATTAGTGGTGTGGCCATGGGTTCCAAAATGAATCCCAGCTACTCATGTCTATTCATGGGCCACTTCGAACACAAGGTTCTGAGAGCCTATAGAGGCCTTTTTCCGGCCTTCCATAGACGCTACATAGATGACGGCATTGGGGTCACATCAATGCTAGGGGAAGACCTTGACAACTTCATCAGTTTTGTTAAGCAGTTCAGTCCTGTTATTTCTTTCAACTCCCATGTCTCTACTACTTCTGGTAAATTTCTCGACATTGCCGTTACAGTCGGCCCTACCGGGCTTACTACTTCTGTCCACTGTAAACCTACAGAATCACAGCTATCTCTTGTACTCTTCCTCCCATCCCGGATCGTGTAAGGACTCTATTCCTATTTCCCAGCTTCTTAGGTTACGACGGTTGTACACTGAGGATGTTGATTTCTATGATCAATCCCACAAAATGCTAGATTTCTTCTGCCAACGTGGTTATCTAGAACATGTTCTCTCTTCGTCTTGGAACCGCATCAGCCATATATCGCTGATATGCAACAAGACCTCACTCAAAAACCGCATTGTAGTTTGGACAGAGTTAAACTGGTACTCACGCACCAACTTCATAGTTTGGTAGTTAAGATGGTTCTCCATCTCCTCCTGACCGAGCCTGATTCACGTGAACTTTTTGGGGAACCCCCATTGGTGATATAAAGACGGGACAAGAACCTCAGGGACCTTTTGGTTCGAAGTCGCCTTAAGACAGATGACAGATTTTATGATACCAGACGTTGCGGACGTCGTAGATGCAACACTTGCCCGTTTGTTGTCGAGGCTAGCCAGATCTCCTTCCATAAGTCCACGTTATCAGTTCAGGAGGGCTTTACCTGCACCTCATGCAATGTTATTTATGCTATTATGTGCAAATGTTGTGATATGAAGCATTTAGGGGAGACCGGTTTAATCTTAGGAGATCGTTTTCGCCAACATCTTAACGACATTTCTAAGAGGGCTTGGACACCTGTGGCTAAACATTTTTGCCTTAGCAACCACAGGGGAAAACAGGACATTTCTGTTAGTGCGATCTGCTCTTGTTCTGCTGATGTATCTCGGAGTGTCCTAGAACAACGCTTTATTTTCCAGACTGGCTGTCTCCACCAAGCTGGAATTAACAATGTCTTCAGCTTCCTTTAACTTCTTTAGTTTTCTACTTTTCCTCTGTGATTTATATTCTGCTTTCTTGTTTCTTTCTCCATCCTTACCGCCACATTCTCTTCTTTGTTTGCCCCTCCGGGTCTTGTCCTATTCATCAGTTTCATATTATCTCCCTGCTTCCCTGCCCCTCCCCACACCTCCCGACACCTGCTTCTCTAGCGGGTTACTGGTGTCTATTGCCCTTCCCTCCCCCACCTGTTTTTCTCCACCTCTTCTCTCCGATTGGCTTCATCTGTTTTTCTTTGTGCCCCCTCCCCCGTCTCTATTCCTCGTCTACGGGACACGCATTCTTCTGTTTCCTACTTTCTGGAGGACGCCACAAAGTAAGTTTTTCGTTTAGTTATATGTTTTGTCTGGTTTGTGTATGTAATCCCCGAAAAAACGCTCACGCCCAAATATTGGATACTATATGTTTTTCATTTATACATTCTCATCTTACTCTCATACTTTCTATTTTTTTTTTGGGGGGGGGGCACTTACTCACTCCCTCTGTCGCCTTGTAAAACTACAGCATACACTTCTATCTACCTTTATTATAGCTAAGGAAGTACTCAACCAAGTTCATACTGTCAATGTATAAATAATAAACAGAACTAAAACTTAATCAGTAGTGAAGAACTATGGTAGAAAACGAACCAGCCCTCAGTGAAAGCAAAGATAATGAAAAGACATCGGAAAAGGATAGGACACACTTCGAAAGCCCACCACAAACATAATTAACAAGCTCTCACCTGGAATCCACAGGAAAAGAGGAAACAAAGAAACAACAGAAACAAAATCAGTGGAATAGGAACAGACCTTGTTCAAAATCAGCTTTTTTTTGCGAGCAGCAAAGAAAACGTGTGGTACTACGAAAAAAAAAGGTAGAAAAATGAAAATGCCAGAGATTACTGCTCGCTCTTCATGAAGGAGTCTTGAAGCGATCGACTACACCTGAAGACGAACAGAACCGATTACTGCTCGCTCTTCATGAAGGAGTCTTGAAGTGATCGACTACACCTGAAGACGAACAGAACTGACAGCTCAGGACAGAAATAAAAAGAGTGCTCTTGTTGATGATCCATGCCTCAGATAAAGGTAAGGAAGACAAGGAAGAAGAAAAAGGACTTAACTTTTCCGATATCCTAAGTCTGGCACTGTAAGCGGACAGGAGAGATACTGGACGTAAACAGATAGAGAAATAAGACACACATAACGATTCATAAAATTTGGTTAATTTAAAAAAAACAGCAATCATATTTAGGTTTTGAACAAGGCACAGTCTTTAAACAAACACCTAAACGAACCAGCAAAAAACAACAAACTCATACAGCAGACACTGGTAATGAGACGAACAAAACCGCTTCGAAAATGCTCAGTTTAAAACTGTTTATATTCCAGAACTGAACAAAAGTGCGAGACTGTCAAGCTCTTCGCTGTGGCAACAGCTGCCAACTAATCCGTGGTCGTCCATGGGAATTTTGTAAGCACATGCAAAACTATTTATTACTTTCCTGCATTCCCCCCCCCCCACCCCTTTTCCCTCCCTTTTGCGACCGATTTCATTGATTGTCTGTTGTGTTTTCATCCACTATGAACTAAAAATAAAGGATGCCCTCTGGGCCCTCCATTAAAATTAGGAGCCTAGTGACCAATGTTCCCTCTAAAATGCGCACGCGCACACACGCACACACAAAATCATGTCGTGTGCAAAAATGTATAAGCATCCCGAACGTGCAGAGAAAAATAAAACGGCTACTTTTATTTTCAAGTTTCCTTATATCATTCTGTACAGCGAAAGCCCTGAAGAAAATTGTGATATCTACATGAGTCGTTCCCCCCCCCCCCCCACCATTTTCATTTAAATTGTACTTTATAATTTGACAATACGACGTACATGTGCACACGAAATGTTTTGTCTTATCTCATCCCTCATATACCTTTCGATGTGAGGGGACAAACAGACGCCTTGAGAGGGCTCGACGATTTGCTTCATATAATAGGACACAATGCTGCTCTGATTTCCTCTCTCCACCTTCCGCCTGGGCGGCCTCTTCCTCTGTTACCTACGAATCTGTTTTGTGTCTGGTGGTAACCATGTAACACGGCCAACCCATTTGACTTGCTGCTTCTGGATTTAGTGTAATACTGGTGTTGTTCCAACCTTTGCTCTGATGGTGTCATTTCCTATTTGGTCGCTTCCTGTCACATGTAGTATTCTCCACATCTCATTTCTGTCGTGGTGATTTTTCTTTTGTTCTTGGCTGTTATTGTTCATGTCTGACATTGATAGCACAGAGTTGGGAGGAAAACTTTTTGTTTCAGCTGTGGTGTATTTTTTTTTTTTTTCAGTAAAGGAGTATTGTGTCCAGTGACCTGATTTGCTTTACTGCATCTGTTCTCAATCTCAGCGTCAGTCATCCTCAGGGATGGTATTTGATATGTTTCACGAGTTGGTTGTCTAGGAAGATCTTTGTTTAGATTTCTTCTCTCGCTATGTTTATAACTTTCGTTTTTTTTTCAGCACTGATCTTCATGCTGTAGCTTTTACATGCCCTTGCTATCCATGTTCTGCTGTAGGTCCTTTTCTGATGTGGCTGTAAGTGCGTGATCGTCAGCAAAAAAAGAGTTCGTTTATGGTACTCCTATTGGGTATGTCTTCTGGAAAGTGTTGTGGGTTTATCGGCATTGTTTCTGGGGTTTGGCTGTTGTGTGGTAGAGCTTTTAATATGTATGCTAGCTTCTTTGTTCTTTGCTGATGTTGTCAATGTATGTTATGAATAGTATGAGAGGTAGTGCACAGCCTTGCCTTACTCCAGATTTTATGATGGATAGTTCACAGTGTCTTGCATTTTTTTATAACTGTACACTTACTACTAGTATTTTCATATAGGTTTTTGCATAGGCTGATCAAATGTGTACTAAATCCATAATGCTTACATTTTATATCTGTCTACTCTGTCAAATGCTTTTTTTTTATATACGTAAGCTGTGTGCAGTATTTGATTGTATTCAACTGATTTTTCTGTTAGCTGTCTTATGGAAAAGATGGCATCTGTAGAGCTTCTATCTTTTTTTTTTCTTCTAAATGCCATCTAATTTCGTTTAACTGTGGTTCAATCACTGGTCGAAGTCTGTTCTCTAGGATCTTGCAGAACACTTTTCCAGTATGGCTTAGTAGTCTTCTTCTTCGTTCGCTTCTACCACCAAGACCGCCCTGTGATCCTATAGGTCCTGTGGTCCCCCCGTGTGGACCCAAAGGACCAAACAAGGTCCCCGAGAGGACCAAAAGAGGTTCAGAGTATCGCACGGCTTGAGCCTGTATTCTTGGTGGGTCTCTGAAGCGGGATTGCTTGACACCGTAGTTTTCGTTGCACCAGTTTGATCTAGAGTTGGACTTTCTCACCGGAAAACCTCGACGTGTTTTGGATATCAGTATATCCCCGCTGGGTGAGAGGTGGTTGCCCATTCGGTCTAGAGTTGGTCTTTCCCACCGGAAAACCTCGACGTGTTTTGAGATACCCCTGTATCACCGCCGGGTGAGAGGTGGTTCCCCTCCATTCCGGAGTTGGACTTTCTCACCGGAAAACCTCAGCGTGATTAGGATACGCATATATCCACGCCGGGTGAGAGGTGGTTGCCTATCTAGACTGCCCTGGTCCAGTGTCTCCGACTACAGCATTTTGTGGTCGTGGCCGCTACCCTTTCTAGTTGTGACCAGGATGAAGCTTTTGTCCAGGAGGACGAATCCTCGCCACTAGTGACTTCCACCCCTGGGTTGAGCCGGTTTAGGCATATTATCCCAATATGGGCGTGTTTGGGACGTGACCGACCTCTTGAACAGAGGTACCGTGACATGCGTAGTCATCAAGTTTCACCCCTGGTGTAAGCCGGTTTAGGCATATTTTACCAGTATGGGTGTATATCGGACGTGGCCGACCTCTAGAGCAGAGGCGCCGTGGTATGAGTAGCTCTTGCTGCGACACTACTGGACATACCAATTAAGCTTCACTTTATCCTTTCTATCACCTTTTTACATCGGCGCCACACACCAACCCTGATTGCTTTTCTGCATTTTCTTCCTTGGCCGGGAGGAGCTTCACTCCACGCGCGGCTTCCGAAGAATCTCACCAGCAGTGTATTAGACAGTTCAGTCATTTCGCCCGATATGAATGCACTTAGGACATGGCCGACCCCCAGACCAGAAGTGCCGTGATTTGACTACTGTTTACTTCGCTTATTCTTTTCTTTCACCTTTTTCACCGTGATGCCGCACGGCAACCCCATTTGCTCTTTCTTCATTGGCTGGGAGGAGCCCACTCCACGCACGGCAGCTGAAAAATCTCGCCAGCAGAGGTAGATGAGCTACCAAACATGACTCTCATCTACCTGAAGCGTCTGGTTTTCAGGCGCCAGATATTCGCCTTCGCCCCTTCTCCTGTCAGTTTAAACAGTTCTGCCACTGGAAGGCCAGGAGCTGGACTTGACTGTCAGAGGCTATTTGAGACGCACGCCATTGGAGTGGAGAGCGTATCCTCCACCCCACCTCCGGCAATAACAGTCCTTAGAACCTGGCTAGTAGTGAGATGCCTCTGTATTGGCTGCAGTCCCTTTTACTGCCTTTTTTCTTCCATACTGGAATAATTACAGTGTTTCTCCAATCCTGTGGTGTTTTTTGTTTTTCCCATACCAAGTTACAGAGTCTGTGAAGCCAAGCTATTCCAACCTCTTTCGCACATTTGATTAACACACTGGGTATTTCATCACATCCAGGGGCTTTTGTTCATTGAGACCTTTCTGATGGCTTCTCTAATTCAAGCTTGTAGTATGTCTGGTTCTAGCTTTATTGGGCCAGCTGTGTTGTTATCATGGGTTTGACTTGCCTAGGATGATATATTGAGAACTTATCGAAGTACTGTCTCCACTGCTGTATTACCCTCTCTGGTTCGCATACTGGATAACCATTAACATCGTTCAAAATCTCTTTCTCATTGCACCGATCTTTTTATAAAAGTTTTTCCTAACTTGTTTGTGATTGTTGTTTAACACTTCACTGTATTCCTTTGCTTTTATTACCCGCTTAGTGTCTTCTTGCAATTCAAATTTCAGTGTAGTCTAGATAATCTTTACTTCTCATCAGTTCTTTATATTTATTTTTGTTTTCTTTTACAGCGTTTCATCATTCAACCATGTTGTTATTTTCATTTCTCTACCTCCTTTTTTTCATAACACCACATTTTTCCTTTGCTACTCGCAAAAAAAAAAACCAAACAAAAAAACAAACAAACTGGTTTTGAACAAGGCCCATCCCTCTTCCACTGATTTTGTTTCTGTTGGTAACTTTATGAACAATTCTCCTACTTTCTTCTTATATTCTTCTTTCACATTGTCTTCCCTGCGCTTGCTTAGTTTTATCATTTCACTTTTCTTCTTGAGAACTCTGTTATGATTTTTCCTGTGTGTTATGATGACTGGTCTGTGCTTGAACTCAAGTTTGGTATTGCTCTTGTATCTATGACTATAAATATTTTTAAGAAAATATTTGTTCACAAGTTAAAAATTTTGCACATTAACCTCAAGACTTTAGAAGGAACATTGCTAGTGACAAGAGATACTGTGACATAAAGTACCGAAACCAGAGTTGTTTTTTTTTTAGCTCTGGGGTATAAGGAACCATTACACAATTTAGTTTTTCGTACTTCATAAAGTTTCTATTTTTCATATTTCTTGGTCCGCTGCTGGCGAGATTCTTCAACTGCCGTGCGTGGAGGGGTGCTCCTCCCGGCCAATGAAGAAAGGTACAAATGGGGTTGCCGCGCGGCATCACTGCGGAAAAGGTGGTAGAAAGGATAAAGCGAAGCAAACAGTCAAATCACGGCACCTCTGGTCTGGAGGTCGGCCACGTCCTGAGTGCAGTCATATCGGGTGAAATGCACGACCCGGCTTAACTCAGAGGTTAAGACAATGTTGGCGAGACTCATCGAATGCCGCGCGTGGAGTGAAGCTCCTCCCGGTCAAGGAAGAAAATGCAGAAAAGAAATAAAGGCTGCTGTACGGCGCCGATGTGAAAAGGTGAAGGAAAGGATAAAGTGAAATTTAATAGGTATGTCCAGTAGTATCGCTACGAGAGCTACACATACAACGGCACCTCTGCTCTACAGGTCGGCCACGTCCGAAATACACCTACACTGGTGAAATATGCCTAAACCGGCACACACCAGAGGTGAAACTTGATGGCCAGGTATGTCACGCCACCTCCGCTCTAGAGGTCGGTCACGCCCGATATACACCCATACTGGTGAAATATGCCTAAACCGGCTCATACCAGGAGTGAAATTTGAAGGCTAAGCATGTCGAGGTACCTCTGCTCTAGAGGTCGGTCACGTCCCAAACACGCCCATATTGGGATAATATGCCTAAACCGGCTCAACCCAGGGGTGGAAGTCACTAGTGGCGAGGATTCGTCCTCCTGGACAAAAGCTCCATCCTGGTCACAACTAGGAAGGGTAGCGGCCATGACCACAAAATGCTGAAGTCGGAGACACTGGACCAGGGCAGTCTAGATAGGCAACTACCTCTCACCCGGCGTGGATGTTTGCGTATCCTAATCACGCTGAGGTTTTCCGGTGAGAAAGTCCAACTCTGGCCTGGGTGGGCTACCACCTCTCACCCAGCGGGGATATACTGATATCCAAAACACGTCGATGTCTTCCGGTGAGAAAGTCCAACTCTAGACTAAACTGGTGCAACGAAAACCACAGTGTCATGCAATCCCGTTTCTAAGACCCACCAAGAATACAGGCTCAAGCCCCGAGATACTCTGAACCTATTGTGGTCCTCTCGGGGATCTCGTGCGGTCCTTTCGGGGACCACACGGAGGACCATGGGACTTAACGAGGACCACAGGAGTAAATTCAGTAGGATCACAGGGTGGTCTTGGTGGTAGAAGCGAACGAAGAAGAAGAAGATATTTTTTGGTACTTGCAATATTTTGACGTAAAGGACTGAGAACAGAGGTTAGCTTAGATAATGTATGTTCAGCTATGCTGTTGGTATCGAAAATGTAGAAATAATGAAAAAACTCAGGCATCATAATGTCAGCATGAATGTTATCCTTTATATATATGTGTGTGTGTTTGTGTGTGTATGTATATATATATATATATATATATGTGTGTGTGTATGTATTGCCTCAAACTTTGTATAATTTGCACACCTTTATGACCATTGCTAATACATTTGCATTAGAACTGTCGCTATAGGCCACTAACTTTTAAAATACATTTTGTGACTCTGAACATGTTCTAGGAAATGAAATATTTGTAAATATTCAGTGTAACTCCACCATGAACATAAATCACAAAAAAGTGATGTATGTGTGTGTGTGCAAGTCGGTACACAGAGTATGTGTCTAGCCTTCTCGGGGAAGTCCTGTTCAAGACTGGCTCATAAGCCATAGTCGTGTTACGACTCACTGTGAGTCGAGGTCCTCACAGAGTTAGCTAGACCCTGGTTGACTTGGAAAACATTGGGTCGCGCGAGGTTTCTCCCATAAAACACGGCTTAAAGGTTATGATGTGGTAAGGTAGGTGATGACGGATCACTACATAGACAACAAAACATCATCTTCCTACGCTTCTACTGAGAGGTGGTTGCCCATCCAGCCTAGAGTTGGATTTACTCACCGGAAAACCTTGACGTGTTTCGGATATCAGTACATCCCCGCCGAGTGAGAGGTGGTTGCCCATCCTGTCCAGAGTTAGAGTTTCTCACAGGAAAACCTCAGTGTGATTTTGATATGAATAATATCTCCATCGGGTTGCCTGTCTAGACTGCACTGGTCCAATGTCTCTGACTTCAGAATTTTGTGATTGTGGTCGCTACCTTTCTTGGTGGTGACCAGGATGGAGCTTTTGTCGAGGAGGTCAAATCCTCACCACTAGTAAGTTTCGGCCCTGGG
This sequence comes from Achatina immaculata, assembly GCA_009760885.1. NCBI lineage: Eukaryota > Metazoa > Mollusca > Gastropoda > Stylommatophora > Achatinidae > Lissachatina > Lissachatina immaculata. Next base: position 25,769,701 of record CM019714.1, read on the forward strand.
TTAAGCAAGTTTAGGAATATTGCCCCAGTATGGGTGTATATAGGACGTGGTAGGCCTCTAGAGCAGAGGTGCCATGATATGAGTAGTCCTGATCGCAAGACTACTGGCCATACCAAATACACTTCACTTAATCTTTTTCATCACCTTTTTCCATGGCGGCGCCACGCGGCAACCCTAATCATATTTTTCTTCATTGGCCGGGAGGAGTTTCACCCCACGCACGGCAGCTGAAGAATCTTGCCAGCAGCGAAACATCATCATCTGAATGGGTGGCTTTTAGTATGTAGACACTAACTCACAGTCCGTCCTTCTGTTGTGCACTCGCCCTGATACTTGCAACTATAATTCAGCATTCACTACCAAAAATAGCACTAAGATGGACACCACAGGGGAACAGAAGTAAGGGTAGACCAAAAGAGACATGGAGAAGAACAACAGAAAGGATGTTGAGCAATAGAGGGCTCACCTGGGCAAGAGCAGAAAAAAAGGCAAAGGAGAAGCATTTGTGGAAAACCCTTGCAGAAGCCCCATGTGCCCTGGGCACTTAAGGTCCAGAGAGAGAGAGAGAGAGAGAGAGAGAGATAATTCAGCATTGGATGGGGAGCACATTACCACTTTAAAAAAAGAATGTCACAGCATAAGCTGGAAATACTCACTTCTGAAATATGCATTAGTGATGGCATGTCTTGGACGAGTAAGTGCTGTTATTTAAATGGGGAGTGAGTATTTCTGCAGACCCAGAGTATAGCTAAAGAGGATGGAAAAGCAATGTTTCTTTATCAGAGTCCACCGCCATGGGAACCACAGAGATCCCTGTTACATTAGCCAGGCTGAGCTTGTTCCAGGGAGCACCAACACAGTAGTGGGACAAGATCTTGTTGACTATGGCTTGCCAACCTTGATGGGTCAATGAGCATTTTATCATACTGCATCTTCATCTCTACAGACATCATATATCTTGAAGACCCTATTACAAAGCAAAACAGAATGCTACAAACCACATTTTCAGGTCTGAAATAGATACTATAGTTATCAGCTGTTGGTAGCCCAATCCCCAGTCTATGCATGCTAAAATGACTTTTGCAAACCTGCACTCTGTACAGAAACTTGAAGCCCAAGCCTAGAGACAGAAAAAAAACATGGATGGTACACTCATGATGACTGGACTCATGAAAGTGACCCATCTCTTTGTCTAGATGGCTAAGAATAGGAAGCAGAAGACAGAAAAAAAAGTTTAGTAAACAGCTTTTGAAATTTCCAAGCAGAAATTCTTTCAGATGCAGTAACTTTTTTCAGCACTGACTGTCATTATCTATGAAGTGCTTCTCAAGCTTGTTCAGGCTGCCACCCTCTTTTCTCCTGGACACATCTTCAATGCCCCGCCCACGTACTACTTGTACAGCTGACTTACTAAACTGGGATATGCATTACACAACTAAAAACTTTGGTTAGCAGATCAGTTTATTTACCAATATGAAGGAGTACATTTATAATTCACCTACTGCAATATTTTCTCAACTTTTAACACGATGGATAAGTTTCATGTTGGGACACAAGTTTCTCAGTAACAGGTCTAAAAGTGCTAAGAAGGAAGTATTACTTTGTCCTCAAAATCTGAGAAAATTCATCAGAAAGATCTGTAACTGTGAAATGACATTTTTCACTCACAACTTGGTCAACTTTTTTAATTTAAAAAAAAAATATATCCTCTGCAGTTCTTCTTCTTCTTCTGTATTCAGTTTTGTATACTCAGCTTTCTAAATAGGGCGCCTTAGCAGCTCATAAAAAAGTTCTTTTAGACATTTCACATACAGGAGCTTCTCAGCTTATGATGGGGTTGCATTCTAATGAACTGAAACATAAGCTGAGAAATGTTGCAAGTCAAATATGGTAAGACAGATCATAAAAAAAACAGTATACAAATAAGTACAATCTCTGAGTGAGAAAATTAGAAAATAATTGCTGCAGCTAACTACCAATAACTGAAAAGTAAGGAAGTAAGTAAATACAAGTTAACTTTATCAATTTAATTTCAAGACTGCACACACCAATGACCTTCTCTGATGGAAGTGAATCATGGACAATAGGCAAGTCTGCACAAAAATCATTGGAAGCAGCAGAAATGTGGTTTATCAGAAGAATGTTGCGAATCCCCTGGACAGCAAAAATAACTAATGAAGAATGTATGAGAAGAGCTGGAGAGACAAAAAACCGTGTCAAAAAGATAAGAGAGAGACAATGTACTTTATGCAATGAGAAGACAGTGCACTGAAAATATTATAACAACAGGAAAAATAGAAGGAAGAAGATCAAGAGGAAGACCAAGAGAAATGATACTGGACAGTCTGACGGGATGGTGTGAGAGGAGATCACCAACTGAACTGATGGCCTGCATGAAGGATCGGTACTCTGGAGAAGCATAATAGCCAACGCCAGTCGGCACGGCACATGATGATGATGACACACCAATACACTGATCTGATACTGGTACAGTACATGTAGTACAGTTATTTTGTACAAGCTCTCATCATTCAAGTCTATAGAAGGGCCAGAAGGCCGTTGTGAAGTACAGAACTAACAGTAATTGCTGGAAGACAGTGCTAGGTGGGGAAGACCACTGCAGGACAGTTATCTCTTTTTTCTGCTGATCTCCCTTCGTAAGCACAGCAACTAACACAGGGCACATGCCCCATAGGGGGGCAATTCATATATTTTTTTTTTTTTGGGGGGGGGGGGGCGCCTGGCAATTAGAATATATTTATATTATTATACTTTTTTCAGAACTATGGGGTAGGGGTGGGGGCATCAGAATTTTTGAGGAGATAAAGTGGGGTATGATCCAAAAAAAGGTTGGGAAACGTAACAGGCACTTGGTTGTCAACACCTGTCAATAGTTCAGGAACAGGCGCAGGTTTCTTCTGACAGTTTTCAAGTTTTGACTGCAGACAGTTTGGTCCTTCCTCTCATTATAAATTTCTGTCTATAAAGCACAGTTTAAAAAAATGACATACCGCTAATCCAAGAACAGAACAAAATTTCAAGTCTGATAACTACTGAATGTGCATCGCAAACACACCAGTGTAAAGTTGAAATATTTTAAGTCTAGAAGCATCTATAACACACGAAAGGTTAAAGGTTAAAATGTTGAAAAAAAAAAAACAAAAAACAAACCAAAAACCAAATAGAATAAAACTGCTAAATAAAGTTATAAGATAAATTTGATTCTAAAGCACACCTTCACCTTTTATTTCCTTACTGGCTCAGAAAGGGGGTAAAGCAATTTATTACAATGGACCTTAATCTACTGGTGAAGCACTATTTAAAGTTTGAAGTGAAATTTAATAAAAATAAGCTTATGCGTAGACTTCTAAAGAAAGAGGGGCAGGCCACTGAGAAAATGGACACCCACAATACAGGAAGAATTAAAGGAAGCGGGAAAGACATGAAGTATCCAGACTTGCTTAGGACAGGACTGACTGGAGAACCTTTGTTGACACTGTATGCTCCATTGGGAGTACAGAGGACTGATGATGATGATGTAGACTTCTAATAAAAAATGTGTTTGTGGAAGAGAATAAAGGGGCATCATTTAAAGTGATTGTGGGAAAAAATGACAGTAAAAAATTAAAAAGGGAGCAAGAAAAATTATCTCAAAAAGGTTTAAAAATTAATTAAAAAAACCATTTTATTACAATAACAAAAAGAGTAAAAAACATTTTTTGTGCATTACAATGAAACAAAACAAAAAAAAAACAAAGATGAGAACACACTGTGTAGAAGTTCTTGATGAGCAAAAAGGCTTTTACCAAAAATCATAAAGTGCATTACACAGATGAGTCATATTACCACATGCAGATCAATGACTAACAGTCGTGGTGTGATGCTGCTGTTAACAGAAAAATGGTGAAGGTCACTGTTACACATACATGTCATAGCTAGCTCAATGTCTCACTTTGGTGTGCTGCACCATTTTAAAATCCCCCCCCCCCCCTCCAATTTTACAGGGCTTGTAAATATTTTATCCAATTTGTGCAGTTTCAGACATTTATTTTTCTGCAATCCTCAAGTAACTCTCACGTTGGATAGAGGTTCAGTGTATTGGGTCAGGGGCGGTCTATGGACCCAACTGATGGCGTGGTCATCAAGGTGGGATATGTGACACCATGGCTTTAGCTGCATTAGAGAGACCACAATCTAGAGGGTCTCCTGGCTTGCTTTGGATATCAAATCGTCAGGAGGGCAGGAGCATGCCAAGTCCTGGCTGTGGTGGTCCAGTGTCTCCAATTTCCACAAGAGCAATTTATTAAGTACATCAGGCTTCTCAACATTTTTTTTTTCTTTTGTGTGTTCCCTTGTAGTTCACTTACATTTCTATTCCTACATCACTTTGGTCAACTCATTCATATACAACATTCTCATTGATCTCCTCCTCTTTTCTTTTTCCTCTTGAGTTTTCTATTGAATTTTTAGGTTCTCAAACTACATTATGCTATGTCCTCAGAATTCTGACTGTTGGTTTGTTGAAGTGTGATTGCACTAGGTATTGAAAACATCAAAATGTTTCCACTTGTAATCTAAACAATTTTTAACATGAAGTTTTTAATTTTTTTTTTTTTTATTATACAGTAACACATCATTATCTAAGATGACTGAAGCCTGTCACTGCCCACAATGACTGTGCAGTAAATTTTCAGTACAATTATTATTTATCTCACTTTCAAAGTTGCGAAATTAAAGTCATTAAAAAAATTACTTAAAAACATCTGTAAGAGACAAGTATAAAATTAGTCACTAAAAAATAATTATAAAAAAAGGCAAATTGCTATTATATAAAATGTTACAAAATCAAGTCACTATAATGTTAAATACCTCATATAAGATTAAAAGAATATCCTGGCAAAATACGTTAAGTAATGACCTGTAAAGAGTGACAGGTATGACACCTGTGCTGTGATTCAAAGGAGAAGGTGGCAATAGTTTGGTCACATGAGAATGACAGACAAATTCTTACCACAGACAGCTTTAATGTGGACTCCACAGGGTAAACTAAGGATGGGATGAATCAAAGAGGCATGGAGATGTACAGCAGAGAAAATGCAGGTAAACAAAGGACTGATGTGGGAGATTGCCAAAAAGGACTGAAAAAAGTGAAAATATCTTGCTACCAGCAACACCATGTGTCTGGGGTGCTGAATGGATGAAAGAGAGAGGACGAAAGAGATATATGGTTAAATAAATTAAAAATAGAAAGAGTTAATAATCCTTCAAAACAAATGATTCAAATAAAATAGCTTAAAAAAACATATATAAATATTAGCAATAACTGATTTTTTTACAATCATCACACAAAGTTTTGATCTTCACACTCTATGCTTTCTTGATTGTTATTGTCATTTAGTGGTTCACCTTCCGTCCGTCTAGTACAACGGTCTTTGAAACAAGCACTTTTAGATTTACACAAAAACAGAATCACAACCAAAATAACCAGGAGAACAATAACAATCACAAGTGCTATAATAACAATCACAAGTGCTATAATAACAATCACAAGTGCTATAATAACAACATCTGAACCAGACTCATTCATGTTACTGCATACAGCTGTGTTAGCTCCAGGAGTGATGGTGCTTGGTCCAAAGGTTGAGGTGAAATTTTGATCCTCCTGTAAAATACATCAACAATTGCAGCACACATTTAAAACACGTACAATGTTTATAGCCAATTCTACACATGGATGATTTCCTCTGACCAGGCTTGAACCTCTGTCAACAAATGATAAAATAACACAAATGTTCACTCTAAGCAGCAGCAGCACCAGCACCCTCCCATCCGCTCACACGAAGAAACAATTTTCACAGCCAAATACTTCATTCATTCATTAATTTGCATGTCCCTTGCGGAACTTTGCCTCCCAAACAGCACTCCTCTCAGTTTGAGCAAGATGACCTGCTGCTGATGCATCCATTTGCAGATCATCAACGATGTCTTGCAGCCATCTTCGCCTTGGTCTTCCTCTCTTTCTTTTTCCCATTGTGTACCCTTCCAAGACGGTTTTCTCTAGATTATCATGACGTTTAATGTGTCCAAAATATTTAAGTTTTCTCTCTTTAATCCTCTTTACTAGCCAGCCTTCTTCAATATTAAGTTCTTGTAGTATGGATATATTTGTTCTTTTTTGTGTCCATGATATTTGAAGAACTCTTCTGTAGCATTTACATTCAAAGGCATTTATGTGTTTCTCAGCTGTTTTGTTAAGTGTCCAGGTCTCACAGGCATATGCTGTGATGGGAAAGATGCATGACCTTAAAAATCTTATTTTTGTAGTTCTATCTGTTCCTCTCCACAGATTCTTTAGTTGTTTTACTTTCTGAAGAGCAATAGATGTCCTCCTTTTAATTCCCCTCATTGTATCTCCATTATTAGTTAGCAGTGATCCAAGATATTCAAAACTCTCCACTTCTTCCAGTTTTTCCTCATTGATACATATATCAGCTGCCTTGTTTGTTTTGTCAGTTTGTCATCAATTTAGTTTTCTTTGCATTAAGATAGAGGTTTTGCTCTTCACTATTCTAACGGAGTGATATAATTAGTTTTTCCATTCCTTTTTGTGTTGTGGACAGTAATACTATGTCATCAGCATATCTAATCTCTGGTATTTCATAACCTCCAATTGTTATGGCATCATAATATTCTTTCTCTAACATTCAAATACTTACCTCTTTAAATTTTATTTTCAAAGAGTGAAAAACTGTACATGCAGTATAAGCAAATCATGTAGTAGAAATATTTCATCAACTCTATGTACACAGTTATTGCTAGGACAGCACTGTTATGAGGAAAAGAAATATCTTAAAATGAGATGTAAGCAAAATCAAGTTGGCACTGAAAACATATAAAATTAAAAGAAGAAATACTGCTTACAAGTGGGATGGAAGAACATTTCAGTGATAAGCAGCAGAGTAAACAAGGCTTTTTCCAGCACATCAACTCTAGGTTTTTGGGGAGAAAGATAAATGTAGTTTAAAAAAAAGAAAAAAAATGTTTATTTTTGGTGGGAAGGGTATATTGCATATTATATGCAAATATACAAGAAAAAAAAAAGAGCTCACAGGTAGATGACTGAGACATAGCACATATTTACCTCATTCTTGCCACTCCCAGCTGTTATGTCAACTTTAGCTGTGATGTTACTTATCTCCACACAGTATGGGTCATCTGCTATAAAAACATATTTGATTTGTGAGGAATTTAAAAAAAAAAAAAAGACAGAACATGAAATCAAGGCATGGGGAAAATTCTGAATTGTACAAAAAAACCAGATCATTAATGCTGCCACTGAAACACGTCTGTGGAGCCTGTGGCTGCTTACTGGCAGTACAAAGTCTGAGACTCCACACATGTTCTGGGTTTGCTGAATGCAGTTAAACAGATCATCCTGTCTGAATGTAATGACAGACAACAACTTTTCTCTTTTTTACAATGAGGCCCAGGGTTTGTCTGAAGATCAAATACAGACATGCCAGATGTGATTTTTTTTTTTTAAAATTTCCCTTAGTTTGACGTCTAAACCAACACTGCCAAAAGAACAGCTGGATGTTCACAAATACATCTTGAGAATCATCATCATGATGTGCCATGCCTGGAGGCATAGGCAACCTTATCTCTCCAGTTCCGACCTTTCATGTTATTTATCAGTTCTGTTGTGCTTCTCTCATGCCATTTTGTTAAGCCATCTAAGATTTTTCTCTTGGTCTACCTCTCCCGTTCCTGCCTCCAATCTTCCCTGTGTCGTGATATTTTCGATTTCTCCTCTTCTCATTATAAGGCCAATGAACCTTGACTGTCTTCCAGGTAATGTGTTTATTAAGGTTCTCTTCTCATTATAAGGCCAGTGAACCTTGACTGCCTCCCTGGTAATGTTTTATTAAGGTTATCTTCTCACTGACTTTTCTTGGGCATTCTTCATTTGTTATTTTAGCTGTCCATGGTATTGTTAACATTGTTCATAGGAACCACATTTCAGTTTCTCTAATGTTCTCATTGTTTTTGTTGGTGACCATAATTTGTTTCCCCTGTCTGGTACCCGGAACCTGGGCAGATGCCTGGGAAGCAAAGAATAGGACCACTGTACTCTACCACGCATGATAATAAAAGGTGACTAAGTAGAGTTCGGCATATGGCCAGCAACCCTAACTGGTAAAAAAAACCCACCAGACTGCTACAGAAATGGAAACAAGGGAAAAAAAAAATGCAGATGGAAGAAATGCTTATCAGGAAACTGAGCCCATGAAGGTTATGGAAGAAAGTCAGCCACTGGAAGTCCCCAGCCCAACTGCAGACCTCCTGGAACCTAAACACAATATGCAAATAGGCAGCTGGAATGTAAGAACACTTAATCAGACTGGAAAACTAGCACAAACCATCAAGGAAATGTACAGATACAAACCTGATATATAATACAAGAAGCAAGATGGACAGGATAAGGCAGAAGGAAATTAACAACACAGTGCACAGAAGATACAATAATATGGTCAGGTAAAGAAGATAATCAGGAAGAAGATGCATTGATTATAGCAAAAGAATCATCAAGAGCATTGCTGAAATGGACCCATATAACTGAGAGATTATTATATGCATGCTTCAACTCAAGATTCACGAAGCTGTCTATTATAGTTTGTTATGCACCAACGGAAGCAGCTGAAGAGGAATTAAAAGAAGATTTTTACAACAGCCTCCAAGCCACAGTAGGAACAATACCCAAGCATGATATGCTATTCATTTTGGGCGACTTCAATGCAAAAGTAGGTGAAGGAAATGAAGATAGAAGAAGCATCATGGGAAGAGAAGGAATCAGAGAAATAAGTGAAAATGGAGAAAGACTGCGCAAGTTCTGCAAGAAAACATGTTAATCACCAGAGGAACAGTTTTCCAACACAAAAACATCCCTAAAGTGACTTGGAGGTCCCCAGACAAATCCACAGAAAACCAAATTGATCACATAATGATAAACAATAAATGTAAATGGTCATTACAAGATGTGCGAGCAAGGAAAGGAGCAGATGTAGGAAGTGATCACAACTTTCTGGTAGCAAAAATAAAACCAAAATTAAGGAAAACCAAAATTGGAGAACCAAGAAGGCCATGCTTTGATATAACAAAAATGAAAGACCAGCAAACAAATGAATTCTCAATAGTACTTAAGAACCACTTCAGTGTCCTACAAAACAAAGCAGAAATGTCCATACTAGAGTTCAATGAAACACTACAGGAAACAGAAAAAGAGGTGCTGGGATATTGGAAAGGAGAAAAGAGGAATCAATAAGCAAGACAACATGGGAAAAGATAGAGCAAAGAAAGGAAATTAAGAAAAAGTTACTGAGCACCATATCACAAAGGTTTTAAATAAATATGCACAAAAAGACAAAGAGGTGAAGGAATAATGCCACCAAGATAAACGTAAATACTATGACAACTTAGTAGAAGTAGCAGAGAAAGTAGCATCTGCAAATGACATGAAAACCATATATAAAATCACAAAGCAGATGACAGGTAACTTCAGCACAAGATGTGACAGCGCAATAAGGACACATAGACAACTGATCAGTGGCGAAAGAGAAAAAATTGAAAGATGGAGGGAACACTTTAACATATTACTAAACAGAACACAAGCAGCACAAACAAGACATACCTGAAGCAAAAATGGAACTAAACATCAATATAGGACCAATACGTAAAAAAAAAAAAAAAAGGTAGAACAAGAATTGCTTGTCTTTACCACATATAAATATAACTATATAAATCTCTGCCCAGCGTTTAACTTGTTCAAGGACCCTGCTAAATGCACCATGATACCAGCGTTGTGATCTTTGCACCTAAAATATCAATATTGACTACTACAATTACAGTAACTTACGATTTTCATCTCTGTCCCGCTGGCCTTCAGGACACCCAAACTTTCTATCACTCTCAGGTGTGCAGTTTGCCAGTACTGTCTGATTTCGTGACAGGTCAGGTTCAGTGCAGATTTTACATAGTTTATATTGATGGTGAGATTCATCAATGTAGGTCCCTGTACAGAATAGATGAAGAGATCATTCTAGAATCAAGAACATAACTGGAATGTGCCTAATAAAAAAGCTATGTAAATCCCAAAGACACAAAACAAACAAACAAAAATCAAAGAAATAAGTGGAACCAAAAAAAAACAGACATAATTAAAAAGATGTTGCAATTAGGGGCATATTAAATGATGCAACAATATGTCCATGGTAGAGTGAAAAACAAAAGAACAACAATATGCAATCATTTGCTGACTTATGGCCACATTTGGGACAGGCCATCAGACTGTATGTCTGCTGTTATAACAGGAGGTCAGACATGAAGAACATGTTACAAAATGATCAGATGTGTTTACCAGCACTTCAGAATACTAACAGAGTGCATATTACCACAGAAACTGTTGACTGTGTCAACAGAGATGCACTGTGGAAAATCCTAAGATGGCATGGCCTCCCCCATAAGATAGTGAATGTAATCAAAGCCCTATATGAGAGTTTTCAGTGAAAAGTGATCTGTGGAGAACATACCTCCAGCAGCTTTAAGGTACAAACAGGAGTGAAGCAGGGATGTGTACTATAACCAACATTATTTATCTTGGCAGTGGACTGGTTAATGAAGAAGGCAACATCAGACAATCACAGAGGATTACAATGGACCCTTGACACAGTGCTGATGACATTTGTCTACTATCAAGCAGCCACAAAGATATGCAAGATAAAAATAAACAAGCTAACTCAGAATGCAAACAACATGGGACTAAAGATCAACATAGGAAAGACAAAGTTAACGAAGCAAAATGTGAACAACAGAAATGTACTCAGAGTAGATAGCAAGTTAGTGGAGATTCACTCATTCATTTGCATGTCCCTTGCGGAACTTTGCCTCCCAAACAGCACTCCTGTAGGCCTCTCGTTGCGAGCAAGGTGGCCTGCTGCTGTTGCATCCATTTCCAGATCGTCAACGATGTCTTGCAGCCATCTTCGTTTTGGTCTTCCTCTTTTTCTTTTTCCCATTATGTATCCTTCCAATATGGTCTTCTCTAAATTATCATGACGTTTAATGTGTCCAAAATATTGAAGTTTTCTCTCTTTAATCCTCTTTACTAGCCAGCCTTCTTCAATATTAAGCTCTTGTAGTATGGATATATTTGTTCTTTTTTGTGTCCACGATATTTGGAGAACTCTTCTGTAGCATTTACATTCATAGGCATTTATGTGTTTCTCAGCTGTTTTGTTAAGTGTCCAGGTCTCACAGGCATATGCTGCGATGAGAAAGATGCATGACCTTAAAAATCTTATTTTTGTGATTCTGTCTGCTCCTCTCCACAGATTCTTTATTTGTTTTACTTTCTGAAGAGCGACAGATGTCCTCCTTTTAATTTCCCTCATTGTATCTCCATTATTAGTTAGTAGTGATCCAAGATATTCAAAACTCTCCACTTTTTCCAGTTTTTCCTCATTGATACATATTTCAGTTGCCTTGTTTGTTTTGTCAGTTGTCATCAATTTAGTTTTCTTTGCATTAAGATAGAGGTTCTGCTCTTCGCTGTTCTTGCGGACTGACATAATTAGTTTTTCCATTCCTTTTTGTGTTGTGGACAGCAATACTGTGTCATCAGCATATCTAATCTCTGGTATTTCATAACCTCCAACTGTTATGGCATCGTAATATTCTTTGTCTACATCTTCTCTAACATTCCTCATTATATTTTCAGTATACAAGTTAAATAAGTAGGGTGACAATATGCACCCCTGACGGACCCCTTGTTTTATGTCAAACCAAGTTGTTGTTTCACCATTTATTCTTACTGCTGCTTGTTGTCTAGATACAGCAGTGATGTTAACTGTATCAAATGTGTTGGAAATCCCATTTTTTTCCATTATTTCCCAAAGTATCTGGTGTTGTACACAATCAAATGGCTTTGAGTAGTCTATAAATGATAAATATAGATTCACATTAAACTCTCCGCATTTCTCTATTATTAATCTTAGATTGAATATATGATCTCTTGATCCTCTTCCTTGCCTGAAGCCAGCTTGGACCATATTGACTTCTTCTTCTATTTTCTTTTGAAGTCTACCCATTATGATCTTTAACAGAATTTTACTGGCATGACTAATCAGGGCAACAGTTCTGTAGTTGGTGCATAGTTTCAGGTTACCCTTTTTTGGCAGTGGTATGAATACAGTTCTTTTCCATTTTTTTGGCCAAATACCTGAATGCCATATCTTTTTACATAGTGCATGATAGATTGTTGCACACTCCTTTCCTTCTGCTTTAATAAATTCAGCTGTTATCTCATCACATCCTGGTGATTTACCATTTTTCAGATTCTTTACTGCCCATAAAACTTCTTCTATTGTCGGTTCGGGTTCTTTCTCCTCCAATAATAATTCACACTGTTGATTTCTGCTTCCACAGTCAGTTGTTTCATACATTCTTTTGCAATATTCCTTCCATCTTTCTAGAATTTCCTCGGTCTCTGTCATGGTATTCCCCATCTCATCACAAATTACATTTAGCTTAGGTGTGACATTTTTCATCAATGTCTTCATTTCTTTAAACATTTCACTATCTCTTCCAAACTTCTGATGTTCTTCTATTCTTTCACAACAATCTTGTATGTATTGTTTTTTGTCTTTTCTTATGTTTCTTCGTACTTCTTTTGTTAAAGTTTTATATTTATCTTTGTTGTTGTTTGTTAGTGGAGAAGGTCAACGAATTTGTATATCTTGGCAGTAGAGTAGTAGAAAATGGAGACAGCACAGAGGACATCAACAGCAGTCTTACCAGAGCAAACCAGGCTTTTGCAATGCCGCAGACTATATGGAAATCTAAAAAAACTAAGCATGAAGATGAAAATCAGGTTATTTAAGAGTAATGTACTAAATGTACTACTCTATGGAAGTGAATGCTGGAAAATCACCAAAACCATAAAAAACAAGTTGAATTCTTTCCAGACTAAATGTTTATGAAGAATTAGAAAAATATTTTGGCCAAACACCATAAGAAATAACATCTTATTGGCAGAAATGCAGATAAAGCTGCTGACAGCAATTATTGAGGAAAGACGCTGGCGATGGTTGGGACATGTGCTTCGAATGACTGACATGGAGAAGAACAACAGAAAGGATGTTGAGCAATAGAGGACTCACTTGGGCAAGAACAGAATAAAAAGCAAAGGACAGGCATTTGTGGAAAACCCTTGCGGAAGCTCCATGTTGCCTGGGCACTTAGAGTTCAGACAGAGAGAGAGAGAGAGAGAACTGTGAAATTAATCACATTAAATAAAGAATAAAAAATGTAATAAAAAAATGTACACACACACACACACATGCTGTACAGTACTGTATTATAACTTCTATATGTACAGCGCAGCACTGAATGGTTGGTCGTGCCACAGCAATCAATAATGTGTACAGCCATAATGGCCTGTAGTGACCAAGACATTACTAGAACACTGTCCAATTTTTGCTACAAGACCTTGGCTGTAAGCATGAATGTCATAATTCTGCACATGACTGTATACAAGTGGAGAATAAGAAGAGATACACATAACATATCGGTTATCCCATATGCTTTCTGAACCTAACATACCACTAGAAACTAAGATACAACTGATTAATAGCAAATGTATACCAATGTCATGCTACCAATGCCAAACATGGGCACTAACCAAGAAACAGCAAAATAAAATATCCACATATGAAATGAGATAAACTAAGAAAAACAGCAAATGTCTCTAGGGGAGATACGCCAAGAAATGACAACATAAGGAACTAACTTCATGCCTAAAATACATAGAGAAAAAAAAAAGAATTAAGTGGTGTAGCTACTTAATGACAATGATGCACATACAGCTTGCCATGACAGGACACAGATCATGAGAAGACTTAAAAAAAGATGGATAGATGATGTTATAGAAACAGTAATTCTATTTACAGCATGAACATCACTGAGGTCACCCGCATGACCCAAAAACAGCAACTGCATCTCCCCTTGACACTCACTGTACAAAAGGAAGGATAAAGTAAACATGAAGTAATGTAAAGTGAAGTACACAGGAGAAAGTCTTGTTTAGGAAGCACTGGCAAGGTAACAGAAACATAAAACCAGAGTTTTACCATGACCCACTATTATGGTAGATGGCACATGATGATTATGTCCAATAGCAATATTATTTATCAGCAAAATGACACCTTTCACCAGAAGAAACCACACTTTTTTAAAGTACACTCTGCAGCACACAAACCTGAACAAGTGCTTCAAAAAAAGAGCTTAGCTATAAGAAATTCACCATTTATTAAAGATACCATTCTGTTGTGAATGTTATGCACTAATTATTCTCCTGTAAAAAGTAAAATCCCCATTTCCATGCCATTAAGGCATATTTGGGATACAGTGTTAGGCCCATATTTCTAAGACCTTCAGCACATGAAAGTGTGATGCAATTATACAACTGTACTTCTGTTACTTATCTCTGCTATAAATAACCTTGTAAAACTTTTTTTTTTTTTTTAAACACCATTTTTAAAACCATATTCTGTTTTTTTTTTTTTTTATTATCATTCATCAGTATCATTAATGACCTGGTCAAGGAACTTCCCTATGGAATCAAAGCGGCACTGTATGCAGATGATCTGGTCATGTGGTGTACAGATGAATATGCGACAGTTGCTACACAGAGACTCCAAAGAGCAGCAGACATCTTGACATCATGGACAAACGAATGGTGTGTAAGTATCAACACAGAGAAATCAAGTACCACTCTGTTCACCCTCTCATCTAAACAGAAAGCAGGTAAGATCTTTGTAAATGAAATACCCTTAAGGATGGACAACCAACCCACTTACTTAGGAGTGACTCTTGACTCAAAACTGACGTGGAAGCAACACATCAACAGTGCAGAAGCAAAAGCCAGAAGAAAACTAGCCATATTAAGAAAATTGAGTGGAACCACATGGGGAGCTAGTGAAAGAATCCTCAAGAATGTATATCAGCAAAGTATTCTACCACATTTAGAATATGGCTCAACATCTTGGTGCACAGCATCAAACACTACGCTGCATAATCTAGACAAGGTTCAAAATCAGTCACTACGGATTATCACAGGTGCCATGAGGTCCACACCTATAGTAGAAATGCAGAAAATAGTTGGTGTTCAAGCGCTAAAGGAACGTAGAGACACAAAGGTCATGACCATGGGAGAAAAATTCCTTAGCTCTGTAAGCCATCCCCTGAAGGAGAGATTCAATAACTTGGCATTAGGACGGCTTAAAAGAAGCAGCTTCATTCATCAGGCCAAGCGTATGCGTAAGCTGATACCTGACCTTCCAGCTGTAGTCGCTCCATTATCATCTGTACCAGAGCATACACCATGGAAAGAAGCAGATTATACACAAATATCTATTCAGACTGAAGTGAAAGGTGTGCAGAATGGTGAGATGCAGAGCAGTCTTGTAAGATCAACAGCCACACTTTGTGTTCTAGATGACAAATATCCATGTGACACCTGGATACATGTGTATACAGATGGATCTGCACATAATGCCATAAAGAATGGAGGGGCAGGAGCATATATTGAATATCCAAACAACACCATTGACAAGATTTCCATACCTACTGGTAAATACTGCAACAACTTTGATGCAGAAGTTAGGGCAATTATTGCTGCAGTTGAAAAACTATCAGACTCCAGAATTGATACATGTCCTGTAGTAATTCTCACAGATGCAAGATCAGTACTGGAGGCTCTTCAGTGCAACAAACTACCAGACCTTAAGGATGCCTTGTCAAAAATTGGCTTACAACATGGAGTCACTTTGCAATGGATTCCCTCCCACTGTGGGATACCAGGCAATGAGAAAGCTGACCAACTGGCCAAAGAGGGCACTGAAATGGAGCAGCCAGACATACCAATCACTTATAATCAGAAGAAAAGCATGATAAAAACCTACAGGAAGCCACAAACACCACCACATGATGACTATCACATGCTAAACAGAAAGGAACAAGTCACCATCTTCCGTCTCCGAACAGGACACAGCCGACTCCAAAGTCATATGTATACAAAGTTTAAGGTTGGTACTACTAATCTGTGTACATGTGCCCAGGTGCCCCAAACTGTGGAACATATCCTCCAGAACTGCATCAACTACGAGTCACTGAGAAATAATTACTGGCCCAGTGAAACCACTAAAGAAGATAAGCTCTATGGTTCCATACATGAATTACAAAAAACAGTGAAATTTATCCAAGAGACAGGACTGCAGATATAGACAGACAGTGCGAACGAAGAAGAAGAAGATTCATCAGTAAAAGTACAAGACACTGTAATCCAGCTCCTTTGGTATAACTGGACAAAGGAGCCAGGGTAATCTTCTCCCCCAAACATTCTCAGATTGTGATAGTATTAAATTTAAGGGATATAATCCATGATAATGATAGTATTTTGACCAAATGATTTCAAGGATAAAATAAAAAATGAACAGCTTCTCCAGGTCCCCCCAGCAGCCCTTATTTAATTATGATGTAGAGGGTCAGGAAAAGGTCAGTTAGGGACCTTGAAAAATTACGGGGAATCATGAACTTTATCCTGACATGTTTTATGAAAGTTAAATTTGGAATGTCCAGTTAGTTTTTCCACTGAAGGTCATTTTGAATGTTGACATCCTGAGATTTTGATGACTTTTACTGAACGTTCTATGGACATTGTTTTTATAGTTAGCTAAATTTAGGTTGTTTTTTTGAGAGACTAGTCCAAGGTCTGTAAACAGGCGATTTCATGAAGTTTAGGGTACAAAAGTTCAGGGCATGAGTCAAGTTTTGTGAACTCGCATGGAGTTAGGAATCTAATGCTATAGTGAAGGTCATAACAAATACCCTTTGTGTGAATGTGATTTTTTCATGGAGGGATGGTTCTGGAAGGATGGCAGAGAAAATAGCTGTTATTTAAAAGAACTCAGAACTGAGCTGAGGGATCATTATGATTATGATGAAAGTTAGAGAGTCATGTAGAAACTGTGTTTTGAGTTTTTTCTAGAAGTCGCTGTTGAGTAGAAGTGTTCCAGTCATGCCTTAGAGTCATCGTCATCGCTATAGTAATTGTCCTGTAGGACAAAGCTTTTGTTAGGAAGAATGTAGTCAGTGTAGTAATATTGTTATTGACTAGACTGAAAGTGTTACAGTGGTCTCATCTTTTTGAGGATGTGTGATCTTGTGGATGATTTTTGGAGTTTCTTAGAATTGTAAGTTGTGTCTTCATTTGTAGCTACTCTGATGTTGGTTATTATTTCCTTCCCCATGGCACTGGCCTCATGCCTGGGAAGTATAGTGTACTTTTTGTGATCACCCTGCCATGTCGGCAGCTCTTTGTTTTGCCTCATCCACATAGTTCATCCAACATTCTATTCATTCAATAAATGTTGACTTTGTGTTGTAACCTGAACTCTTGCTTCCTTCATGAGTTCAAATGTGAGTCTAGTCGTGTAGGTGGAAAGTATTGTGACACTCTGTGGTTACTGTAAAGTTGGTGAACCTGGTTTTGTTGCTGAGTCATGTAATGTATAATAAAGTGACAATCTGCCGCTTGGTTTAACAACAAGTACCCAGCTTACGGCAACAACATATAATAATTCAGTACAGTAGTTTTCAAATCTTTAATAGCAACAGACCACTCTATACAAGTGTCATCTTTTCACACTCATATTCTCCTAGTAGCTGCGCTCTAGAGAGAGAGAAAGTAATACTATGTGCAGCTGATGATAAAATATTCCACCAGCTAATTGAAGATAAACAAATACTGGTTTAAGACGTAAAGTTGGACATCTCTGAAGAATGCATCAGATCACCTGATGCTGACATTCCTATGCAGCTCTTGGTCTAGATTGGTGCTGGTGAAGGTCTTATGTGCCTTCTTTGCTCCTCACATGCACAGAAGTCTTGTAGCAGATGCTTGGCTGTTATTTTCCCAGTGCCACTGGTCCACTCATAAGTTGTGCTTATCTTCAGCTTGTTGAACACCTTAGTCCGGTGTTGTCTGAAGATCTTGACCCGTTCTTCTCCATCTCATCGGTGATTGGGGTAAATTCTCTGATAACTTTCTATCTCACTAGGTTTTTTTCTTCTTCTGTCTCCCTGGAAGTTCGAGCTGGTGTTCTCTGCAGCCTATTAGATGAAGATGTTGGGGTGCAGCACCATGTATGGGAGCAGGTGTGGTGGCAGTTTTCCTCAGTCGCTGAGTGGAGCTGAAAAGCAGGGGGTGTGCAATACTTCCTTAACAGACTCCACCACCATGGGAACTATGGCAATCCCTGCCCTGTTAGCAAGGGCTGACCTGTGACTGGGGATACTAACACAGAAGTGGAACATGTTCACTGCACTGGCTGTAAAGGAATATCCTGCTTGCAGTTCCAGAGAAACAGAACAACGCCAATAGTAGTAAGATAAACAAAGCCTGACACAACCATCAACTTTTGCAGGTTCTGATAGTGACAGACTTTCATGTTCCTGGTAAACATACCTTGTTACCTTCTATAACATCCTGAGGAATGGATTTATCCCCTCAAGACCTGGTGATAAGCTCGAGACCTGGCAGTCATCTCATTAATCTATGCCCGTGCCATTTTTTCTTACCCATATGTGGAGCAATTTTTTTTTGATCTTTCACTCATAATGACAACTGCTCACGCCACATATTCCTTGCTAAGTATTATGGTACTACAGCGGTACCAGTGGTTAGTGCAGTCTGCCAAACCAGGAAGTCCTGCATTTAAGGCAAATTTTTTTTTTATTTGGGGACCAACCAGTGCAGGGGGTTGATCCAGTATCAGGAAATGAGTATCCGGGGTTTTCCTGGGAAAACAATGTCATCAAGGACAGATGCTTACCTCCCTGCCTCACAATGCTATGATCCCGAAATGTGAAGACGGCACTAACACTTTACACCCCTACAGAATGGAATGCCAAGGGACATTTTTTTTAATAGGTGTACTGGGCACACCTTTCTAACATACAAATCTTATGACTGTAAATTAACAAGCAGATAACTTACCAGGTGGGCATATTTGGCAATATACTTTGCCACCTTCACTTATGAAGAATCTTCCTCTGTCACAGTCATTAGATTCAGACAGTACCTTCTCTGATGCCTCACACGCAGCAATGCAGGTAAGAACAAGTAAGGTCAGCACTGGTTTGAAACTGACCAACCTGAACACATAATGAATGAATGAATGAATGAATAATCTTTATTTTTCAAGGGTAAAGAATTGGGCACGCAGGCCCGTCTTACATTCTTGTAAGACCTGTAATCAAGCAGTTCAGAATGAAAGTAAGCTGCTGAAAATATACAATTTTGCAGTGCCTGGCACTTTATATGATTTCCACCTTTACACAAATGCTTAATAAGATCTTTGTCATCAAATGATCCGAGTATTTAATTTTGATAGTTTTTTACAATTAATTTACATTCCCTATCACATGCTTTATACATCTATACAACAAATTTTGGTCCATCATTATTTCTAGTGCTTTGATGTCTTAATCAGCTCTCTGTTGTTTTATCTACACAAATGTAAAAATGATGCTCTTTCATTGGAAAGGCAGACCATTACAAAATTCATTCTTCTAAAAGAATGAAACCCTTCTGAAACGATCTTAATAACTTAATTCATGAATGATGATTTTCTTCATTCACAGCCACAAACTCACACAAAAAATAAAAAAATAAAGCAAAAGATTCATTCACTCTGTCATGTGCTGGACACCATGATTCTCCATTATGAGCAATCCTTGGTGTTTCTATTCAAATTAAATGCTGTTCTCTTTCCCATGCCACTAGGTCAATCAAATAAATTGATTTATCCTGGCCACCCTCGTTTTTCTCATGACTTCCAGCAGTTACCAAGTTCTCTTCTTCTTCAGTGTTCAAGTTCTTGGTCATGCTAAATCAGAAGCTCAGTAATCAGAATGAAGCCATAGCTTCTCCAGGTCCTCCCAGCAGCCCCACAGCTTCTCCAGGTCCTCCCAGCAGCCCCACAGTCTTCTCCAGGTCCTCCCAGCAGCCCTATAGCTTCTCCAGGTCCTCCCAGCAGCCCCAGTCTTCTCCAGGTCCTCGCAGCAGCCCCACAGCTTCTCCAGGTCCTCCAGCAGCCCCACAGCTTCTCCAGGTCCTCCAGCAGCCCCACAGCTTCTCCAGGTCCTCCCAGCAGCCCCAGCTTCTCCAGGTCCTCCCAGCAGCCCCAGCTTCTCCAGGTCCTCCAGCAGCCCCACAGCTTCTCCAGGTCCTCCCAGCAGCCCCACAACATCTCCAGGTCCTCCCAGCAGCCCCACAGCTTCTCCAGGTCCTCCCAGCAGCCCCACAGCTTCTCCAGGTCCTCCCAGCAGCCCCACAGCTTCTCCAGGTCCTCCCAGCAGCCCCACAGCTTCTCCAGGTCCTCCCAGCAGCCCCACAACATCTCCAGGTCCTCCCAGCAGCCCTATAGCTTCTCCAGGTCCTGCCAATAGCCCCATAGCTTCTCCAGGTCCTGCCGGCAGCCCCACAGCTTCTCCAGGTCCTGCCGGCAGCCCTATGACTTCTCCCTTAGGTCTGAGCCCTGTAGCCAAGTCTGGCTGTGTAGATCACCAAGTTCTCTAACTTCTGTCTTCTCATAACACAAACAAGAAAATTTGAACTTTTTTTCCCCTTAATCTGAAACTTCTCTGGGAAAACAAAAACAGATATAGGAAAAAAAAACTTACCTCTTAATTAAGTGACCCAGTAAAGAAAGAATATAAACCAGAAAGGCAGTGCGGCCCTGTAGAAAAAGAATATAAACCAGTAAAGCAATAAGCAGCATAATTTATTCACTAGTAGCTTTCTGTTCAAGTAAAAAAAAAATTGACCGTAACTGAAAACATTAGAATAGTTTTCCTCATAAAAATAATGTGCTTGATAAAGAATTGTTAATCCTCAATGGGTCAAGTAACCCATGAACACACCCAGCACACCACAATGAAAAAACTGATAGTGACAACACTGAAAGAAAAGACAATAAAATTAAATACTCACAAAGATGAGAAAATTAAAATCCAACACAATGGACAGCCTCCAAGGTGACTTTTTTTTTTTTTTAGTTCACTCAGGTTCACAGGATTGAATAACATTGGTAAGTTAATATATCTGAATAACACTGGTAAGTTAATATATCTGAATAACACTGGTAAGTTAATATATCTGAATAACACTGGTAAGTTAATATATCTGAATAACACTGGTAAGTTAATATATCTGAATAACACTGGTAAGTTAATATATCTGAATAACACTGGTAAGTTAATATATCTGAATAACATTGGTAAGTTAATATATCTGAATAACATTGGATATTAATAAGTTTGAATAACATTGGCAAGTCAATAGATCTGATTAACATGGGAAGTTAATAAGTCTGAACAACTTTGGGAAATCAATAGATCTGAATAACATGGGAAGTTAATAAATCTAAATAACTGGGAAGTCAACAGAACTGAATAACATGGGATGTTAATAATCTTGAATAGCACTGGGAAGTTATCAATAAACTTGACTAACATGGGAAGTTAATATATTTGAATAACATGGGATGTTAATGAGCTTGAAAAACACTGAAAAGTTAATATAACTGAACAACATGGGAAGTTAATAAGCTTGAATAACATTGGGAACTTAATGAATAACATTGAGAAGTCAAGAGATCTCATTCACATGTGACATTAATAAGCTTGAACAACAATGGGAAATCAAGAGATCTGAATCACATGTGATGTTAATAAGTCTGATTAATATTGGGAGGTCAAGAGATGTGAATCATGAGACGTTAATAACATTGGGAGGTCAAGAGATCTGAATCATGAGACGTTAATAACATTGGGAGGTCAAGAGATCTGAATCATGAGACGTTAATAACATTGGGAGGTCAAGAGATCTGAATAGCATGGGACATTAATAAGTTTGAATAACATTGGGAAGTTAACAGATGTGAACAAAACTGGGAAATTAATACTGCATCCTTGCAAAAAAAAAAAATATCAAGGCCAGATAAAGTAAACACACTTCCCCCACCCACCCCCAAAACATGGAAACTAGCCCAGATATCTAAATCCGACATGATGAAAAACAGTTTTAGGGATATTATTCCTCATAACAGAACTGCCAGAGTGAACTGTGAGAGCACATTATCACTTCAGCCTTCCTGGCATTGTCTACATCAAGTGACATGACCTGAGATGTTAAGTGAACTTTAGAAAAACCAGGATGAAGTCTGACAGAAATAAATCAGAGCATTAAGTCTCTGTGGTTCTTTTTCTCCCCAACTTCACTCTGCCATGAATACTTCCATGTCTACTGCCTTCTTTTGGTTACCCGCACATGTATAACGTGTATAAAACACTACCTGCTGCCTCTGAAAAAAAGACATTTTCCCACATGCTGATTTGGAGAGCATTCGATCTAAGACATGATGTTACAAATTCTCTCACATCGCATCACATCACATCACATCACAGATGATGTACCCTCCAAGTCATATGTGGGAAAATAAAAATATCCAACACAGTGAAATTAAGTATCACAGACTATGGAGGAAGAAGAAAAGGAGGACTTACAGCAACACCAGCTTTTGACTTGATGTTCTCCGCAGGGTGTTTGCTGCATAACTGTCCTTCATTTTCCACTAGGGGTTGCAATGTTGGGTTCCCATTTTTCACTTGGGACTGTGTGGAAGTGTTATCATTTTTCACTTTGAGCTGTGCTGCAAGTTTACCATTTTTCACTTGGGGCTGTGTTGCAGGGTTCCCATTTTTCACTTTGAGCTGTGCTGCAGGGTTCCCATTTTTCACTTTGAGCTGTGCTGCAAGCTTACCATTTTTCACTTGGGGCTGTGTTGCGTGGTTATTATTTTTCATTTGGGATTGTGGTGCTGGGTTATCATCTTTCACTTGGGGCTGTGTTGCAAGGTCATCATTTTTCACCGGTGGCTGTGTTGCAGGGTCATCATTCTTTACCGGTGGCTGTGTTGCAGGGTCATCATTTTTCACTGGTGGCTGTGTTGCAAGGTCATCATTTTTCACCGGTGGCTGCGTTGCAGGGTCATCATTTTTCACCGGTGGCTGTGTTGCAGGGTTATCATTTTTCACCGGTGGCTGCGTTGCAGGGTCATCATTTTTCACCGTTGGCTGTGTTGCAGGGTCATCATTTTTCACCGGTGGCTGTGCTGCAGGGTCATCATTTTTCACCCGTGGCTGTGTTGCAAGGTCATAATTTTTCACAGGGGGCTGTGTTGCAGGGTCATCATTTTTCACCCGTGGTGGCTGTGGTGCAGGGTTCTCATTTTTCACTAGTGGTTGTGGTGCAGGGTTCTCTTTTTTCACTAGTGGTTGTGGTGCAGGGTTCTCATTTTTCACTGGCTCCACTGCAAATGTTTCTTCATTTGAAACCCTCTTTGATGAGTTGTCTTGTGTTGAGCTTTGTGTCACCTGTGTTTTCTGTTAAATAAATGAAAAAAAAATAATTCTTAATCATTGTTTTCATAGAAAATGAAATCTCCCTCTATTCACTATCATCCTAAATTTTAGGATGAAAGTAAAAAAAACAAACATGTTACCTGCTAAAGATGTAAGATCTGACCAAAACCACATATGCTTGATTAACATCTATATAATTACAGTTGGTCCTCAAGGTCCCATCCAGTCTTACAACTGCCCTTACAGTAATGCAACCTTCTGATCCTATCGATATGCACACACAGTATCTTCATTTGCTGCACAAGGACGCTCAGTACACAAACTTTTTTTTTATATTTCAAATCAACAATTTTTTTTTTTAAAGTTTATACCTAATATTAAAAATATTCACACCACTGAGCCATTTAGAAATATTTGTAATAGATGTTGCAAAATTACTTTTATACATGTACTCATTAATAAATGGCCTTACTGATTAAAGCAACTGTTCATCATTCTCAGTATGTTTGCTGCTGTTAGGCAAAACATCCGTTCAGTTTTTAAAAAAATTTATAATGGGTTTATCAGAACATAACCTTCTCTGTGCATATGTGTGTGTGTATATATATATATATATATACATACATACATAATCACAATCTCTAGAATATTTTCTAAATTCAAGGACCACTTTTCTAACTTGCCAACCACCAGCTTATATGCATCATCACAATGTCATAAACCCTGAACTATTTTTATTCAACGGATGACACTTAACACAAAACTGATGCTACAGTCTGGGGTGAAGATGATATCAAGTCTGGCAATCAGCAACCCATAGCTGACATGCTAGCATGAGAGCTGATGAACTATAAATGCTCAAGACCCTGTCCCACCTCTGTACCTCCAGTAACAGGCTTAGCCTGCCTAAAGGGGCAGGGATCACCATACTGTCTATGGTGGTGGAACTACTGCACGCCCCCAGCTTTTTAGCTGTACCCAGGGAGTGAAAAAAATAGCTGCCATGACCCACTCCCAAGCTGACACCATACTGTCTATGGTGGTGGATTCTGCTAAGGAACTACTGCACGCTCCCAGCTTTTTAGCTGTACCCAGGAACTGAAAAAAATAGCTGCCATGACCCACTCCCAAGCTGACACCATACTGTCTATGGTGGTGGATTCTGCTAAGGAACTACTGCACGCCCCCTGCTTTTTAGCTGTACCCAGGAACTGAAAAAAATAGCTGCCATGACCCACTCCCAAGCTGACACCATACTGTCTATGGTGGTGGATTCTGCTAAGGAACTACTGCACGCCCCCAGCTTTTTAGCTGTACCCAGGGACTGAAAAAAATAGCTGCCATGACCCACTCCCAAGCTGACACCATACTGTCTGTGGTGGTGGATTCTGCTAAGGAACTACTGCACACCTCCAGCTTTTTAGCTGTACCCAGGGACTGAAAAAAATAGCTGCCATGACCCACTCCCAAGCTGACACCATGCCGTGCCTCAACACATTCATCACATCAGATGCAAACAATGCTAGAACAGGAAGTCACAAACCACCTGGTAATGTGCTGTGGACAGTAGCTTGGGAACCACTGCCATAAAGAGCTCTTCAGCTTTCACAGTTCATAAAGTTATAGTTTAATTTCTTGATGACAGATTGTGGATTTCTATACATCATTAATATTTCTTGGCATCTAGGTTTAGTTTGTGTAGAAAACAAAAGGAATCTCATGAGTTTTATAATTCATGGAGAAAAAGATGCTGTTAATTTTTATATCATAAAAAACAGTTCTGAGGAACAGCCAGAGGGAACAATTCTTACACTTCTGGGAGAGATGGATAACATCCTAATATCTGAATATTTTGTTGATATATATAAAACTCCAGCAGCTTTAGGGTACAAACAGGAGTGAAGCAGGGATGTGTACTATCACCAATATTATCTATCTTGGCAGTAGACTGGTTAATGAAGGAGGCAACATCAGACAAACGCAGAGGATTACAATGGATCCTTGACACAGTGCTGGAGGACCTTGACTTTGCGGATGACATTTCTCTGCTATCAAGCAGCCACAAAGATATGCAAGATAAAATAAACAAGCTAACTCAGAATGCAAACAACATAGGATTAAAGGTCAACATAGGAAAGACAAAGTTAATGAAGCAAAATGTGAACAACAGAAATGTACTCAAAGTAGATAGCAAGTTAGCGGAGGAGGTCAATGAATTTGTATATCTTGGCAGTAGAGTAGTAGAAAATGGAGACAGCACAGAGGACATCAACAGCAGACTTACTAGAGCAAACTAGGCTTTTGCAGTGCTGCAGACTATAAGGAAATAAAAAAAACTAAGCATAAATACGAAAATCTGGATATTTAAGAGTAATGTTCTAAATGTACTACTCTATGGAAGTGAATGCTGGAAAATCACCAAAACCATAGAAAACAAGTTGAATTCTTTCCAGACTAAATGTTTACGAAGAATTAGAAAAATATTTTGGCCAAACACCATAAGAAATAACATTTTGTTGGCAGAAATGCAAATGAAGCCACTGAAAGCAATTATTGAGGAAAGACGCTGGCGATGGTTGGGACATGTGCTCAGAATGACTGACAACTCACTACCAAAAATAGCACTATGATGGACACCACAGGGGAACAGAAGTAAGGGTAGACCAAAAGAGACATGCAGAAGAACAACAGAAAGGATGTTGAGCAATAGAGGGCTCACCTGGGCATGAGCAGAAAAAAAGGCAAAGGACAGGCATTTGTGGAAAACCCTTGCGGAAGCCCCGTGAAGAGAGAAATATATAAAACTAAAGTACCCTGTATACAGTGGAACAAATTCAAGACCAATGCAGAGATAAAATAGATGAGTGAACCTGTCTCATCGCTGATCAAAAAAAAGGAAATGGACATATATCAGCCACGTGATGAGAGGAAACAATCAGAGAACCCCAAAACAAACTATCAGGTGGGACACAACAAGTCAAAGAAAAGGAATTCAACTACATGAAACTCTAAAGAGAACACTGTTGAGGGAGGCTGAATTAGTGGGCATAAAATCCCTTCACAAGGTTGAAAAAAATTGCAGAAAGCAGAAAAACTTGATGAACTACCATGCGAGCCTTATGTGACATTTAACATTTCTGGAAGGACGTAAGATGCATAAAACTAAATATAAAAATACACACAAAGTCACTGTAGCAAAGCTGTCATAACAAAATGTTATGACTATTTAAAACAAAAGTAGGAACAGCTTTGTTAATTAATTAGCACACAGTTTAACATTTCAGTTTACACCTTAATCATACTAAAACATAAAAGGCAAAGAAACAGGAAAAAAATGGGAAAAATATAATGGGAAAAAAAGGGAGCATGTAAACTGGACTTGCAAAAAAAAAAAACTGTGTCTGAGAAAGAGAGTAGTGAAGCATTGTGAGTATTTAAATGAAGACTTGTGAGGTGTGATGCCAATCTGACTGGTTTTTCAACTACAACTTACAATTCTTGATTCAAATATTCAAATTAAGGTGTAAATCAAAATGTTATAACCATGTGTACATTAATTAGTAAAACTAAGCCTACTTTTAAGTAGTTATAACATTCTGACATCCTAATATCAGCCATTTGTAGTTGCCCTTTCTGATTCACGAATAGAATTTAAAATGAAATAGCTGACTAGTTAAAATTTCAGTCTGTGTTTACGAACATCAGTGACAACAGGACAGATACGATGAATAAACTTAATATGTATAGTGGAATACCAAGGTGTAATATTTCTTTATGTGTCTAAAATCTATGGCCCGTAGCATTTGCATGCCATAGGGGTGTGAAGTGATTTCTGGGCCACTACAGCATTTGAGGTAGGAAACATTTTTTGTTGAGGCTAGGTAGACTCTGGTGCTGGTCAGTCCAAAAAAATTCACCTGAGTGCGAAATCAAACCAGGGACCTTCTGATCAGTAGGCGAATGCACTAACCACAATACCACTGCAACACTCCTCTTTATGTGCACCACCATGAAAATTGCTCTCATGTTCCACCTCAATATTCCTTCTGTATGTCAGTTTTGTTTTTTAGGTACTTTTTGGAAACTATTTTTTAGGTCTTTTTTTTTTTTGGTTGAAAATATACAATTGTTATCTGTTAGGTGGGAGTGAAGGTTCTGCCTGATGTGGTAGTCAGCAGCCTGGTACTCAAATGCTTACATCAGGGTTAGTGAACTACAGTCAACCAAGACCCCATTCTATCTCTCCGCTAGTATCCCCAGTCCCTTGGTGGAATTAAAAGGCTGGGATTGTGCAATGCATCTTTAGCAGATTCCACTGCCATGGGGACTATAGTGATCCCTGCCCCATTAGCCAATCTATATCTATTACTGGGGGTACCAGTGTAGGTGGGATAGGGTCTAGGTCAGCTATGGTTCCCCATCATCATCGCCTTTCACTCCCTTGAGAGCATATGCCACAGATAAAGGCTCTCCAGTCATCCCTGGTCTTGGAATTATTCTCTGCTTCCTTCCTTGTGCATCCCTTGTCTCTGAGCACTGTCATAATTTCTCTTCTCCAAGTAAGTCTAGGTCTTCGTCGTTTTCTATTTCCTTGAGGATTCTATGTCAGTGCCTGTCTTGCTATGTTGGTGTCGGGTTTCCTCAGAGTGTGGCCAATCCACCTCCACTTCCTAGACATGATTTGTAGGTTCATAGGTTTTTGTCCTGCTCTTTCCCAGATCTCCTCGATCCTGATCTTGTCCTGCCATTTAATGTTTAAAATCCTCCTCAAGCAGTAGTTCATGAATGTTTGTATCTTCTGTTGTACTGTCTTGGTCATAACCTATATCTCTGAACCATATAGTAGGACAGTCTTTACATTTGTAATGAAAAGCCTAAGTTTGGTTCTTGTTTTGATGTTCTTAGATGACCATATTTTGTTAAGCTGGATAAATGCTGTCCTGGCCTTGGTTATTCTAGCTTTAATATGCTTTTCCGTTCCCCTATATTTATCCACTATGTTGCCTAAATATGTGAAATTCTCTACTTCCTCAATTGGCACTCTCTCAATTACCATGAGGCTATTGCTTGCACTATTACTTTTCATTATCTTTGTTTTTTGTCTGTTAATATATATTCCCAGTTTAGCTGAATTCTTGCTTAAGATATGAAGTTTCTCTTCCATTTGTGTGTGGCTGTGTGCCAGAAGTGCCACATCATCTGCAAAGTCAAGGTCTTCCAATTGGTTCATCAATGTCCATTGTACCCCATTTTTTTACCCTTGTGTGGTAGTTTTCATGATCCAATCAACTGCTAGAAGAAATAGGAACGGTGACAGCAAGTAATTTTTTCTTACAGTAGTAAGAATAAATGGTGAAACAACAACTTGGTTTGACATAAAACAAGGGGTCCGTCAGGGGTGCATACTGTCGTCTTACTTATTTAACTTGTATACCGAAAATATAATGAGGAATGTTAGATAAGATGTAGACAAAGAATATTATGATGCCATAACAATTGGAGGTTATGAAATACCAGAGATTAGATATGCTGATGACACAGTATTACTGTCCACAACATAACAAGGAGTGGAAAAACTAATTATGTCAGTCCGTAAGGACAGCGAAGAGCAAAACCTCTATCTTAATGCGAAGAAAACTAAATTGATGACAAAACTGACAAAACAAACAAGGCAGCTGATATATGTATCAATGAGGAAAAACTGGAAGAAGTGGAGAGTTTTGAATATCTTGGATCACTACCAACTAATAATGGAGATAAAATGAGGGAAATTAAATGGAGGACATCTATCGCTCTTCAGAAAGTAAAACAAATAAAGAATCTGTGGAGAGGAACAGACAGAACTACAAAAATAAGATTTTTAAGAGCGTGCATCTTTCCCATCGCAACATATGCCTGTGAGACCTGGACACTTAACAAAACAGCTGAGGAACACATAAATGCCTTTGAATGTAAATGTGACAGAAGAGTTCTTCAAATATCAATGACACAAAAAAGAACAAATATATCCATACTACAAGAACTTAATATTGAAGAAGGCTGGCTAGTAAAGAGGATTAAAGAGAGAAAACTTAAATATTTTGGACACTTTAAACATCATGATAATCTAGAGAAGACCATCTTGGAAGGGTACATAATGGGGGAAAGAAAGAGAGGAAGACCAAGGCGAAGATGGCTGCAAGACATCGTTGATGATCTGCAAATGGATGCATCAGCGGCAGGCCATCTTGCTCACAACTGAGAGGCATACATGAGTGCTGTTAGGGAGTCTGCAAGGGACATGCAAATGAATGAATGGTAGCAAACATCCCTGTTGTGCACCTGTTTCCACTTTAAAACTTTCTGTGAGAGTTCCTCCATGCACAATTCTGCAAGCTGTCATATATGGTCTTTATAAGCTTTGTTATCTTGGCTGGGATACCATAGTGTTCCAGTAGTTTCCATAGCATTCTATGATCTAAACTATCAAATGCCTTCTCATAATCAATGAATGTAACTAACAGTGAAGAATTCCACTCATTGACTGTTCTACTATTATTCACATTGTAGCAATGTGGTCAGTACAGGACCTTCCTTGCCTGAAACCTGCTTGCTCTTCTCTTAGTTTACTATCTAATGATGTTTTAATTCTATTTAGCAAAATCCTGTTGAAGACCTTGCTGGGTATTGAGAACAGGGAGATGCCTCTATAGTTCTTACATTCTAATAGATCTCCTTTCTTAGGGAGTTTTATAAGATGGGCCTCCTTCCAGTCCTCTGGGACTTTCTCTTCTTCCCAAATCCTGTTAAAAAGTAAGAGTAGTATTTCTGTTGTTATTTCTTTGTTCACTAAGAGCACTTCTGCTACAATTCCATCTGGACCTGGTGTCTTATTTCTCTTCAACTCTGAGATACCGTGTTCAATTTCGGCCTTGCTGGGTGGTTCTACACTGACGTCTAGAGTATTCTCTGCTGCTGGTATCTCCTCTGTTTCTGTCAGTGCTGGCCTATTTAGGATTCTGCTGAAGTTTTCCACCCATCTCTGCATCTGCTCTTCTTCTGATGTCACCTATCTTCCTTGTTTTTGATGGGCTTTTCTATCCTACATGGCCTATTTGCCAACTTCTTGGTGATTTCATACAGAGCTCTCATATTGTTTTTACCAGCTGCCTCTTCTGCCTGTCCTGCCATATTATCAAAATAGTCCTGTCTGTCTTTCTTTACATTTTTCCTAACCTCTTTATGGGCCAAATTGTATTCTATCTGAGCTGAGGCCTTTGCTGCT
This sequence comes from Achatina immaculata, assembly GCA_009760885.1. NCBI lineage: Eukaryota > Metazoa > Mollusca > Gastropoda > Stylommatophora > Achatinidae > Lissachatina > Lissachatina immaculata. The sequence continues at coordinate 25,800,506 of CM019714.1, forward strand.
CTTGTTTTACTGTCATTTATTTTTGCTTTCATTTCTGTCCTTCTGTCTATCTTCTTCAGTGTTTCCAGTGTAATCCACTCCTTATGCTGAGGTTTCTTAAATCCCCCTGTCTCTTCACATGATTTGCTCCACATTTCTTTAGTACTATTCCACACAGTGCTCACATCCGGTGTAACTTCTTTGTATAACTCCTGCAGAACCTGACATCTGTTGCTCAGTTTCAGTTTAAAGTTCTTTGAGATTTCCAGGTCTTCCAACAGTACCATATTATACCTTTTCCTTGCCATGTCTGTTCTGTGGTGCTTCTTCAGTTTCAATTCTCAGTCTAGCTATCAGTAGGTGGTGGTCAGAAACTACATCTGCACCTCCTCTGACATCTTGCAATGTTTTGCGAAAGCTTCTACTGGTACAAATATGGTCTATCTGGATCTCAGTGACATGATCTAGTGATACCCACGTGGCTTTGTGTATAGTTTTATGTGGAAATATACTTCATCCAATGACAAGGTTGTTGTGCTTGCATAGATCTGCTAGCCTTTCTCCATTTTTGTTCATTATTCCTAATCCATTTTGACCCATTACTTTCTCATAACCTGTGTTGATCTTAGCTACCTTTGCATTGATGTCCCCCATTAGAATTGTTATGTGTTTGTTGCCTTGTTGGTCTAGGATTTCCTGCAATGTGTTACAGAATTCGTCCCTCACTGCCTCTTCTGCATCATTTGTTGGGGGCATATACCTGGATAATATTCAACGTAATATCCTCCTTCTGTGTTGAGAAGCAGGCTGTAATTATCCTTGAGCTAACTGCCTCCCAGCTCATCAATGCTCTCTGGTTCTCTCTGGATAGCATTAATGCCACGCCTTCTGAGTGTGTTGCATCTGGGTTTTGGTGACCTGAAAAAAGGATTGTCTCCCCTGTTGCTAGTCTGTTCCTGTCCAGTGTTTTTCGCTCAGCCCCAGTATCTTTATATTATATCTATTCACTTCTCTTGCTATCATGGCAGCCTTTCCACTTTCATACATTGTTCTTCCCCTGGGAACAACTGTGTTAAGAGTAGTCAGTAGTCTTCTTTCTTCCCATCTTTACACTTCACCATGCCATCCACTAAGGAATATCTTAAATCCCTCAAATCTTTCATTTGCTTTTCTTTCCGCCTTCTTCCACCACATATATCTAGCACAGCCACAGAAATGGCTTTCACAATCTACAAGAAGACGAGATTCGCTTCCCATCTCCACTTTCTGAACTACTGTCTCAGCCACAAAATAATTCCTAAAGGTTTCTTGTCATCTTTTCACCCTGCGGCTGGTACACTCCACGTGGTTGAGCAAAGACTTTTGGATAAGATCGAGAAATATTGCTCGCGGCTCAGAATGCGCTGTATCATTCAGAATCACAGACGCCTGTTGTCCAACCTCGATCGGGTCAAAGATTGCTCTGAACGTCGCCTTCATTCCTACACATCAGACAACCGTGTTCTCCTTCTTATCAAACACATTATTCACGTTACAAATCGCCAGCTTTACCAGTTTTTTGTCTCTGGCAAAGAACATAAACTTAACTGACTTCTACCTCAGCCGGTCTCTTCAGCTTCTAGAGGTGAACCATCTTCCAATCAGCCCCCCTCTTCTACTACACCTGACCAACAGACTTCTATCTCACTTGACCATCAGACTCCTTTAACACCTCTTGATCAACTTTCCCAGATTACACAGCATATTCAAGTACTCCCACCCCCACCCGTAGATGACACCCCCTCTCCTTCTCATCCTCCTCCAACCTCTAATGTAGTCTGTATTCCCCCCTGACTTGCCCCTTTCTGATGATGAAAAACTAGTTCTCGCCAAAGGACTTAAATTTATTCCTATCCGCCCTCTGTGTGATCGCTAGTTTTTACTCCGAGATGTTAAACAGTTTCACTGTCGATTAGACTTAAATATTACTTTGTCAACAAAGAATCCAACCAACTCACACAAGATCCTGATAACCCATTTGCACGTTACGACCACCATAAACATAGCTGGACACTTTCCCCCGGGGCTTCCCAAGATTTGGATCTGGCATGAGATCCTTAACCTCCTACCACTAACATTTAGACATTTTAACCTAAATAAAGGAGAGTCCAGGGCACTGTCCAGACTCCGGCGTCCTAGTGACATTGTGATCAAACCAGCAATCTCACAGTTTGGAAAAAAGATTTATATATCACGGAAGGAATGTCCCAACTCAGCAATATAAAATTCTATGCCCCACATAAAAATGATGCTACCCGTTCAAATAATGACATAGTGGAAGCAACCATTAAAGACCTGATTACAGAAGGTGGCCTCCCACCCCAAGCTGTTTCTCTTCATGTTAAGGACAGCTGTTTAGGCACACCCACCTTCTATCTCCTTCCCAAAATCCACAAACCAGGTAACCCTGGACGTCCCATTGTATCAGCGTGTTCATGCTCCACTGAGCACATTTCTGACTTTAGACAGCATTTTCCAGCCACTAGTACACAAACTACCCTCCTTTTTGAAAGATACCAGTCATGCCTTAACAACTTTTTAAATGATCACACTCTCTCAACACCACACCTATCACATCTTTCTCCTTGATGTCTGCTCCCTGTACACTTCTATTCCCCATGAGGATGGACTCTTAGCACTCCACTATTTTCTTGACAAAGACCCTCACCCCACCACTAGCACTGACACCATAATCAGACTTACATGGCTAGTACTAAACCTAAATTCTTTCGAATTCAACGGCGAATACTTCGAACAAATCAGTGGTGTTGTCATGGGAACGAAAATGGGTCCCAGTTATGCAAGTCTATTTATGGGCTTTCTGGAAGTTAAATTATGGGAAACCTACAACGGCAGACTTCCAGAATTCTATAAAAGGTACATCGGTGATGGCATTGGTATCACAAGTATGCCACAGGAAGAGCTAAAAAAATTTACTGAATTCACCAACTCACTCAATAACAACATAAAATTCACTTATGAAATTTCTGACAAGTCTGTTAACTTTTTAGACATTAAAATTTCTACTGGCACAAACAGGCTTGTCACCTCTGTATTTTACAAGCCCACTGACAGCCACAACTATTTGATTTACACCTCCCATCCTGAAGCCTGTAAGAACTTCATCCCATACTCCCAACTCCTCCGTCTTCGTCGCATATGTCAGGCTAATTTGGACTTTATAGATCAGTCCAACAAGTTATTAGAATTTTTCCGTCATTGCCACTACCCAGAAAAGGTCCTTCGTGAAGCTTTCAACCATATCCAACTAGTGAGGCGCAAAGAAGTATTCAGGAAAAAGCCTGTTACTCCATCTGATAGAGTTAAGTTAGTACTGCCTTTCCACCTGCATGGTCAGATGATTAAGAAAATTCTATATCGTCATCTGCCGCTAATCCAACTTGATCCTGACACCCGTGACATTTTCTCTGATCCACCCCTGTTGGCATACAAACGTGAGCCAAACCTTAAGGACATCCTCGTCCACAGCCACTTGAAGCAGAGCCTTACATATGTTGGCACCAGAAAATGTAATGCCCCCGCTGCGTTACCTGCCCGGTAGTCTGGGAAACGAAAACGATCTCCTTTCCCAAAACTATCCTCACTCTTCATGAGGGATCCACATGTGAGTCCCGTAATGTGATATATGTCATCGTTTGCAAAAGATGCAAGATAGCATATACTGGTGAGACTGGCCTCAGATTAGGGGACCGCATGCAAAAACATCTGTACGACATCACCCAGCATGCTTCGAAACCAGTCCCAAATCACTTCAATGGCCCCAACCACAGAGGCAAATCTGATTTTCTGGTAATAGCCATCAAACAATGTCACGCAGATGACACAAGCCACCTGGTGCTTGAGAACAGCTGCATTCAAAATTATGGGATGCTGGACCCACATGGGTTAAACTCGCTGTTCAGCTATACTTAACGTTCTCTTCAAGCATTATAGTACCTCTCCACTAAGCTCCACCCCTTCTTACTTGTCAAACCTCCTCACAGCATCACTTTGCAACCCCTCTTCCCTAATCATCTATTTCAATTTCTCCTGTCTAGGTCAACATTGTATCACTCTCTCCCCTCCTCGGTTCCCCATCCACCACCCCCAGGTACAACCCACCGACCACATATCACAGGTATCTAAACAGTCTCCACGTTCTACTAAATCCATTCCTGACACACATCTCCGGACAAGCCACACTTTACAATTTACAGCTAAGTACTCTATTTAATTTTAAAAAAATTTTTTTTTTAAATAGTATCCATGTGATTCTACACTTTAACTCCTCTCTCTATTTCTTCATCCTGTATGTTTTTGTATGATTAAGGCTCACGCCAAAACGTCACAACTTTGTAGTCGTTAAGTAATAAAGCTGTTCTTACATTTTTCCTAGTTTATGCAACTGTGTTAAGAACACACTTATTTTAACATAGTCTTTGTGAGATAGGGAACATAGATCTGTTTGCTTAAAAACTCTGAACTACTTCTGTAGCCCAGAAACATGCAGCAATCAACACTAATTGTAACTCTTATTTTTGTAAAATGTAATGTCAGGTTGGGTGACAGATGGGGACATGGAGATTGCCGGTGGGGATGAAGAAAATCTGGTGTGAGACCAATGAATCCAGGACGTGACAAGCCTATGGGTCTTTACAACAATGGCTATCAGAGCCAGCAGACTACAGGTGGAGGGGAATGGATATCGTTGAGGCACTCATCGGGTTCCTCATCCCAAAGTCGGAGTGTCTCCGTGGAACTGTCTCAAAGCCATCTGATCAGCCAGCGTTGCAAGCTGGATCTGATGTGAAGAAGGGGCTTAAGTACAGCTGGAAAACAAAGTTTTGGCAAGGCCAGCCTACACCACTGCCTTCATGACAGTCTGAGCAAAGACCACAGTCTGCCTTAGCAAGGAAAGGTGCTGAAGTTGGAGGTACCAACCAAAAGGTGCATTGCAATAAATCAGGGTACCATGCATCATCGCCAATGTGCATACGAAGAAGAAGGTACATTGTTCTAACATTCCAACATGCAATAGTAAAAGGTGTCCTGGTACTCAGTTGAAATGTCAGTTCTGCAGTTTCCTTTCGGTTTTGACTGCACAACATCATGGACTCTGTTATCAGAGTCCCTTCCTTTTCCAAGACAAACTTTCTTGGTTTTCCTCTCTGTGTTTTGGCAACGCTCTTGTTTTTTTTCTTTTTTTTTTTTACAAAGAACAGGTCGTTGGCCTATCCCCCAACCTCCTTAGTCACCTCTTACGACATGCGTGGAAGGTGGCAGTGGTTCTATTCTTTTCTCTCCACAGCCCCCCTGTAACGACACGGGTGATAGTTCCCCATCCCTGATGCTAAAACATTAGCTTATGGGTCACACAAATCTGACAGCATCATAACCTCATCAAGCAGTGTTTATAACTCAGAAGAAACATCAAACACTTTCCAACTTACCACAGGATCTTCCACTCCTTTTTGCTCTGTTAAAACATCACTTTCCTCCACAGTCTCTATCTTAGCTCCTGCACAAACATCTAATGCCTGTTTGAAAAACATACAACATGACAGCTGGAAAGGATCTCAAGTTTCATGATTAAACTCATGGAGCTTGCTGTCAACTCTAATATCTAAAAGGCACTGAAATTCCACATTCATATATACAAATTTTTCATCTTACAGTGTTACCCTGCAGTTTACTTGCTGATTTAAAGTGTAATGTTGCCACGTTAAGTCACAGAGACACTTAGTGATATGTGTTGATTTTCATACTCTCCTAGACTCCTCGGCACAGAAAAGGGCGATGTGGACAGCACTGTACCTGGCTGTCTTTCCTGGGCACCCTTTTTCACAGTTTGGTAACTGAAATATCTCTGGTTGGACCTGAACCAACAACTTCGGCGTGTGAGAGTATGCTAACCATTATACCACTCAAGTGTCCCAGCTGAATTAAGGTAGGCCTTAATTATATCAATCAGAAAGATGACAATGGATGACAAAATTAAGACAGAAATAAGCAGGGAGAAAATAATTCACAAAGTACAATATACTACGAAATTTACAATGATTCTAAACTCCAATCTTGCAAACAATTTTATACAATTCTTGTGTATTTATCCTTTGCAATGGGATTATGTTCTTCTGAATCTATCACCAAGTCAAAAATACTAAAGTCAAAAACATTTAATACACCTAACCGACTAAACATCACAGATTAGTCTAGCCTACCTTAAATGTGCTAAGAAAACGTACATCAGCATTCAGCCAAAATTCAAGCAATTTTAACGAAAAAAATGTTGGAGGATGAATTGTTTGTGAAATTGATAATGTAGCTTGCTGATGATGACACCAAAGTTGAGAAAGAGTATTGTACCACATATAACTAACCTGGGAATAGATCAAAATTCAAAATCTGAAGTATGCTTTATGTTGAATGTGTGTTACTATTCTTACATTCTTCTTACATCCTTCCCATGCCATTAAACGTCACAAAGGGCTCGCATGGTAGTCTGCAAAACTTTCCTGTGTTACCATTGTACCATCATAAAGTTGAAATATTGTTAAGCTGAGTAGTATATACAGTGGGGGTTCTGGCGCATCACCCACGAGGCCTGCTCTACCTTCCTATCAAGCTCCCTAACAAGGTTAGAGGTGCACCACTGGTATGTGTCTGAGCTTGTCTTCTTCACCTGCATGCACTAGCATGACATCAACCAGTTTGTGCAAATCCTTGACCTCTTTTGGCACCCTCCTCCTTTGGCTGATGAGGATGAGCTGGTATTTTGACATTCAGTCTTTCTGGACAATACGATCCAGTACTAGCGGGTATGCATTGTGTGCCTTGTACGGCTCTTCTGGATTCTTCGCAGAACTTTGATTGGGGCCCTGCTAGGGAGGCAGAAAGGGCCCCATGGGTGGTGCACTATAACCCCCACTGTATTCACTACCAGACTAACCATTGTAAATCAAGAAGCATCTGTATATATAGCATAGAAAAGCCATGCATTCAAGGCTAGGTAAACTGAGCATCTCTTTCAGACACATTCTGTCTCTTTTAGAGATGCTTCATGACCAAACCAACAGTGCACTATTATCTTGTGGCTTAGTGGTTGCTCATCCTGTTTCAGTCTGAGGTTTGACTCAATGTCATTCTCTTATTATTTTTCTTTCTTTCACACCTAAAGTGCCCTGTCTACAAATTTTTTGAGCCTAATGATACAAACTTTGTTCTAACACTTTATAAGCCATGATGTTTCCAACTTGCTAAAATTATCATCCGTTAAAAAAAAAAAAAGACTTGCTTTGTTATCTTTTTCCTCTCTGACACTTTGATAATTCTGTAATTGATCTTCAACATCCTCCAAACAGTTCTGTGATGCTTCGGTATGATTCTTGGGTGCTTTGTGTTCACTGTTGACATCCTGAGACAAAAGATCAAGTAGATGAACTACAACTCTAGCAATTTAAAATAATGCTGTCACTTTCAACACAGGCTAATGCTGAATACAGATCAAATAAAGACTAAAGGATTAACAGACTACATTTATTGTGTCTTAACTGTGGAATTTTTCTCTTTCATCCTGGAAATCACATTCCAAGTATTATAGATTCAATGCCTTCTTTTGTGCAGTTTTTGCTACACATCCTCCCAATATTTCAAGTTTTGCAAATTCCATATCTAATATCTTTGGCAAAGTTCCTAATTTATTTCCAAAATATCTCAGCTTGTTCAAAAGAAATACAAGGAGATTTTCACAGAAACTTCACAAGAATCTTGCTTTTTCTTGTACTATGTAAAACCCTTAAAAAAAACCAAAAAAAAACCATCAGGTTTATATTTAAGCTAACCAATAAGTGAGCTAGACAAGCTTTAACTTACGAAACATCACCTATGTAAACATTTTTTGCCAAAAAAAAAAAAAAAATCACTGCTGAGATATTTAGCTAGCAAATCAGGTGAGGCATATTTTTAGTGTTTGTGGCAGTTTAAAATTATGAACTCCTGAACATGGAACAAAACTATATGATTGTAGGTATTTTATTTTTATTTATTACATAAAGTCGTTAAAATGGCTCATAGTAGTACAAAATTTGCAAGACCTTGCATAAAGAGTTAGAAGTACAGTTTTTTGCAATAACAGAGTTGATAAGTTAGGGGAAAATCTTCACTACTTGTCCAGTCATTTCAATCAGTCATGTGCATGTCCCTTGCGGAACTTTCCCTCCCTAACAGCTCTCCTTTTGGTCTCTGGGTTGTAAGCAAGATGCCCTGCTGTTGATGCATCCATTCACAGATCATCAACAAAGTCTTGCAGCCATCTTTGCCTTGGTCTTCCTCTCTTTCTTTTTCCCATTATGTACCCTTCCAAGACGGTCTTCTCTAAATTATCATGATGTTTAATGTGTCCAAAATATTTAAGTTTTCTCTCTTTAATCCTCTTTAATAGCCAGCCTTATATGATATTAAGTTCTTGTAGCATGGATATATTTGTTCTTTTTTGTGTCCATGATATTCTAAGAACTCTTCTGTCGTACTTACATTCAAAGGCATTTATGTGTTTCTCAGCTTTTTTGTTAAGTGTCCAGGTCTTACAGGCATATGTTGTGATGGGAAAGATGCATGCCCTTAAAAATCTTATTTTTGTAGTTCTGTCTGTTCCTCTCCATAGCTTCTTTAGTTGTTTTATTTTTTGAAGAGCAATAGATGTCCTCTTTTTAATTTCCCTCATTGTATCTGTATTATTAGTTAGTAATGATCCAAGATATTCAAAACTCTCCACCTCTTCCAATGAGATATATTTCAGTTGTCTCATTTGCTTTGTCAGTTGTCATCAAATCAGTTTTCTTTGTATTAAGATAAAGGTTTTGTTCTTCACTATTCTTATGGACTCCCCCGTTTGGTACCCGGGATCTGCAAAGAATAGGACCACTGTACCCTACCACGCATGATCGTAAAAGGCGACTAAGGAGGGTTCGGCATAAGGCCAGCAAACCTATCTGGCAAAAAAAACTATCAGACTGCTACAGAAACGGAAGCAAGGGAAAAAACAAATGCAGGTGGAAGGAGAAATGCTTATCAGGAAACTGAGCCCATGAAGGTTGTGGATGAAAGCAAGCCACTGGAAGTCCCCAGCTTGACTGCAGACCTCCTGGAACCTAAACACAAGATGCAAATAGGCAGCTGGAATGTAAGAACACTAAACCAGACTGGAAAACTAGCACAAACCATCAAGGAAATGCACAGATACAAACTAGACATACTAGGAATACAAGAAGCAAGATGGACAGGACAAGGCAGAAGGAAATTAACAACACAGCACACAGAAGATACAATAATATGGTCAGGTAAAGAAGATCTTCATGAAGGAGGAGTAGCATTGATTATAACAAAAGAAGCATCAAGAGCATTGCTGAAATGGACCCCAATAAATGAGAGACTATTATATGCACGCTTCAACTCAAGATTCACGAAGCTGTCTATTATAGTTTGTTATGCACCAACAGAAGCAGCTGAAGAGGAATTAAAAGAAGATTTTTACAACAGCCTCCAAGCAACAGTAGAAACAATACCCAAGCATGATATGCTACTCATCTTGGGCGACTTCAATGCAAAAGCAGATGAAGGAAATGAAGATAGAAGAAGAATCATGGGAAGAGAAGGAATCGTAGAAATAAATGAAAATGGAGAAAGACTGTGCAGTTTCTATGAATAAAACATGATGACCATCGGAGGGACAATTTTCCAACACAAAAACATCCATACAGTGACTTGGAGGTCACCAGATAAAACCACAGAAAACCAAATCGATCACATACTAATAAACAACAAGTGGAAATGGTCACTACAAGATGTGTGAGCAAGGAAAGGAGCAGATGTAGGAAGTGATCACAACCTTCTGGTAACCAAAATAAAACTAAAATTAAGGAAAGCCAAAATCGGAGAACACAGAAAGATACGTTTTGATATAAGAAAACTGAAAGACCAGCAAACAAGAAATGAATTCTCAATAGTACTTAAGAACTGCTTCAGTGTCCTACAAGACAAAGCAGAAATGTCCATATTAGAGTTCAATAAAACACTACAGGAAACAGCAAAAGAGGTGCTGGGATATCGGAAACGGAGAAAAGAGGAATGGATAAGCAAGACCACATGGGAAAAGATAGAGCAAAGAAAAGAAATCAAGAAAAAATTACTGAACACCAAATCACAATGGCTTAAAGAACAAGTTTTAAGTAACTATGCACAAAAAGACAAAGAAGTGAAGGAATCATGCCATCAAGATAAATGTCAATACTATGACAACTTAGCAGAAACAGCAGAGAAAGCAGCATATACAAATGACATGAAAATCATATATAAAATCACAAAGCAGATGACAGGTAACTTCAATACAAGATGTGAAAGTGCAGTAAGAACACAAAATGGACAACTGGTCAGTGGAGAAAGAGAAAAAATTGAAAGATGGAGGGAACACTTTAACACCCTACTAAACAGAACACAAGCAGCACAAACAATAGACATACCTGAAGCAAAAACGGAACTAAACATCAATACAGGACCAATAACAATAAATGAAGTAAAGGAGGCGATAAAGAAGCTAAAATCAGACAGGGCACCAGGTGAAGATGAAGTGACTGCTGAGATGTTAAAAGTAGAAGAAACAGAAACACCAAAACAACTTTGCCGGATATTACAACAAATTTGGGATCTAGAAAAAGCCCCAGAGGAGTGGAAAACTGGGCTTATAGTAAAACTACCAAAGAAGGGTGACCTCAGAGATTGCGGGAACTGGAGAGGCATTACCCTACTGCCACTCACCAGTAAAGTATTTTGCAGAATAATCATCAACAGAATTGTACCAACACTTGAGGAAAAACTTCGGAAAGAGCAGGCAGGATTTAGGAAAGGAAGATCATGCATAGACCACATATTTGTACTTAGACAAATATTAGAACAGGCAAATGAGTGGCATAGCACAACATATGCATTATTCATAGATTTTGAGAAAGCCTTTGACAGTGTCAACAGAGATGCACTGTGGAAAATCCTAAGATGGCATGGCCTCCCCCATAAAATAGTTAATGTAATCAAAGCCCTATACGAGGGTTTTCAGTGCAAAGTTATCTGTGGAGAACATACCTCCAGCAGCTTTAGGGTACAAACAGGAGTGAAGCAGGGATGTGTACTATCACCAACATTATTTATCTTGGCAGCAGACTGGTTAATGAAGGAGGCAACATCAGACAAACACAGGACCCTTGACACAGTGCTCGAGGACCTTGACTTTGCAGACGACATTTGTCTATTATCAAGCAGTCACAAAGATATGCAAGATAAAATAAACAAGCTAACTCAGAATGCAAACAACATAGGAAAGACAAAGTTAATGAAGCAAAATATGAACAACAGAAATGTACTCAGAGTAGATAGCAAGTTAGTGGAGGAGGTCAACAAATTTGTATACCTTGGCAGCAGAGTAGTAGAAAATGGAGACAGCACAGAGGACATCAACAGCAGACTTACTAGAGCAAACCAGGCTTTTGCAATGTTGCAGACTATATGGAAATAAAAAAAACTAAGCATAAATATGAAAATCAGGATATTTAAGAGTAATGTTCTAAGTGTACTACTCTATGGAAGTAAATGCTGGAAAATCACCAAAACCATAGAAAGCAAGTTGAATTCTTTCCAGACTAAATGTTTACGAAGAATTAGAAAAATATTTTGGCCAAACACCATAAGAAATAACATCTTATTGGCAGAAATGCAGATGAAGCCACTGACAACAATTATTGAGGAAAGATGCTGGCGATGGTTGGGACATGTGCTCCAAATGACTGACAACTCACTACCAAAAATAGCACTAAGATGGACACCACAGGGGAACAGAAGTAAGGTAGACCAAAAGAGACATGGAGAAGAACAACAGAAAGGATGTTGAACAATAGAGGGCTCACCTAGGCAAGAGCAGAAAAAAAGGCGAAGGACAGGCATTTGTGGAAAACCCTTGCGGAAGCCCCATGTGCCCTGGGCACTTAAGGTTCAGAGAGAGAGATTCTTATGGACTGACATAATTAGTTTTTCCATTTTTTTTACTACCTGGCCACCTTCACTTGTATTCAGCTGATGCTGTGAAAATGCCAGAAGACAAGAAATTTATGAGACAGGAATTGGATTAAAATAGATTTCTTGAAGATTTTCAGTAGACCCAAAAGCAACCATCTCCATCACTATGAGGATTACTTTGAGTTCTGCCCCATCAGCCAAGATAAGCTTCTCAGTAGGATCACTGTCCCCATTTGCCAGACTGAGCTTCTCAGTAGGATCACTGTTCCCATTAGCCAGGGTAAGCTTGTCACTAGGATCACTGCTCTCATTAGCCAGGCTGAGCTTGTCACTATGGTCACTGCCCTCATTAGCCAGGTTGAGCTTGTCACTAGGATCACTGCCATCATCAGCCAGGCTGAGCTTGTCACTAGGATCACTGCCATCACTAGCCAGGCTGAACTTGTCACTAGGATCACTGCCATCATTAGAGAGGCTGAGCTTGTCAATAGGATCACTGTCCTCATTAGCCAGGCTGAGCTTGTAAGTAGGATCTCTGTCCTCATTAGCCAGGCTGAGCTTGTCACTAGGATTACTGCTCTCATTAGCCAGGCTGAGTCTGTCACTAGGATCACTGCCCTCATTAGCCAGGCTGAGTTTGTCACTAGGATCACTGTCCTCACTAGCCAGGCTGAGTTTGTCACTAGGATCACTGTCCTCACTAGCCAGGCTGAGCTTGTCACTAGGATCACTGTCCTCACTAGCCAGGCTGAGCTTGTCACTAGGATCACTGTCCTCACTAGCCAGGCTGAGCTTGTCAGTAGGATCACTGTCCTCACTAGCCAGGCTGAGCTTTGTTTGTTCCTCTCCACAGCTTCAGCTGCTTTTATTAATTTAATTATTTAATTAAAAGGAGGACATCTATCTATAGAAGTTAAAAGGACATCTATCGCTCTTCAAAAAATAATTCTGAAGAGTGATAGATGTCCTCCTTTTAATTTCCTCATTGTATCTCCATTATTAGTAATTAATGATCCAAGATATTCAAAAGTTTCCACTTCTTCCATGCTTTCCTCAATGATATATATGACAGCATTTATTCAAATTAGAGAAGTACAATGATCTGGTCAAGCAACTGAGGCAGGGGGCAGGAATCAGGGCAAAAGTCATAGCTGTAGAAGTAGGAGCAAGGGGATTCGCAGCAACATCAGCATATGACCTATGTAAGCAAATGGGCATAAAGGGACAAGCAAGAGCAAGGGCATTGAGATGCCTTTCAGAATCACCAGAAAAGGCCTCATGCTGGCTGTGGAGTATGCGAAACAAGCATTGGGAACATAAGTAATTTCATTTGCCACAACCAATACCAGTCCTTCATAGCTAAATCGCTAAAGACACGTGGCAACTGGAAGATCATGGGTTCGATCCCGAGACCAAAAAAGCAACAACTCACAAGACCTCTGGGAGTCATGACCCAGAGGGGCCCACCCCTCTTAGAGTGTCAGGAGTTTAAAGGGCCGAAACACTTGTCTGAGGGGGGGTACTTCGTCTGATGATCTGAAGGAGTTGTGTTGTTGTTCCGCTCTCTACGGTAGAGAGTTTCCTGCATATTTCAGCTGCCTTATTTGCTTTGTCAGTTGCCATCAATTTAGTTTCCTTTGCATTAAGATAGATGTTTTGCTCTTCACTATTCTTACAGACTGACATAATTAGTTTTGTCCATTTCTTTTTGTGTTGTGGACAGTAATACTCTGTCATCAGCAAGTAATACTCTGTCATCAGCATATCTAATCTCTGGTATTTCATAACCTCCAGTTTTTATGGTATCGTAATATTCTCTGTCTACATCTTCTCTAACATTCCTCTTTATATTTTCAGTATAAAAGTTAAATAAGTAAGCCAATAGTGTGCACCTCTGATGGATCCCTTGTTCTATTTTTAAACCAAGCTGTTGTTGCAACATTTATTCTTGCTGCCTCCTGTTGGTCTAGATACAGCAGTGATGTTAATTGTTTCACATGTGTTTTAAATCCCATTTTTTCCATTACTTCCCCAAGTTTCTGGTGTTGTACACAATCAAATGTCTTTGAATAGTCTATAAGAGATAAATATTGATTCACATTAAATTCTCTGCATTTCTTTATTATTAATCTTATACTGAATCTGTGATATGTTGTTCCTCTTCCTTGACTGAAACCAGCTTGGACTATATTGACTTCCTCTTCTATTTTCTTACATAGTCTACCCATTATGATTTTTAACAGAATTTTACTGGCATGACTAATCATTGGCAACAGTTCTGTAGTTTGTGCATAATTTCAGGTTACCCTTTTTGGCAGTGGTATGAATAGTCTTTTTCATTCTTGACATTGCCTCCATTTCTCATAATTCTTTCTGTTGCTGATCATCATCATCCTGTGCTTTCTCTCTTTGTAAGGGAGGTTGGCTGCAGTGAATCTCTAGCTTGTTGTGTCCCTGGTCTTCATGATGCATTCATTAGTCAAGCTGAGCCCAAACATCTCATCTATGTCAAAATCATCCATTTGCTCTTTTTTTGCCCCCCCCCCCCAGAATGGTTTTCATAATTGTATTTTATCTTTTTGATAAGGCCAAAATATTTTTAACTGTTTGGGTTTTTAAGTTTATTATTTCTGTTTTCAGTTCAAGTGATTAATTTTCTTTTCCATCCATGGAATACAATCCCTTTCTTCTGTTAGTCATCATGAAACAAATTTTATGTTTTCAGTATTCCATTTATTATAAGGCTTTCTTACTCACTCTTTTATTCCTGAATTTTCTTCTACAGATGATGATGTCTGGAGTATCAGGAGTCTGCTCACTTTCAGATGACGGCCAAAAGTCACGGTCAACCTTAACTTTTGCTTGATTATTACCAAGCACATTGGAAGCGACAGCCTGCAAACAAATGAATGAAAGTGGAATACTGTTATCATCTGTAACAAAATAAAACAAAACAATACTGTTATCATCTGCAAACAACATAGGACTAAAGATCAATGTAGAAAAGACAAAGTTAACGAAGCAAAATGTGAACAACAGAAATGTACTCAGAGTAGATAGCAAGTTAGCACAGGAGGTCAACGAATTTGTATATCTTGACAGCAGAGTAGTAGGAAAATGGAGACAGCACAGAGGACATCAACAGCAGACTTACTAGAGCAAACCAGGCTTTTGCAATGCTGCAGACTACATGGAAATCTACAAAACTAAGCATGAAGATGAAGATTAAGATATTTAAGAGTAATGTTCTAAGTGTACTACTCTATGGAAGTGAATGCTTGAAAATCACCAAAACCATAGAAAACAAGTTGAATTCCTTCCAGACTAAATGTTTATGAAGATTAGAAAAATATTTTAGTCAAACACTATAAGAAACAACATCTTGTTGGCAGAAATGCAGATGAAGCCACTCATTCATTCATTTGCATGTCCCTTACGGAACTTTGCTTCCCAAACAGCACTCCTGTAGGCCTCTCGTTTGTGAGCAAGATGGCCTGCTGCTGCTGCATCCATTTGCAGATAGTCAACGATGTCTTGTAGCCATCTTCGTTTTGGTCTTCCTCTTTTTCTTTTTCCCATTATGTATCCTTCCAATATGGTCTTCTCTAAATTATCATGATGTTTAATGTGTCCAAAATATTTAAGTTTTCTTTCTTTAATCCTCTTGACTAACCAGCCTTCTTCAATATTAAGCTCTTGTAGTATAGATATATTTGTTCTTTTTTGTGTCCACGATATTTGGAGATCTCTTCTGTAGCATTTACATTCACAGGCATTTATGTGTTTCTCAGCTGTTTTGTTAAGTGTCCAGGTCTCACAGGCATATGAAGCCACTGACAGCAATTATTGAGGAAAGACGCTGGCGATGGTTGGGACATGTGCTCCAAATGACTGACAACTCAGTACCAAAAACAGCAATAAGATGGATATCACAGGGGAACAGAAGTAAGGGTAAACCAAAAGAGACATGGAGAAGAACGACAGAGAGGATGTTGAGCAATATAGGACTCACCTGGACAAGAGCGGAAAAAAAAAGCAAAGGACAGGCATTTGTGGAAAACCCTTGTGGAAGTACCATGTGCCCTAGGCACGTAAGGTTCAGAGAGAGAGAGAGAGAGAGAGAGACAGAGAGATAGAGTGAAAGTGAGAATCAGTTACTAGAAGAAACAAGAACAGTGAAGCAAACATCCCTGCCGCAGGCCTGTTTCCACTTTAAAACTTTCTGTGAGAGTTCCTCCATGCACAATTCTGCAAGTTGTTCCTTCATATATGGTCTTTAAAAGCTTTGTTATTTTGGCTAGGATACTATAGTGTTCCAGTAGTTTCCATAGCATTCTATGATCTAAACTTTCAAATGCTTTCTCATAATCAATGAATGTAACTAACAGTGAAGAATTCCACTCCATTGACTGTTCTACTATTATTCACATTGTAGCAATGTGGACAGTACAGGACCTTCCAAGATGGTCTTCTCTAAATTCTCATGACATTTAAAGTGTACAAAATATTTTAAGTTTTCTCTTTTTAATCCTCTTTACAAACCAACCTTCTTCAATATTAAGTTTTTGTAGCATGTATATATTTGTTCTTTATTGTGCCCATGATATTGTAAGGCTTTCTTACTCACTCTTTTATTCCTGAATTTTCTTCTACAGATGATGATGTCTACAGTATCAGGAGTCTGCTCACTTTCAGATGATGCCCAAAAGTCACGTTCAACCTTAACTTTTGCTTGATTATTACCAAGCACATTGGAAGCGACAGCCTGCAAACAAATGAATGAAAGTGGAATACTGTTATCATCTGTAAAAAAACAAAAAAAATATGGTTATCATCTGTAATAAAATAACAAAAATACTGTTATCATCTGTAAGAAAACAATCTGGCCAAAATCAAGAAGCACATTCGGGTGGATTTATGTTACACAAGACTAATGTCATGGCTGGAAAAAACTCCCCAAAGAATAATGTTGCAAAATAATGATACATAATGATGTCAAATAATACTACTGCCAAAGAATGAACAAATAATGCTGCCCAAATCATGAAGAATAATGTTAATGTCAAATTAATGAAAAATAATTCTGTTCAAAGAAGAATAATGTTAACACTGATTAATGAAATATAACAATATAAGATCATTAAGAATACTGTTTTGACACTTGTGAAAAATTATGTCAAACCATGAATCACGCTAAATGTTAATATCAATTAACAGAGTGACATTAACTTGTCCTTGTAGAATTCATAATGAGAATGTTGAAATAAAGAGCACCACACAAGCAACATCTGAGTATAAATACCTGCATGGCACTACAGAGCTGGGAAGTTGACACCGCACCCCAAGCTGGAGTCTGGTCACACCCCATCACTTACTGTTTCAGCCAAGCACAGACAGCCTTTTGTTTTGTGCGGCATATAAAATTTCCTGCATGGCATACATTTTTTGTATGCCTAGCCACTCCAGTACAGCTCAAAAGGGAACATGGTCTTAGCTTTTGTTTGCTGGTCCTGAAGTTATTCTAGAACAGACATCATTACTTCCGCCAACAATTCTTAATCCTCATGAAAGAATGTCCCTGGAAATCCTCGTACCTCATCAAAGGCATAAACAAAAACCCTTGTCTTATCTTATGATGGTAATGTTTGAAAATAACAAATCTTTAAACTGGTGTAACAAATCATTCAACTGATGGCAGTGGAGTCTGAATATGAAAAAAATCTTTAAACTGAAGACAATGGAGTTTGAATATAACAAATCTTATAACTGATGATAAAGGAGTAACAAATCTTTTATTATTATAGTTTAATGTTATCATCATCATCAGGTGCCGTGCTGACTGGCGTTGGCTATTATGGTTCTCCAGAGTACACAATCCTTCATGCAGGCCACCAGCTCAGTTGGTGATCTCCTCTCACACCATCCTGTCAGACTGTCCAGTTTCATTTCTCTTGGTCTTCCTCTTTATCTTCTTCCATTTTTTCTGTTGTTATAATATTTTCAATGCCCCCTCTTCTCTTTGCATGTCCTATGAAAGTACACTGTCTCTCTCTTATCTTTTTGACAAGGTTTTTTTTGTCTCTCCAACTCTTCTCATACATTCTTCATTAGTTATTTTTGCTGTCCAAGGGATTCACAACATTCTTCTAATAAACCACATTTCTGCTGCTTCCAATGATTTTTGTGCAGACTTGCCTCTTGTCCATGATTCACTTCCATATAACAAGATAGGCTCAATATAGCATTTTAGGACTCGTTTTATTACATTCATTGGTAAGGATGTGTTGGCTAATATGTTTCTCATTCTCTGAAATGCAATCTTTGCTTGGCCTACTCCGTTCCTAACTTCTGTTCTGCATTTCCCATCTGAAGTTATTACTGCTTCAAGGTATTTGAATTTCTGCACCTGCATTAGAATAGATCCGTTTAGTTTTATACTGCATGCTGGTGGATTCTGTTTCTTAGATATAACCATAGTCTCTGTGTTTTTGATGTTCAAAGTAATTGGCCACTTTATCCAAGAGATTTTGCAGGTCTTGTTGGTTCTCAGCTATCAGTACTGTTGTCAGCATAGCAAAGGTTGTTAATATTGTATCCTCCAATTTTGATGCCTGGTTCTGTGATGATCATTCTTAGAATATTCTCACTGTACGGAGAAAAAAGGTCTGGAGATAGTACACATCCTTGTCCCACCCCTTGTTTTATAGGTTGATATTTTCCAGTTCTATTTTAAACTCGAACTGCTGCTTCTTGCTGCCAGAATAGATGTTTTACAATCCTCAGGTCTTTGCTGTCTATACTGATATCTTCAAGCATTTTAATAACCTCATCATGTTTCACCTTGTCAAATGCCTTGGTGTAATCAATGAAGCATAAGTAGAGATCTTTCTGTACTTCTAAACCTCTTTCTGTTAGTGTTCGTAAAGCATAAATCGCATTGCGTGTTCCCTTTCCTTCAACAAATCTAAACTGTTCATCTGCTATTTCCATTTTTATCTTTTTTCCTTGTTCTTCTCATAATGATTCTCAGAAGTAGCTTCGTTATGTGACATGAGAGGCTGATAGTCCGGTGGTCATCACATTCCTTTGCACCAGGTTTCTTCGGTAGTGCTATAAACATGGATTTAATCAGGTCACTGGGAATATAACCACTGTTGTAAATGTCATTCAGTAACTTGGTTATTATTTTTATTCCTGTCTCCTCTAGTGCCTCTATCTGTCTGCACTGTTCATTTAACCACACTACTTCTCTGCGTTTGCGTCTTATTTCTTTATTTATCTTGCTATATTTTTCCTCATTATTTTTACTCCTCCTCCTCTTGTCCATCAGCCCTAACATGTTGTCTGTCATCCATTTATTTTTAGAGGCTTCTGTTTTTGGAGGTATTATCTCCTTAACAGTTTGGTGGATAGAATCTCTTAACATTGCCCATCTATACTATTCCATGAGGTCCACACCAATAGTAGAAATGCAGAAAATAGTTGGTGTTCAAGCGCTAAAGGAACGTAGAGACACAAAGGTCATGACCATGGGAGAGAAATTCCTCAGCTCTGTAAGCCATTCCCTGAAGGAGAGATTCAATGACTTGGCACTAAGACGGCTTAAAAGAAGCAGCTTCATTCAACAGGCCAAGCGTATGCATAAGCTGATACCTGACCTTCCAACTGTAGTTGCTCCATTATCATCTGTACCAGAGCATACACCTTGGAAAGAAGCAGATTATACACAAATAACTATTCAGACTGGAGTGAAAGGTGTGCAGAATGGTGAGATGCAGAGCAGTCTTGTAAGATCAACAGCCACACTTAGTGTTCTAGATGATAAATATCCATGTGACACTTGGATACGTGTGTGTACAGACAGATCTGCACATAGTGCCATAAAGACTGGAGGGGCAGGAGCACATACTGAATATCCAAACAACACCACTGACAAGATTTCCATACCCACTGGAAAATACTGCAACAATTATGATGCAGAAGTTAGGGCAATTGTTGCTGCAGTTGAAAAACTATCAGACTCCAGAATTGATACATGTCCTGTAGTAATTCTCACAGATGCAAGATCAGTACTGGAAGCTCTTCAGTGCAACAAACTACCAGACCTTAAGGATGCCTTGCCAAAAATTGGCTTACAACATGGAGTCACTATGCAGTGGATTCCCTCCCACTGTGGGATACCAGGCAATGAGAAAGCTGACCATCTGGTCAAAGAGGGCACTGAATTGGAGCAACCAGACATACCAATCACCTATAATCCGAAGAAAAGCATGATAAAATCCTACAGGAAGCCACAAACACCACCACATGATGACTATCACATGCTACACAGAAAGGAATAAGTCACCCATCTTCCGTCTCCGAACAGGACACAGCCGACTCCGAAGTCATATGTATACAAATTTTAAGGTTGGTACTACTAATCTATGTACATGTGCCCAGGTGCCCCAAACTGTGGAACATATCCTCCAAAACTGCACCAACTATGAGACACTGAGAAATAATTACTGGCCCTGTGAAACCACTCTAGAAGATAAGCTCTATGGTTCCATACAGAAATTACAAAAAACACTGAAATTTGTCCAAGAGAAGGACTGCAGATATAGACAGACAATGCGAACGAAGAAGAAGAAGAAAATCTATACTATTTACCTTTGCTATTGCAAGTTTAATGTTATTTTTAAAAACTAACTGCAAGACCACAGAAAAAAAATTTTTTTAAATCCAACAGAATATTACCTTTTCATGGTTATCGTTCTGGGGTAACACCATGAAGATTTTATTATTTTCCTTCATGGTAGCTGACAACTTCTCATAGACTGAAAGAGGAATCACAAAGATGATGGATATGATGAACTTTCCCAACAATAGCTGTGTCAAAGCTTATGCAACAAAAACATAATGGCATAAAATATAATTTCAGTCATGTTAAGAGCAGTTACTGGTAAATTATGAACAGAAGAAAGAGAAACCACTGGTTACCATAAGGTAAAAGGTAAAATCTCTGTCTTCTTAACAGTGTTAGGCCCATATTTCCAAGTCCATCAGCACATGAAAGAGTGATGTGGTCAGTATTGTGCCTGGCAGCATTTACCTTCCAAGATTTCTCAGGTACCCATTTTTAGAGACTAGGTGGACCTAAGGGCCTTTTTAGTGTGGTGGTACCAGAAAAAAAAAATCCCCCCCACTTCTGGGACTTGAACCTGATACCATCAGATTAACAGACTGAGAGTCTTACCACTCTGCCAACCGGGCCACTATGATTACACATATACATGGATCATGCTGCAATAAAAGTCCTCATCTGATATAAGTAAACACTGTAAGGAGAAATCTTAGCGGAACTACCATACTGGCCCTATGTGACGTTTAGCGGCATGGGAAGGATGTAATATGTAAGATGTAAGGAGAAATCTGCAGAGTACTGAGAAACCTACAGAGAGGATTAGCAATTCACTTTTCTGTCAAAGCTAGTGAGATATTTATCACCTCCATTTTTCATCTAGCAAGACAGAACATAAATATGAAAATCCTGCCTAAGATGACTGTACTAGACCTCTCAATTTGTAGAAATTTTACACAAGGTGTACAAAAAGCGAAAAATAATGACACAGTGACTTTTGATAAAATCTTGAGAGTTTTTTGATGGTGCAGCAAAGTGATGCTGGTACTGAAGCAAGATTAAAGAACATCAAGGGAGTGAGGGGGTGAAGATGATGTCCATTTTGGCAATCAGTGAACCATAGCTGACATGATGTTGTCAGAGTCAGAATTGGCACACCATAGCTGACCAAGACCCTGTCCCGCCTTTCCACTGGTTCCCCCAAACAGGCCTAGCTGGCTATAGGGACAGGTATCACCATAGTTCCCATGGTGGTGAAGTCTACTTCTAATTAGTTGTAAGCAGGGACTAAAAAAAAATATCTGCCATGACCTTCTCACAATCCAGCACACTGCCGTCACACAAGATCTCTACAGCATATGCTACATAGAACACCAGCTCACAGTTCAAGGGAGACTGAAGAAGATGAAGTAAATGAAGTGTCTGGGCGTGACAAAGGTGTCAGATAGGAAGTGTCCGCTAGCAGAACACACCAGTCAGTTCTGTAATCAATGTCTGACAGAAACAATCTGCTGGACCTCTCTTCAATGTGTGTCTCAGCAGGCAGTGGAGCAGACGTGGCCACATTTCAAATGTTATGTTGCTGGTTCTCATCACTAACACATGCTAATGCTGGAAACTCTTTTACAGGAAGTGAAAACAACTACAGCACTCCTCAGATATACTTAGAAGAATCATCAAATATTTTGTACAAAAACCCATATCACAGTGCTACAAGAATCCTACAAGAAGCCAAACATAAAACAGAAACTAAACTATAAACTTCTTCATCTAATTATTAAAAGTAATTCTAAACCGAAATAAACTCAGATATCATTCATATACACATACATAATGCATTTATCTTTGCGTTTAGAACGTTAAATATCAACTTTATCATGGATAAATACATTTTGATCAATCGTATTTCCAAACTGCTACCGGTATGAAACTTGAGATGGCCACTGTTTAGTTTTAGTCCTATGTTTTGGAGGCTGCTGTTTGTTTTGAGCTTCTAGGAGCACACAAAGCACAATATAATTTTAAAATATCTATTTGGGTAAACTGACTGGGTAAATGTTAATTAAAGCACAAATTCATCAATTTCTGGACGGCAGATAGGACACTTACAGATAGGAGCGAAATGAAAGGACGAGTTTCTACAACTTTTTTGTGACAAAACTAGAGGCGGTGCACACAAATATGATCACGGTTTTTACACTGAAGTGGAGTTTAACCCTATTAAACTAACCCTAAAGCAAGTCCTTCTATAGTTTCACAAGTAAACTTCACTTGTGGATCGATTTGTTTCATGTAGCGGAATCCCGTATCAAAGGATCCATGATGTCTCCTTACAGGATTGTTTTGATCGGAGCCAGAAGTCTCCGTGGACTTGTTGTCCAGTGCATCCAATCACGCTATGGTCTGTCGAGATTAGAAGGAGCTGACTGATTTGCCAGTACCAGGCAACATTAACACACTGTCTGATATAGCGAAACAAAAACTTTAGTACAGGAGGTTTTGGACTGGCCAGCACAACCCATCATCTAATGACCAGGCGCCACAATTTTCATGTTAAGAGCAAACCATCATCTTCAGATTACGAACAGGACACTGCCCATTGAGAGCACCATTGTTTATCCTCAGCCTGTCACATATCTCAAACTGCACATGCTAGATCGCTCTCACGAATTAAATGGTACTGTAATAAGACAATACTCGCATATGGACAAACAATACCTTGTCAAAGATATAAACATCTAAATGATCAGTAAGTCTATCACATATACTTAACAAGGAACATCTCATACCAAAACTAACATGGTTCACTGAACTTTTTCCGAACAACTAACCATCTACTACGCAACAACTTGGCATCAAATATAAACAAAAGCTTATATTATGCAGGAAACTCTCTACTGTAGAGAGCAGAACAACAACACAACTCCTTCAGATCATCAGAGGAAGTACCGTCCTTGCCCTAAAGACACTCTACATGCTGACAGCACATGTTCCAATGTTTGCCTTTCGTTGCAGAGGGGGCACTTTGTATCTTCTGATACACCCCATTTGTATAGGTTGGAGCCTGTAGGCAGAAGGTCATAAGTAGCTCTGATGATGAAGCTGAGCCTCAAGGGTGCCATTTTCCAGATGTCATTCCATGTTAGTGATCTCTGCAGGATTTCCTCCCATGTTGTCCATTGCCCTTGTTGTGATTGTTGGATTGCCTTCTGGACCCGCTTGTCATCCTCTGAATTCCTTACTTCACTGATGATCGTATCCCTTCTTTCCTTGCAGGAGGCCTTTGACCACCATTTGCTTTTGCCATGACCAAACCCCCTTCTGTTGGTCTGGGTGTATCCTATTACTTCTTTCAGCTCCTGCGTTTCCCTGGCTGTGGTCACTTCCTCACCTACTTTCCATTTTCGTCCAGTTTTAAGTGTTGGCTGCACTTCTCGTACCACCGGATCTGTAGATTCTTGTAGATTCATTGCAAGTCTTGTTTTTCCTACCTTGTATTCTTCAACCACAGATTTGAATGGCAGCTGCAGTTTGCTCTTCTT
The DNA here is from genome assembly GCA_009760885.1 of Achatina immaculata. NCBI lineage: Eukaryota > Metazoa > Mollusca > Gastropoda > Stylommatophora > Achatinidae > Lissachatina > Lissachatina immaculata. The sequence goes on from CM019714.1 coordinate 25,824,749, forward strand.
GCAGTACAGCGCTACATCAGTTAATCCTGGTGGTATGCCCAGCCACTTTCTTATGGCTTTATTTATCTTTCTTTCGACCGCCTCTACTGTGCTGGTACTTACTTTGTAAATGAGTAGTGGCCACATCAGTTTTGAAATCAGCATGAACTGGAGGCACCATATTTTGAACTTACCCAGTAGCCTGCTTTTGTCTATGATGCTCAGTCCATTCTGCGCCATATCTATAACCTGGTTCACAGCACTTGAGTCCTTCATGGATGCATCATATACTCTGCCAAGGCTCTTCGCTGGCTCTTCCCCTACAGTCGGGATTATTTGATTTGTCAGTGTGTACTATCTTTCTATCACTTTCCTTTCATGAGTGACAGGCTTTTTGACTTCTTTGGCTTGAAGCTCATGTGACACCATATGATGAGGCTGTCCAAACGCTCTAACATCTTTCCTGCCTGTGCTTCACTGGTTGTTATTACTGTTGTGTCATCCATGAATGCTTTTAGTGGTGGCATTTAACATCCATATCTGAATCTTGGGCCTTCTGCTGCTCCTGCGGCTCTCAGGATTACTTGCATGGCTAGTACAAACAGTATGGGAGATATTGTACAACCCATTGCAATTCCTACCTGGAGCTCGATCCATCTTGTAATATATCCTGATGTTCCAAACCTCATGAGGAACCCTGTGAAGTACCTTTTTGTGACTACTCTTGGCACATGATACGTCTAGTGCTAGCCATATCATCTGGTGTGGTACTGAGCCATACGCATTGGCTAGGTCAAGCCATATTACCTGTAGATCTTGCTTTCCAGATTTTGTCTGCTGAATAGCTTCCCAAATCATTGATGCATGCTCAAGACATCCTGAGAAACCTGGAATTCCTCCCTTCTGCACGGATGTATCAACGTAACCATTGTCTAGGAGGTACGTTGTTAGTCTTTTTGCCATCACAGAGAAGAATATCTTTTCTTCCACATACAGAAGTGAGATCGGTCTGAATTGGTTGACTTCAGTGGAATTCTGCTCCTTGGGGATGTATACTCCGTTAGCCTTTTTGCATTCTTTACATATGACTCCTTTGGTCCATGCTGTTCGTAGGAGTTTATGAAGCTTCTTTAGTACTTCAGGGCATCTTTTGTATAGTATGTAAGGAACGCCATTTGGGCCTGGTGCTGACTTGCCTTTAGCTTTTCTTACAACGCTCTCTACTTCTTGTAAGGTTGGTGGGCTGCATTTGAATTTGCTGCCTGGTGCGCAGGGCCACACTAGACTTTTCATCTGCTCGAGGGGTGTATGTTGATTTTTATCAGAGTATGTCTTGTTCAGATGTTCCTCGAGAACCTCCTTACCTGCTTTCAGCGATCTTGATATTTAATACATAATAAAAACGTACATCACACGAGGAAGCACGAGTGCAGATTCTAGCTCTTACCACACAGCATTTATATCACAGTCCATATATTCAACGAAATGGGCTCACCTTCAAACGGACATGTTCCGATTAAAAATGACGACACTAAACACTTCACACGTCACTACCCGGAACTACACACTGACAAAACAGCGGACGATTACGTTCTGTCCAAAGCCTAAACGCAATCTTCCATAGTACGAACATCCTTAAATAAAACTAATGTCACAAACAGTTCATTGTGTCCGAAATATTCATTTAGTTATGCTTTTTTGTCATTTCATTTCCTCTTGTAAGCTGTACTACACACTCACCTTAATTTCAAAGTACATTTTGCTGCAGCTGCTATTTCATTTATATAATTGTACTGACCAGTGGTATCGATACTACACTATGCAAATCACTAATACAGGGTGTTCCAAAATTCTTTTCGCGGCTCTAAATTTAAATGCCCAATAGCAACAAACTTATTATAAATATTGCCCATAGATTAACTATTGGAGTTTAAAAATATTAATCATTTGTTATTCTCTAGAAATAAAACTATTTAAATGTTTCCCAGTTCTGATAATCAGTTGAAAATGATAGACGCTGAAGAAAAAGTGAAATGCATACTTCATTTAAGTAAACTGAAGACCACAGCAGTGATTTGACCCCCCCCCCCCAAAAAAAATCACGCCACACTAAGGGAAGAACATTTTTCGCACCATATTTGCAAAAGTTTTAGACCACTTGTCATTTTCTTGAAATTCCACAGCTGTAAAGAAACAGGTTATTTAGTCCAGAAATATTTGAAAAAAAAATGACACACGGGATGAATATTTGCATTCTTTTCAATAAAAAGTCACTAGTATCAGTGCTTGGTATGGGCACCTTTGTTTTGTTTTTTAAATATGATATGGCGTACTGTAATTTGCTGTAGTCACATGAAATGTCATTGCATCAAACGTACTTTATTGCTTCAGTCAAAGCTTGGGAATTTGATGGTAGTTTTTCTACAACCTTTTTCTTTAAAATGGTCCACAAATTCTCTGTGGGGCTGAGGTCGGGGCTGTTACCCGGCCAGTCAAAGCAAGGTAATTTTGCTCCTTCACAGCCTTGGATCTATGGCATGGGGCGCCATCATCGGTGAAAACTGAGCATCTGTGCACTATCATATGAGTTACCAGACTGTTTTTTAACATTTTCACATAAGAATTGTAGTTCCCTTCGGCAAAAAGTGCTATGAAGTAGAGCCGGATTTTAACATAGCACGCCATATCATCTAACTCTGAGGATTTCTCACGGCGCTAATGATGCATTTGTTATGAAATCTTGTACCTTTTGGTCGTCGAGCGCGTGATACACGTGAGACAAATTGCTGTACATTTGATTCATCAGAAAAGAAGAACTTCACTGCAATTCTCAGTAGTCCACGACTGATGACTCTTAGCAATCTCAAGTCTTTTCTTTTTCATTAGTGGCTTTTGCAGGTTTATACGATTTTAATTCAAATTCTTTGTTGGGACTGTGGAAACATTACTCATATTAAAATCTGTCCCTGCAGATTGTAGAAGGGCACTGATTTTCCTGCATGAACTTCTCAGAGAACACATAACAAATCAGCGTATGGTATTGTCATAACGTGAAGTTGTTTTCCTGGGACGTCCACTTCTCCTTCGATCACTGAAATCTCCAGTATCTTGATAGTTCGTCATCAGATTTTAAACTCCAGTCTTGCTAATATTCACCTTTCTGCTTATTTCACATTAAGAGTACCCTTGAAGACATAAAGTCACTATTGCTTTCCTCTGACTTACACTTAATGTTCACCCCCCCCCCCTCGTTTTTAACTACACATAAAATATATACACAACCTCTCAGTATAAAAACCAGAAGCGGAATGACGCCCGAACGCTTGCCCCTACTCTATAAATAGCAGCTAATGTAATATAATGCAACATCAATAGTTAATTATGCAATACGGAGTCTTCCTTCGTTCAGCTGAAATCTAAAAAGCAAACAAACAAACAAACAAACAAACAAACAAACCAACAGATGGTCGTAAACATTT